>JAPVLO010000034.1:6000000-6600000 GCA_027257055.1 Cephalopachus bancanus
GGTGCATTGAGCACATTCGTAATTTTAGAACTAAGTTTCTGAATGAGTCAGAACAAGATTTAGTTAATTTATAGTGTTCAATAATAGCTATTTTTAGACTTTGATAATTTAAATTATTGTTTTAAAAAACTAGTGAGCATTTTCAGTGGCTTGTTCATATTCATGTAGAACAATGGGTTACAGCTCTAGCTTAGTCATTTTAAATAGGCATTGCCTTTATTCATGTAAAGCCTATATTTCCCTCCATCATAATACATACCCTGGTAAGAATTGAACCCTGATTTCTAGTTTTCAGTTGCTTAAAGGTTAGTATATTAACTCTATACTCTAAGAAATGATTCCAGTGAAAGGATTTTCTGAAGAGGATCTCCAAGAAAAATCTGAGCTAATGTTTAAACAGCACTCAGGATTTGATATTGCTCTACAGCACTACTTTTATTTATTTATTTATTTATTTGTTTGTTTGTTTCTTGAGTTGTAGTCTCACTCTGTCACCCAGGCTGGAGTGCAGTGACATGCTCATGGCTACTGCAGACCTGCTGGGCTCAGTCCATCCTTCCACCTCAGCCTTCCAAGTAGCTTGGAACTACAGGCGCACACCACCACACCTGGCTAATTTTTTGATTTATTGTAGAGACGAGGTCTCACCAAGTTCCTTAGGCTGGTCTCAAGCCCCTGGGTTTAGGCAGTTCTTTCGCCTCAGCCTCCCAAAGTGCTGGGATTACAGGCTTGAGCCACCACGCTTGGCCCAGCACCACTTTGACAGAATCCATTGAATCTTTTGGCTATGTTGGATATAATGCAAAACTGCATTTAAGGGAAGGCAGTGGTAAGATCTGAATAAATAGTTTGAGCTATATATGTGGGCATAGCTTATAAATAATTAAAATTAAAGACTAGAATATATGTAACCAGAGTTTTTCTCTATACTGAGTTATATTCAGTATTATACTATGCACATTTAAAAAGTAACCCTTTTGACCAGGCATAGTGACTCACACCTGTAATCCCAGCACTTTAGTAAGTTGAGGTGGGAGGATCGCTTGTACCTAGGAATTGAAGATCAGCCTAGGCAACTTAGCAAGTCCTTGTTTCTGCAGAAAAGTCTGGCAGGCATGATAGTGCGTGCCAGCAGTCCTAATTACTCAGGAGGCTGAAGCGGAAGGATCACTCCAGCCCAGTAGTTTGAGACTTTGGTAAGCCATGATCATGCCACTGCACTCCAGACTGGGCAACAGAGTGAGAGACCCTTACTCAAAAAAAAAAAAAAAAAGAAAGAAAAATTAAAAGTAACCCTTTAAAAATAAGTAATGCAAATGTAGCAGTTTGTCTGGAATTATATGTGTTTTTAGGATTTTGAAGGCACTTTTAAAATAGTGTATTCATGTCTCTGTATTGATTTCTTTTTACCCTTTGAAACTTTTCATTCTGGGGTTGTTTCATAAAATAAAACAATATAAGTATGTTTTGTACCCAAAATAGTTATTTTAGAGAGAATTTAAAAGTGCCATTTTGTTTCATATGCCCAAGCATTTGTATAATGCTCAGAAGTGTCTTATAAACAGTATAATCATATAATAATGTCACCTGCACCTGAGTCTCAGTGCAATTAAGGTACGTAATTGCAGTGTCTATTTTAAAATAATACAGGTAGTTTGCTATCTAGAAGTACATATCTTAGCAGGCACTTGTTTTGGTTTTTTCTTCTTTTTATTTTTAAATCTTTATTTATGGTAAATCTTTATGTGTATTATTCTAATACCATTTCAGTTTTACAAAGTAATAATAAATAACGTTTTGATATTGACATGTTTTAATTTGTATAGCACTTTATATTCAAGACATTTTACACCTATATTCTGATTTGACAATCCTTTGTTAAAATGCTTTATTTTATCTTGCTCATAGTAAACTATTACAGTGATCCGGAGAAAGAAAGATTGACTGTAGTGCCGCTAGTGAAACTTACAACTTTACTCTTTTTTTTTCCTAGAAATGTTTCAACACTGGGATTTTTATTACAGAAAATTTCCATGTCAATATCCTCAAATACGTCTTTGTATTTGTTAAAAGATACACAAATTGTGGCTAGATAGGAGGAATAAGTTCTAATGTTCTATAACACTGTAGGATGATCATAGTTTGTTAACACAGTTTTAAATAGCTAAAAGAAGTATATCGAATGTTCCCAACACAAATAAATGATGAATGTTTGAGATAATGGTTATGCTGATAATTACACTGCTCTGACCACTATATATTATATGTATCAAAACAACAGTCTATGCCATGAATATTAACCATTATTATCTGTCAATTTAAAAAATCACTTAGATGCAGTAGTAAAGATAAGCTCTTCAGGAGTATTTTTTAGAAGACAAAAACTAAACCTTTTCCACTGAATACGATGCATGCAACATTTCTTAAAACAAGCACATACGTGAACTTTATTTAATGTAAAGCAAATCAACCAAAATATTTGAAACAATTTACTGCCATGAAAATAAAGTCTAGAGAGAGTTCTAACTCCCTCTTCCCCCCCAAAAAAGTACCCAGACATCTTAGCTCTTAAATAACCATCCAGAGAACAATGACCCATGATGTGTTTTTGGAATCAAGAGGAGAGGGAAAAGGAGTATGTGGCACTCTGTATGGTACAACTTTACTCTTAAATAAACTTTTTTGTTGTAACTCTTTCAAAACCAAACATATTAAGATCTTTACCTTTCCTAGGGCTTATATATAGGAATATATATATATTCCCCATCTTACTTTCCTGCTCTGTTTACTCATACCATTGTTAACTAAATGTTAACCATTTAAATGCATTTCCCTTCTTTCTTAAAATTGGAGGGGTAGAAGAAATTATGCTTAGATCAGATAGAAATGTCTGTTACTAATCTATCATTTATTTTGTTAATTCTAATTCTGTTATGACTTTAATAACATTCTTCAAGAGTCAAGATATCATTAATATTGCTAATTTAGGCCAGGCACAGTGGCTTATGCCTGTAATCCCAACACTTTGGAAGGCCAAGATGGACAAATTGCTTGAGCCCAGGAGTTTGAGACAAGCCTGGGGAACACAGCAAAATTTCATCTCCACAAAAAAATCAAAAAATTAGATGGGCCAGGCTCGGTGGCTCAGCCTGTAATCCCAGCACTTTGGGGGGCCAGGGTGAGTGGATTGCCTGAGCCCGCAGGTTTGAGACCAGCCCGGGCAACTTGGTGAGACTTTATCTGTACAATAAATTTTAAAAATTAGCCAGGTGTGGTAACACACACTTGTAGTCCCGGCTATGTGGAAGGATGAGGCAGAAGGATTGCCAGAGCTCAGCAGGTCGATGCTGGGGTGGCCATGAGTGTGCCACTGCACTCCAGCCTGGGCGGTGGAGTGAGACTCCAACTCAGAAAAAATAAAGAGAGAAAGAAAAAAATGAGAAAAAAAAAATTAACTGGGCATGGTAACATGTGCCTGTAATCCCAGCTATTCAGAATACTTAGGTAGAAGAATCACCTGAGCCCAGGAGGTCAAGTCTGCCATGAGCTCTGAGTTACTTCTACAGTCTGTTATCTGTTCTAACCTTAAGTATCCAAATTTTCTGTTATAACAAATTAATTAACAGTGAGCCCAGTTATATTCACAGTTTTTTGCTTATGGTAAAATATGATCTCTGTAGCTTGTATCATATATATAAATGTTTTTTAACCTATAATGCTTTTGGAAATTATCCTAAAATCAGACTTGATGTTCATTTGATAAACATTTCTTAGTTAGTAAAAATTAAGAAAGTAGGTTCTAGGTGTATCTTTTTTTCATCAAAAATGGAACAGTTATTAGCTGTTTTCAAAAAGTAGCAATACATTTAAATGATAGTACAAAACAAATGTGTAGGGGGCAGAAGCATGGTATACATTATTTGCCATTTTAATTTTATGTTGCTGCTCAAATATATTGGTTTCCTAGTTCTTAGTGCTTAAAAAAAAAAAAAAAAAAAAAAAACTCCCCAACTAAAATCTTTGTTATTTTAGGATAAACAATTTTCCAGTTTTATCAAGATGTCAAGTTTAATTTTCAGTACTACCTACCTTCTCATATAAAACAAAATGACAACACTTTGTTCAAACAACTTATGCTTACAATAAAAGTTACCTTCTCTTTCTGTAGTTTATAAAACATGCACTTCTTTTTAAGAGAAATGAAGTTGCAAATCTAGAAATTGTCTTCTTCCTTATTTTATCTCATACTTTAAAAAAAAAAGGAGAGTTCATAAAGGAGAAAAAGTTGATTTGGCAGTTGATAAAAATATATAAGGATGGTATCCAGTAAGTGAAGAATCAAAAGGAAGTGAACATAGAAGATTCATCTTTCTATTTGAAAAGCCCTCTTTTGCTTTAGAGAAATTTTTCTACTATAACAGATATGTAAGAATGGAGGTCCAGCCGGGCTCGGTGGCTTAGCCTGTAATCCTGCGCCTTGGGAGGCTGAGGTGAGTGAATTGCCTGAGCCCATGGGTTTGAGACCCGCCGGGCAACTTGGTGAGACCTCATCTCTACAATAAATAAAAAAAGAAACTAGCCGGGTGTGGTAGTGCACACCTGTAGTTCCAGCTACTTGGAAGGCTGAGGCGGAAGGATCGCCGGAGCCCAGCAGGTCGAGGCTGCGGTGGCCGGAAGCGGCCACTGCACTCCAGTCTGGGCGACAGAGTGAGACTCCAACTCAAAAAAAAAAAAAAAAGAATGGTCCAAAGTATAACGTCAGCCCTCTGATAACACTTCAAGTAATTAATGATTCAAAATTTCCAACATTTTTGTAATGAAACTTAACTTATAATGTGGAAGATGGGAATGCAAGACCCAGAAAAGGGTGAACATTAGAAAGATAATATATGATTTTTTACTTGTAGCCCACCCATATATACATCGGTCACTGTTCTGCTATTGATATCTTTCCTACCTTCTTTAATACTGATTTCTTGAAGAGATTTACAAGAGGTAGAGAGTGATACATGTGTCCAAATGGTTTGATTTAAAATTTGTGCCTTATGATTGAAAAGAACCATGTATCTGGAGTTTCTAGTTATTATGTTTCTGTTATTTCAAAAATAGATTTTTATAAAAATTGATGTTTCCCAATTTACTTAAGTACATGCTCACTTTAAGAAATTTTGTTAGAAAAGCAGAAAAAAAAATCCTCTGGAATTTCACTACCTAGAAGCAGCTTGCCACTGTTAATGTCTTGCCTTATTTTTCTGTAGTCAAAAATAAAATTTTTAAAATAACTTTTAAACATACCAAAAGCAGCTATCCGATCTCTTCTAGCTAAAAAAAAAAAAAATTCTGATTTTCAGAGTTGGGAAACACCATACAAATGCTCCAGAAATGACCATTTTCTAGTAAAAGCTCAAAAATTTGTGTGGAGAGACTTCACTAGGTCAGAATTTTTGATAATTCATATCATAGCTATGATAAAGTCTCTACTATTAATAAAAATATCTTTAGCACGTTAAAAGTAGAAACAAAAAATGTAAAAACAAAAAAATAGATGTTTTGAGTTGGATAATACAGATTCATGATTGGAAAATGTGGACTTTCATAAAATATAATGATAACAGAATAGCCTAATTAGTTATATTTGTATGTTAATTCCCAAATAAAACGTTTAAAGTATATATTAAAGATAATAAGTTACCGTTTGTTAGCATAGGATGCCAAGTTGTCTTATTTTAACTCTCAAATGAAATTTGGAAATTTGACTGAAAACAACTTTTTCCAATTCCTGAAAAATGTATTATATGCCTATTTCAGAGTTCTCTAATTGTTTGTGCCACTAACCTTTGAAAACTGACATCTGGCCCTAGAAGAAAGACTTTAAAAACTGTTGTTCAGATGTACCTAAACCTTTTACATCTTTGGGAAGAGAGATTGATTTAATCATCATATCTAATTCTCTTCCTGAGAAAGCAATCAAATTGTCTTGTTAATTATAAACTGAAAAAAATAATAGATTACCCCTTCTTTCACCCTCCCCCCAGTGTAGGCTGAAACTCAGGTAGCTCTTTTGCCACAAGTTGTTGAAGTTAATTGCTGCTCATTTCTACCTGCTAGTTGTCCTGAAAGGCTAACCGGAGATTTTTCTGAAAGAGCAGTCCCCATTAAGTCAGTTGGTGCTTCACTACACTTTTCCTAGTTGATGAACACAGCACAGAACTCAAGAATTCTATCTTCGAACCAAAATGCTGTTAAGCAATGTCATTGGGAGTATGAAAGTGATGTGAAAGTCAGCCTTATATGCCTCTTGTGACTTGGGGAAGAAAAACTGAATGAGGCTTTACAGGGAAGAGAAATCATATTTCCTAAGCACTTCCTATGTACTCAGCATTGTAGCAATGCTGGTACTGATTTGTATTCCATAGGACAGTACTTACCGACTTTTTTCACATCATGGTACACAGAGAAAATTATGAAATTTGTTACAGCACACTGGGGCAAACAGATGAATCTGTTCTTGTCCAGAGGAGACTGCCAAGGAACTCCAGCTGTTGCCAGACACTGTCCAACCATCCTGTAGGCTGAAAGGCACACGTTCTCAGGACACTGATTGAAATCCTCAGCCAAACTACAGAAGTTTGCAGTGTGGTCTGAATCTTGAGATTTTAGACTGGCATACATGAATTAATAATAAAAATACCTGGGTGACGTGGGACGTTCTTGACATTCAAAGTCTCCAGAAAAACTAAAGCTCTTATGAAAGTAGTTTTGAGCTTAGGGTCTATAATTTTACAAATGTAACAATATTAGTGATGAAGTCAAAAAAGTAAAAACGAGAATATTAAGAAGATCAAAAGGAGCAAAGTCAAAAGGCACAGTTAGTTATATTATGTAATGGAATCAAACTTAGGAAAGACTTACAGTTTTGGAATATATTTTGCAAAACAAATAGTGTTCTGTGGGTTATAATATCTTCAAACTTGGAATCAGAGTTCGCCTTAATGTGACTTCCTGCTGGAAATTTAGTCTAAACCTAGAATTAATTAAGGCTTTCATTTCTAAACTCATGCATTCAGTAGGTTTGGCCGTTGCTAGAATATAAATTAAGTATCCCTTAGGAAAATTAGTATACTAATAGAACACTGTATCTACTTTCTAATTAGTAGTTATTCTTCAGTGCAGCAATCTCAAATTTAGAATTTAGAAGTGGCACAGAAACTCAGTCTTTTAAGAGTTTCTATTTTCTAAAGTATAACTAGTAGAGAAGTATTTGAATATATAACAATAACTGCTACTGTGAAATAACCTTGGACCAAACTCAGTGAAATCTAGTTACCATTAGAATTCATAATTGTGAAGTTCAAACTGGAAATCAACTCATGGAATATGTTGATAAAACATTATAAGCAGTGTCAATCATTATTACATTATTGTCCTGTCTGTGTCTTTTACTTTGAGAACAGAGCAGATGCACATAGTTTACCAATCCAAAGCTCTACATTAAGATGGCATATGGCTATCAGATAATAATGTCACACCTCCTACCCAAGATGCTCTAAGATAAAGGAGCGCCCCCTAGAGGCAAGCCCAGCTAGTTTAATTTAGCCAGATAAAAATTCTCAATTTAAAGTAAGGGCAGAATTTAAAAGTAGAATTACGTCACATTGTGCTGGTACTTTAAGGTAATTGAGTATTTCATATTGGTATCAGTAAGAAGATATCTAGCATTTCTGCTGGGTATTAACATATCCATATATTATTTTCTCATCTGTGATTATACACATGTTAAGTTTATTTAAGCCCCTTATTTTTGTTTCCTTTCTTGTCTGTTTCATTAGTGAGTTATTGTTTTCTGGTATTTTAAAAAGTAGTTATCAAAATGTAAAGTCAAAATTTTCAACAACTTATATATTTTTAGCTAAGTGCATCTCTTTCTAGAATGAGTCCATGAACTTCTTTTAGAATTCCCTTAAGAGCAAATTAGTATGCATTTAAAATTCTGTAATATGATTGGCAATCTCAACTTCATAAATTAATTTTTAACCATCATAATAAAACTTCCTTAATGAATATTTAGATTCGCAAATAACAGTATACAGTCCTTAAGTTCAAGGTAGTGATGATGAGTACAAGTGCTCTTCAAGTAGTCACTACAATTACCTTATTCTTTATGCCATAATCTTTCATCCATATGGTCTTTAGAAGTATTAAATAAGTTAAAATCCAACTGACTCTGAAAAAACATCTTCCCTTTTTAAAATCCATCAGCTTGTGATGACTCCTGCTTTTTATGTTTAAGCTCTTACTCATTTATATTTGTTGGTACCCTGGTGGGATAGGCAAGTATTCACATTAAAGTTAGTATTGAGACAAAAATTATGATTTTCTTAATGGGGAACCTAAGGCTACTCACTCAGTCCATTGAGGGGATAAGAGAGATGGTTCATTCCCATCCAGTTTTGTTTACAAACAATGTTGCTCAAATTTAGGTGACTGGCTACTAGGGAAATAAATGAATGTGGAATTGAGGATGGAACAAAGAATTCAATGCTTTACAATAAATGGACTGTATGTGAGAGTTCAAGAGAGGATTGGAGAAAATAACTGAGTATGTAAAAAATGGTAAGTTTCTGATTGTTCAGTTGAAGGCAAGTGGCTGACTCAATGAAATGACATAATTGATAGTTTTCATCTGTGACACTGATATCTTAGCCTCTATCTCAGAATTGAGAAATGAACAGAGTTTATCAGAAAGGATTTTCATTGCTGGTATCTTTTGTGTGTGCATGATGTATAGTACACACAACTCTCCTTATTGATCCTTCACAGGTGTATTATTTACTTTGCCTTCCAGGTGTCCGCAAATATGGTAAAGATTTTCAAGCTATTGCAGATGTAATTGGCAACAAGACTGTTGGCCAAGTGAAGAACTTCTTTGTAAACTACAGGCGTCGGTTTAACTTAGAGGAGGTATTGCAGGAGTGGGAAGCAGAACAAGGAACCCAGGCTTCTAATGGTGATGCTTCTACTTTAGGGGAGGAGACAAAAAGTGCTTCTAATGTGCCATCAGGGAAGAGCACTGATGAAGAAGAGGAGGTGTGTTTGTGTATGGAATTTGAGCTAATATGAGATGAGGAATCACCATTTTGTGTGGTGTTCTGTAAGGTTAATTTGTCAGAGGACTAGCTAAATGAGCATGAAAGGTTGACAATACACTTACTCAGTGGTGCATCTCTCGTGACTCTTAAGTCATAATGACATGCTAAGTTCTGATCCTAGAAGAATGAAGAGTGTATTGTTCTTTCATAGTCTTATTTTTATTTCCAGTGTTAAGCTGTTTACAAATAAAGATGCCTGTTTGGTAGCCTCGTTGGTTTTTGGTTTTTTTGTTTTGTTTTGTTTAAAATAAAAGAAGCTTGTGCTTCCAATAAACACTGGTGTTATGCTTTTGTTTTGTTTTGATTTGTTTTGTTTTTCCTGTGACAGCCCAAACTATATTGTATTAAGTTCGTTAGGACTTACCACATCTCATACATGTATTTTTGTTTCCTCACCTCTAGGCACAGACCCCACAGGCTCCTCGGACTCTGGGTCCATCACCTCCTGCCCCTTCATCCACTCCAACACCAACAGCCCCCATTGCCACCCTGAACCAGCCTCCACCACTTCTGCGGCCAACGCTGCCTGCTGCCCCTGCTCTTCACCGGCAGCCTCCTCCACTCCAGCAGCAGGCTCGGTTCATCCAGCCCCGGCCAACTTTAAATCAGCCTCCACCACCTCTCATCCGCCCTGCTAATTCTATGCCACCCCGTCTAAACCCAAGACCAGTGTTGTCCACAGTCGGTGGTCAACAACCACCATCACTTATCGGAATTCAGACAGATTCACAGTCCTCACTGCACTAAAATTAAATTGGACAGAGCTGCAGTAACTTTTCGCCCTATCATTATACCAGTGTTCATCTGACTGTTGCAAAAGAGGAAAGAATACTCCTTCCTAGATAACGAGGCTGCGAACTAGTTCTGTGGCAGTGGACTAGCATAAGTGAATGTCTAAGAAAATGTTCAGTTCACAAAACAAAATGTTACACAACAAAAAGCCTCCTGTTAGCCTCCTTTTTAGAGAATACATTAGCAATTGTATTTTCATAAGAGGAAAAAAAAGATTTAAGGATTCTATATACCCAGTTTTTTTGTTTTGTTTTTACTGTATTTATTTTACTGAGGTTCTTTATATTCCTGCCTCTTCCCACTCAAGGCTCTTAGTACAGGAATATGGACTTAGGAATTGTGAAAACTCCTTAAGTTTCTTAAGTTAAGGATGTTTGACTTCTTCCTTTAATTTAATTTTTTAAAAACATTTTCCTATGTTAGGAGTGCAAGAATAAATAGCTGGCATTTCCAATATTGACATATGCTCATTTTATGCATATTTAAGAAATTATAGCTGCATATCCCTTTTTTCAAAAAATGTTGCTTTTTTGCTTAAAGGAATTGTGTATATTCCTTTAAAAGAAAGCAATTTAATCAGCTGCAAAGAAATTATGTGAAACCACAAAGAATATACTGAACCTACTAACCCTTTAACATACAATTTAGAGCCAGGTTCGGTGGCTCAGCCAGTAATCCCGCGCCTTTGGGAGGCTGAGGTGAGTGGATTGCCTGAGCCCGCGGGTTCGAGACCCGCCTGGGCAGCGAGACCTCATCTCTACAATAAATCAAAAAATCAGCCGGTCTTGGTAGCACACGCCTGTAATTCCGGCTACTCGGAAGGCTGAGGCAGAAGGATCGCCAGAGCTCAGCAGGTCGAGGCTGCGGTGGCCAGGAGTGGCCACTGCACTCCAGGCTGGGCTGTGGAGTGAGACTCCAACTCAAAACAAAACAAAACAAAACAAAAAACATACAACTTAGGGCCGGGCTCAGTGGCTCACCCTGTAATCTCAGCACTTTGGGAGGCCCAGGTGAGTGGATTGCCTGAGCCCGCGGGTTCGAGACCCGCCTGGGCAACTTGACAAGACCTCATCTCTACAATAAATCAAAATGAGCCGGGCGTGGTAGCGCGCGCCTGTAGTTCCAGCTACTTGAAAGGCTGAGGCGGAAGGATCGCCGGAGTCCAGCAGGTCAAGGCAGTGGTGGCCGGGAGCGGCCAGTGCACTGCAGTCTGGGTGACAGAGTGAGACGCCAACTCAAAAAAAAAAAAAAACACAAAACATACAATTTAGGGTCGTAGGGCAAAGTCCTTGTTTAAAGACCATTGACTCCAACATCTATCAGAAATGAGAGGATTGGAATAATAATTTTACATACAAATGAAGACTTAGTTTGTTGAAATATAATGTCTTAAGTTCCTTGAAAATTAAGTTTTTAATTTTTTTTATGATTCTAAATGCTATCTGCTTTTAACTAGTAGTTGCCTACATTTGGGGACTTTAGAAAAGAAGTATATTTTGTCAGTTAGGTAGAGATGGTCATTATGGAAGCATTTATTTACAGTATTCTTTTTGTGTTTAGTTTCTGAACTTGAAATTGCCCTTATATTTAAAAACATGGCCTGCATTTAATATGAAGGGTATTTTCTTGATAATTCTGTTGTACTATTTGGATACATTTGTGTATTCCTTGCAGCCAATCTGTACTTGTGGGATTGGTTTAAAGTTAAATCATCAACATTATTTCATAAAATAAATTTAAGAATTTGTTCTGTGTTATCTAAAGATGTATCGGTATATTGTCACAATTGTGCTATTAACTAAAAATGCTAAGACCCCTTTTTATAAAGAAAAAGACATCTCAAGTCTTCGTAATTCAACACATAATCATTAAGCACTTACAAAGAATATTTTACAAGTGATAATATTTCAGCAATGTGTAACTAATATTTTTGATACAATGATTTCATATTGGAGTCATGATTTGTGCAAAAAGATCACTTAGATTGCTACACTAGTGGACATGAGGGTAAATGTTTGCACATTCACATTCTTACCACATTTATACTGCATGAGTTAGTCAACATTTAAGACCCTAATTTATGTTTTGAAAGGTCACATATTCTAAAAATATTGGGAAAATAGTCCCTGTCGTTGACTCTGTAGCCTTAAAGAGCTATAGATTTAAATTGATTAGTATTAACTTTAGATCACTTCTTTCCATAAAGACCCTAAGTTGTGGCATAATCACTCTTTTTCTAGGATGGGTCCTGTTCTTTCCCAGCAGATCATCTTAAATAGGTCTTGCCCCTGGATTATGACCAGATAAAATTTAACTAATTTAAAATAATTCATATTTTTTCTTTAAAGCCACAGGGGACAGTTATATATCTTAAAAAAATATGTAAAGCATTTTTTTAAAGCACTTAGATTGTCTTGCATATGTGCATCTATACCTTTACAGCTTTTGTCTTGTCTCTTGTCAGTGGACCTTCAGTACACAGTATGTGGGATATGTCAGTCCATTTGGTCAGCACCAGCATCTGTCCTGCTGTTCAGTAGACTGTGATTCATTTAAAATCTGTTCCAGACATGGGCCAAGGTGCTGTACCTGAGGGATGTGCTGTAATTTGATTTACATACATTAGAGCACACAGTAGAAAAATCTTAGCTTCATTAGTATTATGACACATGTATATAGTGAGATGTCTTTATTGTGTGCTTTGCATATTTTGTAAATATTTTGCACGTCATTATTTTTCTTTTTTGTTTAAGCAGTGTTTGGCCTGGAAGAGTGATATGCTTGCTGCTTAATCAAAGGATTAAAGATTTAAAGATGTCTACGTCTTCTATTTTTATATAATTTCATGTTGTAAGAGGAATTTAGGACCTCGTCACTGTGAAATTCTATATTGATTTTTATAAAAAAGCAAAACCTAGAAATCTTTTAGTGATCAATTTCATTAATTTCAGGGTTACCATTTTTGAAAAAACTACACCAAAGTGTTTTTTTATTACATAACAAAATAAATCACTGTGGATACAGCTGGAAAAATTAATGAAAAAACTTTTTTCTATGTGATTTAATTTTAATGTAATATGATGAAGGTAAAGGTAAGTTATGATCAAGACTTGTTCTTAATACACTTATAAGTAAGTGAGCAAAATAGAATATGAAATAAAGATGGTGGAATGTAAAATTCTTTCTTAATATAGGCCTACATTCTTTTAAAGAATAGATGTAGAAAGCAAGCCAAGAACACGACAATCATTTTTTAACATATTAAAAATGTAAGTACAGTCATATGTCCCCTAACAATGGGGATATGGCCTGAGAAATGTGTCATTAGGTGATTTTGTTGTGCAAATGTCATAGAGTGTACTTGTACAAACCTAGATGGTATAGCTTACTACACACTTAGGCTGTATGACATAGCTTATTGCTCTTAGACTACAAACCTAAACAGCATGTTACTGTACTAATACTGTAGGCAACTGTAACACAGTAATATTTGTATATCTAGACATCTAAACATAGAAAAGGTAGGGTAAAAATATGGTATTACAATCTTGTGGGACACTGGCATATATGCAATCATTGACCCAAACTGCGTCATGTGGTGCGTGACTACTTTGGTTAAGGTACCAAATTTAGTTGTTAAATATGTTGCATTAACTTTAATGTTAGTAAAACAATTACCTGTAAATATAAGTAACTGCTAACTCATTAACACTGCAGTATCAGGGTCTCCTCAAAAAGAAGAATCTGAGTTAGAACTCTAAGCAGAATCTCATTCTCTTTATTCTTTTCCAAAATGAATGAATACATTCTGATTGCAGGAAACGAAAACTAAAATGTGTATTGGCTTTTTAACTTGGACATGCATTATAGATTACATCCTTGATAAGGCAATAACAGAATAAGTGAATACAGAAATAATCCAAGAATCAAGTTTGAGAAAACATGCTATATTCAAAAATGTCCATGAGAAACTTTTGACATCTGACCTATGGCACTAATTAAACTACTTTCTCTTGGGGAAAATGTAAGTCACATATGACTTCTCACAACTTTTACCTTTATCATAACTGCCTTATTGAAGGAATACAGCAATATATAAGTAACAACAGGTTTTGAGATTAAACATTACAAGGAATGCTCCTAGATGTGTGTGTTTGTGTCTAAACAGGCCATGTGGCCTTATCTGCCTCTTTCTACTCGTGTCCTATTAGGGGGAAAGAGTGTTGGGTTGGTATGTTTGCCAGTTGTGTTACCAGATTTAAAGTAGACTTTAAAGTTTAAATTTAAAGATTCCCTATTGATAAGGTAATGGGTCTTGACAATGTGGTAACCTCTTAAACGCTGGAATTCTAAAGCAGGAATCTGGGTGAGCAGGGTCTCTAAGGAAAAGATGCTAGGAATGTGAAGTGGAGAGATGCAAGAATAGTCTTCACAATGTAAATGACATAAAAGCTAATGTCCCAGAATGCTTTATATAATGTTTGTTTCTTACAGATTATTTTAAGAAAGATGAAGTTTTTATTCTGTACATTTTAATGTTAGTTAAATGTTTAAAGTACAATTATCAGTAACTAAGAATATCCTGAATAGTGTAACAACACAAGGTGTCTCCTGAGGGCTCTGTCTAGCTTACTACCCAAAGCAGCTTTCCTTTTTGATAGCTTTAACTTGAAGAGGCCTTATCCCCAAGACCATCTTTATTGACATACTGTCTCTTTGTTCTTTCCAGAAAAGTTTGAAAACAATCATAATCATTGAGGGCTTGTCATTTGGCTTATATTTGTGAAATTGTTGTCCGTGTACCTTTAACGTGTTTACTTTCCCAACTTCACTGAATAAGCTACTTAGCCTCCGTAAACCTCGGTTTCCTCATCTGTAAATGGGAATATAATACCTGCCCAATTCATGTTACAGGTTTTTACATGTCCTACTTACATAACAGCCTTCTTTTTTTTTTTTTTTTTTTTTTTTTTGAGTCAGAATCTCACTCTGTCACCCAGGCTGGAACCTGTCACCTAGTGCTCACAACCACTGCAGCCTTGACCTGCTCAGGTGATACTTCCACCTCAACCTTCCAAGTAGTTGGAACTACAGGCACACACCACCACACCCTGCTAATTTTTTTTTATTTATTATAGAGACGAGGTCTCGCCATATTGCCTAGGCTGGTCTCAAACCGCTGGACTAAGGCAATCCTCTCACCTCTACCTCCCAAAGTGTTGGGATTACAAGCATAAGCCACCATGCCTGGGGCAGCCTTCTTAATAAGGAAAATATATTTTGACATCTTTAAAAAATTCAAAGTGCAATTTTTTTAAAAGATGAATTTCAATTCAAGATGACAGACTGAACGTGGTTATTTTTCTTGCCTTCTCTTCCCCCAAATCTTACTGAAATAACAAGAATTATAAAACCAAAATAATACTTAGCAGTGCTGGAAAGCCAGAGGAGAAGCTACTAGCAGATGGAGACAAATTTATGACAAAACCCCACAGAATTAAGGAATCTTCCAACTCCATAAAGGCAAAAGATAAAGCAGGAAAACTGATATTCTCAGAAGGATTCAATAATAAGAGGAAGATGATTTGGAGCAGCCCTCCATAATTTCTGCCTCCTGGTATTCATGACTTTGTGTATGTGCTAGACCTAGTGATTTACTTCTAACCAAGAGAATACAGCAAAGGTGGTGAGATGTAGGTTATATAAGATTGCGACTTCTGTTCTTACTAACAGACTATTGCCTTCTCTGCTTGCATGCTTTGATGAAGCAAGCTGCCATATTAGAGAGGCTCATGTGACAAGGACCTGAGGCCGACCTTCTGCCAACAGCCAGCAAAGCATTCAGGCCCTCAGTTCAACAACCTGCCAGGAACAACTGTGTATGCATCTAAATGGATCCTTCCTCAGGTGCATCTTGAAATGACTAGAACCCAGCTAATACCTTGATTGTAGCCTATGATTAGCTGAAGTAAAAAACTAAGATATGTACGAATTACTTGCAGAAACTGAGTTAATGTGTGTTGTTTGAGCTGCTAAGCTTTGGGAGTGACTTGTTACACAATTGATAAACGTATACCATGTTAACACTGATCAAAATAAAGTTGACTTTAGTAATGTCAAAGATTTCAAAGCAAAGAATATTATCAGGGTTAAAGATGGTCATTGAATAATACTAAAGGTGTCAATTAATCCAGAGGATCCCTGATAAAACTGCAAGAAAAAATAGGCAAATCTACCACTATAGTCAGTGATTTCAGCACCATCTCTCAATAACGGATAGAATGTATAAGTGAAATATTAAGATGTGAACAGTATCAAACACCTTTACCTAATTGAAATGTATAGATTATTATACCCAATAGCAGAATAAACATTCTTTTAATATGCACATGAAAGAGTTCCAAGATAGATTATATTCTGTGCTGTTAATAAGTTTTAATTAATGGAAAAGGATATAAATTATTCAAGGTATATTCTTAAAATACAATGCAACTAGAAATCAGAAACAGAAAAAAAATCTAGGAAATCTCCAAATATTTGGACTTTAAATACACTTGTAAGTAACCTATGAATCAGAAAAAAAATTAACTATTTTTAAAAAGAAATTTTAAAATATCCTGAAAAAAAATCTTGAACTGAATGTAAATGAAAACAATATATTAGAATCTATGGGGTGCAGCAATGCAGTTCTCAGAAGGAAATTTACAGCTTAAAATACTAGATAAGAAAGATGTAAAATCAATAATCCAAGCTTTCTTCTAAAACTAGAAGAAAAGAGCAAACCCAACTCAGTAAAGCAGGAGAAAGAAAATAAAGATCATAGTCAAAACAAATAAAGTAGATAACAGAAAAACAATAGTCACTGAAACCAATAATTGCTTCTCAATGATAGCAATAAAATCTTAAGAGAGTTAGATGGAATGACCAAGGGGAAAAAGTGAATGTACAAATTATCAGAAATCAGAAACCCTGAAAAAGGGTCATTACTACATAACCTACAGATATCAGAAAAATTCTAAAGAAATATTATGAACACTGTCAACAAATTTTGGAATGTTTATGAAATGAACAAATTCTTACCAAAACAGTCTCAAAAAAGAAATAGGAGACCTAAGTTAAGTAAATAAAATTTGGAGCTTATCTTTACTTACAAAAAAGTCCTGACTCAGCTTTACTGGTAATTTCTATAAAACCAATAAGGAAAAGAATACCAAGCTACACAAACTCAGAAGATACAGGAGGAAAAAACACTTTCCTACTCATTCCATGAGACCATTAGGACTCTGATTCAAAGCCAGGTAAAGATATCACAAGAAAATAAAATTTCAGATTAATAGCCCTAATGAACAGAGATGCAAGAATCCTTAACAAAACATTAGCAAATCAAATCCAGTAATATCCAAAAAAAATTATACAACATAAACTAGTGCTGTTTATCCCAGGAATAAAAGGTTGGTTTAGCATTGAGAAACCAATTAATCTAATACACCAGGGTTTCTCAACATCAGCACTACTGACATTTTAGGCAAAGTAATTATGTGTTGCTCATTATAGGATGTTTAACAGAATTCTTAGTCTCTAGCCACCAAATGCCAGTAGAACGATCCTCCCCAGTTTGACCATTAAATATGTCTTTAGACATTGTCTAATGTCCCCTAGAGAGCAAAATCCAGCTGAGAATCATTGCAATACATCATATAATAAAAGACAAAAGCCATAAGCATATGTTGACAGACACAGGAAAGATACTTGACAAAATCTAACACTTGTTCATGATTTTTTCTTTTAAAAAGACTCAAACCAGAATATAAAGAAACTCCCTCAACATGATAAGGGCATCGATAAGAAGCCTACAAATAATATCACACTTAACTGAATGCTAGAATTGGAACCAAAGCAAAAATGTCTGTTCTCTTCTTTTCTATTCAATATTTTAGTAGAGGTTCTAGCCAGTGCAATAAGGCAAGAAAAATAAAAGCACATGGATTAGAAAGGAAGAATGAAAATAGGTTTTATATGCAGATGACATGAACTTGCATGTAAAAAAAAAACCTAAGAAACCTCCAAAAACCTACTAGAATAAGAAAGTTTAAAAAGTTCACAAAATACAAGATCAATATAAAATCAATTGTTTTTTCATATAACAGCACCACATGATCTGAAAGTGAAATTAAAATTTTATTCAGGCTGGGTGCAGTAGCTCAGCCTGTAATCTGAGAACTTTGGGAGGCCAAGGTGGGAGGATCACTTGAGCCCAGGAGTTTGAAGCTGCAGTGAGGTATGATTGCACCACTGCATTCCAATGTGAGTGACAGAGTGAAACTCTGTCTCAAAAAGAAAGGGAGAGAGAGGAAGAAAGAAAATATTATTCACAGTATCAAAAACAATAAAACATTTCTGAGTAAATTTAACAAAAATGTGAAGGACCTGCCCACTGAAAAAAATTGCTGAGAGAAATTTTTAAAAGAGCTAAATAAATGAAGGGATGTGCCATGTTCATGGATCTGAAGACTTGTTATTGGTAAAATGACAATTCTTCTCAAACTGATTTATAGGTTCAAACTAATCCCCATCAAAATCCTAGTATGCTTATTTTACACAAGTTGACAAGCTAATTTCAAAATGTATGTGTTAATGCAAATGCAAAGGACTTAAACCAGGGACCAGTACACAAACTCTCTTGTGCAATTACTCAACTCTACCACTGAAGTTCAAAACAGCCAGAAAAACACACATATATGAACAAGCATAGCTGTATGTCAATAAAACTTTACTTCCAAAAACAGGCAACTTAAACTAGGCAAACAAAAACCCCTAACTTAAACTAGGCAAACAATTTTGAAAAAGAAAGACAAAATTGGGTGACTTGCACTAACTGATGTCCATGCTTGTTTATAAAGGTGCATTAATCCAGGCAGTGATGTTGGTGTAAAGATGAACATAAAGATCAATGGAACACAATAAAGAGTCCAGAAATAGAATCACACATATATGGTCAGTTAATTTTCAGTGAAAGTGTCAGTAATTCAATAGCAGAAATGAGAGGATATCCACATGCAAAAACAAAACAAATTAAAAACCTTTAATCCTTACCTCACACTGTGCAAGAAAATTAACATGAGATGGATCTTACACACAAATGTAAGAACAAAAACTATAACTTCTAGAAAAATACACAGCAGAAAATGTCACCAAAAGCATAATCCATAATAGAAAAAATGATAAACTGTATTTTATCCAAATTAAAAAATTTGCTTTTCAAAGGACACAATTAAGAAAATGAAAAGATAAGCCATTGACAAGGATAAAATATTTGCAAAACATATTTAATCAAAGATTTGCATCTAGAACATATAAGAACTCTTTTTTTGAGTTGGAGTCTCACTCTGTCGTCCAGACTGGAGGGCAGTGGCCACTCCTGGCTACCGCAGCCTCAACTTGCTGGACTCCGGCGATCCTTCCACCTCAGCCTTCCAAGTAGCTGGAACTAGTGCACAGGCGTGAACTACCATGCCTGGCTAATTTGTGATTTATTGTAGAGATGAGGTCTTGCTGCCCAGGCGGGTCTCGAACCCACGGGCTCAGGCAATCCACTCACCTCAGCCTCCCAAAGGCGTGGGATTACAGGCTGAGCCACCGAGCCTGGCATATAAGAACTCTTACAGGCTGGGCGCGGTGGCTCAAGCCTGTAATCCCAGCACTTTGGGAGGCCAAGGCAAGAGGATTGCCTGAGTCCAGGGGTTTGAGACCAGCGTGGGCAACTTGGTGAGACCTCGTCTCTACAATAAACCAAAAAATAAGCTGGTCATGGTGGCATGCACCTGTAGTTCCGGCTACTTGGAAGACTGAGATGGAAGGGTCACCTGAGCCCAGCAAGTCGAGGCTGCGGTCGCTGTGAGCATGCCACTGCACTCCAGCCTGGGTGACAGAGTGAGACTCCAACTCCCCCCAAAAATAGAACTCTTACAATTCAATAATAAGATAACAAAAAAGGATGGGGCAGAAGATTTGGATAGACATTTACCAAAGAAGATATAGAAAATAAGTGCATAAAAGATAAGCATGAGGGTGGCAACAAGATGGTGATGGAACAGGTCGGACTGTGAGAGTCTCCATAAAAGTGGTGTACATAAAGATTCTCTACATGAGTAGGTATGTGCCAGTGGGTGAGTGAAAGTCTATCTGAGGGGAAACTTTGGTGCATGCACCCAGGGCTCTCCTCCAGAAGTGACTGCAACACCCCACCACCCTAAGATTGGAGCCCCCAGCATTCAATATCATCTGCCATCCTCAGGGCTCTCCTGAGAGGAAGCAGCAGAGAACAGTTGCTCCCCACCACCTGGCACCCAGCCCACACCATCACCTGCAACAAAAGAGCAGCACAAGTCCCAGGAACTGTGAACAGGTTGTGGAAATCTGGAATGGAACCTGTCACCGGTGAGGAGACGCCAACCAACTCTGTCCTGGGACCAGGCAGAGGCCTGCGTTGTCCCACCCAATTCTGCCAAGCCTGGGACCTAAAGGTTATCTCCTCAGTGGACCTGGAGAGACAGATGCCCCTCCCTCATGCTGGAATAGGCACAGACACATCAGATCTGAGTGGGAGACTTGACAGCAGTGGCAGCAAGGATGAGTCCAAATCTGATCCACCCTCCTTCCACAGTAGTCCATGGGGCATCTGACCCACACTGAGGGCAATCTCATCAGCCCGGCTGAGAGTGGAGGGGAGGGGCTGAAGACCAGAGTGTCGGGAGCAGATGAGCACTGTCACTGTAGCAGGCCTTGAGTAAAGGTCCCAAGCGAAGGCAAGGTTTTGCTTAATGGCCCCAAGGTTGTAGGCAAGGTCTCACTTGGAAGCTCTGCATCCTAGCCAAAGGCAGGCTGTGAGGGATGCAGCCTACTGCATGAAAGTGTCTCAGATGCCCACACATATGGGTGCACATAGGACAAAGCCTTAGCTACAACAAGATAATTGTGGAACAGCTCACCTTTTGGGTAGCAACATAATTCCATTATGGCTCCCTCACAGACCTTGAATTCCTTCCAACTTCCCTTGTGCTTGATTATAAAATAAACATGTGAGCTAGTTCAGGGCCACTTCTCCATCAGAGGAAGGTGTCCCACCCGGCCCCAGCTTTTCTTTAGTCTTTGTGTATGTGTCTTTCTTAATCTCTTGCCACTCTCTCTCAGGACCCTCAAGGCAGCCTCACAGGCCACGGCACCAGAGCTGCTCCTTAACACAGAGAAGGCAGCCAAAAGGAACTTGGAGTTACAGAAATGGCCACAGAGCAAGTTTTGTTTTTGGGGTTTTTTGTTTTGTTTTTGCTTGTTTGTTTGTTTGTTTTGGCTTTTTTTCTCTTCTCTCTAGTTTTGTTTACATTTTCGCACTTGCTTTGTTTCTGTTATTTAAATTTTTTTAGATTTTCTGTTTGTACTGGTGTTTTTGAGGGAGAATACATCAGTAGAGGGGTTTTGGTTTGTTTGTTTGTATGATTGTATATATTTTTTGTTTGTTTTTCTGTCTTTGTTTCTCTGTATATTCGTTAGTTGGTATGCCTGTCTGTTTTCCCTCTCCTTCTCTTTCTCCATCTTCTTTACATCTTCCTCCTTCCTTTTTTCATTTTTTTCTTTTTCTTGCCTCATTTTCTTTCAGGGAGCAAACATATACCCCCACTGCATGAACAGATTGTAAGGCAGAGGGAAGTGGGTTCCCGGGGGCCCAGACACCTGTCAGTGGATACTGGAATCTGCAGATAGTTTCTAAATCACAGCTCCTCCCTCAATTAAATGTCAAACCTGCAAAAACCACAGCCCCTTCACCTCAAGTCCAGCTCCAGAATTGAACAAAGCAGAGGATCTACCTAAGGAAGAATAGGAGATTGAGCAAACAGAAGTAAAAGCTTCCTCACCCTCATCACTGAACAATGGAATTAAAGAAGAGGTTAAAAAAGGGGGAAGGAGGGAGGAAAACCTACACAAATGAAGAAAATCCAAAAGAAGAATGTGGGTCTCACACACACTCTTGGGAGGTCAACCACTGAGAATACAGACTGTGGAATTGAAACAATGAAAAGCCCCTAGATTGACTGGTCTCAAACCACAAACCCAGATATCAAGATATTGATAGAGAGAATAAGTAGAAATGAGGAGAGATAAAAGGAAAGAATGAAGGAGTTGATGACTGAGATAACAAGAATCCAGTGAGTAAAATAAATAACAACCTGATAAGCATGAAAAGCAGAATTAACCAAGCAGAAGAAAGAATCTCAGAGCTTGAGGGCCAAAATATGGAACTAATCCAAACTGTTAAAAACATAGAAAAGAAGCTTAAAAAGAAAAACCAAAACCTCCAAGAGATGAGTCATATCAAGAGGACAAACCTAAGATTAACTGAAATCCCTGAGGCAGATAGAGAGAAAGAGAGAGACCATCCTGGAACAAACATTCCATGAAAGTGTCCAAGAAAACTTCCCTCATCTCATCAGTGATATGACCATTCAAACACAAGAGATTCAAAGAACCCCTGCAAGACAACAAATGAAGAGACCAACTCCTAGACATACTAATACACTTACACAAAGCAGGTATAAAAGAAAAGTCCTAAAGGCAGCAAGAGAGAAAGGTCAGACTACCTACCAGGGAAGACCAATCAGAATAGCAGCAGACTTATCTACAGAAACATTTCAGGCTAGGAGAGATTGAGTCCAATCTTCAAAGTTCTCAAAGATAAACAATTTCAACCAAGAATTACTTACCCAGTTAAGCTAAGTTTCATCAGTGGTGAAGAATTAAAATTATTTCCAGACATCCAATCTCTAAGAGTTTACACTGCCTCCAGACCAGCTCAACAAGAAACACTTAAGAAAGTATTAAACACAGAAGAAAGACAAAAAAGATTGACAGTGCCTTTCCCAAGAATGCAGGAAAAAGATGGAAAACACACATAAATCAACCCAAATATCAAAAGAAAGACAACAAACAAATAAACAAACAGCAGCAGCAACAACAAACTCTATAAGAATCTCATAACAGGAATAAACTCTTACATCTCAATAATTAGCCTGAATATGAATGGACTACATGCACCACTGAAAAGACAGAGAATGACAAATTGGATAAAATATCATGATGCAACAATATGTTGTCTCCAAGGGCTCACCAGGAAGGACATCACAGACTCAAAGTAAGAGGATGGAAAACAAATTTTCAGGAGAACAGAACACAAAAGACAGTAGGAGTCATGATCTTAATATCAGACAAAATACCCTTTAAGCTATCAAAAATTTAAAAAGATACAGAAGGTCACTATGTAATGACAAAAGGTTCAATCTGTCAAGAAATATCCATCCTAAACATATATGCACCCAATATAGGAACACCAACGTTCATAAAGCAGCTTCTAGATAAACTTAAAAAAGATATTGACTCTAATACTATCATAGCTGGGGACTTAAATACCCCACTCACAACTGTAGACAGATCATCAAGACAAAAAAATCAACAATGAGATCTGGAACCTCAATGTGACATTTGACCAAATGAACTTAATTTCGTAGAATATGCATTCTACTCATCACCACATGGAATGTACTCTAAGATTGACCACATCCTCGGCCATAAATCAAGCATAAACAAATTCTATAAGATTGAAGTACTGGCATGCACCTTCTCAGACCATAGTGGAATGAAAATAAATATCGACACGGAGCTCAGCCATTGCCACCGCTGGGGCATCGCAGCAGTCTGGACAGCCACTGCAGCCACAGATACAGCAGCCGCCAAAGCCACTGCGGCCTCCAATCGCACCACCCATGCCTGAGGCGATCCATGACTTCAGTCCTTGAAGCCCTTGCAGGCAAGATCTGCTGGGATTGCTGCCACCTCAACCTGCCCGCCATGGGTCTCCTCCCATGTGCCCTCTGGCAGGCTTCCATCAGGCCAGCTTCTGTCCAGCCCCACCTCCTCTGGGGCACGCAGCTGAGATAGCACCACCTGCTGCCGATTCAAGGTAACGAGAGAAACAAGCTTGAAAAAGAGACATGGGCCAGATTTGAGTGGTGAATGGAGGGTGATCTGAACTGTCCTTCACAGCAGGCCAGGGGCAACTGATCCTAACTGTGAACTAATTTACCAGCTAGAAAAGAAAAGAAAAGCTAGAAATCAGAGCTGAAAGGACATTGGACTTAAATGAAAAATCTCAGAGTGTGCTTGATTGGTTCTGTTAGTTTAATGACTTGATTCTATTCCTACTGTTCTGTTCCTTTTTTTTCCTCTTCCTTTCTTCTCTTTTCTACTCTCTATAAACCATACCTTTGTATAGAGGAACAGCACACCAATAAGGTGGTTGGTTAGCTTGTATGTTAGCATCATTGTATGTTTTATTTTATTTTATTTTATTTTGTATGGGAGCTAGTTAGTCTGTAGCCGTGGTCTATTGTTTTTATCTGTTTCAGTTTAGGTCTCGCTCTCCATTTGTTGATACACTTGACTGTTTCCCCCCTTACTCCTCTCTCTCTCTCCACCCCCCCCTTCCCCCCACTGTCTGCTCCATTCTCTTCCCTCTGCTAACCACATTTTATTTCAGGGAGTAAACCTACAGCCCCACAGCCCCACTGCATGGACAGATTCCAAGGCAGTAGGAAGTGGGTTTCAGATTATTCATACACCTCTCAGTGAATACCAGGACCTGCAGATAGACTTTGAATCACAGCTCCCGCTTTAAGTAAATCTCAAAACTGCAAAAAAGGACCACCCCCAACCTACAGTGCAACTCCAGAATTGAACAAAGTAAGAGGAGATACATAAAGAATAGGAGATTGAACAAACAGAAGTTAAACCAATCCCTCTACCCCTGAATAAAAGAATTGAAGAAGACAATGATGTGGAGGAAAGGAAAAAGTAGGGGGGTGGGAAAACCGCACAAATGAAGAAAAATCAAAAAAAGAATATAGGTCTCACACAGACCCCTAGGAGATCAGACACTGAGAAAACAGATTCCACAACACAAACAATGAAGAGCCCCCAGAATGACTGGTCACATGCAACAAACCCAGACATCAAGACATTAATAGAAAGAATTTTAAAAATTGAGGAGAGACAAGAGGAAAATAGGAAGGAGCTGATGTCAGAAATAATAGCAGTAAAGAATACTGTGATGGGAATAAATAACAAACTAATAAGCATGGAAAGCAGAGTTAACCAAGCAGAAGAAAGAATCTCAGAGCTCAAAGATCAAAACACAGAACTAACCCAAACTGTCAAAAGCATAGAAAAGAAGCTCAAAAAGACAGAACAAAACCTTCAAGAGATGAATGATCACTTCAAGAGACCAAACCTAAGAGTAATTGGTCTTCCTGAGACAGAGAGAGAAACAGAGGCCACACTGGAACAAACATTTCATGAAATCATTCAAGAAAACTTCCCTCATTTCATCAAGGATGAAGAAATTCAAACACAAGAGATTCAGAGAACCCCTGCAAGACAACAAATAAGAAGACCAACTCCCAGACATAAAATAATTCGCCTAAACAAAGTAAGTATAAAAGAAAAAATACTAAAGACTGCAAGAGAAAAAGGTGAGACTACATACCAGGGAAGACCAATTAGAATAGCAGCAGATTTATCTACAGAAAACCTCCAGGCTAGGAGAGCTTGGAGCCCTATCTTCAAAGTTCTAAAAGATAAGCAATTTCAACCGAGAATAACCTACCCAGCCAAGCTAAGCTTCATCAGTGAGGGAGAATTGAAATCTTTCCCAGATATCCAATCCCTAAGAACCTACACTGCCACAAGGCCACCTCTACAAGAAACACTTAAGTATTGAACACAGAAGAAAAGGAAAAAAGAACAACAGTGTTCTTCACAAGACTATAGGAAAAGATTAAAAACACACATGATCCAACTCTAAAAACAAAAGAAAGACAACACACAAACAGGAAGAACAACAACTCTGTAAGAACATTATGATAGGGATCAACTCTCACATTTCAATAATTAGTTTCAATGTGAACAGACTAAATGCACCACTGAAAAGACACAGAATGGCAAAATGAATAAAATATCACCAGGCAACAATCTATTGCCTTCAAGAGACTCACCTCACTAGAAAGAACACTCACAGACTCAAAGTAAGAGGATGGGAAACGAATTTTCAGGCAAATGGAACACAAAAGAAAGAAGGAGTTGTGATCTTAATCTCAGACAAAATACCATTTAAGCTATCAAAAATTTAAAAAGATACAGAAGGCCACTACATAATGATAAAAGGTTCAATCCATCAACAAGAAATATCTATCCTAAACATATATGCACCGAACATAGGAGCACCAACTTTCATAAAGCAGCTCCTAGGTAAACTAAAAAAAGATATCGACTCCAATACCATCATAGCTGGAGACTTCAATACCCCACTCACAACCATAGACAGATCATCAGGACAAAAAATCAGCAATGAGATCCGGAACCTCAATGTGACTCTTGACCAAATGGACTGAATTGATACCTACAGAACCCTCCATCCAAAGACCACAGAATACACATTCTACTCATCACTGCATGGAACGTACTCTAAGATTGACCACATACTTGGCCATAAATCAAGCATAAGCAAATTTAAAAGGACTGAAATTTTACAATGCACCTACTCGGACCACAGTGGAATAAAAATAAACATTAACACCAACAAGGCCCCCCCCAAAACCCACAAAGACATGAACACTAAACAGCATGATGCTAAACAACTCCTGGGTCAATGATGAAATCAAAACAGATATCAAAAGAAACCTGGAAACAGATGAAAATGAAGAAACATCTTACCAAAATCTCTGGGACACCATGAAAGCTGTAGTAAGAGGGGAATTTATATCCCTACAAACGCACATGAAGAAAATGGAAGGATCACAAATTAACAGCCTAACAAGCCACCTAAAAAAGCTGGAAAAGCAAGACCACAAAAACCCTAATTTCAGCAGAAGAATCCAGATCACCAAAATAAAAGCCCAAATCCAGGACATAGAAGACAAAAAGATAATACAAAAAATCAATGAAACAAAAAGCTGGTTCTTCGAAAGGATAAACAAGATCGATGGTCCCCTATCTAGACTGACCAAGAAAAAAGAGAGCAAAAGCCCAAATAAACACTATCAGAAACACAAAAGATGACGTCACATCTGATCCTGAAGAAATATAAAAGATCATTAGAGACTACTATGTACACTTGTATGGAAACAAACTTGAAGACCTTTCAGAAATGGAGGACTTTCTGTCATCACACAACCTGCCTAAGTTGAAACAAGAAGAAATTGAGACCCTAAATAGACCAATAACAATCAAGGAAATTGACTACGTAATAAGAAAACTACCTACCAAAAAGCCCTGGACCAGATGGCTTTCCAGCAGAATTCTACAAGACATTTAAGGAGGAGCTTATACCAATCCTATTGAAGGTATTCCAGGCGATTGAGAAAGATGGAACTCTCCCCAAATCATTTTATGAAGCTAACATCACATTGATACCCAAGCCAGGTAAAGACCCAACAAAGAAAGAGAACTACAGGCCAATATCTTTGATGAACATAAATGCTAAAATTCTCAACAAGATCCTAGCGAACCGGATTCAAAAACACATCTCAAATATCATCCATCGTGACCAAGTAGACTTCATCCCTGGGGATGCAAGGCTGGTTCAACATTCGTAAAACCATAAATGTAATTAAATACATCAACAGATGTCAAATCAAAACCCACATGATTATATCATTAGAAGCAGGAAAAGCTTTTGATAAAATCCAGCACAACTTCTTGATAAAAACCCTCGAACAGCTAGGCATACGGGGAAAATACCTCAAAATAGTAAAAGCCATCTACGCGAAACCCATAGTCAGCATACTCCTAAACGGACAAAAACTGGAACCATTTCCCCTGAAAACTGGAACAAGACAAGGATGCCCACTCTCACCCCTCCTGTTCAATATAGTATTAGAAGTCATGGCTACAGCAATCAGAGAAGAGAAGGCAATCAGGGGTATTCAAATAGGAAAAGAGGAAGTCAAGCTGTCTCTCTTTGCAGATGACATGATCGTGTACCTTGAAAATCCAAGAGAATCTGTCAAAAGCCTCCTTACACTGATAAAGGACTTTGGCAAAGTCTCAGGATATAAAATAAATGTGCAAAAGACAATCACATTTCTTTACACCAATAATAAACAAACAGAACCCAAATAAAAAGCACAGTTTCATTCACAATAGTCACCAAAAAATGAAATACCTTGGCATCTTCCTAACTAGAAATGTGAAAGACCTCTACAATGAAAACTAGGAAACACCACTCAAAGAAATCAAGGATGACACAAACAAGTGGAAAAACATCCCATGCTCATGGATTGGAAGAATCAACATTGTGAAGATGTCTATCTTACCTAAGGCAATCTACAGATTTAATGCAATACCCATCAAATTACCAGCAACATTCTTCTCAGACCTAGAAAAAACAACACAGGAATTCATATGGAAATACAAACGACCAAGAATAGCCAGAACAATCCTCAGCAAAAAAAAAAAAAAAAAACAAAGCAGGTAGTATCACATTACCAGACTTCAAACTTTACTATAAAGCTACAATAATCAAAAGAGCTTAGTATTGGTACAGGAACAGGCATATAGACCAATGGAATAGAATTGAGATTCCAGAAGCAAAACCTCAATTTCTCAACCAACTCATCTTCGACAAAGCCCCACCACCTACCACTGGGGAGAGGAGAACCTATTCAGTAAATGATGCTGGGAAAACTGGCTGATCACATGCAGAAGATTGAAACAGGACCCCTATCTACCCCCATACACAAAAATTAACTCTATGGATCAGAGACCTAAATGTAAAACCTCAAACCATAAGAACCTTAGAAAATGAAAGACATGCCCTCATGGAAATTGGAACTGGCATCCAGTTCCTGAACAAAACCCAAAACCCACAGGCCATAAGAGATAAGATAGACAAGTGGGACCTCATTAAACTGACAAGCTTCTGCAAAGCCAATGAAACCATCAAGAGAGCAGGGAGACAGCCTACAGACTGGGAAAAAGTATTTGCCAACTCCAGGTCTGACAAAGGCTTAACATCTTGGATCTACAAGGAACTCAAACGTGCTGAAAAGAAAAAAACAAACAACCCCATTATAAAATGGGCAAAAGATATGAACAGACACTTCTCAAAGGAAGACATCCGAGCAGCCAACAGACACTAATCATCAGGGAGATGCAAATCAAAACCACACTGAGATATCACCTAACTCCAGTCAGAATGGCAATTATCAATAACTCAAAAAATAACAGTTGCTGGAGAAGGTGTGGTGAAAAGGGAACACTTCTACACTGTTGGTGGGAGTGCAAACTAGTACAACCTCTGTGGAAAACAATATGGCAATTCCTAAAAGCTCTAAATATTGACCTCCCATATGACCTCACAATCCCCCTACTGGGAATATACCCTGAAGAACTCAAATCACTCTATGAAAAAGATACCTGCACATGTATGTTTATCGCAGCATTGTTCACAATAGCAAGAACCTGGAAGCAACCATGCTATCCATCAAAAGAGGACTGGATTAAAAAAATGTGGTACATATACACGATGGAATACTATGCAGTCATAAAAAAGAACAAAATCATGAATTTCACAGCAACCTGGATGGAACTAGAGTCTATAATACTGAGTGACCTCTCACAGAAACAAAGATCTGAGTATCACATGTTCTCACTCATATAGTGGACCTTGAACATCCAATGTAATACTATAAGAAAATGACTGACAGTGGTGGGAAACTATGAGGGGGAAGGGTAAGGGAGATAGGATTAACTGTAGTAAATATCTGTCTGGGGATGGGGAGATACCTCTTATCAACAAGGGTGCCTGAACGAAGCATATTTGCATACCTAACCCTTAACTGTACCCCCACAATATCACAATAAAAAAAATTGATATAAATAAATAAATAAATAAATATCAACACCAACAAAGTTTCCCCCAAAACTCACAAAGATATGGACACCAAACAGCATGATGCTAAACAACTCCTGGGTCACAGAAATCAAAACAGAAATTAAAAAATTCCTAGAAACAAATGAAAATGAAGAAACATCTTACCAAAATCTCTGGGATGCCATGAAAAGAGTATTAAGAGGGAAATTAATATTTCTATGAACACACATGAAGGAAATGTAAAGATCACAAGCTAACAACCCAACAAATCACCTAAGGAAGCTGGAAAAGCAAGACCATAAAAACTCTAACTTCAGCAGAAGAATCCAGATCAAAATAAAAGTCCAAATTTGGAACATTGAAGACAAAAATATAATACAAAAAAATCAACAAAAAAAAGTCAGTTCTTTGAAAGGATAAACAAGATTGAAGCACCCCTAGCTAGAATGACCAAGAAAAAGAGAAAGACCAAATAAGCAGAATCAGAAATGCAAAAGATCAAGTCACAACTGACCCTGAAGAAATATAAAATTTTAGCAAAGATTACTATGTATACTTTTATGGAAACAAAATAAAAAACCTAAGGAAATGGAGGACTTTCTGACATCACACAACCTCTCCAGGTTGAAACAAGAAGAAATCAAGATCCTAAACAGACCAATAACAATCCAGGAAATTGACTATGTCATAAGAAAACTACCTACAAAAAAAACCCTGGACCAGATGACTTTCCAGCAGAATTCCACAAAACATACAAGGAGGAGCTGATACCAATCCTATTGAAAGTATTCCAGGCAATTGAGAAAGATGGAACTCTCCCCAAATCTTTTTTTTTTTTTAGTTGAAGTCTCGCTCCTTTGTCCAGACTGGAGTACAGTGGCACACACGCCCACGGCCACCCCAGATTCTAACTTCTGGGCTCCAGCGATCCTTCCACCTCGGTCTTCTGAGTAGCCGGAACTACAGACGTGTGCTACCACATCCAGCTATTTTTTATTTTATTGTAGAGACGAGGTCTTGACAAGTTGTCCAAGCTGGTCTCCAACCCACGGGCTCAGGCAATCCACTTGCCTCAGCCTCCCAAAGTGCTGGGATTATAGGTTGAGCCACCGAGCCTGGCCCTCCCCAAATCATTTTATAAAGCTAACATCACATTGATACCCAAATCAGGTAAAGATCTAACAAAGAAAGAAAACTACGGGCCAATATCCTTGTTGACCATAGATACTAAAATTCTCAACAAGATTCTAGCAAACTGGATCCAACAACACATCTCAAAAATCATCCACCATGACCAAGTAGGCTTCATCCCTGGGATGCAGGGCAGGTTTAACATCTGCAAGACCATAAACATAATTAAATGTATCAACAGATGTAAAAATAAAACCACATGATTATATAATTAGACACAGAAAAAGTTTTTGATGAAATTCTGTACCCCTTCTTGTTAAAACCCTCAAACATCTAGGCATAGATGGAACATACTTCAAAATAGTAAGAGCCATGTATGAGAAATCCACAGCCAACATTCTGCTAAACAGACAGAAATTGGAATCATTTCCTCTGAAAAGCGGAACAAGACAAGGATGCACACTCTCACCCCTCCTGTTCAACATAGTATTGGAAGTCCTAGCTAGACAAGAGAAGGAGATCAGGGGTATCCAAACATGAAAAGAAGTCAAGTTATCCCTCTTTGCAGACGACATGATTCTATACCTCAAAAAACCAAGAGAATCTGTCAAAAACCTCCTTGCACCAACAAAAGACTTTGGCATAGTCTCAGAGTATAAAATAAATGTGCAAAAGACAGTCACTTTCCTATACACCAACAATAAACAAACAGAAACTCAAATAAAAAAGCATAACCCTATTCACAATAGCCACACACAAAAAATAAAATACCTTGGTATCTTCCTAACCAGAGAAGTCAAAGACCTTTAAATGAAAACTACAAAACACTGCTCAAAGAAATCAAAGATGACACAAACAAATGGAAAAATATTCCATGCTCATGGATGGGAAGAATCAACATTGTTAAGGTGTCCATCCTACCCAAGGTAATCTACAGATTTAACACAAAACTCATTAAAATACCAACAGCATTCTTCTCAGACCTGGAAATGACAATACAAGAATTCATATGGAAACATAAAAGACCACAAATAGCCAAAACAATCCTCAGCAAAAAAAAAAAAAACAAAGTAGGAGGCATCACGCTCCCAGACTTTAAACTTTATTATAAAGCTACAATAATCAAAACAGCTTGGTATTGGTACAAGAACAGGCATATAGAGTAATGGAACAAGATAGAGATTCCAGAAGCAAAACCTCAATTTCTCAACCAACTCATCTTCGACAAAACCTCCATAACCAACCACTGGGGAGAAGAGAGCCTATTCAGTAAATGGTGCTGGGAAAACTGACTGATCACATGCAGAAGATTAAAACAAGACCCCTACCTATCACCATACACAAAAATCAACTCTAAATGGATCAAGACCTAAATGTAAAACCTCAAACTATAAGAATCTTAGAAAACGCAGGGAACACCCTTATGGAAATTGCAACTGGCAACTAATTCCTGATCAAAACCCCAAGTGTCCATGCCATAAGAAATAAGATAGACAAGTGGGACCTCATCAAACTGAAAAGCTTCTGCAAAGCCAAAGAAACCATCAAGAGAGCAGGGAGACAGCCCACAGACTGGGAAAAGATACTTTCTAACCGTATATCTGACAAAGGCCTAACATCTAGGATCTACAAGGAACTCAAACATGCCAAAAAGAAGAACACAAACAGCCCCATGACAAAGTGGGCAAAAGATATGAATAGACATTTCTCAAAAGAAGACATACAAGCAGCCAACAGATACATGAAAAAAATGCTCAGCCTCACTGGTCATCAAAGAAATGCAAATTAAAACCACACTGAGATAACACCTAACTCCAGTCAGGACCGGTCATCATCAATAACTCAAAAAACAACAGATGCTAGGGAGGATGTGGGGAAAAGGGAACACTTCTACACTGCAGGTGGGAGTGTAAACTAGTACAACCTCTGTGGAAAAATGTGATGATTCCTAAAAGATCTAAAAATTGATCTCCCATATGATCCCACGATCCCCTCACTGGGAATATACCTGGAGCAACTCAAATCACTCTATGAGAAAGATACCTGCACATACATGTTTATTGCAGCATTATTCACAATAGCAAAAACCCTGTTGCCCATCAAAAGAGGACTGGATTTTAAAAATGTGGTATATATACACAATGGAATATTAGGCAGCCATAAAGAAGGACAAAATAAAGAAGTTCATTCATAAAGAATGAACTTCACAGCAACTTGGATGGACTTAGCGTCTATAATACTGAGTGATATATCACAGAAACAAAGAACTGAGTATCACATGTTCTCAATCATAAGCAGATCTTGAGCAATTATCTTAATACTATAAGAAAGGGATTGGTAGTAGTGGGAAACTGCCAGGGGAGGGAGGGGCACACCTCATCAACAAGGGTACCTGCATAATGAACTTTTGTATACTTGACCCTGAATTGTACCCCCACATATTTAAAATAAAAATTTTTTTAAACAAAAGACTAAAACTCTGTAAACAACAATAACAACAAAAAGATAATCACATCATTAGTCATAAGGGAAATAGGAAATAACACCACAATGAGATCCCTATGACACCCACTATAATAGCTAATATTAAAAAATACTGACAGTAACAAGTGCTGTCAGAGATGTGAAGAAGCAGGCTCTCTCACATGACTGGTAGAAACGTAATATAATACAAACACTTTGGAAAACTATTTGATGATTTCTGAAAGATGAAATGTACACTTACAATACAACCTGGTAATTTTACTCCTGGGTATCTACCTAAACAGAAATGAAAATGTATATGCACATAACAACATATATTCACAGCAACATTATTCATAATGGCAAAAGTTAGAAATAATCCAAAGCTCTATCAGCTGGAGAATAGACAAAATGTGGTCTGTCCACACAATGGCATACTACTCAGCAGTAAGAAAGAACAAACTATTGCCATATTCAACACAATAGATGAATCTCAAAAACAGTATTCTACTTAACACAAAATACCACACATTTACATAAATTTTCCAAAAAATGTAAAACTATAGAGACAAAACAGCACTTCTCTTGCCTGAAGCCAGGATTGGGAATGGGGAATTGACTGCAAATGGACACAAGGGGTGATGAATTTGTTCAAAAATTTCATTGTGGTTATGATTGCACAACTGTATACATTTACTAAGATTCATTGATTGGGTGAATTGTATGGTATTAAAAGTATAACAGTAAAGTTGTTTAAAAAAGGAAAAGGAAAAAGTGTAAAACTAGAAGGATGCAGTGGCTCCAGATGGTGTACCACAATGAGACCTCCTCTTTGTGCCATCAGAAGGTAGTGTGGGATCTCAGAGGATAGGGAGGGCAAGGCCATGGAGGACTGAGGTATGGCTGGAGTCAAAGACATTTGAACTTTATTTGTCCATTTTCCCCAGGATGGGCCCTTCCTGAGCTTGTTCCTTTCCTTCTCAATGCTTCTGTTCTGTTTTCTGTGAAATGGAATATGTGAATAACCAGGGTTACAAGATCATCGCTTAAAGTCTCACCATATAGAATAAGCACCATTCTGGAAAAGAAATACCAAACAAATGGTCTTCCTTGCTACCAACCCATTACAAAATCCTACAAGACCAAGTTGTGCTGTTTAAATCTATTATCTTACTTCATAATCCCTAAAGCTAAATAATTACTTTGAAATCTATGTTTTAATGCCTTATGGTGATTATGCAGTATTAATATGTTAAAATGTTTTCCCAGCAGTGATAGGAATTGCATGTTTGAAAGAAACTGTCAAGATGGACAGAATTCACATTTATCTAGGTGTATAATAAAGATAGGAGGCCTAATTTTAAAACAACAAAAAGTCAGGCTCAGTGGCTCAGCCTGTAATCCTGCACCTTGGGAGGCTAAGGTGAGTGGATTGCTTGACCCCGCGGGTTCGAGACCCGCCTGGGCAACTTGGCAAGACCTCATCTCTCCAATAAATCAAAAATTAGCTGGGTGTGGTAGCACACGCCTGTAGTTCCAGCTACTTGGAAGGCTGAGGTGAAAGGATCGCCAGAGCCCAGCAGGTCAAGGCTGTGGTGGCCAGGAGCGGCCACTGCACTCCAGTCTGGGCAACAGAGTGAGACTCCAACTCAAAAAAATAAAAAATAAAATAAAATAAAATAAAGCAACAAAAATCTAAATTCTCCAAACAAAAGACTGAATATCAGATGATCAAACCATGAACAAAGATGGGGAGAGGAATGCATGCGTATTGAACAGAGGAACCCCTGAAATAAATATATAATATACACCCACAGGTACAGTATAGGTCTGCTTTTTTTCAAATTGGTGCTGAATTTACATACAGTAGATAACAACCGAGTAAAGCAAAGCAAAACAAAAGAAGCATGGGGCTTTCTTAAGCTCCTAAACTAAAAGTGCAGCTGTGGGATGCACATACAGAGGTTCTTTTGGAAAGAGAATCCTTCTTTTCCTTTAAATTTACATTAGTTTTGGGAGAAGCTCCCCACCCCTTCCCTGTATTCTTATGTACCTTGTGATGATCAGCACATTGACAGGCAGAGTTGGGGTAAAGGTTATCTGATGGAAGTAAAGGGACCACATATCACTGAGTTAGGACATTAATCATAGAAAACTCATGAACATTTATTCATGTAAATGAATTCAGCAACACCTACTTGGTGAGCAAGCTGAATGTTCTATGCTGTGCAGGACCCAAGTTTTGCATTTTGCCCTGGAGTGGTTTGCTGCTACAGTATATCAATCACACTTTCCATGTATGGTTCTATTACAGGCAAAGACTTTCCATTGTAACTTGCAATGGAGGTTAGACGTACAATTTAAGGCCCAAGGGGAGAATTTTTCCTTCTTGTCGAATCTCACTGATCTCTAGGTGATGGAAAGTATGACCTTTTGCCCTGCTCAACTAATTCACCCTGGTGATCCATTTTGTCACAGAAGTCACAGAAGAGCCCCCTGAGAAGATAACGCATCCATCTACTATTCCAGTAGGCGGCGTCCTCACCTCTCCATCAGCACCATCTTTACATTGACAGCCGGGGCTGCAATCTCTCATCCTACCAATTTGTCTGGCAAATCAAATAACTGAAATACATGTCTTCTGAAGTCTGGGACAATCTCGTCTTGTCTAGAAGAATAGATTCAAGGGTTAGAACTTTCCTTCTGTGTAAAAAACCTTTTTTTTTTTTTTGAGTTATAGTCTCAATCTGTCACCCAGGCTGGAGTGCAATGGCACACTCATGGCCACTGCAGCCTCGACCCACTGGGCTCAGACAATCCTTTTGCCTCAGCCTTCCAAGTACCTGGAACTACAGGCACATGCCACCATGCCTGGCTAATTTTTTTATTTATTGTGGAGATGAGGTCTCGCCAAGTTGCCCAGACTGGTCTCAAACCCCTGGCTCAGGTACTCCTCTTGCCTCTGCCTCCCAAAATGCTGGGGTTACAGGTGTGAGTCACGGCACCCAGCATAATGCTGAACTTAATATCAAATATTTTCAAAACACTAAAAGGCTAACATTTGTTTGTGACTTAAAGCTATTTTGTTTGCCGGGCTCGGTGGCTCAGCCTGTAATCCCGCACCTTTGGGAGGCTGAAGTGAGTGGATTGCCTGAGCCCGCGGGTTCGAGACCCGCCTGGGCAACTTGGCGAGACCTCATCTCTACAATAAATCAAAAAATCAGCCGGGCGTGGTAGTGCATGCCTGTAATTCCAGCTACTCGGAAGGCTGAGGTGGAAGGATCGCCGGAGCCCAGCAGGTCGAGGCTGCGGTGGCCGGAAGCGGCCACTGCACTCCAGTCTGGGTGACTGAGTGAGACTCCAACTCAAAAAAAAAAAAAAAAAGCTATTTTGTTTGAATTTACATCAATCATTTTTCTGAGGGGCAGGGTACTATAGTGGTAAAGAGCACCAGAGCCACACAGGTTCAAATTTCATCTCTCCCAAACTAAGAATTTTGTAATTTGGGGCAAATTGCTTAATAAATGAGTTTTCCCATCTATAAAATGATTAAATGGGTTAATATGAATAAAACATTGAGTACGGTACTTGCTATATTAAACCATGAATGTTAGTTATCGTTTAAAGGTATTTAATTCTTATTTTATATGTACACTTGTATACATATGGAATTCAAATTCCACTCTGTGATCAACAAGGGGAATTGGGAACATGTCTTTGACTTCCAACTAACATCCATCTCAGATTCCTTTACCTCTTCACTTAGACTCTTAGTGCTGGAGTTACGTGGCCCTCATTTCCTGCCACGATAAAGATCCACTCTCTACCCCAGCTTTGATTCCATCATATTTAAAGTGTGGATGTCATTTTTGGAACAGATTGACTGCTTTATTAAGTTGGTGAAGAGAGGAGGAGGGGAGAGAAACAAATCTCAGTGACAGTACCAGGGACCCCGAACCTACCTGCAGGTATGCATACTAAACATTGATGTTTCCAGCCAGCAAAAGGAGATGTAATGTCTAAAAAATATGTTGGTTTGTATAATGCTGTGGGGGGGGGGGGTGTAATGAGAAGAGAAGTGAGAAGTAGGTAACTGTAAGAGAAAGTATATTGTACGGAAAACAGGGAGAGAAACTAGGGTTCATTGAGCACCTACTCTGTGTCAGACACGCAGGGATGCTATCTCATTTAATTCTCACAAGAGGATTGTGAGCTGGATCTAGAGTACTAAAGCAATGCCCACAGTGCCATCTCCCCCACGGAGGGGTCAGTCTGGCTCACCAACCAAAAGGCTTGAATCTGGATTTCTGGATCTTGTTGAAAAATAAGAGACCATGCAATAACAGGCCGGCACTGAACTGCAGCTGCTCCTAGACCCTACATCTGCTCTTCAGTGCTCCCGTGTCCCTCTCCTCTCCCCATGACAACGACTTCTGCCTCCCTCTGTTATGTTCTCTGCCCTGCTGCTGTGCACATCTGAGCTGCTGACTCCCAAGGTAGATATTATTCTCCCTTTTACTGATGAGTACAGTCACTGAAACTCAGGGCAGTTAAGTACGTTTTCTACGGTTGCCCAACTTAAAGTAGAGGAGCTTTGGAATCTGGATGCATTTATTTCTATGGAATGCAAATATTATTCAGAACGTATGCTCTTGGAGAGGATATATTGTAAGAAAGAGCCTTTTGGATTGCCTGAGCCCGCGGGTTCGAGACCAGCCCGGGCAACTTGGCGAGACCTCATCTCTACAATAAATCAAAAATGAGCCGGGCGTGGTGGCGCGCGCCTGTAGTTCCAGCTACTTGGAAGGCTGAGGCGGAGGGATCGCCGGAGCCCAGCAGGTCGAGGCTGCGGTGGCCGGGAGCCGCGACTGCACTCCAGCCTGGGCGGCAGAGTGAGATTCCAATTCAAAAAGAAAGAAAAAAGGAAAGGAAAGGGGGAAGGGCAGGGAATGGAATGGATTGCGGGGGGGGGGGGGGGGGGGGGGGGGGGGGGAGGGGAAGGGTAGGGAAGGAAGGGAGGGGAGGGGAGGGAGCCTTTTATTTAGGAATCGGGAGACCTGGATTCAAGTGTCTAGCCTTGGGCGCTTCACGATGCTGCTGTTGACCTCAGACAACTCATCAGGTTGTCTTGAGAAGCACAGGACATGTTTGGGAAGCCCTTGACATAACAGCAAACTCTACAAACCTAAGAGCTTGCCTGCGTCAGGCCAATAACAAGATAGGAGGCTGGCAAATTTGTGCTCCTGTGAAGGAAGGCCCTGGAAGGACTGATTTGAGCTGCACCGCAGACCTTGAGCTACTGAGTCAACGCCTGAAAGGACTGGCTGAACCTGGTTGTCCCTGGTGGAGAAGCAGGGCAGCTACCACTGAAACGCACGTGAGGGATATCAGAGGCGACTGTCCCCGTAGGTACCCGCGTAACGGGTCCAGAGAGGACAGACTAGATCTCTAACCGCCGGGTGGCCGGCGGCCTCCGCCCGAACCCTTCCTGCTGGCCCGCCCTCCCCCGCACCTCGCCCGGGCCCCGCCCCCTCTCCGCCGCCCCGCCCGCTCCCGCCCCCGCCCCGCCCCGCCCCGCCCCGCCGCGGCCGGACGCAGCCTCTGAGCAGCCCGCTGCCCCGCAGAACCACACGTGAGTCCCGGCTGGGCGCCCCGCGGCGAAGGGTAAGGTGGGGTGGCCGCCGAGCTCTCTTCGGAAACTGAAAGCGCCTGGTCGCATCCGGCCAGTCCCTCCAGGCGGCGGCCAGGCCGGGCCGAGGGTGGCGGGAGGACGGCGGGGCAGGTGGCCGCCGAGGGGGCGAGTGGGCGCGGTGGGGAGCGGGTTTTCTTAGGGAGAGGTGTGGCGAGGACCGAGACTTGGGGGCCCCGCGCTGGGGAGCTGGTCCGGATCGCGGTTGTGGACAGACAGGCCAGGCTCAGTTGGGGGGCGCAGGCTAGGAGGACTTCAGGCACTGCCTGCACCCCCGCGCTGCAAACCAGGCCCTTCCACACCCCGAGGTAACCCCTCCACCCTCGCAAGACTTTCCAACCAGAGCAACTCCAGGATGAAACTTGAATATTGCAAGGGACGGAAATCTCCACCAACTGTTCGTTTGAGCGTCCTCTTTTAGAAACACAGGTCCTTTTCCCCAGGTGAGCTCAAAGGGGCCTTGAGGCAAACCAAGGCTCCGAGAGGTGAAGAGCTGTCCAGGGGCACCCGGAGAATTCGCAGAATCTGAGTTTTCCATACCAGATAGGCTTGTTAGAGTTCTGCAGGGTCCCGGTGATACTGAGAACTTTCGGTGACTATGGGGCCACTCCGCCGACTTTTCTCTGCTGGTTCTGCCTCCTCCTGCAGAGTTTCCATATATGGCTATTTCAGATTTACTTTCATGAGAACTCAGTTATCTTGCAGTGACAGGCCGAGCTGCCCTGGGCGAGTGTTGAGGTTGGTGAAATGAGGCGAGTCTCCTTGCCCGGGCTGCCCTACTCCCCGCCATTCCCACCCCTCACTCCACCCCACCCTATCCACAGCCTGGGCCTGGCCCACTCCTGTGAGGACAGGCGTCTAGTAATTTAATTCAGTAAATATTTATTGAGCAGGTGCTGAGTGAGAACTGGGCCTGGGCCAATGGAATGTGATTCCTTCCTGTAGAGATATTTGCATCTTAAAAAGGTTCTGGAAGACATAAATGTGAAGAAATGAGTTGAAGTACTTCTGGAAATAGAACAGCTCGGGTGTGTGTGAGATAATTTTAGGTAGCAAAAGGCTGTGCTAGGGCTTCTCAAATCCCAGTGCAGCTGCTTGCTTTTCCTTACATACATACAAAGCTGAAAACAGGGGTGTTAACATAATTGATGGTTTGGGTGAGAACCTGATCATCTAAACACTCCCACCCCTAACTCTAATTTTTTTTTCCAACAGGTAAAAAAAGACTCGTTTTAATGCTTTATTTAACCTGGACTCAGTATCTTGTATTCAGCAGACATTCCTTAAATGCTTGTTTAAGCAAATGTCTTTTTAAAAATCTTTTTATTATTGTTATTATTATTATTTTGAATTATAAAGATGTGGGGTACAATTCAGGGTTAGGTATACAAACGTTGATTATGCAGGTACCCTTGTTGATGGGGTATGCCCCTCCCCCCCAGCAGTTTCCCTCAACTGCCAATCCCACCCCCCCTCTCCTGACAGTTTCCCATTACTGCCAAACATTTTCTTATAGTATTATAATTGTTCAAGGTCCGCTTATGAGTGAGAACATATGGTACTCTGTTCTTTGTTTCTGTGATAGATCACTGAGTATGATCGACTCCACATCCATCCAAGTTGCTGCGAAGTCCATATGTTTGTCCTTCTTTATGGCTGCATAATATTCCACTGTGTATGGTACCACATTTTCTTTATCCGGTCCAGCTTCGATGGGCAACATGGTTCATTCCATGTTTTTGCTATTGTGAATAGAGCTGCAACAAACATACGTGTGCAGGTATCTTTTTTGTAGAATGATTTGAATATATCCTCCGGGTATATTCCCAATAGGGGAATTGCTGGGTCATATGGAAGGTCAATTTCTAGTTCTTTCAGAAATCGCCACACTGTCTTCCAAAGAGGTTGCACTAGTTTGCATTCCCACCAGCAGTGTAGAAGCACCTAACTCTAATCTGAAGGAGAGAGACAGAAATTGCTGCAGGAAAGATGAATGTGAGATGGAAGTGGAAAACACCTAGCTTCTATGAAGGTTTTTTGTTTTGTTACTGTTTCTGTAGTAACTCTATGGGATGGGTCAGTTCTCAGATCCTGGGCTCTCCCTCCCTGAGTCCTGGACTGGGGCAGGAGAAAATCTGTCTCAGCCAGCATCTGGATGGTGGAAAGTGATGGAGAAGGTGACTCCCAGGTTCTCTATGGTAATGGGAGTGGGATGGCAGTGTTTCCCTCAGTCAGCAAGCATCATCTGATGTTGGACGTGGGTGATAGGGCAGTGGGAAGAGTATGGAAAAGAGATGAGGTCCACTGAGAGTACTGACTGTAGAGACTGGGACATTTCAGTGGGGATGACTTGCAGAGTGGGGGAGCTAGATGCCTCTGAGTCTGTCCTGTTGGACTAGCAACGGGAAAGGCATCTCAGTCCTTAGACAAACCTGTGATGATTTCAGCTTTACTGGAGAGGACCTTGGAGAAAAAATAATAATTCCTTGTTTGTAAAGCTGCTTCCTTTTCAAAGCATTTCTCATTATTCTTGTTTTGTTCTCATTTTGTCCCCCTCCATACCCTCATGAGTCAGGCCAAAGCAGGATGATCCTCCACATCTCCCAGACAGTGAGATAGAAGCACTGAGTGTGTCAGTAACCCTTGAGTTCTGCCACTGGACCAGGCATGGAGCCCCTGCTCCAGGCCTCAAATCTGCCCACCCTCGTTTGAAGGGTCAGCAAGAGGACCTAGAATGTAATAATGCCTGTATGGTCTGTTCTCAGCAACATGGAGTAAGTTCTGCTGGAGACTGTCCTAGCAACTGCATGAGCAAACACACACTCTATTAGGTCTGCCCAGCCAGGCAAACTTGGAGCAAGACCTGTGCTTGTTTTTGTGTGAATCCTGGAACCTGGCATAGAGTAGGCCTAATCAGATGTTTGCTGACTGCATTGAATTCATTTGGGGTATGTTTCCCTCGGGCTCTAGGTTGCCAGAACCATATGCTGGGTATGACTTAGGAGAGAGAAGTTGCGCCCCAGCAGGACTTGTTTAGATCCCAGAAATGGAATAACACTAGAGTTTACACATAACCAGTCTTACCTGATTAACTCCTCACCATCTCCCCTAGAGAAGGGGGTTGCAGGTAGTATTTCTTCCACTTTACCTGATTGCAAGCTGAGGCTCAAAAGTGTTTTGAAAGATCTCACAGCACGCAGGGATGGGGAAGGACCCAAGCCCAAGTCTTCTGACTCCAATTCCTGTGCTCTTCCCATATTATCTTGATGGAAGGAAGCCAGAATTCTGGGCAGAAGGAGAATGAAAGAACCAGCAATACATTCATCAAAAGCTACCTGACACCTTTGTCACTGATCAGAGGTCTTTGAGTTCATATACCAGCAGAGGCTGTGGGCAGTTGACGCCCCATCCCATAAGAGCTTTTTCTGCCCAGGTTGTGGCATTTTCTAGGGTTCCACTGGGCAGGAACTCTCACTCCAGCAGAGGTGGACATGAGGGTGTGTGTTGGGGCAGAGGGGAACATGCTGCAGGGTAGAAGCAATCCCCAGGGCTGGCAGGCACCCGCTGCCAGGGTCAGGCCAGCATGAGTCTATTGCTTTCCCCAGAGGAAAGATTTATTTGAGGGATCAGACTGCAGCCTTGACACAGATAGCCTCCAGAGTGGGCCAGAGGACCAGGAAGGAGATAAAAGTGAAAATACTCATTAGTCCTGACAGAGAAATTCAAAGTCTATTTACAGAGACAATGATGAGCACATTTTGCATATTGATATCTGGAGGCAGGTGGTGGTGCATGCTTAAGTCATGCTGTGGCAAAAGCAATATACATCCAAATGGTCTGTACACTGTACAGCATCCATCTGCCGTGCAAGTCCTGGAGACACAGTGTTAAGTGACGGAACCCAGCCAGTGCCTTCCCGGGTGTGTATAGGGGAGGGGTTACCATCTCATTCACTTTCAGCAAATCCCAGTCAGTATCTCATTTCTTGAAACGGCAGACTCCATTGACTTCCCTCCTCAATTCAGAATATCCCTGGAATTTTCCCCACCGCTTTTCTTTTCCTCTCAAGGAGAAAGTGCTTTCCTCCAGACCAAGGCAAGAGTACTTTCTCCATCTGCACTTCCAAGTCTGCTCTCTCCTCCTCTCTCCGAGGCACGGACTCCTTTCCTCTCCCACAAGAGGGAGGACTCCTTTCCTCTCAGTTTTCCATTAAACAAGAAGACTCCACATTTTCCCAGTCCTTCTTCTCTCTCTTTGACTAACACAATTCTGGAAAGAGTAGCCAGCACTTGTGTTGTCTTCCTCACTTGGCACCACGCACCTGCCATGCGGCCCAGATTGCCCTATGAGGCTTCTCAAAGCCTGGCAATCCTTGGTCCAGCCCACACTGCAGCTGTTGCTTACCTCCTTGGAGGCTGCCACACCATCCCCACCAGCGTTCCATGTTCCCTTCCTCGAACCTTCTCATCCTCCTCTGCCCTGCAGGTGCTGGTGGGGCCAAGGCTGGGTGCTTAGTCCAGCTTTCTAGTCCCTCTCTCTAGAGCCCTTTCCACTCTCAAGGATGAAGCCAGCACTCTTAAGGAAAGGTTGGTCAGATCATTGTCCCTTGCCCAGCTCTCTTCCTGGCCACTTTGATTTGTGATATTCAAAATCTTCACCATGATGTTTCGAGAGCCCCATAGACACTTGTCTCAAGCCTCCTCTTCCTCTTTGTTCTCCCCAACTGTCGCAGAGATCACTGTTGTTCCTCAGTCACCATGTCGTATCTCCCCCAGCCATTCCTGATCTGCTGTCTTTTCCCAGTTCAGGGCCATGGGGACCCTTTCCTGGACAACCTTAACTATCGGCTCCCTCTTTCTCTGCCCCAAGTCCATCTGTTTTCTATTTTCTTTTCCTGAGGCTGCAGAGGGGCCTCCTTAGAGCACAACCTAATCAAGACCTACCTACTACTTTTACTAATGGCATAGTGGAAAACTGTGTGGACTTAATCTGGGGGTCCTGGGTTCAAATCTGGGTTTATTTGCTGGTTGTGGTTATATAATCTGGGCACATTGCTCAACTTCCAAGAGTGTCTGTTTTCCCACTGGTAAGCTACGTCACCTATTTTGATTGCTGTAAAGATTAAGTGAGCCAGAATATACACAGAGACTAGTGTCTGGCAGATATTCAGTAAAACTGGTTTACTTCTTCCATGTGGTTAATAGCAATAGAACACCGTGGGGTTTCTGGGGGAACTGGAAAATGCATGTCTAGCCTAAAAGCTTTCAAATTTAAATTAAAAACAAACAAGAAAAAAAAAAACTTCAATGTGCTAGGGTACCTAGCCCATCATTTAAACTAGCCAGTGCTGCCACTTTGCAATCTCTAGGCTTCAGGGGCCAGGGTAGGTGAGCTGGGACGAGGCAGGGCATGGGGGGGATAAGCTGGGATGAATCCTTGGTCAGTAGAGGCGAGCAGGCAACTTAGAGGCTGGTGCCCCAGGTTTCAGGGGCAGGATTCTAGTCCTTGGAAGGCCTTGTGGGCATAACAGGCTACAGCTTTGGAATAGTGCTTCGCAGGGATCCAGCAAAAGAAAAAATGGATTTGGGAAGCAAAATACAGGCTCTGGCTTGATCACCCGGAGCAAACCAGTTACTTTAGTGGACTCCAACCGTGAAGTCAGAGCAGGATGAGGTTAACTTGATGCAAAGCCACCACCCAGAGCCCTTTCCGTTCTCCCTCACAGAGGTGGATGACTTAGCACAGCCAGGCTGTATTCTGAGGTTTCCGTTACGAGGCCCTTGACCCTGGAGGATGGAGGCAGGTGGGTGGGGTTAAGCTAAGGAGCAATCGTGAAAGTCTCTCTTCTGCTTTCATGATGTCAGGATTCTGAAGGGACAGCTGGGTCAATACCTGTGATGCAAGCTAGGACAACTTCCCATGCCTTCCTGGGTTAAAGGCAAAATAATTTAACCTAAAGCAAAGGTTTACATGCTAAATAGATGCAGAATGAAATAAGTGATTAAAAAATCGGGTGGGGTTATGCCAGGAAGCCTTCCTGGGAACTGAGAAGGGGTGGATAAGAGAGTTAGGAGGAAACACTGGACTTTGGCAAAGGCGTTACAAAGAGGTAAAGGAAGAAGTGAATAGTTGCCCTTAATGAATAGAAAGTAGACTATTTTAGAGCAGACTGATTTCCTTATGTTAAGGTAGTTTATTTCAAAAACCAATTATTGAGGATGTCGCCTCAAGCTCTGAGTCACATTCCCAGACCTTCCTCCGGGGATGTCTAGCAGACATTAAATTCCTTCCATTCTTCCTTGAAATGAACAGTTCCCTACGTAGGACTTTAAGTGGTTCACTTCACTTACACGGTATCTTTTGAGCAAATGGCTTCTCTAGTCCCATCTCTTCTACCTCATCACCACAGTGCTAGATTTTCTCATCATCAACTCTGTTGAAGCCTTGTTACAGTGTTACACCTTCTCCGCCTAACTTGCCTGTTTCTCCCTTTCCTCACATAATGTTGCCTGCCTCGATTGCCTCCTGTTTTAATCTACTAACCCATACCCCTGTCACCCTTTTCAAATTTCATCTCTTAGCCGGGCTCGGTGGCTCAACCTGTAATCCTGCGCCTTTGGGAGGCTGAGGTGAGTGGATTGCCTGAGCCCACGGGTTCGAGACCCGCCTGGGCAAGCGAGACCTCATCTCTACAATAAATCAAAAAATCAGCCGGGTGTGGTAGCGCATGCCTGTAATTCCGGCTACTCGGAAGGCTGAGGCGGAAGGATCGCCAGAGCCCAGCAGGTCGAGGCTGCGGTGGCCGGGAGTGGCCACTGCAATCCAGTCTGGGCGACAGAGTGAGACTCCAACTCAAAACAAAACAAAACAAAAAAACAAACAAACAAAATCCATCTCTTGTTAGGCTTCTGTGTTGGGAATCCTCAAGGCCATCCCCAGGTTCGTGATTTGCTAGGAGGACATATAGGATTCAGCAGACAGTCATACTCACAGCTATGATTTATCCCAGCAAGTGACCAAGAAGAGAGCTGGGATACAAAGCAAAATCAGCAAAGGGAAAAGTGCGCGGGGCAAAGTCCAGGGGAAATCAGTTGCAAGCTTCCAAGAGTAGTGGAAGGGACTCCACAAAGACTCCCCAGTGGGAATCTCATAGAATGTACTTAGTTTTTCCAGCAGTGAATTGTGACAAGTGTGAAGTGTTATCTGCCAGGGAAGTCCATTAGAGATTAAGTTTTGTTGGTGACAGGTCATGTAGGCACTTCTGTCTAGCATATACCAAAAGTCCAGACTTTTAGAAGAAAAAAATAGGTGTTCAGTATACATTGCATTGTTTGCACATTGAGTCACTATCAGCTGTTGTGGTGGGAACCTTCCTGAAATCCTCATGCTCAGATGCCAGCCAAGGCCATCCTTACAAGCAGATTTTTCTAGGGATAGCAGTCTCAGGCCTGCTGTGATAACTTTTCTGCACAGGTTTCCTTCATAATCCCACCTATACTTACCTCTCAGTGCCTAACAATAGTTATTCTGTAGAGAAAAACACCCTAAACAAGGAGCCAGAAGGTCTGGGTTCTAGCCCAGGATGGCCACCTACTGCTAGGTGACCCTTTGAATCCCTCAAACTCCATTCTCATCATTTAGGAAAGGGAAATTGTAATTCTTCTTTGTAGACCCAAGGGTGACTTTAATGATCAAAGGAGATTATGTAGTTGGTCATTCCATCCATCCCTCAGGGTTGAGCACCTACTTTGTCTAACACAGTGAGTGAGCTGTGAAGAGTGAGAGGTGAGTGGCTTTGATAGCAGACAAACCTGAATCTACCCAGGAGGTTCCACCTGTGGTACCTTGAACATGTGTAATCCCCTGCTTCAGGCTCCCATTCTGCAAAGTAGGAAGATGAATGATATGAGTACCTGTACCTCAGTAGGTGACTGTGTGGATTAAGTGGGACAACCATCTGCAGCTCCTAACTATGATGTATAGCACATTATAGGCACCCTAAGTTGAAGCACTTTTTTTTTTTTTTAGGGTCTCACTGTTACCCAGGCTGGAGTGCAATGGCACGGTCACAGCTCACTGAAGCCCGACCTCCTGGGCTCAGGCCAAACCTGCTGCAGCATGTGTCACCGCACCTGACTAATTTTTTTTTTTTTTGTAGAGACGCGGTCTCACTGTGTTGTCTAGGCTGGTCTTGAACTCCTGGCCTCAAGTGATCCTTCTGGCTTTGGCCTCCCAAGGTGCTGGGATTACAGGCATGAGCCACCGAGCCTGGCCCGCAGCTGTTAATTGACTCAGGTATTTGAGTCCTTTCTCTGTCAGCACCTTGAAAAAGATAGATACAGTCTCAGTGCTGCTTTCTGTGTACTGGGGAAGACTAACATTGAACAGATAATTATATAAACAATTAGTTACATTCCTGGTGAATGCTGTGAAGGAGAGGCACAGGTGATTAAAGGGCCTGTCTTGAGGATGGGGGAAGCTAACCTGACTGGGGAGGCACATGAAAGCTCAGCTGCATATGTGAGGCTTCAGCTGGGCTTGGATGAGGTTAGCTCAGTGAGAGGTTGGAAGAAAGGGAGGAGAGGATGCTTCCAGCAAAGGCAACAGCTTGAGCAAAGGGAGACCAACCTTAGGGTGAAAGCCTAAGGAGGGGAGTTCCTCTGTTCATTCAAGGAGTGGCAAAAAGACCAGAGAGGCTGGGAAATAAGAGGCAGGGGCGGGAGGGAGCTTTCAGGTGAGGCCAGAGGTGTGGGCAGGACCACTGTAGGGTGTGGTAAGGCTTTGGAACCTTAAGAGTAACGGAGGCTTTGAAATGGTTTTGTGAGTGACACCAATTTGGCTTTTTCAAAAGTTCGATTGGGAGCCAGGCTCGGTGGCTCAGCCTGTAATCCCGCGCCTTTGGGAGGCTGAGGTGAGTGGATTGCCTGAGCCCGCGGGTTCGAGACCCGCCTGGGCAGCGAGACCTCATCTCTACAATAAATCAAAAAATCAGCCGGGTGTGGTAGCGCGCGCCTGTAATTCCGGCTACTCGGAAGGCTGAGGCAGAAGGATCGCCGGAGCCTAGCAGGTCGAGGCTGCGGTGGCCGGGAGCGGCCACTGCACTCCAGTCTGGGCGACCGAGTGAGACTCCAACTCAAAAAAAAAAAGCTAATTGGGCTGCTGTGTGGAGAATGCTTGGAAGGTGCAAGAGTGGGTAAGTTATTGTGGGAGACCAGAGGAGACCAGTTATAGTAGAGGACATGGTAGCTTGAGTCAAGGATTGGTTGTGGGGGTGGAGAGAAGTAGGCCGAATGCATTTATGAAGATTGTGTGTGGGGGGAGAGAGGCATTCCAGGATGGTGCCAGGTCTCTGGCCACACAGCAAGGTGGAGAGGGAGCCCTTGCTTAGAGGAGCTCTGGAGAGAGGGGCTTGGTGGGGGGGCGATGGGTTCCATTTTGTTTCCATTGGTTTTGGAGTGCGCATGAGCCATTCTAGAGGATAAACTAGGTAGGCAGTAGCATAGATGGGTCTGGTTAGAGAGGAGATGTTTGGGCTCCAGAGAGAGTGTCAACTAGGAGTTGTTTGTTTATACATGGCCTTTGATGCCAGCACAGTGGTTTCAGGGAGGCTGAAGAGAAGGGAACATATTTAAAGTGTGTGTGTGTCAGGCCAGGTGTGGTGGCTCACACCTATAATTCCAGCACATTGGGAGGGCAAGATGAGAGGATTGCCTGAGTCCATGGGTTCGAGACCAGCCTAGGCAACTTGGCAAGACCTCACCTCTATAATAAATTAAGAAAAATTAGCTGAGTGTGGTGGCACATACCTGTAGTTCCAGCTGCTTGGAAGGCTGAGGCAAAAGGATTGCCTGAGCCCAGCAGGTCAAGGCTGCAGTGTCCATGAGTGTGCCACGACACAGTGAGACTCTGACTCAAAAAAAAAGTGTGTGTGTCACGGCGGGGGGTGGGGGGAGGGTATGTAACAACACAAAGAGGGGTACCAGGTCCTAAAGCAGGGGAAGTGAGGGCCAATTGGAGACCCAAAACTTTACCTGGGTATAGATTACTTTTGTACCTAATCCTGTTTTGTAATCCCCACATCTCTATAATAAAATAAAGTTATTTTAAAAAAAAGTGTATGTGTCATCTGTGGAGAGTGGGGGGTTGCCAAGAAGTCACATAGGGTGAAGACTAAATATTGGTCATTGGCATTAGTGACCCAGAAGTTACCGGCGACCTTGGTGACAGCAGTTTGAATGGTTGGTGAGGTGTAAGCCGGTTGGAGTGGCTGATGATTGGACGGAAGAGAAGCCAGTGGAGATTGGGGGTGAGGTTGAGTCAAGAAGCTTGGCTGTGAGAGGAAGGAGAGCATGAATTCTGGGAACATCTGAGAGAGAGCATTTTTTTTAAATCTTAGGAGAGACTTGCGACCATTCAAATGCTGATGGAAAGGAGCCAGTGGAAAGCAGGTGGGGAAGGGTAAGCAAAAGCTCCCTGAGGAGGTTAGAGTCCAGGACAGGTGGGGAGACTGGCCTAATTCAGAGGTTGCCTTTGTCACCACCCTGGAGGAAAGGGGGCAGAGCAGGGCCCCCATGTGGGGAGAGATGCAGGTCTGGTGGCAGGAAGTGGAGGTCTTTCTGGTCTGATGACTTCTCTTTTATTTTTTTACTGTGCAGTAGGAAGTGGAGTTTCCTGGTGAGACTCAGGGGAGTGGTCAAGGTCTGTGGAGAAGCGAATGGTTTGAAGTAAACATTAAAAACAAGAGAGCAGGGTGCAGTAGCTTAAGTCTGTAATCCCAGCACTTTGGGAGGCGGAGGGGAGAGTATTGCCAGAGCACAGGGGTTCAAGACTAGCCTGCGCAACATGGTGCGACCTTGTCTCTGCATCAAAAAATTAGCGGGATGTGGTGGCATGTGCCTGTAGTTCCAGCTACTTGGAAGACTGAGATGGAAGGATCATCTGAACCCAGCAGGTCGAGGCTGTGATGGCCTTGATTGTGCCACTGTACTCCCGCCTGGGTCAGAGTAAGACTCCGACTCAAAAAAATAAATAAATAAAAAGAGTGCTGAAAAGAAAAAGCAGGCCTTGCACTATATTACTTGTTGACGTGATGAAGTCTCTGGAAAAGGACCCTGGCAAATGGGATGTTAGGTTTCTAACTCCTTGTACAAGCAAGGCCTGGCAACTAGGTGCCATACAAATGTCTGTGGAATTGAATTGTTGGCCTGTCTACTATATGCATCTTTTTCAGAGGTTCTCCCTCTTTCCCAGGTGCCTGATGCCCTTAGGCCAAAGCTCCCTACTTGGCACCTTCCCCAGAGGCTAGTTCACATTAGCATGTCAGAGGGGACACTGCTCAGGCTTCACTCCTCCAGCCCCATGTGGCTAGACCCCATTCCCACCCCAAGTTGGCCATCATCAGCCAGCCTTGCTCTTTCTAGCTGTGACTGGTGGAATTTCAAGACTTACAAACAGTAGAAATGAAAAGGTTTAGGCCCTGGGCAGTATGCTTAGCGGGAGAGAGACTGTCCTATCATGTGCACTGTTCTAAGTGCTGGGACCTCAGTGCGCAAAAGAAGCAATCCCTGCCCTCAAGGTAGGCAGCAATAAGTGCTTTGGAGAAAAATGCAGCAGGGGATGGGGGTGTCAGGGGTGCTATGTTTCCACGAACACATTGCTCGTGAGGTAACATTTGAGCAGATACCTGAAGTGAAGGAATAAGCCCCTCAGGTATCAGAATGAAAGAGTATTCGAGACAGGGAGAATAGGAAAAAAAAAAAGCAAGACCGACGTGACCAGAGTGAGTGGACAAGGGGGGAAAGCCCCGGGAACTGAGGACAGAGAGAACAGAAGGCCACAATCCCATTGGGCCTTGGCCTCTAAGGACACTGACTTCTGTCCTGAGTTTGACGGGCCATTAGAGCAGAGGAGTGGCAGATTTAGCTTCTGGTTTGTGTGTGTGTGTGTGTGTGTGTGTTGTGTGTGTGTGTGTGTGTGTGTGTGTTTGTTTTTGAGTCACTCTGCCACCCAGGCTGGAGGAGTGCAGTGGCATAATCACGATGATCACAGCTCACAGCAGCCTCGGCCTCCTGGCCTCAGGTGATCCTTACCCCTCAGCATCTCGAGTAACTGGGACTATAGGTATGCGCCACCACGCCTGGCTAATTTTTTTATTTTTTGTAGAGACGAGGTTTTGCAATGTTGCCCAGACTGGTTTTGAACTCCTGGGCTCAAGCAATCCTCCCACCTTGCTCTCTCTAAGTGTTGGGATTATAGACGTGAGCCACCCCAACTGGCTAGCTTCTGTTTTTATTTTTACTTTATTTTTTATTTTTGAGTTGGAGTCTCATTCTGTCACCCAGGCTGGAGTGCAGTATTACTCTCATGGCCACCCCAGCGTCAACCTGCTGGGCTCAGGCGATCCTTCCACCTCAGCCTCCCACAGTGCTGGGATTACAGGCTGAGCCACTAAGCCCAGCCCTAGCTTCTGTTTTTAAAAGGGTCACTCTGGCTGGGGTGTGAATGTGCTGTAAATGAGCAAGGCAGAGCAAGAGACCAGCTGTCACCAGTGGGAAGATAGTGGTGGCTTAGACCAGGGTGGTTATCCTGAAAGTGGCGAGAAGTAGTTAGATTAGGGAGATGCTGAGAAGGAGGAGCCAATGGGATTATGTGGTGTGAGATGGAGAGGAGCCAAAGGTCACTTCATAGATGTTTTTGTCCAAGCAACAGGGTGATTGGAGGTACCATTTCACGAGATGGGGGAGCAGGTTGGAGCAGGGATTGGGTGTGTTAAGTATGTGATGTCTGTTCACCATGGAGGTATGGACTAAGCAGTTGGAATGAGTCTGGAGTTTAGGGGAGAGGTCCAGATTGCGAACAGAAATGAGGGCATTGTCAGCCATAAATGGATGTAAGGCCAGGAGCTGGGATGAGCTCACCAAGAGAACGAGTATACATAGAAGAGAGAGGAGGTCCAGCACAAGCCTGGAGCTCCAAGAGACAGGAGAACATGACCCAGAAGCTGCCATGATGATCTAGTTGGTGCTTCTCACACTGTCACAGTCTGCAGAATCTAGCCTGGGAACTTGCTAAAAAAAAAAAATCAGACTTTTAGTTGCTGCTGAGAGATCCTGATGCTGATGTATATTACTTAGGATAGGCTAACCTATTGTAACTGAAGTTTGTTCCTCTGGGGTAAGGTGTCCAAGTCAGCATTTTTATCATGTTCCAGGGAAAATTCTTAGGCAGAGCGTCTGGGGACCTGACTGCTCAGAGAACTGCTGCTGTGGTTTTGTGCATTGGCATAACCCCCACCTGGACTGAAAACTCCTTGACAACAGGAGCTGCCTGGTAACCCATTCCACCCCCTTCCTGTAATAGAATAAGGTGCAGGCCTCTGCGTGCAACAGGCGCTGAATATATCGGGCTAGGAGGGAAGGATGGACATGCATGGTTATTAAGTGCTTATTTATGTACCAAGCACTGTGTTCTAGTGTAATTTATGTGGATTAGCACATTCAATCTTCACTCCAAGCCTTTGAGGCAGGTACTATTATTGTCCCATTTTTAGATGAGGAAAAGATGACACAGGTAAGTGAATGACTGAAGGGACCAAACCCCAGCAGTCTGGCTCCAGAGCTGGTCTCAAACCAGTAGGTGATACTGCCTCTCATTAGGTCCTCCCCTTTGGTGTCGATTGAAATGTGGTGCATTTTCTCCCAGTCATAACATAGAGCAAAGAGCTCTGGATTTGGAGTAAAAAGTCTATGTTAAAATCCCTGCTGTATCACGTATGAGTTGTAGCTAAAAGTCACCAAAAGTTCAAGTCAAGATTTCCGAATACTTACTGGCATGTCTGTTTTGTAGCCTGTCTAGGGTGGTCCCAGGTTCCTCCCCTTTCCTCAGAGCACCCTGGAGGCCATGGAGTGTATGTAGTGTGGGGCTGGGCAAAAGCTGGGCCTAGTCCTTGCTTGAAAGTCCTCCCAAATTCCAAGCTAAATCTAAATTGCTGTCTCTTGGCTGTATATCCAAGCTTGAGGGGCCGCTGGAATACCATTCACTTCCCAAGTGTGTGTGTTCTTTGTGCCTTGCTATATGAGCAAATAGGATGGTCAGGAATAGAGAAGGGGAGAAAACTGTGAGTGTGAGATGACAGCCCCATAACTCATGACCGCACATACTTGGAAATACAATCTGACTGGGGAAAAGGGAGCCTTGGCAATGAGAAGTGGGAGTTATGCCAAGAACAGAGGGAGTTATGCCTGACCCAGCCTCAGGAAGCCGTGCAGGCGAGGGTTGCTGACAAGGAGACTGCCAGAGGTGTGGTCAGGGCTGGGAGAACCAACAAGTACAGGACCCCAGGACCCAGCAATCAGGGAGTTTCAAGAAGGAAGTGCTAAATATCACATAAAGGGCAGGATTTAGGAGAGACTAATCAGCAAATCTGATGGTGTGATTAGAGTGTCGATCAGCCAGCCAACATTATATGCTTTTACAGATGACACAGGGCCTCATACACATGCACCTGAACACCGATGACCCCCTCACCCCAGTTTATTCCAAGTAGGTACAGAAGAGCTCGGGAGGGTAGGGAGGACTGCAGGGAGGTGCTGATGGTGTCTGATGAGGAACACAGGTCTGTGGGCGCCATCTGCAAAGTGTGCTTCTATCAGGCACTTCTCTGGAACCAGGAATGAGAGGCAGGATGGGGAGGGGGGGAGGTGGCTGGTGGGGTATTGCTGGGCTGAGATGGTGAATGGGCAGGAGGGAATCTGGGCCCACTGTGCTGTGTTTTTGTTTCCCCATCAGTGTCTTCCTACGGTAGGCTCTCAGTAAAAAAAATGATTTACAGAAAGGGAGCAACTGAATGAATAATTGTTTAGGGGAAGATGGTCCAGTATAACCATGAATTCAAAACAACGCATTGGGTGAAGTGAGGAGGCAAGCGTGTTCGGAGGATGAAATAGGGAAACAAGTAAAATGGCAACAGAAGGCAGCTCTGCATAGAAGGAAAGCAGTTGGCTTTGTTCAGGGTCCCAAGTGAGCGGAGCAGCATGGGAAGGGTGGGCGGGGAGCTAATGAAAAGCTCATGCCTTGAAAACCATGGAAACAGGTAGAGTGTGGTGTGTACAAGTAAATGTAAGTCAGCCATGTTGTGCCATCTGACGTCATGGTGGTGACCCTGGGCCTCCCTAGAATGACTGAAGGTAGGGAGGGGTGAACTCACAGGACTTGACCATGATCAGACCACATCTACTAATCACATTCACCTCTGGGCCAGGACAAGGAGGTAGAGATACGGAAAAAGCAAAGTCCACTCACAGAGAACAGACAGATGGGTGAGGAAACAGAGCATTAAAAGAGCTCAGGAAGGAAATGGGAATATTTTGCCTTGGCAAGTCTCAAGGGGGCCCAGGGAGTTGTATTCTCACTTGAAGGGGTGTCTTCAGGAAAAAGGATTTGCCTGCTCCCTGTAGTCCCAAACAACTGACTTACCACCCTTCACCCTCACTTTCCTCATCTCATTGGATGGCGCCCCCTTGGCCTAGGAGTTGAGGCCCAAATCCTGAGAGTCAGCCTTGATTCTCCCAAGCCTTCAAGCCTCACATTCGATTGCCAAGTCCTCTGGATTCTACTGTGAAAAACCAAACCTCCCCCACCCACTCTCCCCCATTTGCTGTATTCCCCCCACCACACCATAGCCCAGGCCTATGCCATGTCTCCCCAGCTACGGCAGCATCTCCACCGGGTGTGCATCAGCCTCCTAACTGCCTTCCCTGCTGCTTCCTGCCCTCCACAGTCCATTCTGCATTCAGCATCCGTAATGGTCTTTTCAGATTCCAAAGCAGACACTGCCTAGCTGCCTAAGACGCTCAGGCAGTTCCCCATGGCTCTTCCCTTAGAATAAATTCCAACTTCCCCCAGTCTACCAGCTCATATGCCCTGGCTCCTGTCTTAGCTCCTGTCACCCCTCCTCTCACTCATGACACTTAGACCACACTGGCCTCCTTTCTGTTTCTCAGACATGCCAAGCGCATTCCCAGAATTGATCAATGCCCTCACGCCACTCCTCACACTGGCTCACTCTCACCCTTCAGGTTGCTGCTGCTCAGTTACCATCTCTGCCATGAGGCCTTCCAGTCTCAAATGGCAACCCTTGTTTCTCTTTATCTCAGCATCTTGCTTATTTGCTTCAAAGAGCTTGTCACAGTCTCTAAATTGCCTCCTTCCTTTGGTCCTCTGTGTCCCTCCTCAGTTGCTAGCTCCACAGGAGCAGGCGTGGACCATCTGTCTTCTTCACCCCTTGTGCCCAGAGCCTGATACAAAACCTGGCATGTCAGGCAGTCAGGTTATCCTCAGAGTAAGGGATGGATGGAGGGGCTCTGCAGCAAATGCTTAATAGTAATAATAGTCAAAACCTGTCTAGCACTTTCCCTGTACCACCATTACAAGCTCTTCATGCATGGGGACTGCGGAGATCAGTGGGGGTCAGCCAACCTTTTCTGTGAAGAATCAGGTAGTAACTATGTATTTTAGGCCTTGTGGGCTATATGGTCTGTGAGGCAACTTACTCAACTCTGCTGTGGTAGTGCATCAACAACCATAGGTGATATGTAAATGAATGGATATGGCTGTGTTCCAATAAAAACTTTACTTAAAAAAACAAATGGTGGGCCAGCCAACCTCTGATTATTAACTTATAATAACCACTGCCTCTTGGCAGATTTTGGAGGGGCAAGGAGGAACCTTAGGATCTCCATATCCCCTGAGAGCCTCCACCACTTCCAGGCAATAGGACCTCTCCAAACCTCCATTTCCTCATTCAAAAAATGGAGAGTGATGATAATATATATGGCATAGGGTTGTTGTCAGGATTTTTTTTTTTTTCAGAGACAGGCCTTTACTCTGTCTCCCAGGCTGGAGCCTTGACTCAACTGATCCTCCCACCTCAGCCTCCCAAGTTGCTGGAATTATAGGCATGGGCCAGAGCGTCAGGCTATTGTCAGAATCTAAATGAGCTAATGCATGTAAATTAGCTAGCTCTGTGCCTAGACATAGCCTCAGTAAATGTAATCCTAACCTGTTTCTGATTCCAGCCCTTACATTCCATTCACACATTTTCATATCATCCCCTCGCCTTCTGCTTCAATCAGCGTGGTTCTAGATTGTCTTAATGGCCCTTTTCCACTGTGGTCCCACACTAATCCTCTGTCTCCTTATTTACCAGACATTGAGCACTCTGGGTCAGGTGTGGGGCCAAGTCTGAGGATCTGGAGACTGATGAGAATAATCCCTCCCTTGAAGAATTTAGCTGTCCCTAGATAGCTGTAGGGACTGTGACAGCGCTGGAGCTGAGGATGGGGACTGAGCACACTGGGGTCAAACAAGGCTTTTTTTTTTTTTCAAATCTGAGTGTCACTCTATCACTTAGGCTGGAGTGCAGTGGTCCACTCACAGCCACCACAGCCTTGACCTGCTGGGCTCAGGCGATCCTTCCGGCTCAGCCTTTCAAGTAGCTGGAACCACAGTTGCAAGCCACCACACCCAGCTAATTTTTTATTTACTTTAGAGACAAGGTCTCGCCAAGTTGCCTGGCTGGTCTCAAACTCCTGGGCTCAGGCAGTCCTCTCGCCTATGCCTCCCAAAGTGCTGGGATTATAGGCGTGAGCCACCATGCCTGGCCAAACAAGGCTTCTTAGGATGGCTTTTGTGTGGGAAGTCAGCAGTCACTTTATTGCTTTTTTCTCTTGGCCTGAGAGCAAATCTAAAAGTTTTTCTGGATACGTGAAAATTATCATCAGAGTCAGGTGAACGCTGGATGATTCTGAAGAGGAGAGAGTTCCACTAAAGGCTTCTGTATAAGCGAGACTGACTCGGTGCGGCAGCAGCCTCAGGCACACGTGGGTGTGTGGCCCAGGGTGAATTCGGGGTGGGGAGGGTTGCAGGGATGTCCTTCAGCCTTTGCACTCCCTCCTACTCACCAACAGTGTTTGCTGCCCTGCTAGGAAAATGAGGAACCAGAGGTTGCCTGACAACTTGGAGAGAAGTCACACTTCTCTTTAAAGGGATTAAAATCATACCCACATCACTCTTCATCCTGTTCTCAAGAAAACCTTCTTCTGAGAAAGCATAAGGGGAATAAAAAACACACGCAGTCTCTGCCTCTGAGACACCAAAGCCACTCATCCTGGGGCCAGGACAGTGGGCTGATGAACTGTTGTCACATCTCTCCTGGCTGTTGTGTCACCTGGTCTCTGCATAATCTCCTCACCACATAAGACCTGATGGAAAGTGGCCTATTTACTTATCCAAGGCCCTTCCTTTTTGTCTTACCTGCCTGGTTAAAGTAAAATAAAACCAGTTTCTCCCAGAGATTACCCAAAGGTTTTGAGGGGTTGTTGTTTTAGGCTGTGGGAATAATCTACCAACAGTGGCAAGGAAGAGAAAGTTAAATTTGGAGCAGAGCCCTAGCAGTTGTCTGGAAGGATTTCTTCTTCAGCCTCCAAGGAAACATCTCCCTGGGCCACTGCAGACAGAGCTTTGGAACAGCTTCAAGCCCATTTCAGTTCTCCTTTGTTGCAGGAGGATAACATAATAAAGTGCTTTTCGCTGGGCTCGGTGGCTCAGCCTGTAATCCCGCGCTTTGGGAGGCTGAGGTGAGTGGATTGCCTGAGCCCGCAGGTTCGAGACCCGCCTGGACAACTTGGCGAGACCTCATCTCTACAATAAATCAAAAAATTAGCCGGGTGTGGCAGCGCGCACCTGTAGTTCCAGCTACTTGGAAGGCTGAGGCGGAAGGATCGCTGGAGCCCAGCAGGTCGAGGCTGCGGTGGCGGGAAGCAGCTACTGCACTCCAGTCTGGGCGACTGAGTGAGACTCCAACTCAAAACAAACAAACAAACAAACAAAAAAATTTAAAAATTAAAAAAAATAAAGTGTTCCCCCCCCCTTCTTTTTTAACTTTCCTAGTAGAAACTATTCTTCCTGGGAGAACAGAATCACAATATTCAAGGCCAGGCATGACCTTGAGGGAGGGAACTGCCTGTCCTCCTAGCCGGTGAGCATCTGGCAACTAACCCAGGGTTGTTCTCTTTTAAAATACTGCCAGGGCACGGATTCCAGAGTCTTCTTGGGTCACTACATTTTAGGATTGGGCATTTTAACTCTTCCTTATCACCAGCCACGATCTCTCCCCTTGAAGCCCAGGACCCTTTGTTGGGCCTTGGGTGGGTTTAGGGAATAACAGGTTTGCACCCTCCCCATGCTTCTGAATGCTGGTGTTAGGGAGTTGGCTCCTTCTATTCTCAATGAGACCTGAGCAGAGCTGGGAAATGGACAGTTTGCCTTCTAGCAGCCCATTCCCAAAGGTGATTAAAGCCATGGAGGAGACCTGGTCACTGTTGAGATGAAGCCCAGCACCAAGAGATGGGGGAGAAACCCCTGGCTTGCCCCTCCCCCCACCCTTCAGCCTTCTGCCAGTGCCTCTCATTGTGGAACCTAGTCAGGGAGCCTGGGAAACAGTTTGTGGGGTCAAACCGTCGCCCCACCTCATGGTACAAACCAAGGCAGAGTAAGAATAGGGATTTGAACAAACAGGCAAATGACTGGCATGTTCCCTTAGTTCCACTTCAGCTTCAGTTCATCATTCACCGATCTAGAACTTTTGTGATATCTTTTGGGAAATTCTTTTATCTCCTTCACCTAAAAATGCATCCTCTTTCTTCAAGACTAGCTGAGGTGATTTCTTCTCTGTGACATTAGCACAGGCACCCCAGAAAGTGTTACCTACCTCCCATCTGGTCTGTAACAGTTCTTTGTCTAAATCCCTTTTTGTGGTACTTGTCACTGGGATATGTATCGTTTCTCTGTCTGGTATCCTGTACCCTGGAGGATCTTAAGAGCAGACACAGCGTCACAGCCTCTGCATTCGCAGGACCTAACCCAAGATATGTACATTCTGAATCTGTGTAAGCATGTACAGATGAGCAGACTCTGAGGATGTCTTGCCCAAGGTTTCATAGCTGGTGACTGACAGAGCAAGATTTGTTTTTTACAAAGATGGGTACAATTCAGGGTTAGGTATACAAACATTGGTCATGCAGGTAGCAGAGCAAGATTGAGCCCAGGTTTCTGGTCCTGTGATCTTTTCACTCTGAGATTTGATCTCTAGTAATGACTAATTCCCCAAGAATCAGAACTTGAAACCCCTGGAGACATAGATTCTGAATTTTAACATGATATATAAAAACATTCCCAATTTTTCCAAAACTTCATTAACCCAAACAAGATGTTGGGGGCTATGGAGAGAATGTGGACAAATGACAACTGACCTTTCTTTGTCAGAAATTCTTAAGATGGGCCAAGTGCAGAGGTGATATATAATGCCTGTAATAGCACTTTGGGAGGCTGAGGTGGGTGGATTGCTTGCCCAGGAGTTTGAGATCAGCCTGGACAACATAGCAAGACCATGTCACTACAAAAAAAAGTCAAAAAAATTAATCACTGGCATGTGCCTGTAGTCCCAGCTAATAGGAGGCCGACACAGAAGGAGGTCGAGGCTGCAGTAAGTCATGATCATGCCACTGCACTCCAGCCTGAGCAACAGAGTGAGACCCTGACTCAAAAAAAAAAAAATTCTGTAAGATACATGTCCTTTTGTTGCAACTAAAAGCTAAATCACTGCTTCAGAATGTTAGAATATTTATTTTATGTTCCCCAGAAATAAATCAGAAGAAATATGCAAGTAAAGAATTTAAATTGTGACATCTACAGCTTTCCTTTGGAATTCCTAAAAAATTCTCATGGAAAAGATGCATTAATTTATGAACAAAGAAGATGGCATTTAAAAGAAACTCAGTAAGAGTTCTTAGGGAACGGATAGGATGTGATTTTCTCTTGTCTTTTTTGGTTTGAGTTAATAACTCTTCAGCAGGAGTACCACACAGTACATCCTGTCAGTGGCAGGAATAATAGGCTGTTAACTACAGAAAGGTGATATATAAGCTCTGTTTTTAGTAGTTTTGATTTTTTTTTTTCTTGATTTGCAAGAACGGAACTTCTTTGCTTTTCCTGTTATATAAGCGGTTATACACAGAGGAGAGAGATTTTAATAAAATGGAGTGCTTACTCATTTCCACTAAATAGCTGCCTGGGAATGACATACCAGCTGGAAGCATCTAATTAATTAGATAAATAGATTTGTTAGTCGAAGAAACATCCATCTTTTTAGTTCTGTCTATTGGGCTCTTCCATGCCAGTGAACACAGTGGGTCTGGGCCTGAGGAAGCTTCAGAGGAAGGAAACAGATACTGCCCTGGGACACACCACAGCTCTGTTTCTATGCCAGAACATTGCCTTGAAACGTCTGAAGTCCATGTCTCATAGCTGAACATAAGTGTTTACTTTTTTAAACATGTAATGAAGTTAAAACCCAATTTCATAAAACCAACTATTGGAAAAGACACCAACAGATTAGAGGGTGAACAAGGTTAGAGATAACTTTGGCATTTTGAATAGGCCTGGGAAATATACACGCGGCTAGAAATAGGAAGGACAGGGCATTCAGTCCTCAGAACTCTGCTGGAACAGCTCTCACTGGGAAAGTACTTAACAGGTTCTTACTTACTTCAGGTAAGTTCAGGTAAGAGCCAATTGTGTGTATCTCTTCCCAACTTGAGTTCGGTGACCTCTTGCATCATGAACTTGAAATTAGCCATGGTGGGAGTATTTAACCACAGAAATTGGCACATGCTACAAATTGGACCTTTTCTCCAGTTGAGCAGATTATTAAACAGTTACTAGTACACCATTGTCTGGGGCCTCCTGACCCCTTTCAGGGAATTGGCATGGTTAAAACTATTTTCATAATAGCATTAAGACATTGTTTGCCATTTTTACTCTCCTTTCATGACTACTGCACAGAGGTGTTTTGTTTTTTCTTTTCTTTCCTCTTTTTTTGAGTCAGAGTCTCATTCTGTCACCCAGGCTGGAGTGCAGTGGCATGCTCATGACCATTGCAGCCTTGACCTGCTGGGCTCGGTGATCCTTCTGCCTCAGCCTTCCAAGTAGCTGGAACTCCTAGCGTACACCACCACGCCCAGATAATTTTTTGATTTATTGTAGAGACCAGGTCTTGCCAAGTTGCCTAGGTTGGTCTTGAATCCCAGGGCTCAAGCAATCCTCTCTCCTCTGCCTCCTTAAGTGCTAGGATTAAAGGCGTGAGTCACTGTGCCCAGCCTCAGGAGTTTTTCTAAAGCTGCATGATATGTGATATGTAACAGACTGAATGTAGGAGCAGATATGAAAATCCAGCTGTCTTCTATTAAGCAAGATATTAAATAAATATGCAAAAACGGTTCCACTCCTCTTGCTTATTTTTTTGGGAAATGATTATTTTTCATAAAAACATTGTGTTAACATATAATTGGCTTATTATCTTAAACTAAATTAATACCATTTTAATTCCTCAGTTTTAATCTCAAATATGGTAAATATCAATAGATATAACCACATAAACAAAAACTATTAGGGATCCTCAATTTAAAAAAAAAGATTTTATAATAGAGCAGTTTTAGGTTCACAGCAGATTTGAGTGGAAGTCCAGTTTATCAATTCTTTCTTTCATGGATTTTGTCTTTGGTGTTGTATTAAAAAGCCATTGCCAAGCCCAAGATCATCTAGATTTTCCCCTCTGTTATCTTCTAGGAGTCTTATAGTTTTGCATTTTGTATTTATGTCTGTGATTCATTCTGAGTTAATTTTAGTGAAGTGTGTATGGTATGTGTCTAGTTCCATTTTTTGCATGTGGATGTCCAGTTGTTCCAGCAACATTTGTTGGAAAGACTATCTTTGCATCATTGTTCTGCCTTTGCTCCTTTGTTAAAGGTCAGTTGACTATATTTATGTGGGCTTACTTCCAGGCTCACTATTCTCTTCCATGGATCTATTTGTCTATTTTTTGGGCTATACTACACTGTCTTGATTATTGCAGCTTTATAATAAGTGTTGAAGCTGGGTAGTGTCAGTCTTCCAAATTTGTTCTTCTCCTTTAACATTGTGTTGACTATTCTGAGTTTGGTTCCTCATTTTTAAGAATGTTATCTAAGTCTGTTTGTGTGCTGCTATAACAAGATACCTCAGATTGGGTAAGGTATAAAGAAGATTATATTTCTCACAGTTTAGATGCCAGCAGGTTCAGTGTCTGGAGAAGTCTTGTTCTCCTCTTCCAAGATGGTGCCTTGTTACTGTGTCCTCCAGAGGGGACAAATGCTGTGTCCTCACATGGCAGAAAGTAGAAGGGGAAAAGAACCTAGCAAGTTTCCTTAAGGCCACTTACAGGATACTGATTCCATGAGGGCAGAGTCCTCACGACTTAATCACCTTCTAAAGGCCCCGTCTCAGCTGGGCTCGGTGGCTTAGCCTGTAATCCCGCTCCTTTGGGAGGCTGAGGTGAGTGGATTGCCTGAGCCCGCGGGTTCAAGACCTGCCTGGGCAACTTGGCGAGACCTCATCTCTACAATAAATCAAAAATTAGCCAGGCGTGGTAGCGCGTGCCTATAGTTCCAGCTACTTGGAAGGCTGAGGCGGAAGGATCACCAGAGCCCAGCAGGTGAGGCTGTGGTGGCTGGGAGCGGCCACTGCACTCCAGTCTGGGCGACAAAGTGAGACTCCAACTCAAAAAAAACACACAAAAAATAAATAAAATAAAGGCCCTGCCTCTTAATACGATCACACTGGGTCTTAGGTTTCAACATATGAATTGGGAGGGCACACATACAGTCAAATAATAGCAAGTGTGAAGATGGATCCTGAGACCAAAAAGTTGGAAAACTGCTGTTATAGAGAAAGATAGACATACACACAGATGAGTGCAATAGAGTATTGCATTAGGAAGAGCATCGGTAGTAGTGCAGGGACAACTGAACTGAGTTTTGTGCATCCTGCTTCCTTGCTCTGGGGGCTGAATGGGCCTGTCGCTTTAAGGTACATCTCTGAGAGTCCAAATTTAGATGCTGTGTAACACAGACATGAGCCTGTTCTCAGGAGAGAACCTCAGAGGGGCACAGAACATGACATAAGGGCACAGAATCTGCAGCGTCAACCTCCCTTGGGACTACAGGGCAGGTTAGGGCAGTTTGAAATGGGCTTTTCTGGTTCTCTGAGAGAAAGATGGCTCTCGGTTAGGAGGGTTATGCATGTCAATCAAGTGCTCTGCCTCTTCATCTTCAGAGTTAAGACTTTTGTTAAGACCCACGAGTCAGCTGTGTTAAAAAGGAGAACATTCATATCTTATACTGCTCACCTACCACCTTTAAAGTTTTGAAGGAATCACATGCAGAGGGGAAAAAACAGGGCTTTGGTCTCAAATCCCAGGATTTAAAACAAACAAACAAAAATTCCCTGACCTACAGAGAAGAAAGCTGTATTTGCCAAAAGAGGCCAGTTGCTAACTTTGTTCCATTCACCCAGGCCACACCCCAGGCTCAAGCCACTCCAGAGTAAGAGAGGCTGGCCAGAGCACACAGGAGAGAAAGGCCAGCAGGTGTCGTGAGCTGAGCTGAGTGTTGAATGGGGCCATACATCTCGCCTAGCTCGTTAGGCCACGCAGCTGCTCCCAGGCCCCATTGACCCTCTCAGCTGCAGAGAGTCATGAGGGATCTCAAGAGCAAGTGAGTCTGTAGGCAAAGCCTTCCTGTCCCCAGCCACATAGAAGGACAACATCTGCGGGGACCACCCCAGAAGACCTCTTTTAACCATTTACGAGACACTCTGAAAGCACCACACCCCACACTTGCTCAAAAGTAACAATATTTCTGCTGGGAAGATAGGGCTGTTCTTAACCTGGGGACTACCAGTGGGTTCAGAAGGTCCTGAAATGCCCAGAAATTGGGTGTGTGAGCTATTTTGTGGAGACGTGGTCTAGAGTTTCCATCACATTTCAAAGGTAGAGGGAAGTTAACCTTAAAAAGTTTAACCTTTAAAATGTTAAGGCCAGGCATGGTGGCTCATGCCTGTAATCCCAGCGCTTTGAGAGGCCGAGGTAGGAGAGTTTCCTGAGACCAAGAGTTTTAGATCAGTCTGGGCAAAGCAGTAAGACCTTGTCACTACAAAAAGTTAAAAAAAAAAAAAATTGGCCAAGTGTGGTGGTGTTTGCCTGTGGTTCTAGCTACTCCAGAGCCTGAAGCAAGAGGATCACTTGAGCTCAGGAGGTTGAGGCTGCAGTGAGCTGTCATCATGCCACTGCACTCCAGCCTGGGTGACAGAGCAACACCCTGCCTCAAAAAACAATAATAATAATAATCGCTATATTAGAGGTCAACACTAGTGATAGCAGCACTTTTGAGGGTTTTTCATAAAGCCCATTCAAATAGCATTCATTCAACAGATAGCTACATTGTTCTCTATTCCAGACACAGACACAGTGCTGGAGCTGAGGATGCCATAATGAGCAAGACGAGATGCAATCTGTCTATCCTGGAGGGACACATAATCAAATAATCATTCACATGTGGTCTTATTGCAAACCAAGTGTTGCTCTGAAGGAAAGGAAGTTGGTTCTATGAGAGAGATAACTTAGTGGATCTTTAATTGTGTATATTTATTTTTGAATAGGTAATGCATTCATGTTAAATAATTCAAAAGGTTTATATGGTGGAAAGTCTTCCCCCTGCCTCACCCACCCACCTGAGGTACTCTCTGAATGCCATATGTATGTTTTAGACACTGGTGAGTAGGCCTTCTGCTATTAGTCTAGGAGAAGAGAAAGCTTACCTGAGGATATGATGCTTGAAATAAAATGCGAAGCATAGATATGAGTTAACTAAATGAAGAGGCCTGGAAGGGGATAGGGGAGCATACCTTAACAGCTTGTGCAAAGGCCCTGTGGCAGGCAAGAGCTTGTGTGGCTGGAGTTCAGAAAGCAAGGGAAGGGAGGTCTGGGAGGCTGCTGGGTGAACAGAGCCCTGGGAAGTCACTGAAAGAGGAGGGACAATAACCCTAAATTGTACTTGCATTTTGAAAATATCACCCTGGCTATGGTATGGGAAATGGATTAAAGAAGAAATCAGTTAATAGGCTCTTACTTAGTTCAGGTGAGAAATGATGTGGCTTGGTATTTTTCTTAGTTTGTTTTGAGCTGCTATAACAAAGCTCCATAGACTATGTAGTTTATAAACAACAGAAATTTCTCACAGTTCTGGAAACTGAAAGTTTGAGAACAGGGTGCCAGCATGGTTGGGTTTTGGTGAATTTCCTTTTCTGGGTTGCAGACTTGTTGCTGTATCATCACATGGCAGCAAGAAGGCAAGGAAGCTCTCTGGCCTCTTTAGAGGTGGGATCTCGCTATGCTGCCCAGGCTGGACTCAAACTTCTGGGCTCAAGTGATCCTCCTTCAGCCTCCCAAGTAGCTGGAACTACAGGCACATGCCACCACACCCGGCTCTCTCTGTCCTCTTTTTAAGGGCACTGTGCAGTCCCATTCATGAGAGCTCTGCTCTCATGACCTCACTACCTGCTAAAGGCTCTATATCCTAATGCTGTGTCACATTGGAGTTAAGATTTCAACATATGAATTTTATGGGGACATGAACATTGTCTATTATAGTGGTAGTGATAGATAAATAGATACTGCAAGAAATGTATTTGTGTGTAAGTTTCTTGCTTCTGAATAAAATTTTTTTTTTTTTGAGTTGGAGTCTTACTATGTCATCCAGGCTAGAGTGCAGTGGCATGCTCATGGCCACCACAGCCTCGACCTGCTGGGCTCAGGTGATCCTTCTGCCTCAGCCTTCCAAGTAGCTGGAACTATAGGTATGCACCACCATGCCCAGCTAATTTTTTTTTAATTTATTGTAGAGATGAGGTCTTACCAAGTTGCCCAGGCTGGTGTGGAAGCCGTGGGCTCAGGCAATTCTCTCACCTCGGCCTCCCAAAGTGCTGGGATTATAGGCGTGAACCACCGTGCCCAGCCATTTCTGAAAAATTTTAACAAAACATTTCATTTCTCTCAATTGAGTGAAGGAAAAATTTATAACAATTTGCTTGTAATTAGTTAACACACCGGCTATACTTTGTCCAAGCATATGACTAAACTGATAGGATAATTTAGCATCCTGTAAAAAGTTGATGGACAGTGAGTGGATTGCCTGAGCCTGCGGGTTTGAGACCTGCCTGGGCAACTTGGTGAGACCTCATCTCTACAATAAAAAAAAAAAAAAAAAACAGCTGGGCGTGGAAGCGCGTACCTGTAACTCCGGCTACTTGGAAGGCTGAGGCGGAAGGATCGCCAGAGCCCAGCAGGTCGAGGCTGCAGTGGCCAGGAGCGGCCACTGCACTCCAGTCTGGGTGACAGAGTGAGACTCCAACTCAAAAAAAAAAAAAAAAAAAAAAAGTTGATGGACAAAGAGCTGAAGTCTCATACACTCTTGCTAGAAGTCATCTGGTTCTCCAACTTGGGCACCCCAAATACATCTCACCATTTCAAGAGCTCTCCAGTGGCAGGCAGGAGGTTGTCACTATTGTTATAAAGTCATAACAGAATGACCATGTGAATGATATTCACTAATTATTAAGCAAACAACTAAAAAACCTGATGTCTGTCCAGGCGTGGTGGCTCACACCTGTAATCCCAGCACTTTGGGAGGCTGGGCGAGAGGATTGCCTGAGTCCAGGGCTTCAAGACAAGCCTGGGAAACTTGGCAAGACCTCATCTCTACAATAAATCAAAAAATTAGTCAAGTATGGTGCGTGTGCCTGTGGTTCCTACCACTTGGAAGGCTGAGGCAGAAGGATCTCCTGAGCCCAGCAGGTTCAGGCTGCAGTGGCTGTGAGTGTGCCGCTGCGCTCCAGCCTGGATGACAGAGTAAGACTCCGACTCAAAAAACCAAACAAAACCTGATGACCGTAGTTGTTTTGATGTTTGCACACTTGATTTTCCTTCTCTTCCCCTGACTCCCCAGGATGGCTTATTTGGAGGAGAAAGGAGGTGTTCCCTGTGGTTTCATCCGCCAGAATTCCAGCAACTCCATTTCCTTGGACTTTGAGCCTGATACAGAGTACCAGTTTGTGGAACAGTTGGAAGAGCGCTACAAATGTGCCTTCTGCCACTCGGTGCTTCACAACCCCCACCAGACAGGCTGTGGGCACCGCTTCTGCCAGCACTGCATCCTGTCCCTGAGGTAAGTGGGCAGGGCCTGCAGCTCTGGCCACAGCAGGCCAGAACCAGCCTCAGTGCCAGCTGTGGCCACCTAACTGTAATCGTGGTTTTTGGAATTGCTGCGGTTGGCCACAGTACCATGAATACAAGGAAAGGCTCTCTCAGCGCCCCTCTGAGGACCTGAAGAGAAATCTTCATTTTTTTGCTACTCATTTATAGATATTCACCTGAATTTTCTTAAAATTCAGGCTATACCTGTTTTGCATGGGAAAGTAGACCCAGATGCACACTTTGTTTGGGAGCCAGCTGTTGGGAAAGGCCTGAATCTCATGGTGCCTCTGTTGCAGTCACCCTAACCTTTCCTTGCCTTGAGATAGAGGTACTATAGCTCCAGAAGGGACTTCACTGTCGTGGATGCTGTCCCCACTCCTGGGCAGCTGTAAAAACAGCTTATGACCAGGCACAGTGGCTCACTCCTATAATTCCAGCATTTTGGAAGACCTAGATGAGAGGATTGCATGAGTCCAGGGGTTTGAGAACAGCCTGGACAGCTTGGCAAGACTTCATGTCTACAATAAATAAAAAAATTAGCCAGGTGTAGTGGCACACACCTGTAGTTCCAACTATTTGGAAGGCTGACGCAGGATTGCCTGAGCCCAGCAGGTCAAGGCTGCAATAGCTGTAGCATGCCACTGTACTCCAGCCTGGGTGACTCCAACTCAAAAAAAGAAACCAAAAAACCTGTCTCATGACATTTTGAGAGAGGAGACCAGGAGAGACATGGAAGCAGGCTTTGGGGGCTTATATAGGGGCAACAAGGCAGTTGTTTTACCCTGTCAAGCTTTAAAAGGGGGTTATTACCTTGGGTCCTCATTCACTCCTGTGTTCGTGCATTCAGCATCTGTGTGTTCCAGGCACTTTGCCCAATTAAGCTCTTGAGTGCGGAACTGAAGAGCTAGAGGTACAGTGTGTAACAAAAAGTCACATCTGCCTCTAGACTGTCCCAGTCCAGTGAAAGAGACAGATGTGGCCGAGCACAACAAACAAAAGAAGAGGCGTTTAACTCTACCTGGGGAATCAGTGTTTGACTGCTTCCTGGAGGATGAATGGGAATTTTTCAGACAGACTGAAAGACTGGGGATGCTCTTTAGTAGGAGTACAGGGGCTGCCTTCAGGGGAGAAGAAACAACATGTGCAAAGACAGGGATCCACCTGCCCAGGGCTAGAACATGGCTGGAGTGCTGGGCTGCTCTTGGAAGAGGCATTGAGGTAAATATCTAACTTGGGCTCTGTTTTTATTTCTCTATTCAGGGAATTAAATGCAGTGCCAATCTGCCCTGTAGATAAGGAGGTCATCAAATCTCAGGAGGTAAGACAGTCACTGCTCTGGCTTAGCAGCTTTCTGAGTGATAGAAAATAAGAAGCCAGTATGCTGGTTGAAATAGACGTTGAGGAGGGAGCAGGAGAATGGTCGAGGGAGACCTTCCTTGGAGTTCATATTCCTCTGCTGTGGGGTCAGGAGAGGCTACTCCTCCTCCTCCTACACCTGTTTGAGAGGCTCGTTTGGGTCTATACTGCCTGCACCCTCTACCCCCACCCTAGGCCTCCTCTCTTGCTTCCTCCTCATTCCCTTTCTACACTGTCTCCAGCCATATTGAGCTGCTGAGAGAATCGGAACATGCTGTTTCCTGGAATTCACTTTCCCATCTGGTTAATCCTTTAAACTTCCTTGTATTATGATTATGTTTAATAAAAGCTTTCTTGGCTGGGCGCAGTGGCTTGTGCCATCATCCAGCACTTTGAGAGGCCAAGGTAAGAGGATTGCCTGAGCCCATGGGTTTGAGACCAGCCTGGGCAACTTGGCGAGACCTCTTCTCTACAATGAATCAAAAAATTAGCCAGGCGTGGTGATGTGTGCCTGTAGTTCCAGCTACTTGGAAGGCTGAGGGGAAAGATTGCCTGAGCCTAGCAGGTCAAGGCTGTGGTGGCTGTGAGCATGCCACTGTACCCCAGCCTGGACGACAGAGTGAGACTCCAACTCAAATAATAATAATAATAATAATAATATAATAATAATATAACAACTTTATTAAGCTATATCTTACATACCTTTAAAATTTTCCTCTTAAAGTATACAATTCAGTAGATTTTTAATATATTTACAGAGTTGTACAGTCATCACCATTCTCTAATTGTAGAATATTGCCATCACCCCACAAAGGAACCCCATACCAATTGGCAGTCACTCCCAATTCCCCGCACTCATCAAATTTCTGCATCTATGAATTTGCCTATTCTGGATATTTCTTACAGATAGAATCATACTCTATGTGGCTTTTTGTGACTGTCTTATTTCATTTAGTGTAATGTTTTCAAGGTTCATCCAGGTTGTAGAATGTATCAGTACTTGATTCCTTATTACCAAATACCATTCCATTGTATGGATATGCCATATTTTGTTCATCTATTCATCAGTTAATGGACATTTGGTTTGTGTCCACTTTGGAGCTGTTATGAATAATGCCTTCACGAATATTCATGTATAAGTTTTTATGTGGACCTAGTTTTCATTTTCCTTGGGTACCTAGGAGTAGAATTACTGAGTCATATGGTGTTTTTCACATTTTGAGAACTATCAGATTGTTTTTCAAAGCAGCTGTACCAAGTATTCTAATTTCTCTAGTCATCAAAAATTATTATTCTCAGTCTTTTTGAGTATAGCCTTCCTTGTGGGGTGTAAGCTGGTATTTTATTGTAGTTTTGATTTGCATTTCCCTGATGGCTAATGAAGCTGGACATCTTTTCATGTGCTTACTGTCCATTTGTATATTTTCTTTGTAGAAATGCCTAATCAGTTCCTTTGCTTATTTTAAAAATTGGGTTATTTGTTATTTATTGTTGAGTTAGAAAGTTCTTTATATATTCTGGATACAAGTCTCTTATCAGCTGTGTGAGTTGCAAATATTTTTCTCCCATTCTGTGGGTTGTCTTTTCACTTTCTTAATGGTGTCCTTTGAAACACAAATATTTTTCATTTTGAAGTCTAGTTCATCTTTTTTTTTCTTCTTTTTTTGATTGCTTATTCTTTTGGTGTTCTAACTAAGAAACTGCTGCCTATCCCATGGTCATGAAGATTTTCTCTCTTAAAACTTCCCTTTAAGTTCAGTTTTCCTCCTTTAAGATTCTGGTGTAGAATGTTCAAGTAATCACCTCCAGAAAGCTTTCCTTAGTCACCTAATCTGATGTACATGTCTGTTCTCTATACTTATGATGTGTTTTGCAAATGCCTACCAGAGGGCTATGTGTATCTGTTTGAACCACTTGCCAAGAGTTGGTATACTACAGTCTTGGGACAACTCTAGCCTACCACTTGTTCTTGTATGGCCTGTGAGCTAAAATATATATATTTTTTGTTTTACATTTTTTTAATGGTTGAAAAAAATCAAAAGGGTACATAGAAGCCCTCATATTTTTGCAACTTCCTGTGAATCTTATACTACTTCAAAATACAAATTTATTTTAAACAATCAAAAGAAGAATAATGTTTTGTGGTGTGAAAATTATATGAAATTCAAATGTCAATGTCTGTAAATAATGTTTTATTGGAACATAGCTGTGCCCATTTATTTAAGTATTGTGTATGGCAAAGTTGAAATGTGGCAACAGAGATGGATGTAATGTGGCTTGCAAAGCTGAAAATAATTACTATCTGACCCTTCCCAGAGAAAGTTTGCCAACCCCTGGTTTGCACTGAAATAACAAGTCAGCACAACTTCAGTGACACTATCTGATGAGTAATGCAGACATTTACCCTGGGACAGGAAGCTGAGAGCACCATTCTTGGCCACCCTACCTCCTGACCTTTGAGAGAGTGGTGTCAAGTTCACCATGAGATTCTTCCCTGCTGCAGTGTGTACTAGACATTGAGTTACCTGCCTTGAGTGTTGGGTGACTTGTCAGAAGGTTGTATCTGGGATGACCTTTTCTTTTGGTGTGGTAGTGAGTGTGATATTTCCATTCCAACCACTGTCTGAAAGTTTCCGTCTGACTTTTGAGATATACTTGAAGACCAAACTAATAATATCTTAATTCACGTTGCTGTAAAGCTTTGGAGTGTGTGAGACCCAATATGTTTATTTTTTAGATATTTAAAGACAATTGCTGCAAAAGAGAAGTCCTCAATTTATATGTATATTGCAACAACGCTCCTGGATGCAATGCCAAGATTATTCTGGGACGATACCAGGTTGGTCTTACTCATGAACAATATTTGCCTTTGCCATTTTTCCAGGGGTATTGAACCCCTTTATGTGACAGTCATTGGGCTAAGCATGGTACGGGGATTCGCTGAGTTGCCCTCAGAGCATTCCTGGTTTAAGAATACAGTTAGCTGTGGTGCTACAGCACACTAGGGGCTGAGGTAGGAGTGAAGAGGTTCATTCTGTGTGGAGTACATGAAGGACATGCCATGTCCACTGGACCTTAAAATGTGTGTAAAGGATCATTGAGCCAAAAGAGAGGGATGGGACATGCTGGATGCAAGGAACACTCAACAAGGACATGTCATCTTGGGGGACTGTGAAGGGCCTGGGGTCTCTAGGGTGGGAGCCTGGGCATGACTGCAGAAAGATGTGATTGTGAAGGTCCCTCCCTGAAAGAATTTGCTTTCTCATCTGGTGCTGTGGTGAGGGTTTCCCAGCAGCTGTGGGCCCTGGTGTCGCAGTGTTTATAATCTAAGGCCGATCACGCTAACCAGAAAAGAAATAACTTGTGGTTTAAAGGTGAAGCATTGATAGGAGATGCAAGACAATAAAATGTAGGGGAAGTACAGGTGAAAGAGAGTTGGGTGCCTTTCAAACGAAGCTACCCCAACTGCTCTTCCTTCCAGGAAAGTGGTTAAATGGGAAACTGGAAATGTGGCCCTATCTGGCGGGCCCACAGCAGGTTTGATTGCACTATAGATTTCCAGGGAATTGCTTGGAGGTGGCTGAAATTTCCCCCTCACGCCTACACATTTTGTATTTCAGATGATTCAGTCTTTTCTCTCATGCCTCCAGATCCCCCAGGCACTGAGTTTATAAATGTGTAAATGGGCCAGGCGTGGTGTCTCATGCCTGTAATCCAAGCACTTTGGGAGGCTGAGGTGAGACGATTGCCTGAGCCCAGGGGTTTGAGATCAGCCTGGGCAATTTGGCAAGACTTCATCTCTACTTTAAATAAATAAATAATTAGCCAGGTGTGATGGTGCACATCTGAGTTCCAGCTACATGAAAGGTTGCGGCGGAAGGATCTCCTGAGCCCAGAAAGTCAAGGCTACAGTGGCCATTAGTGTGCACTGCACTCCAGCCTGGGTGACATAGTGAGACTCCAACTCAAAAAAATAAAATGTGTAAATTATTTTCTTGTTAAACCAAGGAATTTCTTTGGGAGTTCATGGAACTTTTTGTGTTTTCATGTGTCCTTTGTCACTTGTTTAGAATAGTTGGGGCTTAGGGCAATGCCTTTTTTCCAACTTGTTGTCACTAAGCCTGAAAAGGAAATGAGGCTTAAATGGATGGACCATTAGACAGCTTTAGTGACCAGATCACAGGCTTCTGGAGAGCAGGGGTTGGTTTCTTTCCACCTGTTTCTTTTATTTCTTCCCTCATGCCTTGTTCCCTCCCACCCCCCATGACCTTGTGTGGTAAGGCGTAGGATCTTACATGTAGTAGAGTTTTAAATGAATGTTGACTAGGTGAGAGTTAAGGGGTAGTATCAAAGAATTTGGAGGAAGATGTGCATCTCAACTGTCATCACCATTTGTTTCTTACTACCAGAGGCAAAGGAGAATAGCTATAATATTTATCTTGCTGTCAAAAAACTGTTTGCTCTTTTTCTTTAAAGAAGGGGTCACCAAATTCTGTTGAGAGCCAGATAGGAAAAAAAAAGTCAGACAGTAAATATTTTGGCTTTACAGACATTCAGTCTCTGTCGCAATTACTCAGCTCTCCCATTTTAGAGGGAAACCAGCTATAGACACTATGTGAAGGAATAGATGTGGCTGTTCTCCAACAAAACTTTATTTATAAAAACAAGTAGCCGGGCTCAGTGGCTCAGCCTGTAATCCCGTGCCTTTGGGAGGCTGAGGTGAGTGGATTGCCTGAGCCCGCGGGTTCGAGACCCGCCTGGGCAGCGAAACCTCATCTCTACAATAAATCAAAAAATCAGCCGGCGTGGTAGCGCATGCCTGTAATTCCAGCTACTTGGAAGGCTGAGGAGGAAGGATCGCCGGAGCCCAGCAGGTCGAGGTTGCGGTGGCCAGAAGCAGCCACTGCATTCCAGTCTGGGCGACAGAGTGAGACTCCAACTCAAAAAAAAAACAAAAACAAGTAGCAGACCAGGTTTGGCCTGTGAACCTTAGCTTACCAACCTGATTTAAAGGCTCTTGCAGGGAGACAAGTTCACAGAGATTTTGGTACCTTGTCAGTATCACCATAACTTGCAGTGATACAAAGGTTTTCATGGAGATGTGTCTGCTTTTAAAAATCTAGGACAGAGAACCCTGGAATGAACACATGTCATTATTCTCTAGCATTAAATAAAAATAATTTTAATTTTAAAATTAAAATGCATTTTTAATAAATTATTGTTTTGTTTTTTGAGTTAGAGTCTCACTGTTTCCCAGGCTGGAGTACAATGGCATGCTCACGGCCACTGCAGCCTCAACCTGCCAGGCTCAGGTTATCCTTCCACCTCAGCCTTCCAGGTAACTAGATCTACAGGTGTTCACCACCATGCCTGGCTAATTTTTTGATTTATTGTAGAGATGAGGTCTCGCCAAGATGCCCAGGCTAGTTTCAAACACATGGGCTCAGGTAATCTTCTCACCTCCACCTGCCAAAGTGCTGGGATTATAGGCATGAGCCACCGTACTTAGCTAATAAATTATTGCTAATGGTTAAAAATATTTCCTGATGTTACAAATCTGATCATTCCCAGCTTCTCTTGGGCCTGTGCGCCTGTATTTCCTTTGTCTCCTTCTCCTTATCACTTCTAGAACAGCTTCCTCTCCCTTCTTCTTCTTCCTCTTAATCCCTTCCCTTCTTTCACTGAGTCAGAATAAGCCCTCTCTCCTTTTTCTGTTCCCTGTGTCCTGTCTTTTACCATCTGCTGTGCAGAAACCAATACTTGGTGCTAGGGGTGAGGATGAAGAGAGCACAAAAAGAAATAAAATCGTCCTTGAAGAACTGGTAAATTAAGGAAAAGATCCACAAACTAAGCTGAGAATATAAGCACATTACCAGGTTATCTAAACCCAGCTTGATATACTTCCCTCTGTGCCCATGTTCCCTTCTCCTCCTAATTCCCAAACAAGGCTGGACTTCACAGCCTCCGGTCCAAGCAGCCCTACCCATGTCCTCTCCTCAGCAGGTGGCCTCCCCTTGAGAACCTTTCTGCCAAGCTCCCCCCAGCCACCCAGTTCTCCCTCCCTTCCTGGGTCTTCTAGCTGATTCCCTTCCCACTGTCCCGGTCAGCGGGTTCCACTGACCTGTTGTTCTCTGTTGCAGGACCACCTTCAGCAGTGCTTATTTCAAGCTGTGCCTTGTTCTAATGAGAATTGTCAGGAACCAGTCTTACGGAAAGACCTGAAAGAGCATTTGAGTGCATACTGTCAGTTTCGAGAGGAAAAATGCCTTTATTGTAAAAAGGATGTGGTAGTCATCAATCTTCAGGTAAAAAACAACAATCATCTATATGAGGCTAAATTCTGCCTGACTGGTCACAATGAATCAGGTAGGACACCAGAAGAATATCCCTCCATTTACTTTTGTACAGAATCAGACATAAAGAACTTATCTGAGAGAAGTTCTGTAAAAAGCTTAAAAGCTCCTTGTTGGCAGGACCACATTTATGATGGGCAAAAATGTTATCTGAGCACCTGCTGTGTGTGAGTGTGTAAGGAGTGATGCCAGCACTGGGTCACAAGGAGGTGACGATAATGTCTGCCCTCGAATTCTATACTCTAGCTGGAGAGGCAGGATACAGGCATAAAAAGAGAGCATTGGGTACCTTTTACATGTGCCAAACAAGCCATGCCAGTAATTCTCTAATCTGCCTTCTTTGAGTCCCGTGCTTTCTGACCTTTTGTTATAAATGGAAACTTTACTTTTTTAATTGAATTATTTACATTAAGAAAACTGACATCTTTAATTCAATTTGGAACGAGGCCATAATATCCTGTAGCGGGTAAGCCACATGACATATATCCCCAAAGAGACACGTGTGTCATCACTGTGAGACAACCCTTGACTTTGTTTCATTGTACTTTTCTGTTTCAGAATCATGAGGAAAACCTGTGTCCTGAGTACCTGGTATCTTGTCCCAAAAAGTGTTTGCAGATTATTCCAAGATCTAAGGTAACCTTAAATAATCCTTTCTGTAGATTGTATGTAAGATAAAGTTTTAGTAATTACTGTGGTGTGTGTTTGATAAAATCCCAAGGGCAAGAACCCAAGACTTCAATTATACCCATTGTAACTGTGTCTCTGTCTTCCCTTTTCTTTTCCCTGTAAAGTCCTCTGTTTTCATCATAGATCTTCCCTGCCAGGCATTTCTCCTTCTCCTGGTCCTTCCCTTCTTCCCAAGCCACTCTTGGCTCCCTGCTGCTGCAGTTATATCAGACAATTGGAGAATTGGTGATTAATTTCTATAACTGTGGCTGTCCATTTCATAGGTGGATGAACATCTTGCTGTATGTCCTGAAGCCGAACAAGACTGTCCTTTTAAGCACTATGGCTGTAGTGTAAAGGTAGGAAATGACTTTTTGTTTCTGCCCCTATATTCTACTTCATAATTCACTTGGGAAGTTCATTTTACTCTTTTATTCCATTTAGGATGCAGAAGGACATATAATTCTGTAATTGTAGTAGAGTTCTCCAGAGAAACAAAGCCAACAGAGTGTGTGTATGTGTGTGTGTCTGTGTGTGTGTATATGGGAGAGAGAAAAAGAGAGAGAGTGATTTATTTTTAAGGAATTGGCTCATTGGGATTGTAGGGGCTAGCAAGTCCAACATCTGCAGGGTAGTCCAGCAATCTGGAAACTCATGCTGGAGTTGCTGCAGTGTTGCGGAAAAGTACTTCTTCAGGAAACCTTAGTATTTGCTCTTAAAGCCTTCAACAGATTGGATAAGGCTCACCCACATTATGGAGTGTCATTTGCTTTACTTAAAGTAATTGTGTTAATCACATATACAAAATACCTTTACAGCAACATCTGGACTACTTTTGACCAAACAACTGGGCACTTTAGTTTAGCCTGGTTGATATGCAAAATTAATCATCACAATAAATATTTCTATTTCTATCTTCCATTACATCTACCTGGTTTGGTACTTTCTGGAGTCACTCCTCCCATGATTACCAATCCTGGCTTTAGGGTACCTCTGTATATAAGCAAGTATTTTGAAACAAAATTCACTTGAAATCATGTTGTTAAATGTATTTTATTATGTTTAAAATACCTTTAAAATAATCATTCACTGAATTGTATAAAATAAATTTAAAATAAAGTTTGGGCTCGGGCATGGTGGCTTATGCCTATAATCCCAGCACTTTTGGAGGCTGAACTAGAAGTATTGCTTGAGCCGAGGAGTTTGAGACCAGCCTGGACAACATACTGAGACCCTCATCTCTACAAAAAAAAAACATTTAATTAGCCGGCTGTGGTGGCACATGCCTATAGTCCTAGCTACTCAGGAGGCTAGGGCAAGGGAATCCCTTGAGCCCAGGAATCTGAGGCTGCAGTGAGCTGTGCTTGTTCCATTGCACTTCAGCCTGGGTGATAGAGCTGGACTTTGTCTTTTAAAATAATAATAAATTAGTAATAAATAATAATAAATTGATAAATAATGGATTAAAGTTTTCTCTTCAATCTTTTTAACAGATTCCAGATGGATCAAAGTTTTAAGCATTAAAGTGTATCATACTCTATATTATAATTCTATAAATATTCTATAAATATTCTGTAAATCTAAAATTACTCCAAAATAAAGTTTATTTTAAAAATAATAAAAATACTAGAAGAAAATATGAGTGAATTTTTCATTCTTAAAATAAAAAAAACCTTTCTTAGACGACTACACAAAACCAGAAACCATAATTTTGATAAGTTTTTTTTTTTTTTTTTTTTTTGAGTTGGAGTCTCACTCTGTCGCCCAGACTGGAGTGCAGTGGTCGCTTCCGGCCACCGCAGCCTCGCCTGCTGGGCTCTGGCGATCCTTCCGCCTCCGCCTTCCTAGTAGCCGGAATTACAGGCATGCGCTACCACGCCCGGCTGATTTTTTGATTTATTGTAGAGATGAGGTCTCGCTGCCCAGGCGGGTCTCGAACCCGCGGGCTCAGGCAATCCACTCACCTCAGCCTCCCAAAGGCGCGGGATTACAGGCTGAGCCACCGAGCCCGGCTTGATAAGTTTTAATCATAAATATTTAGAATGTCTACATGGTTTTTAAAAATACGATAAAGTCAAGTGGCAAACCACAAACCAGAATGAAAAATTGGTAGCATATGACCAGACAAAAAAGGAGTTATTTTCCTTAATATACAAAAAAAAAATCTTACATGTGAATTACCTTTTAACTTAATAGAAAAATAGGCAAAGTATTATAGTACATGGGCAAATTTCATTTGGCTGGTGTAAGAAAAATGCTCTATTTCACTCCTAAATAAATGTAAATTGTAACAATAAATATACTTTCACCCTCAAATTGACAAAGACTAAAACATTTTATAATATCCAATACTTCTGAGGGCAGTTTTGTAATAACTATGAAAATAAAAAATGAGCCAGGCACAGTGGTTCATGCTTGTAATCCCAGCACTTTAGGAGGCTAAGGATTACCTGAGCCCAAGAGTTTGAAGCTGTGGTGAGCTGTGATGTGCCACTGCACTCCAGCTAGGACAACAAAGGGAGACCTCGACTCAAAAAAAGAAAAGTAAAGAAAAAATGAAACCAGACAGTAACCTTGCAGTTCTGATGGTATTTAGGTCACAGATATAACTTTTTTTTTTTAAGAGACAGGGACCTGCTCTGTCACCAAGACTTGAGTGCAGTGACACAATCATGGCTCATTGCAGCCTCAAACTCCTGGGTTCAAGCAGTTCGCCTACCTCAGCCTCACAAGTGACTGGGACTACAGGCATGTGCCATCATGCCCAGCTAATTTTTTTTTCTTTTTTTTGTAGAGTCAAGGTCTCACCGTGTTGCACAGGCTGATCCTAGACTCCTTTTTTTTTTTTTTTTAAGTTGGAGTCTCACTCTGTCACCCAGACTGGAGTGCAGTGGCCGCTCCCAGCCACCGCAGCCTCGACCCGCTGGGCTCTGGCGATCCTTCCGCCTCAGCCTTCTGTGATCTCAGACTCCTAAGATCAAGCAGTCTCCCCACCTCGGCCTCCCAAAGTGCTGGGATTACAGGCATGAGCCACTGTGCTCTGCTAACTCAATTCTTTTTCAACCAAGACAACCACTGTTTGATATATGACAAATTCATGCACTCTTCACCGATTTTTTTTAAAGACTTCTCATAATATACATTCTTTTCAAATTTTTTTTAAAGAAATAGTGGTTATGTCAAACACTATAACAGGATGTTGACTGAAAAGTAAAAGGCTGCTCAACACCCAACTTCCTAGAGTCGGCAGATATACATATATACATATATATACACATTTTTAGCACAAATAAGAACAAACTGTATTTATTTTCTGTCATACATCCCATTCTTTTTATCAAATGCATAGAATTTCAAAATATGAATATATAATTGTATAATTGGGCTGAGTATGGTGGCTCACACCTGAAATCCCAGCACTTTGACAGCCAAGGCAGTTCTTTGTTTCTGTGATAGATCACTTAGTATTATGGTCTCCAACTCCATCCAGTTTGCTGCACAGGGTCACTTGAGGCCAGGAGTTTAAGACGAACCTGGGCAACAGAGTAAGACCATGTCTCTACAAAATAAAACATTTTTTTTTAATTCCCTGAATTGTACCCCACATCTTTCAAATTAAAAGCTAAAAAAAATTTTAAAATCAGCTGGGTGTAGTGGCACTTGTCTGTGGTCCTAGCTATTCAAGAAACTGAAGCAGCAAGATTCCTGGAGCCTAGGAGTTTGAGATTACAGTAAACTAGGATCTCGCCACTGCACTCCAGCCTATGCGACAGAGAAAGAGCTTTTTTAAAAAAATTATTACAATTACAGAGATGATATTTTAATGATGGACTTATAGGTTGTTTTTAGTCTGGGGGTTTTTTTTTGGCTATACAAACAATACTATGATTAACATCTTTGTGTATGTATATGTATGTAATCACTGTATACTTAAAAAAAGAAAAGAAAAAGGATAGGTTAACCTTTCTAGTGCATGAAATGCAGTATGTATGTTTCCTAGCTCTGAGAAGGATTTTTATAGTTAGGCCCAGACCTCCAGTTGACTTGTATTCTAGAACTTATCTCAGTTTCAGAGCTTGCAATGGCTGGGGCAGTTATTCTCTGGACCCTTATTTGGGATGGACGGTCACCAAAGGGGCCAACCCTAAGCTGAAGGAAAGTTGATGATGAATGTTTTCTTAGATTGCATGGATTACCTGAAACACCTCACATTTGCTTTTACTAGTAATATAGGCTGTTTGCAAATAAATATTTTAATAACGGGAGAAAGCAACTATTTCCTCTGGCTAATGTATTCTGTGATTTTGAGGGCAAGAAATTTGCACGGGCTGAAATTAAAATCAGGTGGCATACCTTCTGCCTGTGACAGTAGAGCAGTGACGGGAGCAGGTAGCATAGGAGGGAGAACTAGTCTTGGCTTAAAACTGATCTGGGCTAGGCTCAGTGGCTCGGCCTGTAATCCCAGCACTTTGGGAGGCTGAGGAAAGTGGATTGCCTGAGCCCGTGGGTTCGAGACCAGCCCAGGCAACTTGGCGAGACCTTGTTGCTACACTAAATTTAAAAAAATTAGCCAGACGTGGTAGCGAGCACCTGTGGTTCTGGCTACTCGGAAGGCTGAGGCGGAGGTGGAAGGATTGCTGGAGCCCAGCAGGTTGATGCTGGGGTGACTGTGAGTGTGCCACTGTACTCTAGCCTGGGTGACAGAGTGAGACTCCAACTCAAAAACAAAAAAACAGCAACAAAAACTAGAGAGAACCCACCAAGGGGGGATAGGTTTTACATGGGAATAGTTGAAAGATGACAATAATTTCACTTAACACACAATCATATGCTTCCAGGGCAAGAAAGGAAATCAGCACTGAGAATTGTGATAGTGACTTGAGTCTCTGTCTCTATAACTTTAATATTGTCTCATGGGTACTACAGAATCCTAAAGCTGGAAAAGGGACCTGGTGCGGTCATTTTTTCCTGCAACCCACCTAGAAACAAGTGCACACTTAAAACTATGAAAGTAAGGAACATTGTGAAGATTCTCCTTTATCAGAGTATCTCACCACCTCTCTCATTTTTGAGTCTCTCAACAACCTTATTTTTCTCTTCATATTGAAGGATAAGCGGGGGAACCTGCAGGAACACGAGCATTCAGCTTTGCGGGACCACATGCTTTTGGTTTTAGAAAAGAACGTCCAATTAGAGGAAAAGGTAAATCGTCACAGGTTCAAATATGAAGGGAGGGAACAGAATTGCTGGGATTTGCCCGCTCTATGTTGGTATTTTTATATTCGTTTCTGTTTCAGTATGAGTCAACTGGATAGATATTGTTCTACTAAGTGACTGAAAAGGTTCATGGGATTATAGAACATTAGAATTGGAAGGTGCCTTTGAGATCTTTGGGTCCCACCCCCTCATTCAATAGATGAAGTAACTAAACTTAAGGAAATTTTGATGTGATTTAACTTGTAAGTGGCAGAATTCAATCTCAAACCCATGTTCTCTGATTCTAGAGGTGGTCCCCTTGGTATATCAAAACTGCCTCTCAACAGCCTGTCTACCCACCTTGGGTTAGTACCTGGCATCTACTAGGTATTTAATGTTTTAAAATTAAGTTAATGTTACCATAAAACAAGTTGACTCTGTTGTAGGCACTATGGGTTTTATAAATTTTGTAGTAAGTCTAAACTCCTGCCTTGGAGAAGCTTTACAACATGATAAATGCATATATACATCCTTATTCCACCAAGTTGTTATTGTCAAGTGAAATAATGTATACAAATGCCTGCCATAGTGCCTGTGGCATTCATAGTAATCTCAATAAATACTGGTTCTGCTGAACAGTTACTATGAAAGTTAATTATTTTCTTAGAACATCTCAGAAGATCAAAAATTTCAAACCCTCACAGGGAAGAAAACTATCGATCTTCAGAGAAGGAGCTGAATTTTACTACTGCAGATTATTTTGTGAAGTCTAATTCCATACTGAAGCAGGTATGCGAGTTCCAGGGTCAGATCCAGGAGAAAATTAGAAAGACTGATTAAATAGTAACTTTGGTAGAAGGCATGCTGCCCAGTAACCATTCTTAAGTCTTTCTCTATCAGTAGCCTCAGTCATCCATCCATTCATTCAAGAAGCACCTACTATATGTTAGGTACAATGTCTGCTGCTAGAAACACTGAGTCAAGGAAGACATGTCCTCTACCCTTGAAGAACTCATAGAAATGTAAGCAGGTTGCTGTGCTGTAACTTGGTCTGAGGTACAGAGGCTGCAGCCGTTTACTCTGAGGGAGGGGAAGACTTTTCAAGATAGAACATCCAAGCAGCATCTTGAAGGAAGAAAGATTTATGAGTTACAATGTTATGGAAGGGAAAGCTTGGGCCAAGGTAGGGAGGCATGAGAATGCTGATGGATCAAGGAAGTGGGGTCTTAGAGTGAATGGGCTACCAGTGAAACTGGTATGTTGGATCCAGGTTTCAGTGGCCTTCTGTGTAAGTTAAGAGCTTTGAAAATTGTGCATTCAATTTGTTTGTATTCATTCATACTCTGCTTGTTTCAGAAAGTTTTTATGGGGCAGAAGTTTGAACTGATGCTTGTCAGTAATAGGAAGCTAATGGAGGTCTTTTCACTTCAAAATACTTGGCTAGCTAATGTCTGTTTGTAAGACAGCTGGTAACGGCATGGCAATTGATAAGAGTGAGAGCTCTGAAGCCAGAATGCCTGGATTTGTAGCTATAGGAGTTTGGGCAAGCTACTTCACCTCTCTCTTCCCCAAGTTCCTCATTTGTAAATGAGGTCAGGTGAGGTTAAAATGAGATAATACATTTTAGCTCTTAGCACAGTACCTGGCACATAATAAGCATTTCAATATTAGGCATAAGCAAGATGCTGGAGTGAATGGTGGTGATGCTGAAGGTCAACCAAGGCCATGTCAGTGGGCTGGAGAGAGGGCATCAAAAGACATTCTGAGGTTGAACTGACATGCTATAAATTGGAAAGGTAAGGAACATGGTAATGTGATTAACTGAGATGGGCACTATGAGAACAGGGAGTGAGGGTGGGGAGAGGAGACACTGGGTTTGCTTCTGGTCAAGTGTGTTTGTGGAAGGCAGCTCTAGGGGTCTAAGTAGAAGACTCTAGGTCAGAGATCAAATGGTTGTCCCAGCCATCTGTGCATTCATTGATAAAACATTTAGCAAATGCCCTCTGTGTGCCAGGCACTGTGCTGGGCTCTGGGGGTAAAGAAATCAGTGTGACATAATCTCAAGAGACAACTTAGTGAAGAAAAAGAAGAAAAAGAGACCAAAACCACAACAAAAAAAGCAAGTTGTAAGAGTGATAAGTTATACACTAGAGTATGGACAGGGTGTCTTGCAACTTGAGAGGTGTTCCGGTTGGGTGGTGCTAGTAAGGAACTATTTCCTAGAAGATACGCCCTTGAGTGGAGGCTAAAAAAGTGGTCGTTTCTAGATGAAGAGAGACATGTCTGAGGGAGCAGGGCCTGATGGGAAGTAGGCGTTGTGCAGTCTTGATGGACAGGACGCATGTGGGATGTGAACAGTCATGAGGCTGAAAGGGTAGCCTGGGTGGATCATGTAGGGCCCACTGTAAGAGAAAGCGACTAGAGTTGTTTCAACAGGAGAGGCTCAAGACCAGATTTGTCCTTAACACTATTCTTGTTACGGTATGGAGACAAATTAGAAGAGAATAAGACTAAAAGCAGAGGGAGCATTCATGCCATCCATTCATTTAACAGATATTTATCAAGCACCAGCTGGTGCCAGGCACTTGCCCACTGCTGGGGTTACAGTGGACTGTGAGATCCATGCCAGTCCCTGCTCCCACAGAGCTTCCACTGTGGTGTGTGTCTAGGATAGCACGGACAGCATAGGACCTGTTAGGAAGTTGTAGCAGCCCAAGTGAGAAATAATGAGGGCCAAAACTAGTACTTAAAAGACAAAATAAAGTGAAAACGGAGCTGGGCTTGGTGGCTCAGCCTGTAATCCCGCGCCTTTGGGAGGCTGAGGTGAGTGGATTGCCTGAGCCCGCGGGTTCGAGACCCGCCTGGGCAACTTGGCGAGACCTCATCTCTACAATAAAATCAAAAATCAGCCGGACGTGGTAACGCGCGCCTGTAGTTCCAGCTACTCGGAAGGCTGAGGCGGAAGGATCGCCGGAGCCCAGCAGGTTGAGGCTGCGGTGGCTGGGAGTGGCCACTGCACTCCAGTCTGGGTGACAGAGTGAGACTCCAACTCAAAAAAAAAAAAAAAACAACGGACACAAGAGTTTTTTGTTTGTATTTTATAGGTTAGCAGTTAAAGTTGGCAAGTGTTGCAGACTACAGGAGTAAGAGAAGAGTTGTCTAGGATCAGCTTTAGTTTTCTGGTTGTTTCCAGAAAACAATTTAGATAACAGATAGATTACAGACTCAGAATAAACATGCTACCCATGTGTTCTGCCTACCACTTGCTAGTTTGTATACTAGACAGGTTACTTAGACTGTTTCCTCATCTGAAAAATGGGACTAATACTCATACCTGACTCATGTTTCTTTGATAATTAAAAGAGTCAATGATGTAGGGTATAATAGACATTCAGCAAATTTCTGTTATTACTGTTGATACTGTGCATGTAACATTTAGCTTGATGTGATGATGGTCAGTGCTCTTTAGTTTTTTGTTTTGTTTTAAAAGATGAGGTTTACTTGAACATTTATTGTACTACTATAAGAAAAGGATTGGCAGTAGCAGGAAACTGCTGGGGGGTGGGAGAGGGGAGATGGGATGGCAGTAGTGGGAATCTGCCGGGGGAGGGGCACACACCTCATCAACAAGGGTACCTGTATAATGAACACTTGTATATCTAACCCTGAATTATACCCCACCTCTTTAAAATTAAAAAATTTTTTTAAATAAAAATAAATTTAAAAAAATTAAAAATGGGGTCTAGCTATGTTGCCCAGTCTGGACTTAAACTCCTGGGCTCAAGCAATCCTCCCACCTAGGCCTCTCAAGAAGCGGGACTGCAGGTGTGCACCACCATGCCTGACTTTCATGGTTATTTAATAAGTGCACATTGAATGAATGAAGAGAACCAGTTTGGTAAATTCAGTCAAGTAATATCATTAGATGAACTATTGTAGTGGGGGAGATATAGGAAAGGCTGAGGACGAATTCTGTGGAGCTGCTTTTTTGGAACCACCTGCAAAGATTTTCCTAGAATTACATAGGAATCTACCTGAAAATGTCTTCCTAGAAGTATATATGTATGAGGGAAGGCCCCTGAAAAAACGGTATTATCTTTTGGAAGGTGGGCTCCTTGTAGTGCACTTGGAATTTGTTCCTTCAGATCAGAAGCCAAACTAAGTTTTTATCTGGAGGTTTTGAGAAGATTGCATCATATTTGTGGAAGAAACATCCCGAGTTGTGGCAAACAAGTGACTGGTTCTTCCACCATGACAATATACCTCCCACACCATGCTGAGTGTTCAACAGTTGTTGACCCAGAATGGCATGACCCCCGTGCCTCACCCTCCCTATTCACCTGATCTCAGCCCTAGCTAATTTTTTTATGGTTCCCTGATTAAAAAAGTCCTCAAAGGGAAACATTTTGCCAATGTGGAAGAGGCGAAACAAAAAATAGCAAAAGCACTAAAAGGCATTAAAATTGAGGAACTCAAAATGTTTTGAGCAGTGGAAAAAGTATCTCGGTAGGTATATTGCATCAAACGGAGAGTCCTTTGAAGGTGACTGAAGTTTAAACCTATAAGAATAAATAAACAAATTCCATTTTGGGGGTCCCCTTCAGACATTTTCCCCAGAAACACTTTCTTATCTGCAAGTTCTATTTTAACTTACATGCATGCCTTTCAATGACCTCATTTTTCCTAATTTACATACTGTTATTAGATTTCAGACTTACATAAGCACCTAGAACAGAAAGAAAGTAAAATCCAGCAGCTAGCAGAAACTGTAAAGAAATTCGAAAAGGAGTTCAAGCAGTTTTCACAGTTGTTTGGCAAAAATGGAAACTTCCTCTCAAATATCCAGGTGAGCAACAGCCTTTCCATTCAAAGCCAAGGCTTGGCTTTCAATTGGCAGCAAGTGTTTTTAACTTTTTAAGTGAAAATAATTTCAAGTATACAGAACAGCTGTAAGAATAAGACAGTGCAAAGAACATCTGTATATAGATGCATCTGTGCTCTCTTCACTCCCCCCGCCTCCGACCTCTGTGTGTGTGTTGTCCAAACCATTTGAGAGTACAATGCATATATCGTGGTCCATTACCTCTATACACTTCAGTATATATTTTCTAAGAATAAAGACCTCAGGCCCAGTGTGGTGGCTCATGCCTATAATCCCAATACTTTGAGAGGCCAAGGTGAGGGGATTGCTTGAGCCCAGGAGTTTGACACCAGCCTGAGCAACATAGTGAAGGCTTGTCTCTATTTAAAAAAAAAAAAAAATCTTCTTTTACATGACCCCATTACATTTAGCAATGTCAGTAAATTAACATTGTTATAATACCTTTATATAATTTGTGGCAGTTAGGGTTTTAATTAATGTTGGGCCAATATTAATCACTTGATTTCAGAGCATGCCTATATTTTGTTGTCAACAAACTGAAACTATTAATTCATTTGGGAAGAAAATACTTTAAATGTCACTAAAATATAGCAAAAAAACCCTTTGTAAATTATGAATGTTAAATAATCATAAATGAATTCCTAATGCATAACATATTTATCATATTTAAAAATTTATATTAAAAAAGATTTCAAGACATATCGTGTGGGCAATATATTTGAAATTTGGATTATTCCAGAAAATCTAAGTCATATAATATCTATATTTTGTCAGCAAATTATGTATATATATATATATGCATATGTACATATATGTGTACATATATATGTACATAAATGCATACGCATTTATGTGTATATATACACACATAACACATAATTTATATGTATGTATGTGCATGTATATACATATATATGTACAAATGCTCCTTGACTTACAATGGAGCTATGTCCTAATAAACTCATCATAAGTTCCATCATATAGGAATCTACCCAAAAAATCTTCCTAGAAATATATATCTGTATTTTTTCCCTAGAAACTTTCTTTCCTACAAGTACTTAACTTACATGCATGCATTTCAATGATCTCATTTTTTTCCCCTCATCCACATTCCTGTTATTAGATTTCAGACTTATATAAGAACCTAGAACAGAAAGTAAAATCCAGCAGCTAGCAAAAACTGTAAAGAAATTTGAAAAGGAGTTCAAGCAGTTTGCACAGTTAAAAATGCATTTAATATTTAATCTACCAAGTATCACAGTCTAGCCTACCCTGAAAGTGCTTAGAACACTTATATTAGCCCACAATTGGGCAGAATCATTTAACATAAAGCCTGTTTTATAATAAAGTGTTGCATAGCTCATATAATTTATTGAACAATTTCCTGAAAGTGAAAAACAAAATGGTTGTATGGATACTTGAAGTATGGTTTCTACTGAACGTGTAGCTCTTTAGCACCATTGCAAAGTCAAAAAATTATAAGTTGAACCATATAAGTCAGGGAACATCTGCATATACAGATATTTGTATGTATATGTATGTATGTGTCCAGAAAAAAAAGAAATTCATTAATTACTATCTCAGTTCTGACATTTTTTCTAATACAAAGACTAACCAATCAGAATTAAGGCATGTAGGGCAAGGGTGGAGTAGTTTTATTAAACCTCTTCCATCTAAGAGAGCAATTAAAATTTTAGGCCTTCCTCAGGGTCTTCTGCATACCTATAGTGCTCAGGTCAGAACAGGTGGGCCTGTCCCAGTTCATTCTCTGCCTTCGCAGAGCAGGAGTGAATTTGGAGAGTAGTTTCTCTGAAGAGAAAGTGGTAAGGAAGGAAGAAAGACATGAAAAATAGATACATAAAGATGAGTTAAAGAACCAAGTGGAAGCCGGGCTCAGTGGCTCAGCCTGTAATCCCACGCTTTGGGAGGCTGAGGTGAGTGGATTTCCTGAGCCCACGGGTTCGAGACCCGCCTGGGCAACTTGGTTGAGACCTCATCTCGACAATAAATCCAAAAAAAACTAGCTGGGCGTGGTAGCGCGCGCCTGTAGTTCCAGCTACTTGGAAGGCTGAGGTGGAAGGATCACCGGAGCCCAGCAGGTCGAGGCTGTGGTGGCTGGGAGCGTGCCACTGCACTCCAGTCTGGGCGACAGAGTGAGACTTCAACTCAAAAAAAGAACCAAGTGGTGAGAAATGGAAGGAGGAGTAATAATTGGAGAAGTTCAAACATTTAGAACAGAAGCTGTGATAGGAGAGGAGGGGGATGATAACTAGATGGCTCATCTTTTTGTGATTCCCCGCTGAATTTTCTCTTCTGGACTTGTATTTTTTGTTACATTAATTAACTAAATGTGAAATGTTTGAATTGAAAATTTTAATATCAATGAATTGCTAAAATATTAACTTTTTTTTTTAAACATTATGATCCATTTTGTAATGAAAGGTTCTTGCCAGTCACATTGACAAGTCTGCTTGGCTAGAAGCTCAAGTGTGTCATTTATTACAAATGGTTACCCAGCAACAAAATCAATTTGACCTGAGGCCTTTGGTGGAAGCGATTGATACAGTGAAACAGAAAATTACTCTGCTAGAAAACAATGAACAAAGATTAGGTATGTCTAATATTTTACTTCTTTTTTGGTGACTTGTTGGTCCTCAGGTATTTGTGAAACAACCAAACAACTAGTCAAATAGAGAGTCACATCTCTCTAGGATAAACAATGGTTGAGACTGTTATTTGTGAAAGAGCCGCATGAGACTCTGGCCAGTCAGGCAAAAATGAAGGAGGGCCATGAGAAGGGAGGAAGGGGCTAGAAACAAGCTAGAGATGGAAACGGGCCAGGAAGTTCCAAGAAGAATGAGTAATGATTTTTAAGGAAAGCAGAAAATAATGAGAAAGCTGAGAGAGATATGGTGGGATCATTGTTTTAGGTATGGAAAAATATAAAAGAGTTTGGTTATTTAAAAGCATTCTAGTTGGAAAGGCATGGGGCTCACCATGCAAATGCATGCTGGTTGAATGCTTAGTGTGTCTTCTTTACACTTCAGCGAGCTTCAGTTTAAGAGTACACATCGGGTTTTCTTGGAGCCAGTTTGCCAAGACATGATATTCCCTGAGTTAATGTTATTAATATACATGGTCCATTTGTAGACATTGAATTCAGTTCATCTTTAAGATGTCAAAATTTTATTGGTTATCGTCAGGTAACAAAATTCTACTTTGGCAAACTGTAAAGACAACTTCCAGGCCTATGGAATCTTTTTTTTTTCTTTGCAGTTGTTTTAGAAGGAGAGACAAACAAACATGATGCCTATATTAATATTCATAAAGCACAGCTGAATAAAAATGAAGAGCGATTTAAACTGCTAGAGGGTGCCTGCTATAATGGAAAGCTCATTTGGAAGGTGACAGATTACAAGATGAGGAAGAGGGAGGCGGTGGATGGGCACACAGTGTCCATCTTCAGCCAGTCCTTCTATACCAGCCGCTGTGGCTACCGGCTCTGTGCTAGAGCATACCTGAATGGGGACGGATCCGGGAAGGGGACACACCTATCCCTGTACATTGTGGTAATGCGAGGAGAGTTTGACTCACTGTTGCAGTGGCCATTCAGGCAGAGGGTGACCCTGACGCTTTTCGATCAGAGTGGCAAAAAGAACCACATTGTGGAGACCTTCAAGGCTGATCCTAATAGCAGCAGCTTTAAAAGACCTGATGGGGAAATGAACATTGCATCTGGCTGTCCTCGCTTTGTGGCTCATTCCATTTTGGAGAATGCCAAGAACACCTACATAAAAGATGACACCCTGTTCTTGAAAGTAGCTGTGGATCTAACTGACCTCGAGGATCTCTAATCACTGGTGTGTTAAAAGGATTTTTGGGGGTCCAGAACCATGGAGAACACATTTAATTATCATACTGTCTTGGACGTAGGCTCAATGCACATTTGTATTTGGCTCTTTGCCTTTAATTTTTGAAGTCAGTTTACAAATTTGAAGTGCTGTCCTTTTTTTACATCTTATTGTCACAGTTTGAAACTTAAAAGTCCTAGAAAATCCTCTCGTTATTTATATTTTTATATCTCATGAAAGATGGTAAGTTTCTTGCAAGCAAGGTCTGGCCAGGCATGGTGGTTCATGCCTATAATCCCAGCACTTTGGGAGGCCAAAGTGAGAGGATTGCCTAAGCCCACAGGTTCGAGATCAGCCTGGGCAACTTGGCAAAACTTCATCTCTACAATAAATCAAAAAGTTAGCCTGGCGTGGTGATGCATGCCCGTAGTTCCAGCTACTTGAAAGGCTGAGGTGGAAGGATCACCTGAGCCCAGCATGTCAAGGCTGCGGTGGCTGTGAGCATGCCACTGCACTCCAGCCTGGGTGACAGAGTGAGACTCCAAATCAAATGAAAAAAAAAAAAGCAAGATGTGGACCTTATCTCCTTTACTGGTGCTTAGTACAGTGTGTCTCAATCATTCTAGAATGTGGATGTTATTGAACACATAGAGATACCAGAATTCCCAACTGAAAATGCCTTGGTATTTTATTGTTTGTCCTGTTCACTCTAGACCTGACCTTAAGCCTGCAAAAGCCATCTTTTAGAAGGTAGGCTGTTCCACTTGGGTGATGTAGTTACAAAGACAGTATAGTATGCTCAGTTTGGACCAGATTTTTTTCGGTGAGATACTAGATTTGTGGAAATGACTATACCTGGAAATATTTTCATGAAATTCACCAGCAGTTTGCAAGCACAGTTTTGTAAGGCTGCATAAGAATTGGTGAATGGGGTAAGCATTTTCATTCCCCCTGCTGGAATAAAGCAGAAGGTGCTACAGAGTAACATATAAGGCGATATCTGCAGTCAGCCAGCAAAGTTCAGATTTCATTAGGTTCAACCAAGTGAAAAAACTATTTTCATAGGTCAAAAATGGTCACATATTAGCAGTTTCATAAATTCAACCAAATATACATACACACACACACAAACTTATATATGTGTATACAGATCGTTTGATGGTCCCTGGGTAGTAATAGTAAACTAATGTGAGGATGAGCAGAATTTAGTATATGATATAGAAAATGTCATAAATGTATAAAAGGAATTTACAACTTAGGGAGAAAACCATTACAATTTCCTGTAGGTGACAGAAGTACTTCCATCCAAAACTGATTGCTAAAAAACAGTGTCTCCTTTGAGAACTTCTGAATGCGTAAATTGGCATGAAAATGGGCCTTTGTATACGCTTGTGAAGTTTCTTGTCAGAGTCTCAGTACTTTGTAAAGAACAGAAATGATCATGTTCTTATGGGTCTGAAGATATATATACAATTGAGATGAGTCCTTATGACTCTTGATAAGCCTGAACTTAAAAAAACAAAAAAACAAGTTGTCCTGAGCCCTTTTGCATTGTTATGCCACTTACCATTGCCCATTTGTGGGCTGGCTCCCCTCTGAGCATGCAAAGACAAGTATGGGCTGAAGGCCCCATAGAGTAGCTCACTTGGGTGATAACCACGTGCCACACAATTTCTGAACAGTTAACCTAATAGAAGAAGCATGATTTGTAGGAGTGGCTTCTTTTCTGTGGAGTTTTCAAGATGTTAAAGACTCATATTGCAGGAATCATCCCAAGGATTAATCATCCCAAAGAAATAGGGACCTAATAGGAATATGCTACAGAATTACACTGTTGCTGCTGGTGAACTCTGGTACAGTTGATAATCAACACATCACCTCCAGGCAAACTCAGGAAGCATTTCTCTAGCCTATATGGTCAGACCCAGGTGGTTCTGCATGTTTGTCTTCAATGCTTCTAATCATGTACAAGGTCACTCTTTGTGTTCCTCAGGAATGGAGGATCATTTTGTTGTAACTATTTTTAAGTAGTTGATGTGAAAAATATCTTAAGCTGAAATTTGTCAAAATACTGGTTTTGTGTTTTAACCAGCTTTTGTGCATATAAAGTGTGTCACAGCCTGGTTTGCCTAGCAGTTCAGAGTTCTTTCATCATTGTCATCATGAAGATAGTAATTAACTGATCACCAAACAAGGAATCAATGCATTTTAGAGTAAAAAGCACTCCTTTTTCATGAAATAAGAGTGTGACTTTCGTTTTATAAGAAGTGGATCCATGTAACTGTTTTCCCTTTTTTATTCTGTGTCAATATTTAAATTTGTATTTCCATTTTGGTCTAATTTTGGTTCCTGATGAAAAGATAATACGCTAAATAAAAATGGGGAGTCCATGTCATTGAGAAAGGTATATAAGGATTACAGTAGGGTGGGGAGGTGGAGATACACATTAATGCATATTAACAGGTCTGAAATCTGATTCCTGATCGGCAAATTTGGCATTTTCAGAGAAGCAAGAGATAGTCACAGCCAGGTTCAACTCATAGTGCCAGTCCTGAATACAAGTGAATAGGACAGCGAGGCACAAAGCCTTCACATGGTCCCAGAACAATCAGTCCACACTACTAACTGTTCTTACAAAACTGCTAGAGACATAGGTCTCACTCTCATATAAGAATTCTGAACTGGAGATCAAGGTTCGATGGACACACAGTAGGGGCCCTAGGTGGTCCCTAGGAACACATTTTATGGAGGAAGAAGAGCCTGAAAAAGATTTGGAGAAGGAATGGTCAGAGGTACAAGAAAGACCAAAGGAGGTGGGAAGGGAAAAGAACATCAACAGGGCCAAATGCCAGCCTGGGAAGAGCAGTTGCTCCGAGCGCACCCCACAGCCAACTCTTGAACTCATTATCACCCCATGCTGTTCTCTCCTTAAGTCTGTATAACTGGATTTTGCCTTAAGCTGCAGACTCATATCCAAGTACCTGGTGAACATCTAAGCTTATAAGCCTCATGGGAACTTTAAAGTCCACTTTACCATAATGAGCTGGAAACACTCCACACTGCCAACCTTTTACTCTTCCAACTTCTACTCAGTTAATGACATCAGATGTCAATCCAAGCCAAAAGTTTGGACACTATTCTAGATTTCTCCCTCACCTTCCCCAACCAAGCACCCACCCAGGACTGCCAATTTGACCTCCAAATAATTTCTTTAAGTTATTCCTACTGTTACCCCTGCTGCATAATACTGTGCTATTCCAGGCCTACGTTATTTTTTTAACTCACAACTGTTTTCCCTATTTTTAGTTTTCCCTCTTTCCAACCTCCAGTCACCTGGTGGTCTCTGTAAAATGAAAATCTGAATATGACTCCCCACCTTGTCTACATTGTGGCTCCATTACACACAGGATAAAGCCCAGCCCTCATGGGGTGGCATACAAGGCCCTTCTCCATGCCCACCTCTGTCCTTCTAGCCTCGCCTCCTGACGTTTCTCCTACTTTGCATTCAGCAGTACCACACCAAACTGTCTGACACTTGTCTGAGTTTGTGCTACATGTCTACCTGGAATCTTCTTCTCTATCCTCACCTCCTCCTTGGTCTGGAGAACTTTTGCCCTTCAAGATTCTGCTTTAGCCTCATGACCTCTGGAATGCCTTTCCAAACTAGCCCTTATGCTGCATGCCCCACCCCCACCTCTCATTCCTCACTAGGCCAACAGTCCTCGCTCTGTGCTGTGTACTTCCTTGCCCATACCTCAACTGCCGGACTTTTCTCTTTTCCAGAAAATGAAATGTTAATTCATTAAATCGTGACTATATATTGTCACGATTCTGTGCAAGTTACAAACAGAACAGATATTGTTCCTGTCCTCCTCAAATGTATGAGCTGTAGGTTGACAAGTGGTAAAGAAAATGATCAGTGTGTAAATGTTTCCAGCCTCCTAAATCCGACACAAACTTTGCCTCTCAACTTCTCTCCCCTATGCCTTAAGAAAATGTATCTCTCAGACCTGTTGTGGATGTCTGTGATGCAAAATAAGAGAACAGGCAGGAAAAGATTCAAAAGGAGAGTCCTAGGAGTACAGTTTATGAAGAAAGCTGAACAGATCCACATAAAGACTGGGGAGAATTAGAGAAGAGGGAATATGAAACTATGGGAACTGCTAGAAATTGTGACTTGGAACCTCTTTGGTGCTTTTTTCTTTCAAGAGACCTATGCTAAAGACTAAAACCATTTAAAAACTATTTTTGGCTGTTTGAAATGCACTTATTTGAAACTCCACACATAGACAGTGTGGCTCTGGAATTTATAAGGCATTTGAACAAATTAGGTATATAACAATACAACTAGTAATAAGCGCCTCGAAGAAAAAGACAGATTATAGTAAAAGAATAATGAGGCCAGGGCAGGAAGAATATACTTGAGGTTGTTAGAGAAGGTCTTTATGCTGAGGTAACACAACATCCAATGTTCATGGGACATGTTTTCTGAATGTCCATCATCCTTACATCTGAAAAATTTCGTATAAGAAAACTTACTTTCTTGACCCCCTTGCAGCACAGACATGTGACCTAGGCCCTATCAAATAGGCATAGCCAATGCAAAATTCCAAATTGAAAGTGAGCAAGATAAAGAAAGAAATGTGGCTGGGTGTAGTGGCTCATGCCTATAATCCCAGCACTTTGGGAGGCCCCACGTGAGAGGACTACCTGAGATTATGGGTTCAAGACCATCCTGGGCAACTTGGCGAGACCTCATCTCTACAATAAATCAAAATATTAGCCGGGCATGGTGGCACGCGCCTATAGTTCCAGCTACTTGGAAGGCTGAGGCGGAAGGATCACCTGAGCCCAGGCTGCGGTGGCCATGAGCATGCCACTGCACTCCAGCCTGGGCGACAGAGTGAGACTCCAACTCAGAAAAAGGGAAGGAAACATGTCTGCCTGTTGGGAAACTCTGGCTGCCTGCTGGGGCCCATCAGTTGCAGTTTTGGTGTCAAATGGTGGCAGCAGCAATGGATTATCACTAGATCCTTTAGTGTGTTTGGGTACTGCAGCATCCACATTTGGCCTCTGGCTCTCCTGAATATTCTGTGAACAACATAATATTAATAAATCCCTTTCTTTCTAAACCTGAGGCACAGTGGCTCAAGCCTGTAATCCCAGCACTTTGGGAGGCTGAGGCAGGAAGATCATTTGAGCCCAGTTCAAGACCAGCCTGGGCAACATAGTGAGATCTCTCTACAAAAAAATAAAAAAATTAGCTGGGCGTGGCAGTGCCTGCCTGTAGTCCCAGCTACTCGGGAGGCTGAGGTGGAAGGCTCAGTTGAGCCCAAGAGGTCAAGGCTGTGGTGAGCAGTGATAGTGCCACTACACTCCATTCTAGGTGACAGAGTGAGACCCCGCCTCAAAAAAAAAAAAAAAACTGAATCAAGCTGAGATCTGAAAGATGAGTAAATCATGCAAAGAGTGGTGGGATGGATCAGAATGCTGGGAAGAGGGCACTTAAGAGAACTGGCTCAAGAAACAGAGAAGAGGCAGTTGTGGTGGGAGTTCAGTAAAAGAGGGGATGGCGAGATTAGAAAGGAAGGCAGGGCTTGGGATCTGTAATGCTGAGGTCATGGTAAGGAGTGTACCATTTGTGTAAAGTATAATGAAAGTGAACATGTGTCGGAAGTAGTGGCTCAAGCCTGTAATCCCAGCACTTTGGGAAGCTGAGACTAGAGGACTGCCTGAGCCCAGGGGTTCAAGACCAGCCTGGGCAACTTGGCAAGACCTGGTCTCTACAGTAAATGAAGAAATTAGCCAGGCGTGGTGGTAGGCACCTGTGGTTCCAGCTACTTGGAAGGCTGAGGCAGAAGAATCGCCTGAATCCAGCTGGTCGAGACATGCAACAGAGTGAGACTCCAACACACACACACACACAAATCTTGTAGAGAATATGGGAAGAGTATTAAGGTTACATCATACTGGAATTGAATTTACAAGTCTGTTCCCTTATTAGATCACTGAAGCCAAGAACTGTCTAATTTTAGGGCATAGCAAGGGCTCAAACAGTGTCTTAAACTGATTGTATACAATAATATGCTAAATCATTATAACAACTCTGCTAGGCAGATCTTATGCCCATTTCACAGATGAAAAAAAACTGGTGATCAAAGAGATCCAAGTACTAGGCACTGTCCTAAGAATGTCATATATATTAACACAATGATCTCAACAACCTTATGAGGTATTTACTGTTTATCCCCTCTTTACAAACGCAGCAGCTGAGCTACAGAGTTTATGTAATAAGCTCCAAGTTACTCAGCTAATAAATAATAGTGCTGGGATTTGAATCCAGGCAGTCTGGCCTCAGAGGGTCTACTTTTAACCACTATACAGACTGCCTCCTATGGATACTGATTAATTCTACACACATACGCAAAGATATACACTTAAATGAGTAAGAAGAGTAGCCACTAGAATAAAAATCAAATGTGTAACTTTCAAACCACTAAAGGGGAAAAAACCAGAAAAAGAAACCTCACCAAACCAAAGGCAGAAAAGAGAACATCAGGAAGCATTATACATAGAAAAAAACAAGTTAGACACGTTTATGAATGAGTTAAATTTTACTACTGAAAAGAAATCTCAAATGAGGGGAGGGAGGAATGTATACTCTTTTAAAAAACACATTTAAAGCAAAACAGAACAAATAACTTGTCACCACTACCTATATATTCAGAGAAACTCTTGCACATATGTACCAGGAGACATGTACAAGAAAATTTACTATCAGCACTGTTTGTAATAGCAAAAAAATTGGTGGACAAAAAAACAAACCTGTGTTGCACAAATCTGGAGCAACAGCAACTCTCTCCTACACAGCTGGTGGAAGGATAAGCCAATAGAAGCACTAAAGAACAATTTCACCATATAAAATCAAGTTGAATTGTGCAAACCCTCCCACTTTACAACTCCATTTCCAGACATATACCCTAAAGAAATTCTTACCATATGTCTAAGAAGTTGCGTGCAAGAACATCCATTAATTCACGTTGTAATGGCAAAAATCAGGCAGGAATCATTAAATTACTGGCAACTGGAGAATGGATAAATTGTGGTACAGTCATACAATAGAATGCTATAGGTGACAAAAGCAAATTACAGCATATAATTTACATTAGGCTTAGGAACATACAAAACAATACTACAGGCTGGGCGTGGTGGCTCACGCCTATAATCCCAGCACTTTGGGAGGCCGAGGTGAGAGGACTGCCTGAGCCCACGGATTCGAGACCAGCCTGAGCAACTTGGGGAGACCTCATCTTACAATAAATCAAAAATTAGTTGGGCATGGATGGTGCCACATGCATGTAGTTCCAGCTACTTGGAAGGCTGAGGCAAAAGGATCATCTGAGCCCATCAGGTCAAGGCTGTGGTGGCAGTGAGCGTGCCACTGCACTCCAGCCTGGACAACAGAGTGAGACTCCAACTCAAAAAATCCAAAACAAAACGATACTATGTATGTTACTTATATTGCTACATATACATTTAGAATGTATAAAAGCATTGTGGGAATGACACACCAAATTTAGGGGAATAATTAACTTTGGGTAGGAAGAGAGGGAGAATGAGATTGCAGAAAGGTTCACAAGGAGGGCTAACCAAATATAAAAATCTGAAGCAAATATGGGAAATGTTAAAACATAAAGGCAGTTGATCGGTGCACAGGTATTCTTGTGTGTGTGTGTGTGTGTGTGTGTGTGTGTGTGTGTGTGTGTGTGTGTGTGTGTCAGAGTCTCACTCTGTCGCCCAGGCTGGAGTGCAGTGTTAGGCTCATGTCCACTGCAGCCTTGACCTACTGGGCTCAGGTGATCCTTCTGCCTCAGCCTTCCAAGTAGCTGGAACCACAGGCATGCACCACCACACCCAGCTAAGGTGTCCATTATATTATTCTCTGTATATACACATGCTTGTAGTATTTCATATTAAACATTTTAAAGAAAAGTTCAGCTTTCAACTCGAGAATTATAAAAAGAACAACAAAACAAAGCCAAAGAAATAAGAAGGAAGAAATTAATGAAAGCATACATTAATGAAAGATAAATAACTCTTAAGACAGAGCTTACCAATACCACCAAAAGCTAGTTCAATAAGTCTGATCAAGAAAATGAAAAAACGACTTCAATAAAATATATGAGAACAAGGCCAAGTGTGGTGGCTCTTACCTGTAATCCCAGCACTTTGGAAGGCCAAAATGGAAAGACTGAGTGAGGTTAGAAACCAACATAAGCAACATAGCAAAGCCTCATCTCCACAAAAAAATACAAAAATTAGCCGGATGTGGTGACATGTGCCTGGAGTCCCAGCTATTTGGGAGGCTGAAGCAGGAGGATAGCTTGAGCCCAAGAGCTTGAGACTGCAGTGAGCTGTGATATGCCACTGCAAACCAGTCTGGCGGACAGAGACCCTGACTAAAAACAAAAAAAAGAATGAATAAAGTTAGAAAATATAGATGAAATGCTTTTCTAGAAAAAAAATTTTTTTAATTTCTCAGGAAACAAAAGAAAAAATGCTAAATATCATAACCATGGATGCTATATTTAAAAAAAAGAAACTACCCCTTAAAAGGTACCACATCTAGATGGCTTTAAAGATGAGTTCCTCAAAACCTAAGGAATGTAGCATTCACACATGCTATGTGTATTCTAGGTCATATAAAAAGAAATTAATCTGTCTTACTCACTTTGAGTCCTAGCACAACCTGATATCAAAACTAGACAAGGACAGAAAAAGAAACCATAAACCATTCCAACTTAAGTACATATGCAAAAATCCAAAATTAAACACACAGCAAATGTATTGAAAAAATAAGACATACCAGAACTGTAAAGATGATTCTCTATTAGAAAATCTATTATTGCAGAGTAATGGAGAAAAGCTGTATGATACCTCAAAGATGATACTGAAAATATTTGATAAAACTTAGTCATTTCTTATTTTAAAAAATAATAAAACCAGCCAGGTGCAGTGGCTCATGCTGGTAACCCCAGCACTTTGGGAGGATTGCTTGAGTCCAGGAGTTTGAGACCAGCCTGGGCAAAACAGTGAACCCTCCTCTCTGCAAAAGATAAAAAAAGTTAGCCTGGGCATGGTGGCACATGCCTGTAGTCCCAGGTATTCAGGATGCTGAGGCGAAGTATCCCTGAGCCCAGGGGGTCTGGGCACCACAGCAGTTATCATAATGATCATGCCACAGCACTCCAGGCTGGGTGACAGAGTGAGACCCCGACTCAAAAATAACACTAATAATACCACTTGGCAAACTACAAAAAGAACGAATTGCCTTTAAATATTGTATTTCTGCAGATTTGTGGTAACTGAATGGTACATAAGTGCAATCCAAATTACTTGTGGAAAGAAATACCTGTAGCTACTAATTCAGTGTTGCACTGGAATCCTCGGAAAAGCCAAAATTGTTATTTACGGATCATTTTTACCTACAAAACCAAAGAGGATTATCTGTCAAATTATTAGAATACAAAGTTTCAGAGAAGTGACAGATGAACAATAAAACCACACTATTTTAAGGTATAATAATAATCCATTACGGAAATAACAAAAATAAGGCGGGGGGATCTAAAAAATGCACAAAATACCAAGAAAATTGCAACACTTCACCTGAAGAATAAAGGAAGATCTGAATTAATGGAGAAATAACCATATTGCTGGATGGGAATTCCTAGGATTGTACTACTTTCCAATCTGGGCAAATTAATCTACAAAAACATGGGATCCCAAACAAATCCCGAATCTTTGCCATCTGGCGACAATCTACTCTAGAAATCGGCCTTAGGATTTGAGGTTCTTCTCAACGTGTGTGAAAAACGCCTCGCGAAAGGTCCAGCCGCGGACGCAGTCGCAAGTCGAACTCCCTCCGCCCTTTCCAGCGGCCTCCAACCTCTGGCTGCACACAGGCCCGGCCCACGGCCCGCGCGGCCGGAAGAGCCGCTTCTGCTCCCGCCCCCCTTGTATCCTAGTTGGGCGTTTCCGGTCTCTGATGCGCGCGCACACCCGGAAGTCACCGTCTGCAGCCTGCTTGCCAGTGCACTGCCGGCGTCAGACTTAGGGCCGCTTGCAGCGCTAGTTCTTCAGCACCTTTGGTCTGAGGCTGTCACTTCCGGCCCGAAAAGTTTCCCTGAATTTTCTAGGAGGTGAACATCCCAGCCGAGGCTGTGGCTAGAGAGTGTGAGAGCAAGCCCAAAGTTGCCGCGCCGCTATTTTCTTCCTACCTCACTCTTCCATCAAGCCCCTTTATGTCCCTTCACGGGCCTCTCGGGCGCTCCCAGGACTGCCCTCCACCCCCTCCCCAATACCACTAATGAGTCCGCTGCTAGGCTCAGAGCTCCTCCAGAGGATGTGTCCTTTGTCATAAGCGCTAACCTTCAAAGGTCGCCGACCTCTCAGATCGGCTCTGGAGGGTGTGTTCTTGGTCTGACACTTCTCTTCCATTGTTATGGGCCCCTCAGAAACACCGTGAAAATGTGACAGCACTCTTCTTCCAACTCTCTTTGGTAGCATACCTGCTGTTGCAGAACCTTACCGCCTTCTAACAAAACTATCAAGGACCAACCCTTTTCCTCTCTTCCTTAAAAACCCCATTCTGTTATTAATAACAGTTTTTTAAATGTCTTAAGAGTAAGTCCCGTGAGTGAATTGCCCGCGGGTTCGAGACCCGCCTTGGCAGGCAAGACCTCATCTCTACAATAAAATCAAAAAATTAGCCGGGCGTGGTAGCGCGCACCTGTAATTCCGGCTACTCGGAAGGCTGAGGCGGAAGGATCGCCGGAGCCCAGCAGGTCGAGGCTGCGGTGGCCACTGCACTCCAGTCTGGGCGACAGAGTGAGACGCCAATTCAAAAAAAAAAAAAATTAAAAATTAGCCCAGTGTGGTGGCACACACCTGTAGTTGCAGCTACTTGGGAGGCTGAGGCAGAAGGATCTCTTGAGTCCAGGAGGTTAAGGCTGCAACGAGCTGTGATCAGGCCACTGCCCTCCAACCTGGGAGACAGTGAGACACCAACTCAAAGAAAGAGGTGAATTTAGGTGAGTTTATGGTACCTTTGTTGGAGGACATCTTTAATTATCTCTTAGTTAAGGTTCCAGAAGCTTTTTTGTTGTTGTTTTATTTAAAAATGCAAGGTTTAAGATTGGGGCATAGGAATGCCTTTCTTTTGTAAAGTAGAAGAAAGGAAACTTTCTCCCACAGATCAGTTTTATAAATGCATATACAATTATGCTTCATTTGAAGATGAGGATATAGCCGGGCTCGGTGGCTCAGCCTGTAATCCTGCGCCTTTGGGAGGCTGAGGTGAGTGGATTGCCTGATCCCGCGGGTTCGTGACCCGCCTGGGCAGGCGAGACCTCATCTCTACAATAAATCAAAAAATCAGCCAGGCGTGGTAGCGCATGCCTGTAATTCCGGCTACTCGGAAGGCTGAGGCGGAAAGATCGCCGGAGCCCAGCTGGTCGAGGCTGCGGTGGCCGGGAGCGGCCACTGCACTCCGGTCTGGGCGACAGAGTGAGACTCCAACTAAAAAAAAAAAAAAAAAAAAAAAAAAAACAGTAAGTCCCTGACCTAAATGCTTTACACGCATTTTGTTTAATCTCACAACAATCCTTAGGTAGGTGCAAATGAGAAAAGTGAGGCACAGAAAAGGTAAATAATTTGCTCAAGGTACCATAGCTTGAATATAGTAGAGTGGAAATCTGGTACCATAGTTTGAATATAGTAGAGTTGAATCTGTTATGTAGTTTACTCTAAAGCTGGTGCTATACCACTACTTTGCTAAATATTTGGTTGCTTTTTTAGTTGCCTCTTCAGAGAAATTTTTTTCCCCTGAATATTGTGACTCTTTAAAAATCTAGTTTCTGCCTGAGAATCGTATTCTCAGAGCTTTTCTCACATGCTCTTGAATGTAAAGTTTTATCAAGTATCTGAGCTCTGAGCTTAATATTTTGTATCTCCAAAATGTGCTTATTCCTCCTTAAAAATGTACCCTAGAGCCAGTAACCACTAACCAGCCCCCTTCTCCTACTTAAAAATGACTCATTATCACTGTTCATAAATAATTATGGTTTTTGTATTGTTGAAATTTGCCATTTGATATCGAAATATATTCTTAAATAAAATGGTTATGTTATGCATACTTTTATTTATTTATTTATTTATTTATTTATTTATTTATTGTAAGAAAGTAGGATTTACTGAGAAAACAGAAAAACTCCCACAGTGGGAGGGGACCTGAAGGGGTGACCCTATTCATCATTTTAATGCACATTTCTCGCTTTATTTTCTTTGCTAATGACTTATTATTTGTTGTTTATTTTATATTTATTTTAGACTATGGAAATGATGTTAGACAAAAAGCAAATTCATGCGATTTTCTTATTTGAGTTCAAAATGAATTGTTGGTGGTTTAAGAAGATTTACAAAGGAGACGAGAGCCTTGAAAATGAGAAGCATAGTGACCGGCCATCAGAAGTTGACAATGACAAACTGAGAGTAATCATCGAAGCTGATCCCCTTACAACTACGCAAGAAGTTGCCAAAGAACTCAAGGTTGACCATTGTTCGGTCACTTGGCATTTGAAGCAAATTGGGAAGGTGAAAAAGCTTGATTAGTAGGTGCCTCATGAGCTGACTGAAAATTTTAAAACTAATCATTTTGAAGTGTTGTCTTCTCTAATTCTTTGCAACAATAATGAATCATTTCTCCATCAGATTATGATGTGCCATAAAAAGTTATATGACAACCAGTGACAACAAGCTCAGTGATTAGACCAAGAAGCTCCAAAGCACTTCCCAAAGCCAAACTTGTACCACAGAAAGGTCATGGTCACTGTTTAGTGGTCTGCTGCTGGTCTGATCCTCTACTTTCTGGATCCTGGCGAGACCACCACCTTTGAGAAATATGCCCAACAAATAGATGAGATGCACCAAAAACTGCACTGCCTGCAGCCAGCTATGGTCAACAGAAAGGACCCAATTCCCTATGACACCGCCCTACTGAACATCATATAACCAACACTTCAAAAATTGAACGAATTGGGTGACGAAGTTTTGCCTCACCCGCCATGTTCACCTGACCTCTCACCAATGGATTACTACTTCTTCAAGCATCTTGACAACTTTTTGCAAGGAAAACACTTCCACAACCAGCAGGATGCAGAAAATGCTTTCCAAGAGTTCGTTGAATCCCAGAGCATGGATTTTTACACTACAGGAATAAACAAATCTATTTCTCATTGGCAAAAATATGTTGATTGTAACGGTTCCTATTTTGATTAATAAAGATGTGTTTGAGCCTAGTTATAATAATTTGAAATTCATGGTCTGAAGCCGCAATTACTTTTGCACCAACCTAGTAATTGGGATTTTAAAGAACTTGGATTTAGTTCCTGACCTGAAGGAGAAACATAGCATTTATTAGTAAAAATATTACATAAACTACCAGATAAATGCCATCTCAATTGCATAGAAAACAAACTCTATAAGAGCAACTTAGGACAAATCAGTTAAGTGTTGGACTTGTTTCCTAACCTATAAAATGTTAAAGTTAGGCTAGATCACTAAAATACTGTAAATCTAAGTTCAGTGAAAGGAATGATCACTCTGTACTGAGGTGGGAACTGTTGAGGAAAGTAGAGACCAATGTATGTTTTTGATATAGAGACAAGGATTAGGTTGAAAGATTCACTGAGCACATTTTTCTCATTTTGACTATCTGATAAAAGTTGTAGACCTTGCTCTAGAAATAAAATTCACATTCATGCAAAATTTTACACCTAATTTTAGGAGAGCCATGATTCCTCTTCCCCAGATTTACATGTTTAAAAACCCTGATTTAGGGAAATAGAATGAACTATAATTCAAAAGACAGAATTAAGCCAGATGTGGAGGGCCTTTTATCTTGTAGGCAGTGTAGAACCATTGGATGTTTAAAATGATAAATCTGGCAGCAATATGAAGAATGAAAGTGGGAAAGGCAATGAGACTAGTTAGTTGTCAGCTGGAATAGTTTAGTTAGAAGACTGCCAAGTATTGGACATGAAGAGAAATTACAAGAAATATTGGCAAGGACAAATCAAAAGGACTTGGTATCTGACTGGTTATAGAATAGAAAGACAAGAAACCAATGATAACAACAACGTTTGAGGAGTAGTTATGTCCTAGCTCTATTTTGTCTTCAGTTTTCTTTTTTTGTACTAGGTCATTCCTATAATATATATGCTCTAAGAGGGAACATCACTACTGATCAACAGACATTAAAAAGGATATATCAGGCAATAACTACAAATATTTCTATACTCATAAATTTGATAACTTGGGCACAATGAGCCACTATCAAAACTACCAAAACTTACCCAAGAAGAAACAGATAAGCTGAGTAGTCCTAGAACTATTAAAGAAATAGATAAAGAAATGGTGTTTAAAAAAAATAAAGGTCTGGGGAAAAGATTCTTGCAAATAATAATAATAAAGGCCAAGTATGGTGGTTTATGCCTGTAATCCCAGCACTTTGGGAGTCCAAGGTGGAAGAATTGCTTGAGCCTGGAAGATCAAGACCAGCCTGGGCAACATAGCAAGAATTCATCTCTGCAAAAAATTAAACAGTTAACTGGGCTCGGTGGCATGCGCTTGTAGCCCCAGCTACTTGGGAGACTGAGGTAGAAGGATTGCCTAGCCCAGAAACTCAAGGCTTCAGTGAGTTGTGATCATGCCACTGTACATGTCTGGGTGACAGAATGAGACCCCCCAACTCAAATAATAATGGCCGGGTGCGGTGGCTCAAGCCTGTGATCCCAGCACTTTGGGAGGCTGAAGCAAGAGGATTCCCTGAGCCCAGGGGTTTGAGACCAGCCTGGGCAAGTTGGTGAGACCTCGTCTCTACAATAAATCAAAAAATTAGCTGGGTGTGGTGGCACGTGCCTGTAGTTCCAGCTACTTGGAAGGCTGAGGTGGAAGGATCGCCTGAGCCCAGCAGGTCGAGGTTATGGTGGCCATGAGTGTGCCACTACACTCCAGCCTGAGTAAAAGAGTGAGACTCTGACTCAAAAAAAATAAAACAAATAATAATAATAGAATAATAAAACAAAGAAAAGGCCAGGCCTGGATTTCATCAGCTAATTTTATCAAACATTTAAAGACAAAGTAATACCAGTTCTATACAAGCTCTTTAGAAGATAGAAGAGGTAAAACAACTTCTCAACTCATTTTATGAAGCCAGAATTATCCTGGTACCAAAACCTGTGGGAGTCCAGCTCTTGCAAGGTTCAGAGGTTCCTGGAGGTGAGACGGAGTAGGCGACTAGGGAGAAGAAAGAAAGGGTCTGGGGATAGATAGATAGAAGAGGCAAAACAACTTCTCAACTCATTTTATGAAGCCAGAATTATCCTGGTACCAAAACCAAATAAAAACACTACAAAAAATACAAACATCCTTTTAAAAAAATAGCAAATTTAACCCAACATTATATTTTAAAAAAAATTATGACCAGCTGGGCTCAGTGGCTCAGTCTGTAATTCCAGCGCTTTGGGAGGCCAGGTGAGTGGATTGCCTGAGGCTGTGGGTTCGAGACCCGCCCGGGCAACTTGGTGAGACCTCAAATCTACATTAAATCAAAAATTAGCCGGGCATGGTAGCACGCACCTGTAGTTCCAGCTACTTGGAAGACTGAGGCGGAAGGATCGCCGGAGTCCAGCAGGTCGAGGCTGCGGTGGCACTCCAGTCTGGGCGACAGAGTGAGACTCCAACTCAAAAAAAAAAAAATTATGACCAAGTATCATCCCAGGTATTCAAGATTAGCTCAATATTACTCAATCAAGTAGTGTAATATACCAGATTAATAGACTAAACAAGAAAAACTACATGATCCTATTAATAAATGAAGAAAATTCAGCATTCATTTGTAAATTTTATATTGTTTTATTTTGTTTTAGTCAGGATCTCACTGTGTTGCCCGGATCTGTGTGCAATGGCATGATCACAGCTCACTGCAGCCTTTCACCTCAGCATCCTGACCCCAAGTAGCTGGGACTGCAGGCTACAGGTACATGTTGCAACATTCGGCTAATTTTTAAATTTTTTTTGTAGAGACGTGACACAGTCTCACTATGTTGCCCAGGTTGGTCTTTTTTTTTTTTTTTTTTTGACTCAGAGTTTCACTCTGTCACCCAGGCTAGAGTGCAGTGGCATGCTCACAGTCACCATAGCCTCACCTGCTGGGCTCAGGTGATCTTTCTACGTCAGCCTCCCAAGCAGCTGGAACTACATGTGCATGCCACCCTGACCAGCTACTTTTCTGATTTATTGTAGAGACAAGGTCTTGCCAATTTCCTTAGGCTGGTCTTGAAACCCTGGGCTCAGACAATCCTCTGGCCTCCACCTCCCAAAGTGCTAGGATTAAAGGCATGAGCCACCATGCCCAGTGCCAGGTTGGTCTTAAACTCCGGGACTGAAGCAGTCATCCCGCCTTAGTTTCCCAAAGTGCTAGGATTACAGTTTTGAAACACTGTGCCAAGCCCCATTCATAATTTTTAAAATTCAGCAAACTAGTAATAGAAGGGAACCTAGTAGAAGGTATCTACAAGACCTATAACTATCATTACACTTGATGGTGAAAGACTGAGTGCTCCCTACCCACTAAGACTGGGAAATAAGCAAGGATGTCTCTTAGCACTACTCCAGTATTTTGCTGTAAGTCCTTGCAATTACAGTAAGGCAAAAAGGAAAAAAGGCATTCTAATTGGAAAGGAAATGTATCTGTATTTGCAGATGGCATAATTGTCTGCATAGCAAATCTCAAGAAATCTTCACAAAAAAACTCTTAGAGTTAATAAGTGAGTTTAGCAAACTGCAGGATACAAAGTTAACATACATAAATCAATCCTATTTCTACACTAACAATGAGCAATTGGAAACTGACCCACTCCTCTCCCCATAAATAAAATATTTATGTATAAATCGAACAAAATATATGTAGGGTTTGTATGCTAAAAACTATAAAAATCTGATGAAGGAAAGAAGACCCATACTGTGTGTGTGGATTGGAAGATTCAGTATAGTCAAAATGTCAGTTCTTCCTATATTGATCTATGAATTTAAAGCAATTGCAATCAAGGTCCCAGCAGCAGTTTTATAGGTACAGATTAGCTGATTATAAAGTTTATAGGGAAAGGCAAAGGAACTAAATCAGCAAAAGAAGTTTGAAAATGAAGAGTAAAGTTAAAGGATTCACATGAATGGCCAGATTTTAAAACCATAGAATTATTGAGGAAAACAGGAGAAAAATCTTCGTGCCCTAGAGTAAAGAATTCTTAGATAACACCAAAAGCACTATCTATAAGGGAAAAAAAATTGATAAACTGAACATCAAAATTAAAATATTTTGCTATGTAAAGAGAATGATAGACAAGCCATGTTGGGAGAAAATATTTGTAAATCACATACTTGACAAAAGGCTTATATCCAAAATATATATAGAATCTTCAAAACCTAGCAAGAAAACAAATAACCCAATAAAAAATAGGCAAGAGTGAGATACTTTACTAAAGATTATATAAGCTAGCAAATAAGTACATGAAAAGATGACGGTTTTGTTGTTGTTTTTGAGTTGGAGGTTCACTCTGTCGCCCAGTCTGTAGTATAGTGGCACATTCACAGCCACACCAGCGTCCACCTGCTGGGTTCCAGGGCAATCCTTCTGCCTCAGCCTTTCAAGTCCCCGGAACTACAGGTGCACACTACCATACCCAGCTAATTTTTGATTTATTGTAGCTACAAGGTCTCGCCAAGTTGCCCAGGTTGGTCTTGAACCCACGGGCTCAGGCAATTCACTTGCTTCAGCCTCCCAAAGTGCTGGGATTACAGGCTGAGTCACCAAGCCCAGCCTATTTTATTTTTTAAGTCAGAGTCTCACTCTGTTACCCAGGCTGAGTGCAGTCACATGATCATGGCTACCACAGAGAACTTCTGGGCTCAAGAGATCCTCCCACTTTAGTTTCAAGTAGCTGGAGCTACCACCATGCCCAGCTAATTTTTTGACTTATTGTAGAGACAAAGTCTCGCCGATTTGCCCAGGCTGATCTCGAACCCCAAGGCTCAAGCAATCCTCTCACCTCCACCTGCCAAAGTGCTGGGATTACAGGTGTGAGCCAGTGTGCTCAGTCATGAAAAGATGTTCAACATCATTATTCATTAAGGAAATTCAAACTAAATCTGGGAGATAATATTAAACAGTTATCAGAATGAATAAAATAAAAAATAACAATACTGAGTGCTGACAAGGATACAGAGCAACTAGAACATTCATCATTAGTACAGCCCCTCTAGAGAACAGTTATGCAGTTTCTTAGAAAATTAAGCATCCACTTACTTTGTAACCCAGCAATCCAACTTCTGTATGTCTGTCCCAGGGAAATAAAAACTTAGGTTAGCACAAATATTTGTAAACAAATGTTTATAGCAGCATTATTCATAATTGCTCGAAGCATCCTAAATTAAGGCTGGTGCAACATTTGAAAATTAATCAGTATAATCTACCTTATTAACACACTAGAAAAGAAAAATTACATGAACTAAATGTCCCTTGGTGAATGAATATGGATATACACACTGTGATACATCTACACAATGAAACAGAACTCAGAATAAAATGGAACAAACATTGATGTATGAAATAACTTGGATGAATCTCAAATGTGTTATATTAAGCAAAGGAAGCCAATATCAAACGGTTACATATTTATGATTCCATTTATATGACATTCTGGACAGTGCACAGATGAATAGTTGCCAAGGGGTTAAAGAGGGGAGAGGGTTTTGTATCCTGTTAGTGGGTGTTACAAGAATCTCTGCATGTGTTAAAACTCATAATATTTTTTTCATTTGTGAATTTTATTGTATATAAATGTTAAAGTATATATTTTTATTTAACAGTTTTATTCTGTTTTAGAATAAAAACCTTGCTTTTTAAAATATTGTAAAGTGCACTGCAGGTGTGCCATGCTGCCAGTTATTATTGGGGCATCAAACGCCCCAGTCAGTGACCCAGAGGGCTGAGAAAATGCACGAACTCATACTTTCAGAGCATGTAGAACTATTATTTACAGTTTTTCTTCTGGAAATTGACCTAGGACATCTCAAACAGTCTCCACAGGTATTGCCATAGCACTTGCCTTGATGCTCAGAATGCCTCAGAAATGTGTTCAATATCATGGCATGTGGGTCCTCCAAAAGGTTTTATTGTTAACATGCAAGCAAACAGTACTAAACAATAATATCTAAACTATGGCAGCCAAGAACTGGATCTTAATAATGAAACCAAAGAACTTCATTCTGTAGCAAATGGCATATCACAGGGTTTGTCCAAATAATAGATATTTTCAGAATAAGAATGTAAATAATCATAGATATGAATGTACTTTGGCCGAGCTCAGTGGTTCAGCCTGTAATTCCAGTGCATTGGGAGGCCAAGGTGAGTGGATTGCCTAGCCCTAGGGTTCGAGACCAGCCCAGGCAACTTGGCAAGACCTCGATTCTACAATAAATCAAAAATGAGCCAGGCATGGTAGCACGCGCCTGTAGTGCCAGCTACTCAGAAGGCTGAGGCGGAAGGATCGCCAGAGCCCAGCAGGTCGAGGCTGCAGTGGCCAGGAGCGGCCACTGCACTCCAGTCTGGGCGACAGAGTGAGATTCCAACTCAAAAAAAAAAAGAATGTATGCAGCTGTATCTTCAAATAAGTAACCTTCTCCCCTTTTTTAGGACATTAAAACTAGGCATCGGCTAATCTGTTCTTCTTATGCCTGGAATTTTGCTGTGATACCTTGACTCATTGTGTCATATTTCAAGAGGATTCAGAGTGTTAGAAATTATTTTGGCAACCTGTAACACATTATAACACTGGTCCTTGGGCCTGTGACCCACCAATGACCCAGCATAGAGTTCATTTCTAATTATAAATCATTAGTAAATCTTTTTGATATTTTAAGCTATAGTGGAAAAAAATCTGGCCACTTTTGTGTTTTTATGAAGGCCATGGAATAAAGGGATCCAACGGTTTAAGTATTTTTATCTATTTTGATTTTTGTTAATGTTCTCCTTAAAACATTCAATAATGATAAAGATAGGGAAAACTGCACTCTAAGAGAATAGGAATATTTAAAGATGCCTGATATTTTTATTTTAATTTTATATCTTTTGTATAGCTCTACAAGGAAATGTTTTGCAATTTGGTTTCATTATTAAAAGTATATTTTACTTAAAAGTTTTTTTTAAAAAAAAAAAGCAGTAGTCTAAAATCTCATTTGAAAAACCCACCCTTGACTATGCCATTTGTTGGCTTTCATAGTAAAATATGGTTTATTGTCTCTATTTTCTCACTTGAAAATTGTCTTTAAAATAAAAACATTTATATTTTTAAAAATTCAGCAACATAGGCCAGGCACCATGGTTCACGCCTGTAATCGCAGAACTTTGGGAAGCGGAGGCAAGAAGATTGCTTGAAGCCAGGAGTTCAAGACCAGCCACGGAACAAAGTGAGACTTCATCTCTATTCAGTAGATAGATAGATGATAGATAGATAGATAGATAGATAGATAGATAGATAGATAGATAGATAGATAGAGATAATAAATAGAAAAACGTATAGCAACATAATATGTGCACATGATTAAAAGATCAGATAGTGTGTAAGAGTTTATATTGAAAAGCAAGTCTCCATTCCATCTGCTTTCTCCTCATCTGGATCCCCAGAGACAAATACTTTAAACATTTTTTTATGTTTAGTTTTTTTGGTGATTATTTCTACATCCCTAAATAATATGTTCATACTGTTTTTTCTCGATCACATTTATGTATTATGCTCTGCTTTTCTGCTATAATGAGAACTTATCTCATTAATATCAGCTGTACTCTCTTCACAGATTTGATAGTTTTAAATTTTTTTTATTTCCGCTATCATTTATGTTGTAACCTAAAACAATATTTTATTTTATTTTTTGAGTCACAGTCTCACTCTGTCACCCAGGCTAGAGTGCAGTGGCACAATCACAACTCACCGCAGCCTCGACTTGCTGGGTTCAGGCAATCCTTCTGCCTCAGCCTCCTGAGTAGCTGGGATTACAGGCACATACTATCATGCTTGGTTAATTTTTTATTTTTATTTTTTGTAGAGATGAATTCTCATTATGTTGCCCAGACTGGTCTCGAACACCTGGCTTCAAGCAATCTTCCAGCCTCGGTCTCCTAAAGTGCTGGGATTACTGATGTGAGCCGACTCACCTGGCCAAAACACTATATTTAAATATAGTTCACGTTTCCAACAAGTTTTATCACCATCTCTTGATTTTGTATTAACACTCCAACCCTTCCCTCAACCTTTTCTTCCCCCTTTCCGCTTTTCACGTTCTGATAACTATACATTTACACTTACAGCATTATGATTGGATAAATTAACTTTCTATTCTGTACTGTGATTAACACCTCAGTGTTTTCATCTATACACTGAATTTATTGTTTTATTATCTATTTATTTATTTATTTTGAGTTGGAGTCTCACTCTGTCACCCAGGCTAGAGTGCAGTGGCATGCTCACGGCTACCACAGTCTCCACCTGCTGGGCTCAGGCAATCCTGCCTTAGCTTTCCAAGTAGCTGGAACTACAGGAGTGCACTACCACACCTGGCTAATTTTTTTTATTTATTGTAGAGATGAGGTCTCACCAAGTTGCCCAGCTGATCTCAAACCCCTGGGCTCAGGCCATCCTGTAGCCTCAGCTTACCAAAGTGCTAGGATTACAGTCATGAGCCCTGCACCCAACTTAAACGTTGAATTTAAATGTTAAAAAAACCAATGAAAATAACATCTATATTACTGCGACTTTTAAAATATTATTTACTGCAAGCTCTAGTAATAAACTTAGATAATATTTCTCTTAAGATCCAGGGTCATGTTTTTAGGGAAATTATGCTAGCATTCATTCTTTTTTTGGCAGGGGTGGGGCACCCAGGCTGGAGTGCAATGGCATGCTCACAGCCACCACAGCCTCCACCTGCTGGGCTCAGACAACCCTCAGCCTTCCAAGTAGCTGGAACTACAGGTATGTGCCACTACGCCTGGCTAATTGTTTGATTTATTGTAGAGACAAGGTCTTGCCAAACTGCCCTCAAACACCTGGACTCAGGCAATCCACTCACCTCCGCCTCCCAAAGTGCTGGGATTACAGGCGTGAGCCACTGCACCAGCTGCATTAATTCTTGACAACATTTTTGTTAGAACCCACTGATATTTTGTTCTAATCTGGACCAATTGCTTTTTAGTCCTTTGAATAGCTTTAGCCTGAGATTTTTTTTTTTTCTTCTTCTTTTGAACTTCTGGAGTTTTCCAAACTTTGTACCCCTTATCTTCTCCTTTCTTTGTTTTCATGTTTTGTTTTGTTTTGCTTTGTTTTTTTCTCACTTTGCTGGAGCACATATTCAAATAACTTCTCAGAAATGGTACATGAGAGGTAAACTTTCCATATCTTTGCATGATTTGATTTTGCCTTACTATTTCTTAATAGCTCAGCTAGATATAAGACTCTAGGTTTAAAATAACTTCCCCCACAGAACTGTGAGTCTTACACAGTGTGCCTTAGGGTTGCTGATGAAAAGGCTGATGCTAGTCTGAATCCTTTTCTTTGTGACCGTTTTCCTTTTGGAAGTGTTTAGAAACATCTTTTTAAATTTCACTGTGATGTACCCAGGTATAGAGTTTTTTTCTTTCATTTTTAGTGATTAGTTGGTTCTTCTAGTTTGAAGAGTTATCTTTCTGTTCAGTTCTAGAAAATTTTCCCATTTTTATTTCATTTTCCTTTCCTCTATTTTCTCTTTCTGAAATTCTCATTGTTTATGTATTAGACTTCTTGGATTTATTCTCTGTGGTCCTTTTTTTTTTCTCTAATTTTTTAATCAGGTTATGCTCTCTTGTTTTTTTTTTTTATTTCTGAACAGTATTTTCAGTTTCTAAAATGCATGCTCCTATTTTTGGAGAGTACTTCTTCCTTAGCATCCTATTTTTGTTTTATGGGCGCAATATCTTCTAAATCTCTCTGAAGGAACAAGTCATAATGTTTTTAAGTTGTCCTCTGTTTCCTCTAGGTTGTTTCTCTGTTTATCCTGTACTTCATTATGCTAGGTTTTTTATAAATACCTGTTGTTCTTTAGTTATCCATTCCTATTGTAGAGCAAGGAATAAGAAAGATGGCATAACTTTTTTACAGATGGAGGAAGCTTGTTAACTGGCAGCCTTGTCTTTTAGACTCTGCAACTTACTAGCTTTGTTATCTTGGACAAATTACTTAGCTGCTCTGTCTCATTTGAAAAAGTGGGATAAAGATGTTATTTTGTTGTAAGTATTAAATTAAGACTGCATATAAAGTCCTTAGAATGGTACCTAGCAAAAAGCAAACACTTATTTAATATTTAGTATTATTAGTAAGGTAAGCTGGCAGAGAACTGGCTATTTCATTAGGGACCAAACCAATCCCTAGACTTGCACTTGCTGCTCCAGAATTCCTCATTCTCATTCAACTTCTTGAAACAATCCTTTGAACTTTTGTCTGGGCGTAATCACTGGGTTGTGTGTTGATATAAAGAGATCTTTAATAATCATCCTGTTTTTAACACTTCTTACACCCATCCTTCATAGTCACTCGTAGTCATTTAGAGCCTTTTCCAGCTTCTGCTGGGCAGTCAGTTCTACTGTAATATTTTTCTTAAGTATGCCAATCTACATCACTCTTAGTTTTTTATGTCAGCATACTTGCATCTTCTTTCTGATTTTCAGAACTTTGTTGAATCACATATTTCCCTCTTGGATCCTCTTTCATTTTTCCTGTTAAGGATCTATAAATTTTTGTTGCTTAACAATTATTTTATTTTATTATTTTATTTTATTTTATTTTGTTTTTTGAGTTGGAGTCTCACTCTGTCGCCCAGACTGGAGTGCAGTGGCCACTCCCAGCCACCGCAGCCTCGACCTGCTGGGCTCCAGCGATCCTTCCGCCTCAGCCTTCCAAGTAGCTGGAATTACAGGCATGCGCTGTCTCGCTGCCCAGGCGGGTCTCGAACCCGCGGGTTCAGGCAATCCACTCACCTCAGCCTCCCAAAGGCGCGGGATTACAGGCTGAGCCACCGAGCCCGGCTAACAATTATTTTAATATGACTTTAGGAAGGAAGTCTGGCATCTTGAATGAGAAGCCCCATTTACTCTTTGTATGTTTTGAGGGGGAGATTAATTTACTTTAAAATTTTTATCAGATAATGTTTGCTCATCATTTTAAAAACCAAAAAGTACTATAATACTCCATCTAACTTGCCACAAGCAGCTCTGTTCCTTTTTTTTTTCTTTCTGTTGGCTTACTTACATATGCATAGTGATGTTTCCTAATTTAGACATTATCCATCTTAGACATTATCTTTTGACTTCAATTGTGAAAGATGAGAATTTAGCACTCTGTTGTGCTGTTTCCTTTTGTGATATCATTCAGTCTTTGGCTTTAAATACTCTGCATAAGATTCCCAAACTTACACTTTCAGTGTGTTTTCTCCATTCAAATAATCTTTGCCAACATGAGATATGAGACAAATTTCTTGGATAATTTATAGGCATCAAATTTCTACTTAGAACTGGGCTCGGTGGCTCAGCCTGTAATCCTGCGCTTTGGGAGGCTGAGGTGAGTGGATTGCCTGAGCCCGCGGGTTCGAGACCCGCCTGGGCAACTTGGTGGGACCTCATCTCTACAATAAATCAAAAATAGCAGCCGGGCTCGGTGGCTCAGCCTGTAATCCCGCGCCTTTGGGAGGCTGAGGTGAGTGAATTGCCTGAGCCCGTGGGTTTGAGACCCGCCTGGGCAGCAAGACCTCATCTCTACAATAAATCAAAAAATCAGCCGGGCTTGGTAGCGCATGCCTGTAATTCCGGCTACTTGGAAGGCTGAGGCGGAAGGATCGCCAGAGCCCAGCAGGTTGAGGCTGCGGTAGCCGGGAGCGGCCACTGCACTCCAGTCTGGGCGACAGAGTGAGACTCCAACTCAAAAAAAAATTTCTACTTAGGCATGCTTGAAAAAAATATATTTTTTTTCTATTCTGTGTTGTAGTAAATATTATTCCAAACATATTCCTTCCTTAGATGGTACTGCTTTCTACTCAGTTGCTCATACCAAAAATCTAGAGGTCAGTGTTTATTTCTTCCTCTTCCTCCTATTCAATCCAACAGAAATTACTGGTGATTCTGATTCTTGAATTCATCCTCCTCTCACCACTTGTATTACTACTAATCTAGTCTGGTTGTTCTCAATGGGGTTGTGGTCCTCAACAGTGGTTGCCCTCCAAAGGACAGTTGTCAATGTCTGGAGTCATTTTAGATTATCACACTTAGAGATTGCTTTTGGCATCTAGTGGGTAGAGCCAGATATGTGGCTAAACATCTTAAAATGCACAAGGAAGTCCTTTACAATGAAGAATAACCCAGCCCTAAATATTAATAATGCTGAGATTGTTCCCATTTCCTTTAGTCCAAGGAATATCATTTGGCTTTTTCTCTAGTAACGTATCAATATTTTTATTTCATAGACATGGAAGGCAGGTTTTATAGACATGGATAAGAAGTTCACACACAGAAATTCTGAAAATGCCAGGACTGACAGATATGAAGGTAGGAGTTTATACCTGTCTTAAAGCCTTTTGGGTAATTCCAAGTACATTTTATAAATGAATGCATTTCTTTCTCTCTCATATGTTGCTAATAGTTGGGAAAATAATTGTGTTCCATTTTATATCTCTCTAAGGTAAACACAAAGAAAAAAATGAAAGCAAAACCTAAAACACCACCAATCCCCAAATAGAACAGTGACACCTTATTCTTCAGATAATCATGTGTTTCCTTCATCTTCATCATCCTCTTCAGGAAGCCAGTGGAATTCGAACACTGAAGGTATGTTTATCACCCTGTTAAGGTTTTTGCATTTATAAGTTAGGTGATTTAGAAAAAAAATATTAAACGCCCTTCATAACTTTCGTTAATTCAGCTAATATTTACTGAGCATACTCACTGTATACCAAACATAATGGTAAGCATAGCATGGTCCCTTAAGCCAAGAAACTTTTATTGTATTAAGCAATAAAAACAAGCAAATAATTCACTGCAATGCAGGTGAGTGCTGTGACTTGCATGCGTATGTCAAGAGAGCAAGGAAGGGCTTTGGAGAGAAAATGAAATCCAGACTGAGAATGGAGGATGAGTAGGCATTTTCCAAACAAAGGCAAGGAAGTGGAATTAGGAAAGATTTATTATAGGCTAAAGGAATTGGATGTGCTAACTACTATTAACATTTGGGTTTCTGATTCTTTTCCAGTAATATGCTTTATACTTCTATTTCATGATTTATTAGTGGACTAATTAGAGTCTTCACTTGTAAGCAACGGAAACTGACTCTTGCTGAATTAAATGAAAAAAAATTTAGCCAGGCTTGGTGGCTCAGCCTGTAATCCCGCGCTTTCAGAGACTGAGGTGAGTGGATTGCCTGAGCCCGTGGGTTCGAGACCCGCCTGGGCAACTTGGCGAGACCTCATCTCTACAATAAATAAATAAATAAATAAATTAGCCGGGCGTGGTAGCGCGCGCCTGTAGTTCCAGCTACTTGGAAGGCTGAGGCGAAAGGATCACTGGAGCCCAGCAGGTCGAGGCTGCAGTGGCTGGGAGCATGCCACTGCACTCCAGTCTGGGCCACAGAGTGAAACTCCAACTCCAAAAAAAATAATAATAATTTATTGAAAGGATATTGAGTAAACCACAGAATTGCCAAGAAGCCTAGAGAATTAGTCTGTGTATATAAACAGAAACAAAGTAAAACTTGGTAGTCAGACCACAGCCAGTGTCATGCTACAGAGCCCGGTCTAGAGAAGGAATACTGCTGCCACTGCGACTACTTAACCTGGATGACTCCGTTTGCATTGTCACTGTCACTTGATGCCACCACTGTTATCACTGTCACTGCTGCCACTAGACAGTGAGTATTTCTGCTGCCACTGCCAGAATGGATTCTTCCTAGTTTCTGCCTTTTTATGACATTAGCTCCTAGGCAGTGATAGGCTGAGCCTAGATCACATGTCATGTCCTAGCTGCAAAGGAAGGTGCTAAAAGAAAAAAAAAGAAAGTAGAATCAGATACTGGACAATCAAAATACAGCAGATGTTTCCCACAGTCCACTCTAAACAAGATCAATTAACTAGCTCGCTTTAAATTAGTCCTTTTAAAAAACCTACCTTTATCCTCTCAGTGTTTGCTAATTGTGTTGTAGTTAGTTTTTCTATTGGTTAATTTAGTACTAATAAATACACTTGTAACTCTACCTCTTGCTCCATTAACTCTAGTCAAATATTTTATTCTCTTTTATATAGGCTGCGTATATTGGTACCCCTATCCTTTCCTCCATCTTTCCTCCCATCATCTTTTTGTCTTTTAACATTTTCTTTTCTTTTTTTGAGTTGAAGCCTCACACTTCCACCCAGAGTAGAGTACAGTTCACCATTGTGGCTCCCCGCAACCTCGACCTCCTAGGCTCAGGTGATCCTTCTACTTCAGCCTCCCAAGTGGCTGGGACTACAGGCATGCGCCACTATGCCTGGCTTGTTTTTTTATTTTTGTAGAGACAAGGTCTCACTATGTTACCCAGGTTGGTCTTGAACTCCTGGGCTCAAGCAATCCTCCTACCCTCCTCCCAAAATGTTGGGATTACAGACGTGAGCCACTGTACCCAGACTTCTTTTACATTTTCAATAGTTGATATTCAGAGTCTGACCTGCAACCAAAACTAAGTCTTTCATTTTGTCCATAGGTTCAGTTTAAAGGTTTAAAGTCAACAAGTAGCATTTAAATTACTATTATTATATAAATTGCTACTGCAGTTCCAAGTCATATTCAAGAATTACATTTCCCTTTCATGGATCTAATTCATAATTATTGGGACTCTCAAAGGAGAATGCTTCCAGTTACAGCATCAAGTATGTCATTTATAGTCTATCAGTTGCTTAAAAACCCTCCTATGTCTTAGTTTTGCTTCATGTTTGAACCATGACTTTCTTGTATAGCTTTTGTGTTTCTTAGAGATTCTAGTTATCTCACTTGTTTTTTATTGTTGACAAGAAGATCATGTAATTGCCATAATAAAAAATTTTCTGTCCATTCAGTCATCTCTTCCTTAGAGCTCATTGCTTTCCCCCAGAAATATTCTTGTCTGCATAGTGTAATTTAGACCACTTTCTATCCCCAAGGTCTGCTATATAGCTGACACCCTAGGATTCTTCCTCACTGGTCTTCTGATTTCTTAGATTTTCTTAGGTTAATGTCTTCCTCTTTCTTACTTTTCTGCCTCTACTGTAAGAGTATGCTGTAAAATAACTTTTTCCAAAACGTTGTCTGGGAAATAAATTTTCTGAGTCTCAGCATATCTCAAAATGTCATTATTTTGCCCTTCTGCTAACTGATATTTTTTAAATGATTTCCCCCATTTCCAATTTCCAGAGGCAGGCACTTCAAAGTCTTTTAGCAGTATGTTTTGATACCTGTCCCTGAATCTTTAAATAACTGGTTTATGGAGTCATTTCTACATTTTTCAGTTTTAGGCTCTATGGAGGATAAAAATTCAGCTACTTTTTAATCAACTACCATTTTCCTCCTCCCGACACTCACTTCTTCTCATTTACCTAAATAGGATTTCATTGCTATAGCTTTGATGATTTAATTACTTAATAATCTTATTATTATGACTTTGTAGATGTTGTTCACAGCTGAACCATAATAGTTCTCTTTCTAGCACAATTTTTTGGTTTTCTTGCACTTAATAATTATTTTTTAAAATTTGTTTTCTGTGTTTGTGACATATAATAATAATAATATAACTCTCCGTTCAAAATGTTCAAACACATCAGGTATTCAGTTCATTTCATTTTGAGATCCTCTCCTAGATCTTTTTAACAAATTCCATCTGGTCTTAACTGTTCTCAAGTCCTGATAAGCACCTGTGATATTAGATTCTTCTTCATTCTGGGTTTTTATGTTATCTGTCTCTTGGGTTTGATCATTTTCTGCATTGTACGATTTCCTCCTCCTTTGTTTTCCTCTTATTTTATTGAAGTACCTCTTCCAGTAACTTCCAGGAAAAAGTTAATTCCTCTTCTCTTTGTAGTTGTGGATTTATGCTAATAAATAAATTTCTTTTATTGACTTGTGTCTCTAGTGGCACAGACCCTATGTTGAAAACCTAGGAGGGCTAGGGATGAATCAGAGGTAAATTGAGCCTTATTGGAACTGAAATCTTATCTCCACATAGTCCCTGATTGGGAGAATTAGTCATAATTCTATTTGCCTAGTGGAGAAAGGGTAAATATTCTTAGGAGGAAGATAACATCTTCTAGAGTCTCTAGAATTTTTAATATAAAATACCTAACTTTTAATAAAAAATTGCCACATATGTCTAAATGACTGAAAACAAGAGTAAAGAATAATAACAGTTCTATAGGTAATTCATATATTGGACTTAGCTTGCTGTGAATGTTAGATAATTATGATGAATGTGTTCAAGAAAATAGAAATTTTTATGGCCAGGTATGGTGGCTCACACCTATAATCCCTGCACTTTGGGAGGTTGAAGTGAGAGGATTGCCTGAGCCCACGGGTTCAAGACCAGCCTGGGCAACTTGGTGAGACTTCATCTCTACAGTGAATAAATAGATAAAAAAATTAGCTGGACATGGTGGCGCACAACTGTAGTTCTAGCTACTTGGAAGGCTGAGATGAAAGGATCACCTGAGCCCAGCAGGTCGAGGCTGCAATGGCTGTGAGCATGCCACTGCACTCAGCCTGGGCAACAGAGTGAGACTCCAACTCAAAAAAAGAAAAGAAAAAAAAAAATAGAGATTTGTAAACTATGAAAAAAGAATCAAGTATATATTCTGGAATTAAAAGTTCATTATCTAAAATGAACCATTTGTATAGATTTTCCAGTAGATTAGATGAAAAAAAGACAAAATTAGTGAACTGGAATTCAGATCAGAAGGAAGAAAAAATATATAGAAGATATAGAAGAGAATATTAGAGATGTGAGAACATTGATGAGTTCTAACAACGTAATTGGAACCCAAGAAGGAAAGAAGTGCCAATGAGGAAGAAGCAATATTTAAAGGGAATAATGGCTAAAAATTTTCCAAAACGTATGAGAGACATCAACTTACAGATTCGAGAAACTCTGAAAACCCCAAGATGGATAATACCAAAAAAACAAAATCTCATAGGAAACGTTTGCTTCCAGTAAGGAAAATGGTTTGTTTTTTGTTTGTTCTTGTAGTATGGAGTAGTTAACGTGATGGCAAGTTGAGAGTCTCCTTTTCCATTCTCTTACTAAAATACTTCAGCTCGCCGGGCTTGGTGGCTCAGCCTGTAATCCCGCACCTTTGGGAGGCTGACGTGAGTGGATTACCAGAGCCCGCGGGTTCGAGACCCGCCTGGGCAGCGAGACCTCATCTCTACAATAAATCAAAAAATCAGCCGGGCGTGGTAGCGCATGCCTGTAATTCCAGGTACTTGGAAGGCTGAGGCAGAAGGATCGCCGGAGCCCAGCAGGCGAGGCCACTGCACTCCACTGTGGGCGACAGAGTGAGACTCCAACTCAAAAAAAAAATACTTCAGCTCGGGCGGCGGGAGGAGGGGCAGCGACCAGGCAGCCCAGCTTTGCAAAGGCCCAAGAGATCGTCGGGGTTGTCGCCTAAATTTGCTCCTGCAAAAGTGGGAGCGAAGCCAAAAAAGGCGGCAGGAAAGGATAGATCTTCAGTCAAAAAAATGCAAGCAAAAGGGAAGAGAGGAGCAAAGGGAAAACAGGCTGAAGTGGCTAACCAAGAAACTAAAGAAGAGCTATCTGCAGAGAGCAGAGAAACTAAAACCGAGGAGAGTCCAGCCTCTGAGGAAGCAGGAGGGAAAGGAACCAAGTCTGCACAATATCATCATCTTCTGTGTCTTCTCAATCCTCTTGCCTTGGCCTCCCAAAGTGCTGGGATTACAGCCAGGAGCCACTGAGCCCAGCTGTAAATACCTGAGTCCAGTATTTGCTGGTTGTTTATATTTTGGTATAATAAAACCAGAAAATAGTGTGTGATGTTGAATTATGGGAGGCTTTGACTGCCTTGGGTGTCAGCTTAACATTCCATAGATGAGGGGTTAGTTTTTATATCCTATAATAAAAAACATGCCAAATGGTGATATGAATCACAGCCCTGCATTTAATGTCCTGAACATTTAAAATTATTTCTAGTCCCATGTGGTTTTTTACTAGAATTGTTTCCTAAAGAAAACCACTCCTTGATCATGGTTCTCCCTGTCAGAATTGTGCGCACTCTGTAACATCTCTGGTGGTGGTAGTCCTGTTCTCCTAATAAATTTGTTAATGTGCTGTGAAAGATTGAAAAATTGAGTATGTTGTGTATATGATAAATCGTGAATTGGTGAGAAGATACTGGTACTTGATATACTCTTAAGGAAAATTTTCCACCAAATTTTAAACTGGAAAGTCACTGGAATAACTTTTTAAAAATAACAGTACATGGCTTTTTAGATTTTTGGTCCATAAAAGAATTATGTACAAATTGAAATGTCTGTGTACTGAATCTGGACACAGCCAATAAACTCAATTAATCAAGTCTGTTTCAAAGGAAAAAATAAAAAGTTCATCTCATTTTTATATCTCCCAATGAACTACTTAATAGTTACATTCATATAGTTTCTGCTAATAAAGTGTAACACCTTATTCTCTGGATTAACTAGAGGTTGGATTCTAGTGGACCAGGGGAATATTGGATGAGTTCCTAAGTGCCACATATTTATAGCTATAATTAAACATTTTTTTTTAGTGGAGGATCTCATTCTGTTGACCAGGCTGAAATGCAGTGGCATGATCACAGCTCACTGCACCCTCAACCTCCTGGGCTCAGGCAATCCATCTGCCTTAATTTCCCAAGTAGCTGCAACTAAAGGTGTGCACCATCACACACGACTAATTTTTTTTTTTGTAGAGATGAGATCTCCCTATGTTGCCCAGGCTGATTTCAAACTCCTGTGCTCAAGCAGTCCTCCAACCTCAGCTTCCTGAAATGCTGGGATTACAGGCATAAACCACTGTGCCCAGCCTAGAACAATTTTCTCTGCTATTTGTATTTTGCAAGTTTTTCCCAACTAGCATAATAAGTTAATTAAAACCTCAACCTTAGTTATTCTAATTCTTCAATTTTTTTATCAATAAAATAATTTTTAATATTAGAGCTGAAACTTCCAATTATTTTTTAAATACTACCAAGCGAAAAAATAAGAGAAAGAGAGAAGAGAAAAAGAAGAAATGGAGAAAAGAAAGGTCAGTAATTCTGAATAATTTAATATAAGAATAAGATTTGACTATTACATGATACTTCACTTTCTTTTTGCTGTTCTATAATTTTATTTTTAAATAAATGTTGGTGGAATCAGGGTCTCACTATGTTGCCCAAGCTGGTCTGGAACTCCTGGTTTCAAGGGATCCTCCTGCCTCAGGCTCCTAAAATGTTGGGATTGCAGGCATGAGCCACTATACCCAGCCTGCACTTTCTTATTAATTAAGAAATGCAAATATAGGTGCAATGACAGCCTGGGCAACATAGCAAGATCCCATATCTACAAAAAATTAAAAACTTAGCCAGGCTCCATGGCACGCCTGTAGTCCCAGCTACTCAGTAATCTGAGGTGGAAGGGTCACCTAAGCCCTTCCACCTCGGGTTGAGGTGGAGGTTGAGGTTGCAGTGAGCTGTGATTGTCGTGATTATGCCACTGCACTACAGCCTGGGCGTCAGAGTGAAACCCCAACTCCAAAAAAAAAAAAAAAGAGAGAGAAAGGGTCAAATAATATTTACATTTCAAAGAAGTCAATGATACAAGTAAGAAAAGGCCTTAGACGGAAGGGCATTTATTTTTTAATAACCAGACTTCTATTGCTTGATTGATTGGCAGGGTCTCATTCTGTCACTCAGGCTGGAATGCAGTGATGCAGTAATATCTCACTGAAACCTTGAACACCTGGGATCAAGCAATTGTCTGGTCAGCCTTCCAAGTAGTTCCAACTACAAGTGCACACCACCATGCCTGGTTCATATTGTTTTAAAAAAGTAGAGATGAGGTCTTCATTGTGCTGTCCAGGCTGGTCTCAAACTACTGGCCTCAAGTGATCCTCCCGCCTTGGCCTCCCAAAGCACTGGGAGTACAGGTGTGAGCCGCCACACCCCAACTGCAAAACTCTTATTTAACTGCATACTTGCTCAGTTCTTCTAATCATTATTAGAGTACTTTTTTGAATGTTTGCCAAGTAAGGGCAAGATGTTTTCTGAGTTAGTAAGCTATTTACTACCCAAAATTTTTAATAGTCCTGAATATAAATTTTAACTGCTAGCCACCAAGTTTCTGCCATATTTGTTAGAGAAAATTGTATTTGTTCATTTAAAAGTCATAAAATGAATTTACCAGCTATGTCATTCAGGGTTCAATTAGAAAAGCAGAATTCATCTAATCAATAAATTAGCAAAAAGTCCAAGCATGGTGTCTTATGCCTATAATCTTAAGACTTTGGGAGGCGGAAGAGAAAGGATTGCCTGAGTCCAGGGGTTTGAGACCAGCCTGGACAACTTGGTGAGACCTCATCTCTGCAGTAAATAAAAAAAATTAGCTGGGCATGGTGGCACATGCTTCTGTTTCCAGCTACTTGGAAGGCTGAGATGGAGGGATCATCTGAGCCCAGGAGATCAAGGCTGCAGTGCTGTGAGCATGCCACCGCACTCCAGCCTAGGTGACAGAGTGAGACTCCAACTCAAAAAGAAATTAGAAAAAGAACAACTAAAATAAAACTCAAGGAAAGTAGAAGAAAAGAAATAAGAAAGATAAAGGCTGGGCATGGTGACTCACACCTTTAATCCTAGCACTCTGGGAGGCTGAGGTAAGAGGATTACCTGAGGCCAGGAGTTTGAGACCAGTCTGGGCAACATGGCAAGACTTTATCTCTACAATAAATTTAAAAATTAGCTGGGCATGGTGGTGTGCACCTATAGTCCCAGTTATTCAGGAGGCTGAGATGGAAGGATCACCTGAACCTAGCAAGTCAAGACTGCAGTAGCTGTGATCACGACACTGCACTCCAGCCTGGGTGACAGAATGAGACTCTGAGACAAAAAAAAAAAAAGATAAAAACCTAAGTGATTTTTTAAGAGACAGGAAAAGATAGACTGTAAATCCAAGTGCTGGGTTTTTGAAAAAATCCCTTTAAACTTGTCAAAACTTTGACAAATTTACTAAAAAATAAATAAAGTAGACACTTTTGTAAAAAGGAGATATAGCAACAGACACATAGCTTTAAAATTTTCCAGAGAAGCCAGGTTGTGGTAGCTCACTCCTATAATCCCAGCACTTTGCCTCCTCAGCCTCCCAAGTAGCTGGGACTACAGGCACCCTCTTTGGGAGGCTGAGGCAGGAGGATTACTTGAGGCTAAGAATTTGAGACCAGCATGGGCAATACAGTGAGACTCTGTTTCTACAAAAAAAATTAAGTTCAAATTAATTTTTAAAAACTTACAGAGAATAATATGAACAACTCTATGCTAACATATGGGTGTGAATCTCTGTCCATGACACAGTTATGCAAGAAATATAACTTAATTTGTCTATAATTCTTATTTTCTCTTTATGTGTGTATTTACTTATTTTTTGAGTCAGGGTTCTCACTCTGTTGCCCAGACTGGTGTGCAGTGGCACAATTACTATTCACCACAGCCTCGACCTCCGAGGCTGAAGGGAAGAGCCACCCTCTTCAGCCTCCTGAGTAGCTGGGACTAAAGGCACCCACCACCACACCCAGCTAATTTTTTGATTTTTTTTATAGAGACAAGAACTTGCTATGTTGCTAGGACCGATCTTGAACTCCTGGACTCAAGCAGTCTTCCCACCTCAGACTTCCAAAATGCTGGGATTACAGGCGTGAGCCATTCCACCGTACCTGGCCTTATTTTCTCTTTAAAGGCTTCATTTATTGGAGAGAGATGGAAATCTGATCTTAGTCAGTTTGGAGTTTCCTATTTTGAGTCTAATTTTGATGTGGAGTGGGGTGGATGTGGTCTCTGTGTTACCAAGGCAAGGGTGGGGAGAAGGTACTCATACTCACTTAGTCTCCAATGTTATCTATTCATTCGTGTATCTTCTGAGATGTCCATCATCTTCTCTGGTCCTCAGTCATTGATCCACACCATTTGCCGCTGAGTTGTCTTCATTCTTGTTTCTCTGGTACCTTCAGATATGGTGGCACTCTCTGTCTTTTATTCCACACCACATGTAGGGGCATGTGCATACTTCTGCTCCTTCACTGCTATACTTGGGTACTAGATGCAAGGTTTAGGTTTATTTAGAGCCTGGTCAGCAAAATCTCATTCCTCAGTCATTTCTTCTCTGGCATCATGTTACTAACCCAAGGTTCGGGATTCAATTCTCCTCTTCCCCCTACTTTAAAACCTCTATATTTGCTGAACTTTTACTGCATCCCTGGTACTCTACTGGTGTGCACTAATGCAGTCATCGCTCACTGCAGCCTCAAACTCCTGGCCTCGAGAGAGGATCTTTCAGTTTGTATATTGCTATTGTTTTTCCCACCATGGACTCTTCTTCCTTAGCCTGGAGAAATTTTTTTCTAAGCCTTTTATAGCTTGGATTAAGGTGAGCTAATGGGAGATGAGAAAGCCCAGTTTTTTTTTTTTTTTGAGTCAGGTTCTCAATCTATCATCCAGGCTGTAGTACAGTGGAAGGCATGATCATGGCTTACCACAGCTTCAGCCTCCTGGACTCAGGTGATCCTCCTGCCTCAGTCTCTCAAGAATCTGGGACTACAGGCATGCACCACCATACCTGGCTTATTTATTTATTTAGTTAGTTAGTTATTTAGTTATTTATTTATTTTTCTAGAGGTGAGGTCTCACTGATATTTCATAGGTGAAAATATGTGATGGGCTTATTAAAGGACTAGGGTGGCATGCATTTATGATAGAACAAAAAGTATTCCAGTTTATACACTCAAAGAGAGACTTTTAAGTCAAAAACCATTGTTAATGAGACAGATGACTCTGGAAAAAGCATTTTAAAAGTCATCCAGCAGAATTCCTCTTCATCCCTAGGATACCCACTCTTAGTCCCTTAACTGCTTCTGATGTTTCTTCTCATCTTAAAAAAAAAAAAAAAAAGCCGGGTGCAGTGGCTCACGTCTATAATCCCAGCACTTTGGGAGGCCAAGGTGAAAGGATTACCTGAGCCCACAGGTTCGAGACCAGCCTGGGCAACTTGGTAAGATATAGATAGATAGACAGATAGATAGATAGATACATACATACATACATACATACATACATACATACATACGTACGTACATACGTACATACATAGATACATATATAATAGTGTACAGTAACCTTTTAATTGAACCACAGCATCATATAGGTGGAGATTGAAAACCGGCCACTGTTCATTGTTGATGTTGTTTAACAGCTGATGCAGGTGTTCTGATGATGCTACGGGGCTGCTGAGTTACCCTGAACACATTATTTTCCCACTCTGTTAATGGTATGTCATATATTTTTCTGTTAAGTACCTATGTGTGAATAAGTGTCAGAAAATGATTAGACAGACAAATAAATAAATAGGGAAAAAAGAAAATGATTGCCAATCAGCATATAAATAAATTCAGAGGCAGGAATGATGGTGATGCCAAAAAACTACAGATTATCAGTGACTGAGGCAGAGACACCTTTGTTTTCTGATGGTTTAGTGTACACAAACTTTGTTTCATGCACAAAATTATTGAGAGCATAAGGAGTATATAAAACATAAATAAATTTTGTGTTTAGACTTGTGTCCTATTCCCAACATAGCTCATTATGTATATGTACATATTCCAAACCCCCTCTCCCCAAAAAAAATCCAAGATTCAAAATACTTTCATTCCCAAGCATTTTGGATAAGAGATATTCAACTTGTTTCTTTGTTTGCCTGAGCACCTTGGATCATGTGATTTGGGGTGGAGCTAGCCACACCAACTAGTCTTAATGTGATTTAGGGTGGGGACAAACAAACAAGACAAGACCCTACAACTCAGTAGACAAATGTACTTAAAATATGACAACTTGCCAGGCGCAGTGGCTTAAGCCTGTAATACCAGCACTTTGGGAGGCCCAGGTGAGAGGACTGCCTGAGCCCAGGGATTCAAGACCAGCCTGGGCAACTTGGTTAGACCTTGTCTCTACAACATATCAAGAAATTAGCTGGGCATGGTGGTGCACACCTGTAGTTTCAAGGCTGAAGGGGAAGGATCACCTGAGCCCAGAAGATCAAAGCTGCAGTAGCTGTGAGCGTGCCACTGCACTCCAGCCCAGACAACAGAGTGAGACCCCAACTCAAAAAAAAAAGAAAGATATGACAACTCACAAAAGGAAAATACAAATAGCTCTAAGTCTGCAAAAAGACGTTCAGACTTACTCATAATAAGAGAAATGTAGATTTAAATAAACTTGAGATCATTATTTTTCACCTATCAGATTAGTTGAAGATTCAAAAATCTGTTATCACATCATGTTAGTAAAGGTTTAAGGAAGTAGATGCCATTTGCTGATGAGGAATAAAATGGATTTAGTCTTAGTGAAGGGCGATTTGACAATATCTATTAAAATTAGAAATATATAGGCCGCCGGGCTCGGTGGCTCAGTCTGTAATCCCAGCACTTTGGGAGGCTGAAGTGAGTGGATGCCTGAGCCTGCGGGTTCAAGACCCGCCTGGGCAGGTGAGACCTCATCTCTACAATAAATCAAAAAATCAGCCGGGCGTGGTAGCGCATGCCTGTAGTTCCAGCTACTTGGGAGGCTGAGGTGGAAGGATCGCCGGAGCCCAGCAGGTCGAGGCTGCGGTGGCCGGGAGCGGCCACTGCACTCCAGTCTGGGTGACAGAGTGAGACTCTAACTTAAAAAAAAAAAGAAAGAAAGAAATATATAAGCCAGGCACAGTGGCTCATTTCTATTATCTCAGCGCTTTGGGAGGCCAAGGCCGGAAGATTGCTTTAGCTCAGAAGTTCAAGATCAGCCTGGGCCACATAGTGAGACTTCATCTATTCGGAAAATCAGAAAAATTAGCCAGGAATGATGGTACATGCCTGTAGTCCTAGCTACTTGGGAGGCTTAGGTGAAAGGATCACCTGAGCCCAGGAAGTGGAGGCTGTGGTGAGTCGTGATTGTGCTACTGCACTCCAGCCCGGGGTATAGAGACTAAGATCTGAACTAAAAAAAAAAAGAAAAAAGAAAAGAAAAGAATTATATAATACTCAGTCCTAAATTCCACTTCTAATAATTTATTCTATGGATATTTTCACACATCTGTCAGATGACTTGTTTACAGGTTATTTGTAGCAAAATTGTTTATAAAAGATTGGAAACAACATAAATATCTATCTGCAGTAGAATAAGTCCTAGAATCTCTATACATTGGAATACATTGAAGTCATAAAAAAATATTAAGGGGCCTTTTCCTATCAGCCATGGTCAACCCACCATGTTCTTTGACATCGCCATCAACGGCGAGCCCTTGGGCCGCCTCTCCTTCGAGCTGTTTGCAGACAAAGTTCCAAAGACAGCAGAAAACTTTCGTGCTCTGAGCACTGGAGAGAAAGTATTCGGTTATAAGGGTTCCTGCTTTCACAGAATTATTCCAGGGTTTATGTGCCAGGGTGGTGACTTTACATGCCATAATGGCACTGGCAGCAAGTCCACCTATGGGGAGAAATTTGATGATGAGAACTTCATCTTGAAGCATACAGGTCCCAGCATCTTGTCCATGGCAAATGCTGGACCCAACACAAACGGTTCCCAGTTTTTCATCTGCACTACTAAGACTGAATGGTTGGATGGCAAGCATGTGGTTTTTGGCAAGGTGAAAGAGGGCATGAATGTTGTACGAGCCATGGAGGGCTTTGGGTCCAAGAATGGCAAGACCAGCAAGAAGATCACCATTGCTGACTGTGGACAACTCTAATAAATTTGACTTGTTTTATCTTAAAAATAAAATAAAAATAAATAAATAAAATATTAAGGAATCTTTTGGTTACTTATTAGGAATGGCCTTCAAGTTATATCAACACAGAGTGGTGTGTAAAATATATTACCACTTATGGAAACAGTGGTGGTGAAGGGACTAACATATATACCTATTAGTCTATATAATACATACAAATATCTTTGGAAAAATACAAAAGAAATTTGTAAGATTTGTTGTTGTCTTTGGGAAATATTGTGGACTGAATGAGTCCCCATGAAATTCATGTGCTAAAGTCCTAACCCCCTACTGTGATATATTATTAGATGGTGGAGCCTTTGAGAGGTAATTAGGTTTAGATGAGGTCATGAGGGCAAAGACTCCATGATGGGATTATTGCCCTTATAAGAAGAGGCAGCTTCCTCTTTCTACCCTGTGAGACTACTATGGGAAGAAGTGAGCCTTCATCATACTTTGGATCTGATAACTCCTTAATCTTGAACTTCCAAGCTTCTGGAATTGTGAGAAATACTTACCTGTTGTTTAAGCCACCAAGCTCTGGTATTTTGTCATAGCAATCCTAAGTAACTAAGAAAAAATATATATGGTTGGTTGGCAGGTAGAAAGAAGACTTTTTAAATTTTGGATCATGAATATAATTACAACTCAAAAATAAATAAGGTCTATATGTCTTTATTTTATTGAAGCAATCATTAATATCATTCCTTTTTTCTTTTTAGAAGAAAAGGTGAAACATCAAAAAAAAGAAAGAGAAGAAAAAGGAGGAAACAACCACATATGTTTCTTTTTCTAGGTATCATGTATTTCATGTTTAAGAAGCTTATTTTGTGGTGCTTTTGGTAGTTTGTTTACATTTTTACCGGTTTGTCAAGATCTCAGTGTCCAACATCTTAAGGAAAAAAATTATGTATATAATTTTTCTTGTTGGTTATATAAAATGTATACTTTAAAATTTAGATATATATTATCATTGCTGAAATGTCTGTATGAAGAATAGTAGTGCAGACCCACTTACTTCAAAGCATAAAAAATGCCAATTGGGTTCTTTTTATCTCTGTACCCTGAGAAAGATGACATTTAGTGAACAGATACCTTCTTTCCAATTTTATTTATTTATTTATTTATTTGTTTGTTTGTTTTCTTGAGTCAGAGTCTGTTACCCAGGCTAGAGTGCAGTGACATGATCATGGCTTACTGCAGCCTCTACCTCCTGGGCTCAGGCGATCCTTCTGCCTCAGTTTCTAAGACTATCTGGGACTACAGGCACGTGCAACCACGCCCAGTTAATTTTTTTATTTTTTATTTTTTATTTTTGTAGAGATACAGTCTATGCTGCCTAGGCTGGACTCGAACTACTAGGCTAAAGCAATTCTCCTGCCTCAGCCTCCCAAAGTCCTGGGATTATAGGTGTAAGCCACTGCACCCAGTCTCAAATGTTATTTTTGAAAACATATATTAACACGTAATGTTCTTAGAGTCATATCGTATAATTAAAATATAAGATTATGATGTCTTTACAAAATAAATCTATTGAAAATTAAAGCTGGGTGCAGTGGCTCACGCCTGTAATCCCAGCACTTTGGGAGGCGGAGGTGAGAGAATTGCCTAAACCCAGGAGTGCAAGATCTCATCTCTACAATAAATTTTAAAAATTAGCTGGGCATGGTGGTGCATCCCTATAATTCCACCTACTTGGGAGGCTGAGGTACAAGGATTGCCTGAGCCCAGCAGGTCAAGGCTTTGGTGGCCTTGAGCATGCTACTGCCCTCCAGCTTGGGCAACAGAGTAAGACTCTGACTCAAAAGAAAAAGAAATGTCCTATGACTATCAAAATAAATATGATTAAAATGACAAAGTTGGTTTTTATATTATCTTCTGTCTTGTGTGAAATATTTAGGAAATTATCTGCTCTTCCAAATCAGGTGCCTACAAATACATTTAGAAATTACTTTAACTTGCTATGAACATGATGTCTGAACTTGAACACTTCATATCTGTATTTGTGACTATATTTGCATGTCCACACTTTTCTGTGAGCCCCTTGAAGGCAGAAACTAGTAGAAAATAAATGCTGCCATAAGAGTACAATTCCATGGGCTCCCAGAGCAATGATTGATCTACTTCACATTGGAAGATTATGTAGGCCCTCCCAAAGGAGATGATGATATTTGAGTCAAATCTTAAATTTAAGTACAGAAAAAAGAGGGTAAAGAGCATCCAGACTGAGGTAAAAGCATTAGAAAAGGAAAATAGGAACCAAAATTCATTTTAGATCAGGATATTTGCTGTTTAACTGGAGCATAAGATGAGAGGTGGCATGCAGTAAAAAACAAAACCAGAGAATTAGTTTGGGGCTAGTTTGAATTTAACTCTGTAGGCAGTGGGAACATTGAACATCTTAAAACAGAAATGACATTTTCTAACCTTTGTTTTAGGAAGATATGTCAGTATCAGAATGGTTTGGAATGAGAAAACCTATAGAAAGCTATTGTAGCCTAGTGAGGAAGATCAATATTAATATAGCCAATTAGATCAGACTAAAGACAATGATTGTAAGGTTGCAAAGGAGAGAACAGACAGAGGAGATATTGCAAAGGTAAAATCTGCATGACCTGGTAATTAGATATGGAAGACATAGTTTTATGGATATTCATTGCTTTAATAGGAGAAATCTTAAAGGATCATTCTAAATTTTTTTTAGTACTATGCACAAAGTTCTTAAATTTAAGGCAGCACAAATTTTAGAAATTCAAAATTTTATAAAATGAATGGTTCCTTTAAAATAATAAGTATGATTAAGATTGGTGGATTTTGCCGGGCTTGGTAGCTTAGCCTGTAATCCCGTGCCTTTGGGAGACTGAGGTGAGTGGATTGCCTGAGCCCGCGGGTTCGAGACCCCTCTGGGCAACTTGGCGAGCCTTCATCTCTACAATAAATCAAAAATTAACCAGGCGTGGTAGCGCACGCCTGTAGTTCCAGCTACTTGGAAGGCTGAGGCGGAAGGATGGCCGGAACCCAGTAGGTCGAGGCTGCGGTGGCCTGCAGCGGCCACTGCATTGCAGTCTGGGCAACAGAGTGAGACTCCAACTCAAAAAAAAAAAAAGATTGGTGGATTTCAGGAAGACCTGGCAGGATACAAGTGTTCATATTCAGTGGAGGACTCTGGTAAGTCATAGGTAGCCGGTAGTGTTATAGTATCAATCTACTTTGGTGTGATTGGTGTCCTCGTTTGCCACATAATCAACTAGTTAAATTGTAGAAGAGGAAAAATCTGGTACATAAATAATTAAGCCTTATAAAGTTCTATAATTAATGTTTAACAGAAAAAGAGTTTAAATATAGAGGGTCTAGTTCCTAGGAAAAAGGGGAATAAGTTTGTATCTGATAGTATTTATAAAATTAAGCACGGTTGATCCTTGAACAAACTTGGGTTTGAACTTCAAGAGTCCATGTATACATGGATTTTTTTCAACTACAGATTAAAAATACAATATTTGTGGGATGAGAAACCCACATAAACAGAGGGCCGACTTTTTGTATATGCTGGTTGCACAGGGCCAATTGCATGACTTTAGTATACATGAATTTTGGTATATATGGGAGTTCTGGAATCAAATCTGGAAATGTATCCCAAAGTAAACATTGCATATAAAGAATATTTTTACAATTCTATACTCTATAAAATATGTTATTTATGTTTAGTATACACTCCAACAAAAAGTTCTGAGTAATTCCTACATTGCAAATGTTTGTTTTGCCACATATTTGGATAAGTGGAGTCTTTATTTTTTTCTTATTTTCTTAGGGGCCACAGATCTAGTGTCTGATGCAAGCATTTTTTTTTTTTTTTTGAATTGGAGTCTCACTCTGTTGCCCAGACTGGAGTGCAGTGGCACGTTCACGGCCACTGCAACCTAGACCTGCTGGGCTCAGGTGATCCTTCTACCTCAGCCTTCCAAGTAGCTGGAACTACAGGGGCATGCCTAGCTAATTTTTTGATTTATTGTAGAGACAAGGTCTCACCAAGTTGCCCAGGCTAGTCTTGAACCCGTGGGCTCAGGCAATCCTCTCATCTCAACCTCCCAAAGTGCTGGGATTATAAGTGTGAGCTACTGCACCCAGCTAATGCAAGCATTCTGTCATAAACTATTTCATTAGGGTGAGACATTTCATTATATAATTGACAGGCTGAAAATTGCCACCCAATTGACCAGCTGTAACAAGGATTTGGATAATTGCAAATGACTTCTTTTATTAAAATCTTCAACATATTATACATAATGTTGACTGGGTCGGTGGCTCCTGCCTATAATCCCAGCACTTTGGGAGGCTGAGGTGAGAGGATTGCTTGAGCTCACGGGTTTGAGACCAGCCTGGGCAACTTGGTGAGACCTCACCTCTACAGTAAATCAAAAAATTAATCGGGCATGGTGGCGCACTTTCCAGCTACTTGGAAGGCTGAGGTAGAAGAATCACTTAAACCCAGCAGGTGGAGGCTGCGGTGGTCATGAGTGTCCTGCACTCCAGCCTGGGTGACAGAGAGAGACTCCAACTCAGAAAAATAAAAATAAACAAAGAAAGCTCTAGACAGCCCTGTTGCCCTGGGCTTTCTCTTTTTCCTGCATTGGCAATTGCTAACCAGAAAACTAGAGACCAACACAGAAGGGGGAGAAAGAACATCTGGAGTGTCTGTGTGAGTGAAATGTAATTGTGAGAATATTTAAATAGAGTGTAAAATATTTACACTCCCAATTCCTCTGTATTCCAGGATATTCACATATATGTGATGGACTAGGAAATTGGCTGCTCCAGTCTAAATGTCCCTCCATTTTCTTTTTTTTTTTTTTTTTTGAGCAGGGTCTCACTCTGTCACCCAGGCTGGAGTGCAGTGACACGAGCACAGTTCAACACAGCCTCCACCTCCTGGGCTCAGACAGTCTTTCCACCTCAGCCTATACACATGTGTCACCATGCCTGGCTAATTTTATTTATTTTATTTTATTTGTTTATTTGTTTATTTTATTTTTTTTGTAGAAATGAAATCTCACTGTGTTGCCTAGGCTGGTCTTGAACTCCTGGGCTCAAGCAATCCCCCTGCCTCAGCCTCCCAAAGTGCTGGGATTACAGGCTTGAGCCACCATACTCAGCAGTTCAGTTCCCCCTAAATTCATAAATTGAAATGTATTCACCAGTATGCTAGGAATAAGAGGCGGAGCCTTTAGGAGGAATCATTTCATGAGGGCTCTGCCCTTGTGAATGAAATTAATGACCTTATAAAAGAGGTGAGGACGCCGGGCTAGGTGGCTCAGCCTGTAATCCTGCGCCTTTGGGAGGCTGAGGTGAGTGGATTGCCTGAGCCCGCGGGTTCGAGACCCGCCTGGGCAGCCAGACCTCATCTCTACAATAAATCAAAAAATCAGCCAGGCGTGGTAGCCCATGCCTGTAATTTCGGCTACTTGGAAGGCTGAGGCGGAAGGATCGCCGGAGCCCAGCAGGCGAGGCTGTGGTGACCGGGAGTGGCCGCTGCACTCCAGTCTGGGTGACAGAGCGAGACTCCAACTCAAAAAAAAAAAAAAAAAAGAGGTGAGGATGCAGCCATCTTGGAAGCAGAGAACAACACTGAACCTGCTGGTGTCTGTTGATCTTGAACTTCCCAGCCTCCAGAACTGTGAGAAGTATAATTTGTTATAAATTGCCAAATATAAGGTATTCTGTTATAGCAGAGAAATGGATAGAGACCTCAGCTCTACAAAAATAAAAAGGATAGTGGCACACGCCTGTAGTGGGAGGCTGAGGTGGGAGGATCACTTGAACCCAGGAGGTTGAGGCTCCAATGAGCTGTGATCACTCCACTGCACTCCAACCTGGGCAATGGAGTGAGGCCTTGTCTAAAAAAAAAAAAAACAAAAAAAACTGAAACATAGAATTTTAATATGACTCAGCAATTTCACTTCTAAATATATGTCCCAAAAAATTGAAAACATAGACTCAAACAGATACTTGCATACCAATGTTCATACCAACGTTATTCACAATAGCCAACAGTGAAAACAACCCAAATGTCCATCACAGATGAGCAAATAAACAAAATGTGGCATATACATACAATGGAATATGATTCAGCCTTGAAAAGAAATGAAATTCTGATATATGCTGCACCGTGGATGACCCTTGAAAACATATGCTAAGTGAAATAAGCCAGACCCCAAAAGGGCAAGTGTTATAGGATTTCACCTATATAAGGTGCCTAGAATAGTCAAATATACAGAGAAGAAAAGTATAACAGAAGGTACCAGGGGCTGAGGTGAGGACAATGGCAAGTTGTTTAATAGGTAGGGTTTCTGTTTGGAGAAATGAAAGAGTCTGGAAATGGATAGTGGAGGTGGTTGACTCACGAGGTGAATATACTTAGTGCCACTGAATATACTTAATGTGTGCTTAAAAATGATAAAAGTGGTACATTTTAAGTTACGTTTATACAGTTTAAAAAAATTAATTGCCTACCATTCAGAGGCAAAAAAAGAAGTTAGTTACAATATGGAATCTGAAATCATATCAGTGATTTTCATACTGTTACATTAAAATTCATTCTTCTATCTTATACTTTAATTGGCTCTTTTACTTGTGCAGGATTTTTACCATCATGCATTGGGCTATCTGAAAAATATTGGCCTACCAAGTCATGCAGATCTTCCAAAAGTTAACTCATTTACTCATACAGTATAAAAATTTATATTCACTAGTATCACTACTGATATCTTCAGAAAAGTCATTATGTATTGGCAAATTGTAAAACTCATGATGTTAAAAAAGAAGGACATGGGAGTAGCGACTACAGGTTTTCCAAAATTCTTATTTTTTCTTGAGAGCTGGAATTTTTATCACTGGCAACAAATATAGTCAGATGTTTTTCTTGAAGTGACAAGCTCACTTCATTCCTTATGGAGAAAATGTTTGACCAAATACTCAAGTCTTGAGAACCATATTTCTCTGTCAGTTCTTTCAAGTAAAAATGGTGGTCCAGCCGGGCTCGGAGGCTCAGCCTGTAATCCCGCACCTTTGGGAGGCTGAGGTGAGTGGATTGCCTGAGCCCGCGGGTTTGAGACCCGCCTGGGCAGCGAGACCTCATCTCTACAATAAATCAAAAAATCAACCGGGCGTGGTAGCTCATGCCTGTAATTCCGGCTACTTGGAAGGCTGAGGCGGAAGGATCGCCGGAGCCCAGCAGGTCGAGGCTGCGGTGGCCGGGAACAGCCACTGCACTCCAGTCTGGGCGACAGAGTGAGACTCCAACTCAATTAAAAAAAAAAAAAAATGGTGGTCCATGGAAAAAGCAGCTTTTTCAGCCTGCAGCACAGTTTAAGTAGTTTTCCTTAAGAAACCATTCTCCTTCAGCATGCAGCATCCTGTATGCACACTTCCCATTTTGCCGCACAGAGTATCACAAAAATGTATACTCAGTGATCAAGATGTAATACAATTAATACTTTTTACTGCCTCATCAAGAGTATGTTTCATGAAATTGACTTTACATCCCCCCCCCCAATGTGCAGCACTGAAGAATACTTTGACTACAAGGGGGACCCAAAAAACCCATAATTTATTTTTTAAAAATTGTATATTTATTCAGTCACCTTCAAAGTACTCTATGATGCAATACATCTAACGACACTTTTTCTACTACTCAAAAGTTTTTGAGCTTGTCCATTTTGATGCCTTTGAGTGTTTCTGCCGCTTTTTGTTTCACCTCTTCCACATTGGCAAAACATTTCCCTTTGAGGACTGTTTTCATCCAGAGAAACAAACAAACAAACAAACATCACTCAGGGCAAGATTGAGTGAATAGGGAGGGTGGGGCTCAGGGGTTATGCTGTTTTTTGGGAAACTGCTGAACACTCAGTGCGATATGGGCAGGTGCATTGTCATGATGGAACAACCAATCACAGTCACTTGTTGGCCAAACTCAGGACATTTCTTCTGCACATTGTGACACAACCTTAAAACTTCCAGATAGGCCAGCAGGGTGGCTCACACCTATAATCCCAGCACTTTGGAAGGCTGAGGCAAGAGGATTGCCTGAGCCCAGAGGTTCAAGACCAGCCTGGGCAACTTGGTGAGACCTCGTCTCTACAATAAATAAAATAATTAACTGGGCGTGGTGGCACATGCCGTAGTTCCAGCTACTTGAAAGGCTGAGGCAGAAGGATCACTTGAGCCTACCAGGTCAAGGCTGCGGTGATTGTCAGTGTGCCACTGTACTCCAGTATGGGCACAAGAGTGAGACTCCAACTCAAACAAAAAATTTTATTTAAACTTCCAGATAAAAACTTTGGTTGACCATTTGATCTGGAGGAACAAATTCTGAGTGTACTACAAGGGGCCTGCCTTCCAAATGATAATTCTGGGGTTCTTTGGATCCCCCTTCATTTTAGTACAGTTTGGCATCACTGTCTTGATTGATACTAAAGTGTCAGCAGAAAACTGCTGGCCGGTATAAACCCACCATTAGTTTTGTACCATCCATACAAACTTCAACACAATAAAAAAGGAAAATAACATCTTATTATGAAAATACTTTTGTGCCAGACATGGTGGCTCACGCCTGTAATCCTAGTACTTTGGGAGGCCGAAGTGAGAGGATTGCCTGAGTCCAGGGGTTCGAGACCAGCCTGGGCAACTTGGCAAGACCTCATCTCTACAGTAAATCAGATAATTAGCCGGGTGTGGTGGTGCACGCCTGCGGTTCCACCTACTTGGAAAGCTGGGCAGAAAAATCGCCTGAGCCCAGCAGATCGAGGCTGTGGTGGCCATGAACGTGCTACTGCACTCCAGCCTGGACAACAGAGTGAGACTCCAAATCCAAAAAAAAGAAAAGAAAATAGTTTTGCTTTCTCAGACCCCCTAAAAGGGTTTCAGGGTCCCAGAAGTTCACAGATCATACTTTGTGGTTGTTAGTTTGTTTTGTTTTGTTTTGTTTTTATTTTAAAGATGCGGGGTACAATTCAGGGTTAGGTATACAAATGTTCATTATGCAAGTACCCTTGTTGATGAGGTGTGTTCCTTCCTGGCAGTTTCCCTCAACTGCCAATCCCAACTGCCAATGCCCCTCTTCCCATGGCAGTTTCCCACTACTACCAATTCCTTTCTTATAGTATTATGATAACTGTTCAAGGTCTGCTTATGATTGAGAACATATGGTACTCTGTTCTTTATTTCTGTGCTAGATCACTGAGTATGATAGACTCTAAATCCATCCAAGTTGCTGTGAAGTCCATATGTTTGTCCTTCTTTATGGCTGCATAATATTCCATTGTGTATATTACCACTTTTTTTTATCCAGTCCAGCTTCGATGGGCATCACAGTTGGTTCCATGTTTTTGCTATTATGAATTGTCCTGCAAAAAAATGCATGCGCAGGTATCTTTTTTGTAGGATAATTTTAATTGCTCCAGGTATTTTCCCAATAGGGGGACTGCTGGGTCATAAGAAGGTCAATTTCTAGTTCTTTCAGAAATCGCCATACTGTCTTCCAAAGAGGTTGCACTAGTTTGCATTCCCACCAGCAGTGTAGAAGCGTTCCTTTTTCTCCACATTCTCACTAACATCTGTCGTTGTTTGTTTTATTGATGATGGCCATTCTTACTGGGGTTAGGTGGTATCTCAATGTGGTTTTTTTTTGTTTGTTTGTTTGTTTGTTTTTTGAGTTGGAGTCTCACTCTGTCGCCCAGACTGGAGTGCAGTGGCCACTCCGGCCACTGCAGCCTCGACCTGCTGGGCTCCGGCGATTCTTCCACCTCAGCCTTCTAAGTAGCCAGAATTACAGGCGCGCACTACCACGCCCGGCTAATTTTTTTATTTTATTGTAGAGATGAGGTCTCGCCTGCCCAGGCGGGTCTCGAACCCTCGGGCTCAGGCAATCCACTCACCTCAGCCTCCCAAAGGCACGGGATTACAGGTTGAGCCACCAAGCCCGGCTCAATGTGGTTTTGATTTGCATTTTCTGATGATGATTGAGGCTGAGCACTTTTTCATGTGTCTGTTGGCTGCCCATATATCTTCTTTTGAGAAGTGTCTATTCATGTCTTTTGCCCACTTTTTAATGGGGCTATTTGTTTTTTTCCTTTCAGCGCATTTGAGTTCCTTGTAGATCCTAGATGTTAGGCCTTTATCAGACATACAACTGACAGATATTTTTTTCCCATTCTGTGGGCTGTCTTCCTGCTCTCTTGATGGCTTCTTTTGCTTTGTAGAAACTCGTCAGTTTCATGAGGTCCCATTTGTCTATCTCATTTCTTTCTTTCTGTCTTTCTTTTTTTTTTTTTTGTGTGTTGGAGTCTCACTCTGTTGCCCAGGCTGGAGGGGGGCAGTGGCATGCTCACGCCACTGCAGCCTCGACCTGCTGGGCTCTGGCGATCCTTCCCCCTCAGTCTTCCAAGTAGGTGGAACTATAGACACACGCCACCATGCCTGGCTAATTTTTTGATTTATTGTAGAGATGAGATCTCACCAAGTTGCCCAGGCTGGTCTCGAACCTGTGAGCTCAGGCAATCCTCTCACCTCGGCCTCCCAAAGTGCTAAGATTATAGGCATGAGCCACCACACCCGGCCGACTATCTTATTTCTTATGGTATGGGGACTTAGGGTTCTGATCAGGAATTGGTTGCCAGTTCCAATTTCCATAAGAGTGTCTCCTGCATTTTCTAAGATTCTTATAGTTTGAGGTTTTATGTTTAGGTCTTTGATCCATTTAGAATTAATTTTTGTGAGAGGTAGGAGTCCTGTTTCAATCTTATGTATGTGGTCAGCCAATTTGCCAGCACCATTTACTGAAGAGGTTCTCCTCTCCCCAGTGGTTGTTGTTGGAGGCTTTGTCAAAGATGAGTTGGTTGAGAAATTGAGGCTCTGCTTCTGGAATCTCTATCCTGTTCCATTGCAGACCATGCTTTGAATGCAGCTGCTCCACATGATCGTTCACTGCTTCTATATCCCAGCACCGCAGCCCACCCCTAAAGAAACTCTCCAAACCAACCAATATTGTATTCCTCAGATCAACACCTGACATGGCAATAGCAGCAAATATTCTGCTTCTACCTCTTGCAATCAGTAATCTTCTAAAGCATAGATCTGTCATTCCCTTGCTTCAAAACCTCCAAACAGGTCCAAGTATACTCATATATAACAATTTAGTATAAGACAAAGATGACATTTTGAATCAATGGGGAAAGGATAGATTATTAAATAAATGGTGTCAAGAAAACTGGATAAGCATTTGGGGAAAAGTTTTAATTATCTCTCAATATATATCAAAACAAGTCCAAATGATTATTCATTTAGTTATTAAAAATTAAACCATAAAATAATATGTATCTGAACACAAGATGGGAAGTCTACTTAAACATTCGAATCAATGCATTTACAGACAATTGATTTTTGACACACGTGCCAAGAGTATACAATGGAGAAAGAACAATCTCTTCAATAAATGATGTTGGGAAAACTGGATGTCCACATGCAGAAGAATGAAATTGGACCTTTATCTCACTCCATATATGAAAATCGGACCAAAAATGAATTAAAGACTTAAATATAACAAACTATAAAACTACTAGAGGAAAACAAACGGGAAAAAATTATTGACATTGGTCTGGGCAATAATTTTTTTTAAAAGCACAGGCAGCAAAAGAAAAAAACAGACATTTGGAATGCATCAAAATAAAAATGTTCTGCAAAGAAAAGAAAACAACAGAATAAAGAAACAACCTACTGCAAACCATACATCCAATAAGAAGTTACTATCCAAAAGATATAAGAAACTCAAGCAGCTCAATAGAAAGGAAACAAATAACTCAGTTAAAAAATGGGCAAAAGACCCGAACAGACATTTTTAAAAGAAATAAGTATATTTCTTTTACAAGTATATGAAAATGACCAGAAAACATGTGAAAAAATGTTCAACATCTCTAATCATCAGGGAAATGCAATTTAAAACCACTATGAAATATCACACCTGTCAAAAGTACTATTATAAAGAAAAGATGAAAGATAAAATGTGTTGGGGCCAGGCACAATGGCTCATGCCTGTAATCCCAGCACTTTGGGAGGCTGAGGAGTGAGAATTGCTTGAGCCCAAGAGTTCTAGACCAGCCTGGGTAACACAGCAAGACCTCGTCTGTACAAAAAAAAAAAATCAAGAAAATTAGCTAGCTGTGGTGGCACATGCCTTTAGTGCCAGCTACTAGGGAGGCTGAGGTGGAAGGATCATCCGAACCCAGAAGGTCGAGGCTACAGTGAGCCATGTGCATACCACTGCACTGCAGCCTTAGCAACAGCGTGAGATTCTGATTTTAAAAAAAAAGTATTGGTGAGTATGTGGAGAAAAGAGAACCCATGTACACTGTTGGTGGGAATATAAATTGGTACAGCCATTATGGAAAATAGTATGGAAGTTCCTCAAAAGTTAAAAATAGAAATACCTGGCCAGGTGCAGCGGCTCACGTCTGTAATCCCAGCACTTTGGGAGGCAGAGGTAAGAGGATTGCCTAAGCTCAGGGATTCAAGACCAGTATGAGCAACATGGTGAGACCCATCTCTGCAATAAATCAAAAAATTAACCAGGTGTGGCATGTGCCTGTAGTTCCAGCTACTTGGAAGGCTAAGGCAAAAGGATTGCTGGAGCCCAGCAGGTCAAGGCTGCAGTGGCCATGAGTGTGTCACTGAACTCCAGCCTGGGCAACAAAGTAAGACTCTAACTCAAAAAAAAAAAAAAAAGATGTTAATTAGCTTGATTTCATTATTTGTGTACATATATTAAAACATTTCATTGTATACTGCAAATATATGCAATTTTTGTCAACTGCGAGTTAATAAAGTTGGAAAAAATAATGAACATATGAGAATGGACTCCAATGGAATAATTGATAATTTTTAAGCACTCTAAAATATTAAAAGGTAAATTGAAACTAGGAAAATGTCTCAATATATGTAATATAATAGTCTTTTTAAATTTTTTTTTTTTTGAGTCAGAGTCTCACTCTGTCTTCCAGGCTGAAGTGCAGTGGCACACTCACAGTCACTGCATCCTTGACCTGCTGGTCTCAGGCCATCCTTCTGCCTCACCCTTCCAAGTAGCTGGAGCCATAGGTGCATACCATCACACCTGGCTAATTTTTTTGTTTTAATTTATTATTTAATTTATTGCAGAGGGGTCTTGCCATGTTGTCCAGGTTGGTCTTGAACCCCTAGGCTCAAGTAGTCCTCTCACCTCCACTCCCCAAAGTGCTGGGATCATAGGCACGAACCTCTGTGCCCAGCCCAAAATGTAATAGTCTTAATATATAAAGTCTGCTGTGATTTGGATGTTTATCTCCTCCACAGCTCATGTTGAAATTTAGTCCTCAGTATTAGAAGGAGGTCTAATGGGAGGTGTTTGGGTCATGGGGGTGGATCCTTCATGAAGAGATGAATGCCGTCCCTCAGGGGTGAGTGAGTTCTCACTCTAGTAAAGAATGCTGACAGTTAAAAAGAGTCTGACATCTCCCCCCTCTATCTTGTTTTCTCTCTCACCATATGATTTTCTCTTTTTTTGCATATCTGGGCTCCTCTTCATCTTCTGCCATGAGTGGAAGCACCCTGAGGCCCTCACCAGACACAGGTGCCCAATCTTAAACTTTCTGGCCGTCAGAATCATGAGACAAATAAACCTTTTTCTTTATAAATTACCCAGCCTCATGTATTTCTATATAGCAACACAAAAGGGACTAAGAAAAGGCCCTAACAGATTAGAGAAAGAGATAGCCAAAATATTTAAATAGGCAATTCATAAGATAATGCAGATTGCTAATGTGTCCCTTTTCATGCTCAATCTTTCCTGTAGTGAAATAAATACAGGTTAAAATAACATTTTTCTCCTACCAAATTGACAAAGATAAAAGTCCAGTATTCCTGAGGGATCAGGTACCCTATTCCCCACTGGGGTCTAATTTCCCCTCCTCTTGAAAGCAGGCCAACTATAGAGACTTACTTGATCAGTAGGACAAAGCAAAAATGATGCCTTGGAACTTTCAAAGTCAGTTCTTTACAAGTCTTACCACTTCTGTCTGGAAAGATTGCTCTTGGAACACCCTCCCTCGGAACATGACCACTATACTGTGAAAAGCCAAAGTGTCAGGGAGAGGGCACATGGCCAGGAGAAGATGTCTACTTCCTATGTGGGTCAAGTTGGAGCATCACCATCCTCAGCGAGCATTTTTTCTTAGATGTCTTAACCATTCGGAGTAAATGGACTTGAACTATCTTAGGAGGCAGTCGGTCCCCATGTATCATCCATTCTCAGGCTGCCTGGGTGGTTAGTGGTGGTTTGTCTACGGGTCCGTAAAAACCAAGAGTGACACCTGAGTAAGAGATGATGACACCTAAGTAAACAAGGAAGAGGAAGAACAAGGTGAATTATGTTTCTCCTTTTTTTGGAATTCTGCTGTGAGAACAAGGCTGGGTTGATATTCTGGGAATGACCATCCAAGAACTGAGTCATAAGGAGTATAAAACATTGGCTACTCAGCTGGAGACAATAAGTTATCCTAAGCAGAAGTCTCCAGTCAGGGAGAAGGCATCACTAAAACATCAAGTGCTGTGCTTTGATTGCTGTGGATTTGCTAAGTTGTTCCTAGAGCATTACATCATGTGAAAAAGAAGGTTTTCCACAAATAAAGAGAACTAGGTTCAAGTCACTGCCAGAAAGGCAGAGAGGCCTCTGCAACTGATGAGAAATGGTTTCAAATTCTGGCAATGTCAGTTACCCTTTGTAACCTTGGAAAAGTCAAACCTCTGCTTCCTTTTCTGTAAAGTGGGGTTAAAAACCTTGCCTCACCATGTCGTTTGTGAGAATAAAATGAGCTAACACCTGCACTGTGCTTAGCATGTGCCTGGCACACATAGTGAGAGTCTCAAAATGGTAGGTCGTGTACTTGCTCCTATTGCCAGTGATTTGCTGTTTGATGCAAATTGCTTAACTCCTGGCTACCCTGGAAGTGATGCCGCTGGTTCATCTACCTCCCAGGGTTAGCAGGGAGGTCACATGAGAAATGGACTGAAGGAGGGCAGTGTAGGAGGCACCCAGAGCTGAGCCTAGGGAAACAGAGCCTATGCACAGGGACACTGAGAACCCAGACGGCAAGGGAGCAAGTGACTAGAAAGAGCACACATCTGCCACAGCAAGGAACCTCAGAATGGTATTGAGGTACTCATAGAATCTGCCCCCTTCTGCTTCCAGGAGCTTTAAGTACCTTAAGTTCAGCAATCCCACAACAGTCGTGCAAATACTACTATTAAATGAGAAAACAGAGTCTCTACAAGGTCACACAGCTTGTAGACATCACAGCAGGTGCTTCACTTCCGCAGCCAGGAGAGGACGTGATGCTGAGGCAACTACTGCTGAGGCTTCCTGTCCTACTGAAAGCCAGCTCGAGCAAGCCTGCGGCGGGGCTCCTCCTGCTGGGGAGGAATGCTGCGCCCGGAGCCTGCTTTGCTCTGGTACCCGTGCAGATCCATAAAGATGCCACAGCCAGCATGATGGACTCCCGACTGAGCCTCCCCATGACCACCAGGGACCTCTGCAGATAAGAAGGAGCTTGCTTCCCAGGACTGGCTTATAGCCGAAGACTGCTTTTAACCCAGCAGATCAGAGTGTCACCAGTGACACCAGCGACCTGTTCTGAGGACAAGGGCACACCCACATCCTCCCACTCACTTTTACCAGCTGCCTTACAGTTCTGCCACTTGGCACAAGAAGGGAAGAAGAAGGGAAGAAATCTTCCCACAACCCATTCCCAGCCAGCCACTTCCACCTGCGGGATTCCAATTTCCTCGGTTTCTCTCTCTCTCTCTCTCTCACACCCACACCCACCCACCCCCACACACACACACACACGCACACACAGGGCCTTATGAATAGTGTTCACAACAGACATCAGATAATTGTCATCCTATGCAATCGTATTCTTGCGGGTTTATAAGAGCTCAGATTCCATCTCCCCTCTTCATCTTTCCAGTTGCTATAAAATGATATTTGCAGCATCTTTATAGGATAAATCTTATCTCCAAGCATCTTCTGAAATGCTGCTGAGGAGACAATAAAGATCTATAATAAATGATAAACATCTGTCTGATAAAAACTTTGCAACCATCTGTCTCTAACATAAGATCACACAAGGCCATTATAATAGTTCCAGAGGGCATGCATCTCTCGCCTATTGAAACTAAACCACTCAGGCATGTGTTAGATTCAGACAGATTCGGATATGCCAACAGAGAATTTCCTGAGTCCCCCAGAGTCACCATGGTTTCAGCCTTGGCTGCATAATGGAATCACCTAGAAAGCATTAGAAAAATTATGCCAGGGCCCCAACCCAAATTGCTGATTTCATCAGTCTGGGGTGTGGCCTAGGCACCAGAATATTTAAAAGCTCCCAGATGATCTAATGCGTAGCCAAGCGTGGGAACCATCGATCTTAAAGATTAGGAAAATCGGGCTCAAGGGCAATGATGAAAGAACCAGGTTTAAATACTCCAGAGGAAAAAAAGTGAAAAATGTTCTTCAGTGCATTCAATAGACTGTCTGTTACCCATACTAATTGAAGGGAAGATTGTCACAGACAACTGTAAGATCTTAAATTTGAAAGTTCCTTTATCGCTTCCAAAAGCATTTGATCTTATTTTAACCTCACCACAAGCCTGGGAGGTAGACAGGGTAGCTAGGCTCACCTGACAGATGAGGAGCAGAAACCTCAGAGAGGCAAGTGATTTGCAAAGATGTAAGCAGGAGAATTGTTTTGCGAAAGCTACAGTTCAGAATGTTCAATAGCCTCAAAATTCAAACAATTTTATCTGGGCTGTTACATTCCATTTTTTCCCCTGAGGAAGAGAAAAATCTGCTCATGAGTAAAAAACCAGGAAACATTTTAAGACAAGATAGAGTGGCAAGAGAAAAAAAGAATCAAAATGAAAAGTTCTTCAGAAAACGATAATGGAGGGCTGATTTCATACTGATGACAATAAGCAGCTGCCATTGTTTTATTTCTTCCTGTGCATAAATACACCTGGGCAGAAGACTGATACGACAACAGAAGTTTAGACAGTCAAGTGAACTTTCCAGTTTTACCACCCACGAGATCTTCAATTGGAACTTGTGGTCCTGAAGCCATACTAGAGGAAAATGGGGTAGAAACTTCTATGGATTACCTTGATAGGAGATCAAAGGTCACTTTAAGTACTTTGAAAGAACTAAGATGATGTTACAACAGTCAATAATTAAGGAAAACTATTTCACTAAGTGAATCTTTCCAACCTTTGAGATTTTAGGTTGCTCTCTTAGAGCTTTGGAAGCTGATTTTTTGGGGGGTTGGGGGAGTCATCTCATGTATTTTCCCACCTACTTTCTTGTAGGGACAACACCCCCCCTTTCACTTCATGTGGTCCTAGTGCAGCTGTAATCTGGTACCCAGGTCCCCAGATAGGCACATGATCCAGACTGGGTCACTCATGGTACCTCATCCCTTAGTAATAGTAACTGGCCCAAGGGTGGCAGACGTTCCAAGCAGGGACAAGCAAGGTGTGTGTTGGTTACAGATCAATTACTCCAGCATCTGCAAAAACAAACCCCAAATCTCAGTAGAAATATATTGGAATTCACCTAAGTCCAATATGGCCTTCCATGTGGTCATTCAGGGACCCAGGTTCCCTTCATCTTGTGGCTACCTTCTTTTCTTGGATTTCAGAGTCCTCTCCATTCAGCTAGCAAATGGGGAAAGAGGATAGAGAATCACTTTTAGGAGATTTATAAGGGCCAAGCTGGAAGTGGAAGCTTTCCCACCTACTTACATTTCATTGGCCAAATTCAGTCACATGGCTACTCCCTAGGTAAGGGAGGCCAGGAACGCCAGCCAGTTGTGAGCTCGGGAGAATGAAAAAGCAGGTTTGGTGAACAACTAGCCAGTCTCTGTCACAAGGTCTTTGTCTGGGATTGGTATACGGCTGTTAGGAATGCTAAACTGGGGTTATGTCAGCTTGGAATACCAGCAGCCATCTTTCCTAACTGCAGAGAAGAATGTGACCACACCAAAGAATAGTCAACCACCACACAACGGTGGAGCTAAGAGATGGAGAAAAGAGATAGAGAGGGAGAGGGAGAGACACTGAAAGGAGGAGGAGGAGGAAGAGGAAGAGGAGAGAGAGAATGTTCCATTTTTATGAACTCTTTTGGTCAGTGACAACTCTAAACTTCCCAATTATGGGTGCCATCAGGACCAGCGACATAAAAGAAAAATTTAGAGCCCCTTTATAAAAAATTATTGGGGGGAGAGAGGAAAATTATTGGCCGGGCATAGTGGCTCATGCCTATAATCCCAGCACTTTGGGAGGCTGAAGCAAGAGGATTGCCTGAGCCCAGGGGTTCGAGACCAGCCTGGGCAACTTGGTGAGACCTTGTCTCTACAATAAATCAAAAAATTAGCAGGGCATGGTGGCACGTGCCTGTAGTTCCAGCTACTTGGAAGTCTGAGGCAGAAGGATCATCTGAACCCAGCAGGTCAAGGCTGCAATGGTCGTGCACATGCCACTGCCCTCCAGCCTGGGTAACAGAGTGAGACTCCAATTTAAAAAAAAAAAATTATTAAGAATTTCAAGACAGCAACAGTCTTATCTGGCTGGAAGGCTTATAGATAACCACACCTTCACTCCACCTCCTTTATGGTTATTATACCCAGAGTTGATCGGTAAATATCTGATGAGCAAATCAATGAATTCTTAAGTGTATTGACTGCATACTATGTGCCAGGCAAATCAGACATGGACCCTGGCCTCAAAGGGCTTACAATCTAATGAATGATACGGATATATCATAAGTACTTCAATGTTCATTAATCTCTCCACTTGGTCCCTGCCCCAGGTAAGCTGCCCCAGGTATGCTGGTGTCCATAAGCACCTATCTGTTCGGCACATTTGTCAAGTACCTGCTGTGTGCCCAGAAGGTAGGTATGCAGAGGTAAAAGACCTGCTTCCTTCCCTTAAGGATTTCACACTTAAGGCTGAAGGCAGGAGAACTGTGAAGTGCAGGGAAGAAGTGACAGAAAAATCATGTACATTCACATCACTGTGTACCAAATACAGTGACAGAGGAGTTTGGGGCTGTTCTGAGAGCACAGAGGATCTATAATGCTGAGAGGCAGTGTGGTGTGTGGAAGGAATCTTGGTTCCAGTTCTAGGTGGCCACTTGACACCTAACCTGAGACAAAACCTAACGTCCTGGTCAAGATCTAGTGAGATAATGTGAGTGAAAGTACTTTGTAAATGGCAAAGAACTGTTCAAATGTTAATAAAGGAGTCACTTGATGACAAAGTCTTTTCTGTCTGTTAAGGTAAATGGAGGCACTGTAGGCTGGTGCCACAGGAATAAAGCAAAGATTTGCAAAGGTAAAGCAAGAGTTTATTCCACTCAAGAGAGCAGGGCTGACACTAAGAGGTAGAGGTAGTACAGCCGGCGGAGGGGTAGAGGGACTGAGGAAGGAGGACTTTGAAAGTTTTAATCAAGGCGACAGGGAAAGAAAACTTTCCAGCAGTTGTATTTCTAAATGTTGATAACACCAGTGTCTCGTGTCCTTGGCATTGTCAGGGCAACCAGTCCTGTGACTCCAAGGTTTTCAGCCTCTGGTGGGTTGGTGGACAGTCACTAAAGTCTGATTACAGTTAGGTCACCTTGGTCTTGTATAGTTGGTAAACAAAAGCCTAAATAGGCCTACTTGGGAGATGCAAACCAATTATTAATAGCTACCTCCAGAAATCTGGTTCTGTTCTTGGCTAATGATTAGGAAGTGGGGAATGGGACAGACAGCTAGCAAAGTATGACAAAGCTTAAGCAATGTTAAAATGACTGTTCTGGCCGGGCTCGGTGGCTCAGCCTGTAATCCCAGCACTTTGGGAAGCCGAAGTGAGTGGACTTCCTGAGCCTGCGGGTTAGAGAGCAGCCTGGGCAACTTGGAGAGACCTCATCTCTATAATAAATTTAAAAATTAGATCAACGGGATAGCGCGTGCCTGTAGTTCTGGCTACTTGGAAGGCTGAGGTGGAAGGATCACCAGAGTCCAGTAGGTTGACGCTGGGGTGGTCGTGAGTATGCCACTGCATTCCAGTCAGAGCGACGGAATGAGACTCCGACTCAAAAAAAAAAAAGATTGCTCTTTTGCTGTTACGCCATTTGATTCACCCTTTCACTGTCCATAGCAATATTACTGGACTGGCTTATTTGAATAAAAGATACATTATTTGTGTTCCTTTAGCAATTTGGGGCTGCTTCTTTGCCTAGCAACTTGATTTCCTTTTTACTGTGGAGAGACTAACCTCAAATAAGTCCCCTTTTGCCCTGGGTTGTAGAACTTGCATGTTTAGTGAGAGCCTAGCAAAGGCTCACAGCCCTGAACAGGTGCCAGAAGTAACTTCTGAGCAGTTAGCCCAAGCTCCCAGTTCACACAGAGAGGAACAGCTTGTTCCTGGAATGTAATTTTCCCTAAATCAAATTCTAGCTGGGAGAGGAGACTAGGTTGGAGAACTTCCAAGTTTAACTGCAGGGCTTTGAGAATGTTGTATTTGTTCCAGCAAGGGAATTGTAATTGGAATGCAATACAATAAAATATTCTAGAAAACACTTCCCAACCTCTTGACTTGTGAATGTCTCAACAATGTAAAAACTTTAGAAATTTTAAAAAATCATGGGTAGCCAGGCTCGGTGGCTCAGCCTGTAATCCCGTGTCTTTGGGAGGTTGAGGTGAGTGGATTGCCTGAGCCCGTGGGGTCGAGATCCGCCTGGGCAACTTGACGAGCCCTCTACAATAAATCAAAATTAGCCGGGCGTGTCTCGGTAGCATGTGCCTGTAGTTCCAGCTACTCAGAAGGCTGAGGCAGAAGGATCGCCAGAGCCCAGCAGGTCGAGGCTGCAGTGGCCGGGAGCGGCCTCTGCACTCCAGTCTGGGTGACAGAGTGAGACTCCAACTCAAAAAAACAAAAAAAACCAAAAAATCATGGGTAAGACGGGCACAGTAGTTCATACCTGTAACCCCAGCACTTTGGAAGGAAGAGGCAAGAGGGGTTCGAGACCAGCCTGAGCAACATGGTAAGACCTCATCTCTACAATAAACCAAAAAAAGTAATTGGGTAGGGGGGAGAGGGATGGGATTAACAGTAGCAAATATCTGTCTGGGGAAGGGGAAACATCTCTTATCAACAGGGTGCCTGAATGAAACGTAATTGTACACCTAACCCTTAACTGTACCCCACAAAACCATAATAAAAAATATTGATTAAAAAAAAAAAGTAATTGGGCGTGGTGACACATGCCTGTGGTTCCAGCTACTTGGAAGACTGAGGCAGAAGGATCACTTGAGCCCAGCTGGTCAAAGCTGTGATGGCCGTGAGCATTCTACTGCACTGCAGCCTGGGCGACAGAGTGAGACTCCAACTCAAAAAAAAAAAAAAAAAAAACCAGATATGATAATGCAAATTATCATATAATAATATACTACATAATAATATTTATAAAAAGAAACAGATGTCAATTCTTCCTTTTAACAAATGAGTCAAGGTATTAACTTTAAATAGTTGTCTAAAAATGGCTTGCCAATAAATAAAAACTTTGAAATAACATACCGTGTTTTGTTGGGGACCATATGAATATTAAAAATATAGACTGAAATTCAACTACATGGTGAATGATAGCATTAAAACTAGACACAAACTTTTTCATTACCCACTAGTGGAATTCTTGACACTTCCCTGATTTATTGTGAGAAATCTAAGTGTTTTGTTTCTAAATGGCAAGAAAAGGGGAGAAAGTTTTAGGTTGCTATTTGCAAGTTTCAGAAAATAAAACATGGATGTGACAATTATTTTCAAGAAATAAAAGTCAGATTAGATCAATTGTCGTTATTGTTTTTTAACATTACTTTTGGTTGCAGTTGTGGAAGAATGTTTCACCAAATGACTGTAACAAGGATCTGAGTAAAGAGCATCTTTAGGATAATTTGCAGAGTTACCATCCCTTGTGTGCATTCATTAACTTATTGCATGTCAGCATGAATGTTCCACAAGCATTCTATCTTTAAACAATGCTTCATTATGGAATCAAATAACACTATATGACCAAGCGTCAAACGAATTGCAACTTTCTTGTCAGTGTGTAGGGCATGATTAGATCCTCATTTAAAGAAATAAGCTGTAAGAATAATTTACTGGGAATAGGGAAATGGACTGGGTGCTAAACAATATTAAGGAATTGCTGTTAATTTTGTTAAAAGCTGTAGTGTGAGCCGGGCTCACACCTGTAATCCCAGCACTTTGGGAGGTAGAAGCAAAAGGATTGCATGAGCCCATGGGCTCAAGACCAGCCTTGGCAACTTGGCAAGACCTCGTCTCTACGATAAATCAAATTAGCTGAGTGTTGTTGCACGAACCTTTAGTTCCAGGTATTTGGAAGGCTGAGGTGGAAAGATCACTTGAGCCCAGCAAGTCAAGGCTGCGGTTGCCGTGAGTGTGCCACTGCACTCCAGCCTGGGTGACAGAGTGAGACTCTGATTAAAAAAAAAAAAAGTGGTAGTGTTTTATCAGCCAGGCATGGTGAATCACACCTGTAATACCAGCACTTTGGGAGGCCAAGGTGGGGATTGCTTGAGCCCAGGAGTTTAAGACTAGCTTAGGCAACATAGTGAGATATCATTTCTACAAAAAAAAGTTAAAAAATTAACCAGGTTTTGTGGCACATGCCTGTAGTCTCTGCTACCCAAGGAGGCTGAGGCAGAAGGATTATCTAAATCCAGAGGGCCCAGGCTCCAGTTAGTCATGATCTTGCCACTGCACTCTAGCCAAAGCAACAGACTCCCAACACCCCCTCAAAAAAAGTATTATAGTTTTCTTTTGTTTTTTGAGAAAGCAGGATTTATTGAGAGGACAGAAAAGCTCCCACAGTGGGAGGGGACCCGAGGGGGTTGCCCTAGTAGTGTAGTTTCATAGGGAAAATATCTTGTTTCTATGTAGTGCATCCTGAAGTATTCAGGGATGAAATGTCATGATTTCTGGGATTCATCTTAAAATACTTCACAGAAAAATACAGCCAGGTGCGGTGACTCACGCCTGTAATCCCAGCACTTTGGGAGGTGGAAGCAAGAGGATTGCCTGAGTCCAGGGATTCGAAACTAACCTAAACAACTTGATGAGACCTCATCTCTACAGCTGGGTGTGATGGCGGGTGCCCACGGTTCTAGCTATTTGGAAGACTAAGGCAGAAGGATTGCCTGAGCCCAGCCTGAGCACAGAGTGAAACTCCAACTCAAAAAAAAAATACTTCACCAAAAAAAAAAGATAGATACGCTAGTAACTATTAAACCTTGGTGATGAGTATATGGGGCTCCTTAAACTTCTTCCTCTAAAAAAAGTGCTTGAAATTGTTAAATTTTTTTTGTTGTTTAAAAAAAAATGTAGTCAGAGTGGTCTCACCCCACCCTCGCCCTCTAGTGGCCAGTGGTGTTGAGCTGCCTGCACATAGATGGCCGGTCCCAGGGTGGGGCGTGTCAATCCTTTTCCTCAGAATACCACCGCCAGCTCATCAGATATTCACAAGGAGGCTCTTTTTCGTTCTTTTATTTGTGGTTGCTGAGTTTTTACAAATAGAAATGGAAGCAGACATCATTCATTCCCTTGACAACCTCCACACAGAGGAACAACTTTTGAACCCTTGTGAATGTGCATGCCAGGAGCTGGGACTGGCAGCAGTAGGACACCTGGTGCCTGAGGAGGCTGGTGGGTTCTGTCACCACTGAGGTTGGCATAAAAGCTTTTCATCGGCGGCCAGTTACTTTAACTTAACGCCCTGGTGGAAGCCTGGGGTCTTTTTTTGGGGGAAGAGTAGCTACGTGTAGGGTGCAGGGGAGGAGGAAAAAAACAGACATTCTCTTAGCCAGACTCCTCTGAACCTCCCTCCAGGTTAACCTTTCCTCTCACACATGCTGACCTACATCCAGGCACACAGAGGCCTGTTTCTAGTCTCCCCGGACACTTTTGCCCCTACTGAGTTGTCTGCTTACCGAGGGTTGCTTCTTCTTGTTCCAAAATTTGTTTATTCCCTTTTCCCTACTGTTATAATTAAAGTACACACAAATCAGTAAAACTTAAGTATAGAACTCCCACCAGACAACACGTACATGTTACCAAAAAGTGAGCACAGCTTGGACCTACATCAAAAGTTTGGCAATTGGGTGAACTTTTTTATGTCTTCAAATAAAATATGTAAGATGTTTACGGTATACATTTTAATGTGTGATTCTCAACTTCTACCAATTATTTTCGTAAACCAATCCACTCCTTCATCTTGTTAGTGTTGGACAAGAGGTTTTCCACCACCCAACAAGTTTCTATTCAGATTTGAGTAAAATATAATTTGAGTAAAAATAATTCAAAACGAGATCATTCAAACATAATTTTAGCTTAGTCAGGGAATAGATGGATTTCTCCCTGTTGGTGTAACTCCTTCTGGCATTTTACTTAAACTATGATTAAGGTCCACTTGTGTTTTCTGAGCATACACTGGTAGTTAGGACTCTTCACCTATCCCCGTGCACCCTACTACAACCTTGCCTTCCAGATTTTCCATGGATGATGCACACATTGGATAATCCATGTGCCCATCATCAAGATCTACCCATGTTAGAGAGTGGAAGGACAGGGAAGCTTCTAGCAAGCTCTTCTAGAACATTTCCCTCAGGTGCTTCGAGGTCAGTTAGGGGTTTGGGCATCACTTTCTGAGGAAAGTCAGCGAGCAGATGCGACCATACACAAAAGAAACCCCAGAATTCAGAGGCCTGGGTTCTTTAGAGCAGCATTTGAAAGCTCTGAAGCTTAGTCTCTGGAAGGAGCTGCTGGGGCTTGGCTACATGTCACATGATGACACTGTGGGGTAATGAGCAACCTACCTCCACCCCCAGCTGCTTTTCTTGCACAGCAACTGAGACCCCCCCGCCCCCACCCCAATGCCAAGGTAGGAGATGAATCAGACAACAGGTAGGTAGAGATGGAGCCTTTGGACCTGCCCCATCACAGCCCAGAATTCAAGGACTCAGGGGCAGAGGCTATTTGTGCAGGAACAATCTCACTGCCCATGGGGATGTGACTGCAGCTTAAGGCGGAAGAAGTGTGTCCCTCTCTGAGCCTCCGTTTCCTCGTTTTCTAGCTCACCGGCATGGATCTAACAGTCTCTCCCTGCTGGCCCACGAGGCTGTAACCCACCTGCAGTGGTGAGATCAGTCAGTCACCAGCAGAGAACAAACACCACCCAGCAGGGCCCTTATCATTACCCACGGAGGGGTTGAGGTCGGGGATAGGAGGTGGGGAGGTGGTGGTTGTGAATGGGACATCCCCGAAGTTGGGGTGAGAACCCAGGTCTTGCAAAAGGCAGGGCGCTCCTCCCCTTCCAGACAGTAGCAGCAGACGGCAATGGGGCATGGGCTGTCTGCCAAGCCCTTGAATCTGCTGGCTGGGTGAGGGGCTGCTCCAGGACTTGTGCAGGAGAAGGAGGGACCGGATGCAGCTCCAAGCCCCAACCAGGCGGTGGCCAGAGGAAGTGGGCGGGGCAGGAGAGGCTGCAGCGTCCTGGGATGGGGCCGCCTCTGGTCTCGGGTCCGGGGTAGGTGGGACGGTTCCAGGACCTGGCGACCCGGTCACCGCCTGCCGTGCCCTCCTGCAGGTGGCTCGGCTCCTGGGCAGGGTCGCGGCAGGGTCATTCGGCTTTGGGCACACGGAACTCGGGCATGCTCCAGGCCCGGGGCGGCGGCAGCGTGTCCCGCTCCACGTCCTCGGAGATGGTCCGGATGTCGCTGGCGAAGGGGGAGATGCGCGCGCGGGTCTTGAAGGGGGCCAGGCCGGTGCGGGGCCGCAGGCTCCACTGGCGCGTCAGTTTGTGGGCCTCCTCCTCCTGCTTCATCCTCTCCAGGACCTCCTGCAGCACCGAGCGGAAGAGCTGGGACACCTCCTGCACCTCGGGCTCGTGCTGGGCCACCAGCTGCCGGAACCTGGCGGGAAGGGGAGGGCGTGGGACCATCCACCAGCCGCAGCGGGCATGGGACCTGGCCGGCGTCTGACCCGAGGGGCCACCTGTGCATCCTTCTTGCCAGTTCTCATCTCATCCACTCCGCCCTGCACCCAAGAATCAGGAGCCACCCCAAGCTGCTACTGCTTCAGCCAGTGCTGCCACTTCTGACCTCCACAGCTTCCTCCTCTGTAAACCGGGGTACTAGCTACCTTTTTGGGAGCTTTAATGAGCTAACATATGTAAAGATCCTGACACTTACTAAGATGGCCTATGCCAGAGCGTTATGGGGAGCCCTTCACTGTGGCAGGCTTACCGACACGAGGCTTTCTGTTTAACCCTCTCCCACCCCTTCTCCACTTGTAGCCAGCACGATCTCTCTGAAATGTGTATCTGATACTCACTGTCCAGTGATAGTCTTTCCACAGCCCCATCACCTTCTGGGTGAGGGTGAGCTGTCTGCCATGCACAGGGGTTCCCTGGCACTTCCCTGAGAACCCTGCACTCCAGTGTGGAAGAATCACATGTGTCCCGATCCCCCATGACCCAGGTTCTCCTGGGTTCTTGTTCTCAAGCTGGTTCCTCTGCCTAGATTGTCTTTACTTAGAGCTTAAGAATAGGCCGGCCGGTGGCTCAGCCTGTAATCCTGCGCCTTTGGGAGGCTGAGGTGAGTGGATTGCCTGAGTCCGCGGGTTTGAGACCCGCCTGGGCAACTTGACGAGACCTCATCTCTACAATAAATCAAAAATTAGCTGGGCGCCTGTAGTTCCAGCTACTCGGAAGGTTGAGGCAGAAGGATCGCCGGAGCCCAGCAGCTTGAGGCTGCGGTGGCCGGGAGCGGCCATTGCACTCCAGTCTGGGTGACAAAGTAAGACTCAAACTCAAAAAAAAAAAAAAAAGAATTAAACGTTAGCAAGTCTATTTAATACCAGATCTCCTCTACCAGATTGAGAGACAGGACTTCTCACACTTCTCAGCAGTGACACGAGACCCGAATTATGACAGGACCATCATGGCCATGTGTGTTCCCAGCCTTCCCCCTAGGAGGTTTGGCTTGTCAGTTCAGAGTTCCTCAGCAGCAGTACCATGTCTGACTCCACCCACCCCTGGCCCCAGGTGCCTCTGGAATAGACATACTTTGGGAGGCTTTCCTGGTACAGAATCAGGAAAAGGGAGAGGGTCAGGTTCTCCACCGAGAAAGAAAGGGGCCAAAAGAGACTCCACAGAAACAAGGGGTGTGGATACGGCCGAAGAAGGAGAGAAGCTTCTAAGGGAATCCCAGAGAAAAAAGTATACCATGGATGCATATGTGGATTAAAGTAATGGACGGGGGAAGATTTGGGGAACCTATGGGAAAATTTTAAATGTTTTATTGTGGATTTGTATTCCTTTATAAAGAAACACAGATAATGAACTTGGGTTATTTAGGCTGAGCAGTGGCTCTTGCCTGTAATCCAAGCACTTTGGGAGGTCAAGCAGGGAGGATGGCATGAGGCCAGGGAATTCAAGACCAGCCTGGGCAACACAGTGATACTTGGTCTCTACAAAAAAATCAAAAAATTAGCTGGGTGTGGTGGTGCACGCCTTTAGCCCCAGCTGCTAGGGAGACTGAGGCAGAAGGATCACCTGAGCCCGGGAGATCGAGGCTGTGGTGAGCTGTGATCATGCCACTGCACTCCAGCCTGGGCAACAGAGTGAGACTCTGACTTAAACGACTGGGCTCGGTGGCTCAGCCTGTAATCCCAGCACTTTGGGAAGCCGAGGCGAGTGGATTGCCTGAGCCCGCGGGTTCGAGACCCACCTGGGCAACTTGGCGAGACCTCATCTCTACAATAAATCAAAAATCAGCCGGGCGTGGTAGCGCGCGCCTGTAGTTCCAGCTACTTGGAAGACTGAGGCGGAAGGATCGCCAGAGCCCAGCAGGTCGAGGCTGCGGTGGCCGGGAGGGGCCACTGCACTCCAGTCTGTGTGACAGAGTGAGACTCCAACTCAAAAAAAAAAAACAAAACTTGAGCTACTTTGAAATTACTCATGGTTGTTGGACTCAATACTTCTTTGAGTCCAACACCAATCCAGCTGAAACAGACCCATGTGGTCACAGCTTCAGTGAAGCTATATTTATATGCAGGAACACTGTTGTACACAAGCTCTGGATGTTCAGTGCCTTAGCGCTCAGAACATTTCTACACCCACCACATTCACACACACCCTGCAGGCAGACTGGTGTGAAAGCTAATATAAAACAGGGTCAATAAGAAACCAGTTTTGGAGGGACTGGGAAAACTTCTCTAAAAAGGTAACATTGAAGACAAACTGATGAAGAAGAAGCCAACTATGTTCACATCCAGGATATAAGAGTCCTGGTAGGGAGAACAGAAAGCTCGAAGAGTTCGTGTACATTTAAACTCACATCTTTCCGGGAGCTGTCTCCTGCCTCCCCCTAAGCCTCCCTCTGGCCTGCTAGTCCATGGCCTCTTTCAGATTCCTTTTCCTCCCTTGCTCCTTCCTTTTTTTTGAGTCAGAGTCTCGCTCTGTCCCCCAGACTGGAGTGCAGCAGCATGCTCACGGCCCCCGCAACCTCCACCCGCTGGGCTCAGGTGATCCTTCTGCCTCAGCCTTCCAAGCAGCTGCAACTACAGACGCATGCCACCACACCCGGCTAATTTTTTTATTTATTGTAGAGACGAGGTCTCACCAAGTTGCCCAGGCTGGTCTTGAACCCATGGACTCAGGCAATCCTCTCACCTCCACCTCCCAAAGTGCTGGAATTACAGGTGTGAGCCACCGCAACTGACTCCTTGCTCCTTCTAACTGATACGTGGATCAACCAGGCCCCAGGCTCCAGTCCTGGTGGCTGCAGGGCAGGGGCCTGAGTCCAGCAGAGGTCCGGTCCCAGCACTCACCTGAGGATGGCGGGCCCACAGTAGGATGGGTGGATCTTGGTGCAGACATCCTCCAGCTGCAGCCGCTCACCGGGGCTGAGGTCATAAGTGGCCCGGGGCGTGCTGGCCAGCCAGCTATAGTCCACGCCGGTGCAGACCTTCCTGACCGCACTGCTGCGCTCACGCTGCTGCCTCTCAGCCTCTCGCATCTGCCCCACCAGCTCCATCATGAGTGTCTCCAGCACCATCTCAGCCGGGCTCCGGGAGGACAGTCGGGGTCGGGCCTCGCTCCATCGGAGCCACGAGATGAGGGGCATGGCCCCCGGCCCTGCAGAGACAGGCAGGAGTGCGTCTTTCCTGGGTCCCTCTCTCAGGAGGGGAATGGAGGAGCCCACCGGGAAGAGAGAAGGGCTGGGATCCAGGTGAGAAGGCCTGCTCTGCCCTCACAGTCCAGTGTCCTCAGGTAAGTCGTTTAGCCTCTCTGAGCTGTGATTTCTAATTCTATAAGACAAGGAGGGCTCTTGTGAGAAGCAGTTGTGAATAAACTTGGTACACTGTAAGCACTACATAAAAGTAAGAGACTCTACTGGCTATAACAATCCTTTTTGTTCTAAGTCAGAGTCTCACTCTGTCACCCAGACCGGAGTACAGTGGCACGCTCACGGTCACCGCAGCCTCGGCCCTTTGAGCTCTGATGATCCTTCCACCTTAGCCTTCCAAGTAGCTGGAACAACAGACATGAACCATCCTTAAAGTGGCTTCAAGATTGAGCCAAGAGAAACTGCTTTCTGAACCCCCACTAACTGAACAAAGCAGAAAATATACTGGGTATGGCTGAGCGCAGTTGTAGCCCTACAATTTAAGGAGAGCGTACACACACACACACCACACACACACACACACACACACACACACTTAGAACAGATGCTTACGTCCTGTGCCAACCTAACAAGAAAACATGCCAAGTTTCTAAATGCCTCCAGCCTATTGCTGAAGGACAGGAAGGGGTTGACATCCTGAAAAAACCTAACTTACCCACTATTCACTCATAAATTCATATTCATTCATCCGGCGAGTATTAATCAAGCACTGTGTACACATCTGTGGAGGAACCCTGCGATCTAGGAGGTACGAGACATGATGAATAAAGGCCGTGACATCAGCAGAAGAGGTAACTGTGGTGATGAGGTAGAGAGCAGGACTGACGGGCGTGGTGGAAGGAGTGACTCTAGATGATGAAGAGGGTCAGGGGAGCTTTGTGGACAAAAGCAGGCTGAAGGGTGGCAGGCATCAGACACATGGGCTGACAGAGAAGGTGTCCCAGGTGGAGAACCCGGACCCAGCTGTGGCACAGGTGATACGGCTAAGCGGAGCAGCAGGTGTGAGAGCAGGGACCCCAACTCATCATCATGCTCCCTTGCGGGCCTGGCCAACGCAGGCCTCCTCAAAGACGGACTGACTAGTTGAGTGAACGAACGGGAGATGCCAGGCCTGGCTCACACCTATGATCCCAGCACTTTGGGATGCCAAGGTAGTAGAACTGCTTGAGCCCAGGAGTTTGAGACCAGCCTGGGCAACATAGCAAGACCTCATATCTACCAAAAAAAATTTTTTTTTTAATTAGCCAAGTGTGGTGGCACGTGCCTGTGGTCCCAGCTATTCAGGATGCTGAGGTAGGAGGATCGCCTGAGCCCAGGAGGTCAAGACTGTGGTGAGCCATGACAGTGCCACTGTACTCCAGACTGGACAACAGAGTGAGACCCTGACAAAAAATAAATCAGCAAATGGGTGGATGAGCACTGTCCTATTGCCTGTCAGATGTGGTTTGTGCCTCTGGCAACAGTGGAGTGCCATTCCTGCACTCAAGTCTGAAGGGGTCTTCAGTGTGTCCCACCTCACCTTTCTATGCTCTTTTCCCCACTCCTAGAAGCTCCTCCTTTCACGCACCAATGATTCTCTTCCTGCCTAGACAGACCCTCCAGATGCAAAGAAAAAGATTTGATAAGCTCAGTCTCAACAGTCTGGTTGTGAGGGGTGTGACACCTCCTGAGGACACACACACCTTTAGACAGCCCTCCCGCCACCCTCTGCCCCCAATGCTCAACCTAGAGAAATGAATTAAGGTGGAGAATCAGACACAAAGGAGGATGCCATTATGGGGTAGTAGTATCCTTCTGGAAGTCCACTATTTTTTTCTTTTCTGTTTTTTTCTTTTTTTTTTTTTTTTTGAGTTGGAATTTCACTCTGTCACCTCAACCTGCTAGGCTCCGGCGATCCTTCCGCCTCAGCCTTCCAAGTAGCTGGAACTACAGGCACGCGCTACCACACCCGGCTCATTTTTTGATTTATTGTAGAGATGAGGTCTCGCCAAGTTGCCCAGGCGGGTCTCGAACCTGTGGGCTCAGACAATCCACTCACCTCAGCCTTCCAAAGCGCAGGATTACAGGCTGAGCCACCGAGCCCGGCTTGGAAGTTCACTATTAAACCTCCTCTTCACTCATGGGGATTTGAGCGACCAACTCTCTTAGCAATCATAATTAGTATATCTGAAAACGTTCATCCTTCACTCAAACTAAGCCCGTCACCCGTGGGGTCCTCAGAGTATGTGAGAGGGAAAGACAGACCACTGGACCCTGCTCTTGGGGTCAGGGCAGATAGGACTTTTTTCTTCTCTGTCCTTAACTGCTTCATGGGTCTAGAATAATGAGGTTGGGCAGTAGTGTATGTTTTAGGGGTTGGGGTTAGGGTGGGGGTGGGCTGGGTGGGTGTGTTCTGTCCTGAGAGCCATGAGCACAGGAGCCTCTACCTGAGGCCAAGGGACTTCAACTCAGGCACAGGAAGATGTAACTGAATATGTCACCTTTCCTGGAGTGTTTGTGTTGATGATTAACACCAGTCATTTCAAGTGTTCATTCGATGCCACTCTCTGCTTCATCCCCCGACTGCCCTCTGCACAGACCCTTTTCTTTCTTCTTCTTCTTTTTTTTTTTTTGAGTTGAAGTCTCACTCCGTTGCCCAGGCTGGAGTGCAGTGGCATGCTTATGGCTACCTCAGCCTCGACCTGCTGGGCTCAGGTGATCCTTCCGCTTCAGCCTTCCAAGTAGCCAGAACCACAGGCGTGTGCCACCCACCACACTTGGCTAATTTTTTGGTCTCGCCAAGTTGCCCAGGCTGATCTCGAACCCATGGGCTCAGGCAATCCTCTCACCTCGGCCTCCCAAAGTGCTGGGATTATAGTCGTGAGCCACTGCACCCAGCCATGCACAGACACTTTTCATAGCACCAGGAGCACTATGTGGAAGGAGACTGTCTACCTCCCCTGACACTGATGAGAGGTGTACAGGGACACTGCCTTCCTCACCTTTCCATCTCTGATGCTGGGCACATAGTCAGTAGGTGCTTAATAAATGCCAAACAAATGAATGAATGAATGCAGCAATGAGTAGATTATGGGTAAGTCATTATGGCTGTATCAAGGGGGGGCGTTGTCAGAGGCCATGGGAAAGATAACCTCTCCCTGAACTCACTGGCTTTGCGCTCTCCCTGTCACTCAAAGGTCCCTCCAAGATCCCATGAGGACTCGACCTGGGCAGCGCTTGTGGCTAAGCTGTGGGGTCATCAGGGGAAGGGCCATGGGTACCTGTAGCATGATCACCCTAAGATCATCCTTTAGGGGATTCATAATTGTCACTGTAAGCTTTGTCATTGTAATTGTAAACTTTGCTGAAAATAAGACCTGAGGATAAGATACTGGCCTGAGAGTTGGGGGAAGCCAGACGTGTAAGGGTCCCTCTGCCAAAATGAATCTCACCTCTCTTCCCTGCTGAGCCTCATCCCATGACTCCTCTAAACCTGGCCCTTACCCTCATTCCCCAGGAAGACTTCTTTGGCTGATGTCCCTCAGCCTACACCCCATGGTGCCCCCAGTACCACCAGGCCACACTGCCACCTGCTCCTGAATGCTGGACACCCACCCTGAGCTTCACCAACCTGGAAGATGACTGAATGAGGGAGAGGCTGATGAGACACAAGGCAGAGCATGAGATGCTTCCAAGTGACCTCTGCTCTAATCTGCCACATACCACCGGTCAGGCGCGCCCTCAGCTCCCCACCACACCCTGCTGGCTGGCTAACACACCTCCCCGCCCATCTGAAGCCTTAGTTCTCCTTCCTTAGTTCTTCTCTCCTGGTCTCCATCAGTTCACACTCCTTGGTCTACTCCACCTCTCTAGAGACTGCTCAGCACCCCTGCGGACTCCCCTCCTCTGCCCTTCCCTGAATGGTTGCTGCTCCCTGGTCCTCTGTCAGAGGCTGTCTTCTCATTTCAGTCAGCTTCATCCTTTCACATGCTCCTAGTTACTGCCGCAATGTCGGTGGTTCCCAAATGTAGATCCACAACGCTGCTGTCTCCCAAGCTCCAGAACAGGGGCTCCAGGGACGCCTGGACACCTCCTTATCTCCCTTCCCATTGGCTGCAGCTCCTGGGTGCCCAGCTTGGCGGTGGGTGGGTACAACCAAGGCCCAAGCTGACACACCAGCCTTGTCTCGTCCCTTTGCGTCATCTGTCAAATCCTACTTGTCCCCACTTCCCGCTGATCCTCTCAAATTCAAATATGATTCTCCCTAGTCTGTCTACTCTCTGTCCCTCCACAGTGACAATATTGGCTCAAGCCCTGACCATCTGCCAGCTATAATATAGCTACCATTTCCTGGGGGCAAACAGGATTGACTCTCCTTGCTGTTTTCAAAAAGTGGCTCTTTCTAGGACAAAATCATGAACTTTTCAGCAAATCGGGTGGGACTGGAGAAAATCATTCTTAGCGATCTATCACAGAAACAAAGAACCGAATATCATCTGTTCTCACTCATAAATGGGACCTGAACATTAATCACAAATGCACAAGGGAGGGATCGGCAGTTGAGGGACACTGTCAGGAGAAGGAAGAAGGGGGAGGCACGTAACAACACAAAGGGTATTTGGCCCTAAACCAGGGAGAGTAAAGACCAGTTGGAGACCCAAACTTCACCTGCACACACATTACTTACATACCCAATCCTGACGTGTACTTCACATCTTTTTTTTTTTTGAGTTGGAGTCTCACTCTGTCGCCCACACTGGAGTGCAGTGTCACGCTCCCGGCCACCACAGCCTCGACCTGCTGGGCTCTGGCGATCCTTCTGCTTCAGCCTTCTGTAGCTGGAACTACAGGCGTGCACTACCACGCCCAGTTAGTTTTTTGATTTATTGTAGAGACGAGGTCTCACCAAGTTGCCCAGGCAGGTCTCGAGCCTGCGGACTCAGGCAATCCACTCACCTCAGCCTCCCAAAGTGCTGGGATTACAGGCTGAGCCACCGAGCCCAGCTTCCACATCGTTATAATAAAATAAAGTTTAAAATAGAGTGGGTCTTTCTAAAGCATAAATCTGGTATCACTGTTTTGTTTTCAGCAGCTACCGTAGCCCAGTGAGCTATTATTCAAGGGCCCGCCAGCTCCCCACCTCAAAGTCTTATTGGCTTCAAAATATACACAAAAATCGGGGTGGGGGGGAATGAAATGACCAATAATTCCAAATCAGTTATAAAACTGCTTTTGGATTTTTATGAGAAAATAATTGCAATATTTTATGTAATTCATTTTATGATATTCCATATGAGATGCAGTGGAGCTTCCCTTCAAAACGCATCAAGGGCCTGTGACATCTTCAAATCATCCTACATTTAGGCCCTGGGATGCTTAAAGTCTTTTGATACTTCCTGGTTGCCCTCAAGACTAAACTCAAACTCAATGCGGTTTCAAGGCCCTTTATCACGTGGCTCCTGTTTACTTCCTCAGCTTGGTCTCTCGCCAAACCTCCCCTTCTTTTCACCCAGCCTCCCCCAGTTCCTCACCACTTCCCGCACACTCCATTCCCTACTGTGTTGGCTCTCTCTTGCTTTCAGGTCTTCACATGCACCTAGAACAAATTCAGTCTTTCAATTCTTGAATGCATCATACCCTAGCTCTTAGTTTACCCCTTGCTTCCTTTGAAATAATCCCTCGAGCCGGGCTCAGTGACTCAGCCTGTAATCCCAGTGCTTTGGGAGGCTGAGGTGAGTGGATTGCCTGAGTCCGTGGGTTCGAGACCCGCCTGGGCAACTTAGAGAGACCTCATCTCTACAATAAATCAAAATGAGCCGGGCATGGTAGCGCGTGCCTGTAGTTCCGGCTACTTGGAAGGCTGAGGCAGAAGGATCGCCGGAGCCCAGCAGGTCGAGGCTGCGGTGGCCGGGAGCAGCTACTGCACTCCAGTCTGGGCAACAGAGTAAGACTTCAACTCAAAAAAAAAGAAAAGAAAAGAAATAATCCCTCGACCCTCCCCGACCAGGTGCAGTGCCTCATCTCTCTGCCGCCAGGTGGCGCCTGCTGGCCCCCTTCACGGCTGTGTGCGGGTCTCCCTCTCCAGAATGAGCTAGAAACCAGGTCTGTGCATCATCCTACCCAGTACCCACCACCTAGTAGGTCTGGCAACAGACATCTGTAAATAAATGGAGTGATCCTTATTTTCTAACAGCTGGATTAATCCCAGAAGGATGGATAAGTTTGCCCTGTGGTGCTTTAGTAGTGGTATGTGTGTATATGTGTGCGTACTGCTGACCTACAAATCTACCTAAGGAGTCCCTTCCCACCCCAAAATTTCTCACCCTTCCTACAACCCATTTTGAGGAACTCATCCTTGGGCCAAGCATTGCCTCCCGTAAGGAGGGAATATTTTCTCTTCTTAGTCTGGATTTGCATTTGAGCCGAAAGAACAGAGCAAGAGAGTGACTCTGCAATAGGGAGTTCTTCTGTGGCTGGGAGAAATATGGGAGAAGAAACAGGAGGCACTGATGACAACTTTTGCTTCCAGGACAAATTGACCAGAATATCCACATCATGGTCGCTTGAGGCCTGACCAGGACACTGGGGGCCTGAGCAACAGGTCCACCCTCACGTCTGTGAGGGGGTTGGGGTGGTACCACAGGTGGAGGCCACCACATACAGTATTCATATGTCTATATATAGTACGTAGGTACTCGGCCAGGTGCAGTGGTTCGCATCTGTAATCCCAGCACTTTGGGAGGTGGAGATGAGAGGATTGCTTGAGCCTGGGGATTCGAGACCAGCCTGGGCAACATGGCGAGACCTCGTCTCTACAATAAATCAAAAAATTAGCTGGGCGCTATAGTTTCAGCTACTTGGAAGGCTGAGATGGAAGGATCATCTAAGCCCAGGTGGTCGAGGCTGTGGTTGTCATGAGCATGCCACTGCACTCCAGTCTGGGTCACAGAGTGAGACTCTGACTCAAAAAAAAAAAAGATGTAGTAACTATACAGATATTTAGTATATATATAAGTTTATTATAAAATTACATTATAAAAATATTCTAGCCAAGCGTAGTGGCTTACACCTGTAATCTCAGCACTTTGGGAGGCAGAGGCGAGAGGATTGCCTGACCTCAGGAGTTTGAGACCAGCCTGAGCAACATGGTAAGACCTAGTCTCTGCAATACACCAAAAAAATTCGCCAGATGTGGTGATGCATGCCTGTGGTCCCAGTTACTTGGAAGGATAAGGCGGAAAGATCACCTGAGCCCAGCAGGTCCAGGCTGCAGTGGCTGTGAGCGTGCCACCGCACTCTAGCCTGGGTAACAGAGTGAGACTCCAACTCAAAAAAAAAGTATTTCAAATAATTAGATAATGGAATTATTTCACAAATAATTTATTATATAACAATAGTAATTCTTATGTTTGAGTCGGAGTCTCACTCTGTCACCTGGCTGGAGTGCAGTAGCACAATCACGGCCTCCCCAGTCTTGAGCTGCTGGGCTCAGGCGATCCTTCCGCCTCAGTCTTCCCAGTGGCTGGGACTACAGGCGTGTGCCACCACGCCCAGTCAATCTTTTTTTTTTTTTTTTTTTTGAGTTGGAATCTCACTCTGTCACCCAGACTGGAGTGCAGTGGCCACTCCCAGCCACCGCAGCCTGGACCTGCTGGGCTCCAGCGATCCTTCCGCTTCAGCCTTCCAAGTAGCTGGAACTACAGGCACGCGCTACCACGCCCGGCTAAATCTTTTTATTTTATCATAGAGACAAGGTCTTGCCATGTTGCCCAGGCCGGTCTTAAGCCCCTGGACTCAGGCAATCCTCTCACCTCAGCCTCCCAAAGTACTGGGATTACAGGTGAGAACCACTGTGCCCGGCCTATATAATTATTATCTATTTCACAAATGTATATTTATTTATTTAAAATTGGTTATAAAATTATATTTATAGAAATATAAAATATATATTTATATGTCTAGATATTTGTTACAAATTAAGCTAACAAACTATTACATAAAATATGTTCTGTTTCCTTCCTTGTCAAATTTACCTCTATAGCAATTGGAGGGTCAAATTCAAACTGAGAATTCTTGGACTCCTCAGACTCCTTTGTGGCATGTGGCGAGGGCTGAGGCAGCTTCCAGCCCTCAGCCCTCCTCTTCTCTTCCCACCCCTGCTCCATCCCGCACTGTAAGGCGTCCTGCAAACATGCATGGGAACACCCCAGCCTTCACCTCCAAGGCCCACCCGCTCTCTTTGTTCTCCTCTGACCCGGGGTTGTTCACACGGGCAATTTCACCTTGCCCTCAGAGACTGGGCCTATAGAAGGGCCTGCTCAGTGGTCCTTCTGTGGGGAGGTGGGTGGGCAACTGTCTGGCAGAAAATTCCAGATCTTGGTCTCTAAGCCTGATCTGGAAGGGAAGTTACCCCAGGATGGGCATGCCTCCTTAACCCCCAGGCTCCTCACCTCGATGGGGGGTGTGGCCCGGGTACAGCCTGGAGGGCAGCCTTCAGGGGTTCCACTTCTCTGGGCTAAGGCTCGTGCTCCTGACTTGGGCTGGTCTCTAGAGGCAGGCACTTCGTCAGCCCCTCCCCCATGCCAGATGGCAGAGGCTGGCAGGATGATCCTGTCTAAGTCCTGTGGGTTCTGAGCCTCTTTGGCCCAGGTGTAGGGTCTCACGGGGGAAGAGGCTGTTCTGAAACGTCTCCCCACCCCTCTACTACCCCCATCTCTGGCCAGGGCTGGAGGCTTTGGCAGAGACAAGGTTTCTGCTGGAGCTATTTCTGTCCCTGGTACCAGCTGTCCCCCCACGAAGCTCTTCGGCAGGTCTGATTAAGTTCTTAAGGGCAAAGGAGGGAGGAAGAGACAGAGGGAGGAAGGGAGGGAGGGAGAACAGGGACAGAGAGGCAGGTGGGCAGGCCAGATGGACTCCAAAGGGACTGCCTTATCCCAGGGCATCCCCAGGATCAGACCCACAACTGAGACAGGGCAAGGGAGGTGGGGCAAGGTGTGGTCTGTTAAACAGCAGCAAGAGTGATCTTCCCTGGGTGCTTTGGGTGCTTTCTGCCCCCCACCCCCACTCTCTGGATTAACTGCCATGACAAAGCCAACTCCTCAGCATAAGCTCCAAGGCCCTTCACACCCCAGCTGAGCACCCAGCCTGTGGCAGCGTCATGGTAACCTCAGAACCTTCCCATAAAGGATGTCTGCTATTCACTCAGTCACCAGCACTTATAATCCACCTCAAATGCATGAACATTGATTGTTTTTTAAAAAAATAGGACAACTAGAGAAGTTTCAATGAGCTGCATGTTAGGGAGTGATCATTGATTTTTTTAGGTACGGTCTATGGCCATACCATTCTGAACGTGCCCAATCTCGTCTGATTTTCTTACATTCAAAAATAAGTGGGAGGATTGCTTGAGGCCAGGAGTTTAAGGCCAGTCTGGACAACAAAGTGAGACCCTATTCCACACACACAAACATTTTTAATTTGAAAATAAGAAATAGCTGGGCACAGAGGCTCATGCCTATAATCCCAGCACTTTGGGAGGCCGAGGTGAAAAGATTGCCTGAGCCCAAGGGTTTGAGACCAGCCTGGACAACTTGGCAAGACCTAGTCTCTACAAAAAAATAAAAAATTAGTTAGGCATGTAGTCCCAGCTATTTGGGTGGCTGAGGCTGAAGGAATCACTTGAGCCCAGAAGGTTGTGGCTGCGGTTGAGCCGTGATCATGCCACTGCACTCCAGCCTGGGCAACAGAGTGAGAGCTGGACAAGAAGGAGAGAGGAGCCGGGCTCGGAGGCTCAGCCTGTAATCCCGTGCCTTTGGGAGGCTGAGGTGAGTGGATTGCCTGAGCCCGCGGGTTCGAGACCCGCCCAGGCAACTTGGCGAGACCTCATCTCTACAATAAATCAAAAATCAGCCAGGTGTGGTAACAAGCATGCCTGTAGTTCCAGCTACTTGGAAGGCTGAGGCGGAAAGCATCGCCGGAGCCCAGCAGGTCGAGGCTGTGGTGGCCGGGAGCGGCCACTGCACTCCAGTCTGGGCAACAAAGTGAGACTCCAACTCAAAAAAAAAATAATAATAAATAAATAAAAGCAAGAGAGAGGGAGAGAGGAAGAGAGGGAGGGAGGGAGAGAGGGAAGAACTTATGACTCTCTACAATATCTTACATTCAAATAGCTCAGAAAGTGATACATGAATATGTATACAAACAAACAAATAAGATGTTGGGGCTCAGAAACCAATACCCCAAAATATGGCACTTTGATATGCTGAACTGAAGATGTCTCAAGGTCTCTCTGACCTTCCCTCCCTCCCCACCCTCTCTCCAAAGCCTTTATCTGCTTAAGATCCAGACCCACCAAAATAAACAATTGCTTTTTCTTCAGCTTCCTGGAAGACCAAGAATGCAACCACACCTAAACAGACCCTTTCACAAGATAAACTGCAAGTTAATCTCTGCTCCCTGATTCATTCATTCTCCCTAGTAATCTCCTCATCAGAATTGTTCTTCTCTCCCCTCTATTAACCTGTTTTGCCAGGATTGTATATAAGCTCCTGAACCACGCTGGGGGTGGGTGGTCACTCTGAGTCTCCCCCCCGTGTGCCCGTGAGCTGTGAGCTAAGTTTGTATGCCTTTTTCTCTATTTCATTAGCCTTTTGCCAGGTGATTTTTCAGCGAACCTGCAGAGGGTCAAGTCCTTGTCCCCTACAAGGGCAAAAGTGGCCAAATATTAATAATTGTTGTGTCTGAGGGGCATTTATGAGTGTTTATTGCACTAGTCTAATTTTCTGCATATTCATAATTTGAAAGTTGGGGAAATATAGCTCAAACCCCACTTTTTGCAGGAAGCCTTCCCAACTTGTTCTGTCCGATGGGTTTCTTTTGTTCCTCAGTGCCTCTGCCACAATTTACATGTTACTCATTTCTGTCGCTGTTGCATTTCTCCACTGATGGGCCTGGGCATCACGGCTGTGCACAGTGGGGTATGCTGGCCTGGCCTGGGGTCTGGATACTAAAGCCCAGGCCTGAGTTCTCATCTACCCAGTTCACTCACTTACTGGAGACTAGGCAAGCATAGAGGAGTGTCTGCAATGTGTCTGTCACAGTGCCAGATGCAGGGGCTCCCTCAAGGAGTGGGCATTCAAGAGAGGGAGGAAAACAAGCAGACAAGCAATTGTAACACTGCAGAAGGGTACAACTTCCTGAATGGAAGAACACTCCTGAACCTCAGAGTACAATCAATGAAGATGGTATGGCCAGGAAATGCCTGCCGACAGAATAACTGTTCAAGCTCGTTAGCCAACTGGGCCTTGGTTTCTGCATTGATAAAACTGGGTAAATACACCTGCTTAGCCCACTCCAAGAGGTTCTTGTGAGACTCAAGTGAAAGGCAGTATGTGAAAGCATTTGGTAAGCTTAAAATCCTGTGCGATGATCAGGGGTTGTAAGAATCAGGGGAATTCATGGAATTCGGAGATCGCAGGACAATTCACAACTGCAAAGATGTGGAATCAACCTAAATGCCTATCACCTGATTAATGGATAATGAAAATGTGGTGTGTGTGTGTGTGTGTATGTGTACACATACCATGGAATACTACACAGCCCATAAAAAAATGAAAGAAATGAAATCGTGTCCTTTGCAGCAACATGAGTGGAGCTAGAGCTCATCATCCTAAGTGAACAGACTCGGAAACAGAAAACCAGACTCGGAAACAGAAAACCAAACACCACATGTTCTCACTCATATGTGGGAGTTAAATGGTTACAAGGATGGAAATAATAGACACTGGGCACACTTCATAAGGGGTGTGGGGGGAGCTAAGGTTCAGAAACTACCCAGAGGGCACAATGTTTACTACCTGGGGAATGGGCCACCTGAGACCTAATCTCCACCACTACACAATATGTCCATGTAACCAGTAAACATGTGTATCCCCTTGATCTAAAATTTTTAAAAATTAAAAAACAATAAGCCGGGCTCGATGGCAGCCTGTAATCCCGTGCCTTTGGGAGGATGAGGTGAGTGGATTGCCTGAGCCCGCAGGTTCAAGACCCGCCTGGGCAGCGAGACCTCATCTCTACAATAAATCAAAAAAATCAGCCGGGCGTGGTAGCGCATGCCTGTAATTCCGGCTACTTGGAACGCTGAGGCGGAAGGATTGCCGGAGCCCAGCAGGTCGAGGCTGCGGTGGCCGGGAGCGGCCACTGCACTCCAGTCTGGGCGACAGAGTGAGACTCCAACTCAAAAAAATAAATAAATAAAAATAAAAAAATAAACAATAAAAAATGTAAAAATTAATCCAGAGAACCCAGAGACAGGGCATGCCACCTTCGGCCCTGCCCAGTAGCTGGAGAGAAGAGACAGACGGATTGCTGACCAAACTGAATGGCAACATGAAGCAAGAAGAGAACAAATGAAAGCCAGCTAGGAGGATGGGCTGAGAGGCCCCATGAGTATCAAGGCCTCGCCAAACCTCGTGGTCCTCTGTGAGAATCTTGGAGGCCGCGTCTCCCTCCTCTGTCCTGGAGCTGTGTTGAAGACAGGGTTGCTGCCATCCGTTGACACCTGCCTTGTGCTGTCTCTCCTCACCTCCCCTCTGCCTAGGCTGGGGCCTGGGGCTCAGTCCCTCCCTACCGTCTCTCGCCCCCACTCGCCACTGCCTGTGCCCTCGGATGCACTGAATTCGGTTCCTACCCTCTTCCCCTCCAGTCACATGCTACCTATGTCCAAGTCATGGCTCCAAGCCTCAGTTTCCCCACCCATAAAAGGGGTATACAGGTACCTACTTCAAGTTACAAGTTAAGACCAAATAAAGTAATGTCTGTGGAGGCGCTTTATAAACTAACGAGATGCTGGTTCACCTAGATCTGTGACCACTATTGTCACTCAGTGCAGGGATTTTTACCTTGGGGTCCTTAGGAGAATTTAGAGATTTATGAACTTGGATGGAGAAAAAGTCTTTATTTCCACGACCCCTTAACTGGAATGTAGTATGTTCTTTAGTAATGAATGAGGGCCACAAACCACAGTGTCTGCAGCACCTGTGACATTATCTGCAACAGAGATCACAGATTTTTCACTAACACTTTAAGGTTGTTCTTGAAATATCAGATATGCTCATCACTACTAGGAAGTCCTGGTGTTTATCAGACCTGCTACTAGATTTTGTTATTTTACATGTTCATAGAGAGGCACATTTATTGTTATATCACAAATTGTTTTCTTTTTTAATTTCAACAGAGCTGGTTTCCTTTGTAATTCAGTGAACTTGATTTTATACTTTTTTTGTCCAAGGCACAAAAAGTAAAGGATCCCCTGGCTTGGTGCAAGCTTGACTGCAACCTTGTTCCTGCATTCCTTCACCCTGGTTTGTGGCTGTGGTGCTCATGACACCCCCCCCCCCACCCCCAGTTTCAAGAGAAAGCTCAGTGGATGGAGCCTCCGGTTTACAGAACAGTCTTTGCCCTTTGGCGTCACTGACCCGAGTCTTTCTCTTCCATTCTCTGATCTTCTCTACCCTCCTTCCTTTCTGCTTCATTACCCTTCCACCCCCACACTCTCTGAGTCTTCCCTTCAGCCTATTTTTGAGCATCCCTGAGGATAATATCTTTTCCGCTGTTCCCTGGGAGACGCTGCTACCAGCTGTGGCTCGTTAGCTTTGCTGGAAGAAACTTCCTCATGCCTCAAGGGCAAGAGGAAGCTGTGGTTCCAGGCAGTTAGCACTCAGAGGGTGACTAGGGATGTCTTGTGGTGAGAACAATGGGGGGTGTGCCCTTGAAATTGGAGGCTAGGCTCTGAACCCCTACAGGAGGAATAAGAGTGTCAGCAGCCTCTAGTGAGTACCAAGCCAGCCTCCAGCCAACCAGTGGAGGACACTGCAGTCCCTGGTCCAAAAAGGCTGATGGGAGCCCACAGGGGACCTGGCCCAGGCTCCTCCACCTCTAAAGTTGAGCCACGCATCTGCAGGCCAGGGTGAAGGGCTGCCCAGTGTGACCTGCAGGGCCAATGGGAACAGAGCGGCACCTGTGTGGAACAGGGCTGTCCCAAGAACAGCATCACTAAGCAAGCAGGTTGACTAGTCAGTCTAGACAGAGGCTTCTCAGTAGGTGCAGCGAGTAGGTATCCTCTCTCTGACCAATCTTTCTTCAGTCTGTTTTTGCTAAGGCCCAAGACCGACTTCACAGATTGCAAATTGACCTTATTTCTCTTTGGCATTATATAAAAATAACCTGTAATCCACAAAGCCAGGTATGACTGGGCCTGACCTGGGGTCCTCCGCCCATCTAACAGACCTCTGCTCATCTCTCAAAACCCACCTCAAGGGTCTACCCCTCCCTGCAGCCTCTCCCTCCCCCCACAACCCCTACTGATCTCCATGGCCCCTGTGCTTAGCACAAGCACAGCATCTCACAAACACGGTTCTCACCTTTTTGGTTGTATTTCTCTCTCCCCTTCCCGGCTATGAACTCTGGCGAGGGTGGAGCTGTGTTTGTTGGATCTGCTGGCACACAGTAGGCACTCCATAAGTGCTTCCTGGATGGCTGAATAAAGGGCAGTTGGTCCTCCTCATTTTGAGGCAAAGGTGTAACCAGGAAAGGGCAAGTGCATGGGTGCAATTGGCCACAGTTAGAGGAGGCTGACCCCAAGAAACTCTACCCTGATCCCACAATCACAGCAGGACTTTTGTTCCAAATCCCATCTCTTCCTGGAGCCCCACTTTGCACAAATCTGCCCAGGTCCGCTCTCCTGGGCATGTTATTCAGGAAGCACAGACTGCTCTGTGGTCAAGGGGCCCACACATCACCCACGTGTCTGGGATGCTGCTACATCCCCAGAGCCTAACTCTGCGCCCTGGACGTAGGTGGTGCTCAAATCACAGTTCTCAAATCAGTGGAATCTCTGGTTTGGGATTCACCTTTCTTCCCCTGCCTGTGTCCTCTCCACCAAAACAGACGAGAACATGCTGGACTCCTCCCTGAGAGGCCTGCTGGCTCCCGAGTAGACAAAAGCTATGGCTCCCCATGGGTTTATAAAACAAGGACCAGGCCATGACCCCGAGGATCCTGCAGGGTCTGCCAACACTGGTGGAATGGATGAGGACCAAAGGGGCCTCCCTGTGGTCAGCTGGGCCCTGGGCCCTGGACACAGATGACTCTCTGAGCTCCCCAGCCTGCCACACCCCTGAGGCCACCCCTCGCAGCTCCGGGCCTGGGCTCTAACTTCAAAAGTTGCTGCTGCTCCATGGTGTGGACAGGAAAGTCGCTGTCTCCTGGGGAGACCTCCTTCTTACCTGGCTCTCGGAGGTCTGCCTCTGCCGAGGTGCAGGGTCGCAGAGGTGGTCCTGCTTTCCGCTTCCCAGTCTGGGAGAAGAGAGTGTCTGGATCTTTTTAAAGAAAAGCGGAAAGTTCAGCCGCCACAGCAGGGCAGGCAGGGAGGGTAGGCCACATTCTAAAGTCTCCCGCGTCCTCTCTGTTGTGGCTTGCTGGCCTCCCGCTTTTTCCTCTCTCTGTCTCTGAGCTTTACTGAGAGAAAACAGCTCTGACCCAGGAGGGATCCAGCCTGAGCTGGTACTTGTGGGGTGTGTGCACGCCCGCTAGTGTCCCAGGAGGCTGCAGCCACAGCTTCCCTGATGAACCGAGGAGGCGGGCCAGCTCCTGAGCTGCAGGTTGCCCTGGAGACTCACCTAAGCCTCTTTCGCCCAGAGCAGCATTATCTGCAGAGGGAGCGGCTGACCCGACACAGAAGCCTGAGATGGCCCAGGTGGTGAGAGAGCAATGGCATCAAGATGGCAATCCGGGGCCCTTCCTCCTCCAGCCAGCTCTCGGCATGGTGCAAATTGGGGGAGCAAGACCATCGTCACCCAACCCTCTGTAGAGCGCCAGGTGCACCTGAGGGTGGCAGATATTTCCAGCTACCCGTGGGATGACTTCTGGACAGAGATCCCTTCTTCCCACTGGCTACCTCCCACAGGAGAGGGGTGATTCTGGGCGCTGAGGGCAGGACCCTGTGAAGATGCAACTGCACCTTTGCCCCACCTCATCCCTTACCTGTCCTCCTGTCTGCTTATCTAAATTCTTTCCATCCCTCAGGGTAAGCTCAGGTGCAGACAGCTCTGACTTTCCAGAGGAGGGGCTATGCTCAGGAAATTATCCAGAGAGAAGAGGAAACATGGAACATGAAGAATTGATTTTGAGGTGTTTGAGGTGACATTCGGGGCTGGCAGAAGTGTCTCGTTGTGTTTTTCAGCACCCCACGCTGATGGCTGGGCCTCTTGCCTGTTTCTGCTCTTACCCTCTGTCATTTGTAGACTCTTCTGACTATGGGCCATGTGTGGGCCAGCCTGTCCCTAAAAGACATTATGTGACACCAAAACAAATGCATGCTGACCCGTGAGGGGCATTGGGGTACTGTAATGGCACTAGGCTGCATTACAATAGATCTTAGGTGATGCTGTGCCAGGCTCCAAGGGATGGAGAGACTTTTGGACACATCTAGAGGTTTTTTGTTTGTTTATTTTTGGAGTTGAGGTCTCTGTCTCCCAGGCTGGAGTGCAGTGGCATGATTATGATCACAGCTCATGGCAGCCTCAACCTCCTGGGCTTAGACAATCCCTTCATCTCAGTTTCTCAAGCATCTGGGACTACAGGCACAAGCCACCATGCCCAGCTAATATTTTAATTTTTGTAGAGACGAGTTTGCTATGTTGCCCAGGCTGGTCTCAAACTCCTGGGCTCAAGCAATCCTCTTACCTTCGCCTCCCAAAATGCTGGGATTACAGGTGTAAGCCACCGTGCCCAGCTACATCTAGTTTTGATTGTGTTGAAAGTAAAGCAGAAACCACAGACAAGAAATTAAACTATGAGTGACAAAATGGACTAAGATTGCCCAGCTGCCTGCCTGCATGTGTTGAGCTCTTCCCTGGGTGTTATGCCACCTGTGCTTGTTCTGAGGCTGGTTCCATTCGGCTGTTCCATCTGCCTTCCCTCCTCATCCATCAGAGAAGCACAGACCCTGAGTCAAGAGCTGGATCATACACTTCTCTCTTGACCAGTTCACAGCATGACGGTCCCAGAGATTGAGAGAGTCACTTGGGGATGGAAGATTTCCACATTCTGAGGAGCTGAAGCTGACCTTCTCTTACCCACAGTTCCCAGGTGACCTCCACCTCAGAGCCAGCTAAGACCAGAGCAGCCCAAGGCAGGCAACTGGAGTCCCCACCACTGTGCACCCCACCACCACCCTGGCATTTCCCCAAGGGGCGTGGCTCAGAGATCCAAGGGCTCAGATGCAATCCCAAAGCATTTCCACACTGGGGGGCAGGGAGGAGGGGAATGAGATGGCTCTACCTTCCCTTTGGGAAAGTTTGTTTATAGAAACAAACTCGTTATAGAAACAAACTCGTTATAGAAACAAACTCGTTATAGAAACAACGAGGGGGCCAGGGACCAGGTCACACACTCGTGCATGCAACGTGTATTTCTTTTCTTTCTTTCTTTCTTTTTTTTTGAGTTGGAGTCTCTGCCACCCAGACTGGAGTACAGTGGCACACTCCCGGCCACTGCACTCTCAACCTGCTGGGCTCCAGCGATCCTTCCACCTCAGCCTTCCTAGTAGCTGGAACTACAGGTGCACGCTACCACGCCCAGCTAATTTTTGATTTATTGTTGAGATGAGTCTCGCCAAGTTGCCTGGGTGGGTCTCGAACCTGCAGGCTCAGGCCATCCACTCGCCTCGGCCTCCCAAAGTGCTGGGATTACAGGCTGAATCACCGAGCCCAGCCACAACATGTATTTCTAGAGCACTATTCTATGGGGGCACGATGTGAGGAGTTGGCTAAGCCCACTCCCCCCATCTCTCCACAAGGTCCAGCAGAGTTGGTGTGTGCTGGTTGGATTAGAAGACAGGCAGGTATGGAGCAGGGACAGTACTAGGGCTCAGAGCTAAAGGCATTCATCTCCTTGCTGTTCAACCTTGGGTCTACCACAAATTACTCAGTGTTTGAATGAGCAAACACATCCCTTCTCCACAGCCATGCTTTCCTCATACAACTTCCCCTCCAACACACACACACAATTAACATAAATGAGATCATACAGACCAAAGTTCTGAGCCATTAGAGGAAAGACTCCATTGCAGACGTGCTTCAAGACCCCTGACCCTGTGACTCTGGGGAACGTGTATACAGATGATCAGAGTTCCAGCAGCTCCCTCCCGATGCAGCTGCCCCCCCCCACATTTTTCATTTTCCAAATGTTGCCTAGGACCAGGAGAGTGAGGTCTTCCCTCACCAACTTCTGTCCCTGCCTGTGGCCTTGACACCACAACTCAAAGAAGGCTTGGTGGGTGTGTTGACTCTCATTCATTTTGATTCATCAGCCTGTGGAGGATTTGTGATTATCCTTGCTGAGTATGAATTTGTACTGGGGAGAAAAGGCGGTGGTTGCTTTTTTTCTCATTTGGCATCAACAGAAGTTGCTGAAGTGTAGTTAAATAGTCAGCAACCATTCAAATGGAGAAACGCCAGCAGGACCCACGACATTGCCTCATAGATGGCATCTGATTAATAAGTTGGAAATGTGAAATTGTGAAGCCACTGGGTGTAAGACTGGATTAAAGATGGGAGGAGGGGAAAGATGGCAGAGAGATTAGAGAAGAGTCCTGGCTGCATGTGAGTGTGTGTGCTCCCCCTGTTCCCTCCTCCTTGGTGTATTTCCAGGCTATGGAGATCTTCAAACCATTTTGAACCACTTAGTCATTGGGTTTTTGAAGCCTGCAGAAGGTCTGTGTTGTCCATATCCCACAGGGATCCACCTAAAAACTATAGGTACAGACCCAGATTCTCAGTTATCCATCCCTCTTCCCACTGCACAGTCCTCCTTCTATTCCTGTGGCCACCGTTCCTGTGCAGGTGCTACAGGCTGATTATTTGTGTTCTCTCCAAATTCACACACTGAAATCCCAACTCTGAAGTGTGATATTAGGATGATGGTATTAGGAGGCAGAGCCCACATGAATGGAATTAGCACTCTTAGGAAAGAGAGCACCTTGCCTCTTCCCATGCGAAGACAAAGCCAGAAGATGTTGTCTGTGAGCCAGGAAGTGGTCCCTCAGCAGATGCCAAGGCTGCCAGCACCTTGATCTTGGACTTCCCAGCCTCCGGAACTGTGAGGAATAAATTTCTGTTGTATATAAGCCACGAGTTCATGGCATTCTGTTATACAGACTAAGATACCAAGTAAAGGAAACACTGTGTCTGACTACAAGAGCAATGAAATGTCCAACTCCCTCCCAACTGGCTGGCTTAAGCCCCTGCTCCCTTTCCTCTTCCTTCCTCCTTCTAACCTCACTCTGTTTAAATTTTTATATAAACCGGGCTCGGTGGCTCAGCCTGTAATCCCACGCCTTTGGGAGGCTGAGGTGAGTGGATTGCCTGAGCCCGCGGGTTCGAGACCTACCTGGGCAGGTGAGACCTCATCTCTACAATAAATAAAAAAAAATTAGCGGGGCGTGGTAGCATGCACCTGTAGTTCCAGCTACCTGGAAGGCTGAGGCGGAAGGATCGCCGGAGCCCAGCAGGTCAAGTCTGTGGTGGCCGGGAGCGGCCACTGCACTCCAGTCTGGGCAAGAGTGAGACTCCAACTCAAAAAAAAAATAAAAAATAAAAAATAAAAATAAATAAATCTTTATATAAGAGAATCTAAAGGAAACTAAAGACAGAGACCTAATGCATTTCTCATCCATTCATTCGCCAAGCATTTATTGACCATTGCCTCGCATTCTAGATATCACCCTGATGCACCATTTCCATAACATTTACTCACCACAGCTTCTTTTAGGTTCTTCCCTGTGTCTGACAGATGAATCTGAGGGCCTGTGGCAGAAGCGGCTAGCTGTCCACCAAGAGTCTCGCTCCTCACCCAGAGGGTAGACATGTCCCTGGGAAGCAGCCGTCCAGCCAGGGGCTTCATTCCCCAGCCCCTCTGGCATCTACGTGAGGCTGCGTGATAGTGGACTGTGAATGGAAGGGATGTGGGCCCTCCACCTTCCACCTTTCCCCTTTGCCAATGGTCAGCCAGGACTCTGAGGCCCTTGCAGTTGGGTAAGGCACAGCTGTGAAGGAATCTAGGTCCCTAATCACTATGTGAAAAGCTGCCCACCGATCATGCATGTTGAACTTTAATGTGTGCAAGAAATAATATACTTAGTGGGTCAAAGCACTAAGTTAGATTTCTTGGCTGGGCATGGTGGCTCATATCTGTAATCCCAGAATTCTGGGAGGCCAAGGTGGGAGGATTCCTTGAGCCCAGGAGTTTGAGACCAGCCTGGGCAACATAGTGAGACCTCATTTCTACAAAAAATAAAAAAATAAAAAAATTAGCCAGGTATTACGATGCGTGCCCGTAGTCCCAGCTACTTGGGAGGCTGAGGTGGAACGATCACCTGAGCCCAGGAGGTCGAGGCTGCAGTGACCGTGACTGAGCCGCTGCACTCCAGCCTGGGCAACAGAATGAGACCCTGACGCAAAAAAATAAAAACAAAAATGAAAAGGAGTTGAGGTTTCTCTGTTATAGCACTTGGCACTACCCTGACTCATATACTGTTGAGAAGTGATGGTGATAAAGCTTCCTGCCCTTTCCTAGGTTTTGGAGATCAGAGCTCTTCCTGACATGTTCCCTACCAGTTGTTTCATCTTTACCCCAAAGCTTTACTTCATCCCATGTTGTCCCATGCCTCTGTGCCTGGTGCACACCCCACCTGAAGTGCCCGCCCCCCTGAGGAAGCCGGACTTGTCTGTCAGAGTTTAGCTCCAACAGCCATGCCTCTGGGACTTGTCCTCTGTGAGCTTCCTCCTCTCTGTGAAGCCTCATCTTTACTTCTGTACATGCAGTAGATCCCCATTACTCACCAAGTGTTTGCAAATTTGTCTACTCACTAAAACTTATTTGTAACCTCAAAATCAATACTCACAGCACTTTCATGGTTATTCCAGGCCTGTAGGAAAAATCCAGTGATCTGAATAACATGTTCCCAGCTGAGGTGGAACAGGCACACTCTACCTCTCTGCTTCAGCTCTCAAACTCTGAGCAAGGGTCCTTTCCACGGTCTATTTAGTGCCCCACTTCTCACACTTTGTTCTTTTTGTTGGGGATTTGGCTGTTTATTTTTGAAACAGAGTCTCTCTCTGTCGCCCAGACTATGTAGTGATCACCACGCCTGGCTAGATTATGCTGGTTCCAACTGTAGATCTGAGGTGCTGTCTTGCTCGTGTTCCCAAGTGCGAGGAGGTGGTGACAACACCTCACAGAGAAAATAACATGTGTTAAATAAGCTTTGTTTAGCTGTAAAGTGCTATTGGCCATGAGTTCAATGCTCAAGAATCAATGACATATCATAATAAGGTGTCTTTAAATAGAAACACACACAAAACAAGGTACTGTATTGATAGGTTAAGAAAAATATTGTGATCAGAGACTCGCAGGAACCTAACCTGTATTTCCCCTAGGAGCAATGGCTCAGTGTTTGCTACTTCAGCATTTATGGTAACTTTACAGATCATAACTGCTAGGAATAATGGGAGTTGGTTGTGCTTCATGCCGTTTCCTGATCATTTGATTCTGCATCCCTGCAGAGTAAGAGTTCCTTAGGGGCAAGAAGCCCAAGCCCAGCACATGGTAAAAGTTCAATATGCATTTGCTATACCCACAATTTAGAGAAGATGATAGCTAGAGTGTTTGGGCTCGAGACAACTGCGCCCATGGTCGAGCCTCCACTCCTACCCCAATGACCTCAGGTCAGTGCTTTAGCCAATCCCTTGGTGTTAAGCAAATGCCACACACCTGCTCCCTGCTCTTCTGAATCTGAAAGAGCCTCAAGAGATTAAATAGGACAGGCGTGATGGCTCATGCCTTTAATCTCAGCAATTTGGGTGGCAAAGGCAGAGGATCATTTGAGGCCAGGAGTTTGAGTCAAGACTGGACAACACAGTGAGACCCCCATCTCTAGAGAAAATTAAAAAAAAAATTAGCCAGGCATGGTGGCACACAGCTGTAGTCCCAGCTACACAGGATGCTGATGCAGGAGGATTGCTTGAGCCCAGGAATCCAAAGCTGCAGTGAGCTGTGATCACACCACTGCACTCCAGCCAGGCTACAGAGCAAGATCTCATCTCTAATTTTTTTTTAACAAAAATAAATTTTTAGTAAAAACAAAAAAAGAAAAGACAAATGAAAAGATGAAATGTCACAGGCTCAAGGACCCACAGGTTCAAGGCAGGCAGGAATGGACTGTGGGGTGCTAAGATCACCTACAGGTCCAGAGATGCCCATTCCAGGAGGTGAGGAAGGCGTGAGGCCATTAGAGGGTGGTGTAGAGCCTGTGTGTTCTCCATCCGGGTCCTGGCAGTGGAGGCCTAAGACAAGCAGGGACTCCTTTCTGCTCAAGCTGGAAGTACTTCTGGGAAGAGGCAGAATGATAGGAAGTCAGTGGGAAGAGGGAGCCAGGCATGTGGAATTGCATTAGAGCCAAGAAAACCTGGGGTGGCACAAGCTGCACAGGAGCTCTTTGGGGAGGGCTGATGAGTGATCATAGAGGGAGTATCCTGGGGCCTGTTCAGGAAGGCTGGCGTAGAAAGGGCCCCGCTGTGGGATGAAACAAATGCACATCGCCTGTGGATCTTAGCAGATTCTGAGATCGGTGCCCAAAGAAGAACATCAGTGAGTCAGAGCAGTGAGGCAGCCTGGCAGCTAGTCCATCCTGGCTCCAGAACCTGCTGGGACTTGGCGTGGAAAATGAAAGAGAGAGGGGAATTGTTGGGAAACTCAGACTCGAGCAACAACGTGGTGGTGAGACATAACAACCAGGATGAGGAACAGATTGGAGGGGAAGTGGAGCATGGCTTGGGTTGAGCGGAGGTGGAGGATAATATGTGGCTCCCAGGAAGAGGGGCCCCGGGACCAGCTCCACACACAGGAAAGAGGGTTTGGTTAAAACACAGACCTGGAGGTCATTGGGATGGAAGTGGAGGCTCAACCGTGGACACGGGTGTGCAAACTCAGATCACACAGGACCAGAAGACAGGAGAGTCTATGACCGACTAAGGGGACAGTGGAGGAATAGGCTGAAGGAGAGAGTGAGGGAGAACCTGACACCATGTACTTATCTCGGCTGTATCTCTGCCAAAACACAATGAAAACACAATATAAAACAAATGAGCCGGGCTCGGTGGCTCAGCCTATAATCCCGCGCCTTTGGGAGGCTGAGGTGAGGGGATTGCCTGAGCCCGCGGGTTCGAGACCCGCCTGGGCAGCGAGACCTCATCTCTACAATAAATCAAAAAATCAGCCGGGCATCGTAGCGCATGCCTGTAATTCCGGCTACTCGGAAGACTGAGGCGGAAGGATCGCCGGAGCCCAGCAGGCAAGGCTGCGGTGGCCGGGAGCGGCCACTGCACTCCAGTCTGGGCGACCGAGTGAGACTCCAACTCAAAAAATAAATTAATTAATTAATTAAATAAATAAATAAAACAAATGAAAGCTAAGCCTTCTCTGGGAATGTGTCTCCTTAGTGTTCTGACATGGTCCCAGGGCCCTGGCAAAACTCTAGACTATATTTAAAAAGGAGCATGTGAGCATTAAGAAAGAATATAAAGAGCATGTGGTGCCAGCAGATGTTTATTGACAACAGGTCAGGGCAAACGACCCCCAGGAAGGCTGGGAAGAGGTGGTCGGGGACAGTCATGGTGTCCCTGTGCCCTCCTCACATTCCCAAGGTCCTCCTCTGCCTTCGGGGCAGTTCTGGTGGGCCATTCTGTTTGAGCCCAGAGATTCCTTTAATTGATAACATCCCAGCTCAAGCTCACAGCAACCTTTTCATTTCCCGTCCTCTGAGGCCAAGGAAATCCACAGGGCCCATGTGCAAGTGTTGTCCAACGTGTGATACAGTTCATATCGCCAGGGACATCTTCAACCTGAAGAGGTGAGCCAACAAATATATGTTCCACATGCCTGCCCATCAAGTGGACAGTTCTGGAAGGCATGTTGTTACAATTCTCAAGTCCTCACAGCCTCGTACTCCAGTGCTGTGCTGCCTCAGCAACAATCTTGACAGCACACCCTGAAGCTGGCTTTTCCCCTTCCTGTCTCACTCTCCATGTATTCTCACTCCTGCTTCCTGGGTCACCTCCCAAGTCCTGGGATCTGCCCTCAAGTCCTTGTTCCAGGCCTTGTTTCTTGGAAAGTCAGAGAAGGAAAGCTAAAAGATAGGGGTGATCCTCAATGATAAATGCCACTGAGAAGTCCGGCACAACGATGCCCAGGAAAGGCCATTAGCAACAGGGAGATGGGGACACTGGGGACACTGCCACTGGAGCTTGGGGGTGGAACTAGTATTCTCAGGGCTGCCCCCCAGGGCATAGAGTCTGCTCTTGCTCTGTGCAACTCCTTTTTCTCCTTTATTTCAGCAGCTCTAAAGTATAAAATGGTTTTTGGTCTTTAAGTGTATCTACCACCCCCACCTGTGCACATTGTACCTGATAGGTAACTTTCCATCTCTCCACGCCTTTCCCCTTCCCCTTCTAAGTCTTCTTAGAAGAAGAAGAGTTACACTCTTCTCTATGTCTTTGCAGAGCCTTAGTTTAGCTCCCACTTATAAGTGAGAACGTGCAATGTTTGGTTTTCTGTTCCTGTGTTATTTCACTTAGGCTGAAGTTCTCCAATTCCAGCCAAGTTGCTGCAAATGGACAACGCTTAGCATAGAGTGCAGCACCTCCCTCATTCTCCAGGAAGAAATATTCCTAAACCAGAGGTTGCTGAACACTATAGGAAAGCTGAGTGGGGAGGTTTTCACGGCCCTGACCCTACATAGCAAACAGCAGATTTCCCTTGAACTTGGCTCTCTCCACAGTCTCTCCCTGCAGCCATCACCAGGTTCTTCCTTTTCAGAAAAAAGGGCCTTCCCTGGGCCCTCCTGCCTCCCTGTTTATGGATATCCCCCCTCCACACAGCCGGCCACTCCTCTTGGCAGCCACCTCCTTGAGGCCTGGGCTCCTACGTCTGTGATGTTGACGCATGAGCCTCAGCAGTGAGGCCCAAGGCTCTCAGTGCCCCCTGTCTTCTGTGGGGTTCCAGCTTCAGTCATCTGTCTCTCCACAGCACCCGTTTACAGAGAAGACAAGGGCAAGAGTATGGCTGGTCTAATGTATCCTTTCTCTTCGATCAGAGTGGATGCTTTGCTACTGCTGGCATGAGAAGAACTGAGAACAATTTTTTCCTGAAGACTTTCCCCTAACATGTTCTCGATAGACTCACAAATGGCTAGAACGCCTACCCCCTAGGAACATTAAGTGTTCTGCTCTTCATTTACCATATCCACCACTCCTGGCATGCCCAGCCCCACCTTCATTTCCTAGGTATGTTCAATACTTTGTGCCAGCCCTAGGTCTGGTGAAGAAGGCAGGGCCACCTGTGCCCTCAAGAGTCTCCCAGCCAGAGGAGGGGATCAGGCTGTGTGCAGCTGGGCTGGGAGCTGCAAGTGCCAAGAGACACCCCTGGAGAGCAGGCCCTGGCTCCTGGCTCCCACTCCTTCACACACACCCTGTTCTCTCATCCCTGGGCTGGTCTACTGAGAGTCCCAGAACAGTATAGAGCAGCAAGAGGCTTGGAAGCCCTTTACACCCGTGCCTGCTGAGATCATGGGTTCAGAAAGGGCTAGAGACTCACTCATAGAACACAGCCAGTGGGTAGCAAAGCCAGGACAACAACCTATGTTCTTTTCTTCCAAACCATTGCTCTGCCCATTGCTGTCTTTGTGGCATCAAGAAATCAGAGAGAAGTCCTTGGGTACACACACTCTAAGTGTTATGAAAACCAAACACACCTCACATTCTGTGCATGAATAAGACAAGCACTTTTTTCTGGAGGAGATGAGGAGGTGAGGGGTGTGTGTGTGTGTGTGTGTGTGTGTGTGTGTGTGTGTGTGTGTGTGTTGTAGGGAATTTTGTGTTACTTTCTGTCTCATAGTCTCAGAAGCCTGCTTCACAGAGGAGGAATTTCGGCAGTCTTCCAAATGATAGATGTTCCGGGTGGGCTGAGGAAGGAGGAACCCCAGAGACAGAGGGGAGGAGATTGGATCTGAGGTCTGCAGCTGATGAGGAGTAAGGATGTGGGTGGGATATCTCTGCCTGCCAAGGCCAAGCAACTGCCCTGTGTAGCACCCCATGCTGGCAGCTGGAAGTTGCCAGAAGGCACCAGCAGGCTCTCTAGGGTTCCTTTCACCAGTGCCCCTGGCTCTTTTCCTGGAAAAATAAACCAAAGGCACTTTAATTCCCTCCCATCTGCCAAACAACCAGTCAAGGAAGAAGAAAGAACCGAGCCATCTGCCCATCCACAAGAAAAGCAGAGATGGCTGCAACCCAGAGGTGAGGCACTAAAACACTTCTCTCTGGGCAAGAGGCCCCTTTCACTTCTGGGCTGAGACTAAGTACCTTGTGAAAGCTACCAGATGCCTGGTGTTCTGTGGTGCGCAGGACTGTGCAAACCTACCCCCAGACACAGAGGAAGCTGAGAGGCTGAAGAAAAAGTCTGACGAGCCTGGCTTCTTAGAAAGAAACACTCAATAGGGACTTCTGAACAGAAGCCATGTCCCAGGCAGCTGCCAGACAGGATGGCAGATCTCGATACCATTACCCCCAAACCAGGGCTTATATACCATAGGGAAAGAATGTGTAGGACAAGTGAAGGTGACCCCTTAGGGAAAGGCCAGAATATTATGTGAATCTACCTAAGGGCAGGATTGATGGCCAAGGTTGTTTTTGCCTAAGGACAGAATTTATGGCAACAACAGATGAAGTAGAAATCTTAGTCATTCCCAGAACAGGGATAATCAGAAGTCAGCATGGTGGATTAGCATCCAAGATGGAGCTGCTTTAGCCTCCAAACTGGAGGCTCTGGAAACCTCATGGAGAAGAAATTGGAAACACTAGATTGTGTCCAACAATGGAGGAACCACTTACAATATATGGTACATCATCTGCCATAAAAAATAATGAAATTATATCTTTTGCAGCAACTTGGATGGAATTGGGGAACATCATCCTAAGTAAATAGGAATGGAAAACTCAATACCACATATTCTCAATTATAAGTAGGAGGTAAACTAAGGATCTGCCAAGGCATAGAGAATGGTATAATGGACACGGGAGACTCAGAAAGGAGAGGGTGGGAAGGAGGGAAGAATGAAAAATCATTTATCAGGTACAGTGTGCACAGGTAGGGGTGGTGAGTACACTTAAAGTCCAGACTTCTTTGCCGCTATACAATGCATCCATGTAACCAACACCATGTGTACTCCCTAAAGCTATTGAAATAAAATTTAAAATTTTTTTTAAAAGGCAGTATATCAGTATTCCAAATGACCCAGCAATAAGAAAGTAATTTTGACAAAACTCGCTTCTAGCCCCCCATCCTGTGAAAAACAGCAGGACCCCATGGCAGGCCCACTGCACACACAGGGAGACACTAACTTATTACCCAGGTGAAGAAAAGGACAGTGTGCTAGGATAATCTTCAGAATGCTCAAATTGCTGTTTCATTGCCTTTTTAAAAACCAGAGTATAATACAAAAAAAGGATTCTGCAAAGAACAGAGAAGTTCCCTCATTTACTTTCTAGCCAGCAGTTTCTCTGTTTCCATTGAGTTTGCCTATTTTCTTGACATTTGTGAAGTCAGAGAAAACTATAGAGCTTCTTTTGAGCTTGCACATTTCTTCAAAGAGTAGCACAATAAGAACTCCTTGCCTATCTTGGTTTTCTTAACATGCCAAAAGTACTTACACATAATAGTTAAATCTGTAAGTACAAAAGCCTCTCCTTGGATTTAAGGCTAAGAAACAGACCAGGCAGGATAGCTCATGCCTATAATCCCAGCACTCTGGGAGGTCGATCTCTTGAGCCCAGGAGATCGAGACCAGCCTGGACAACATAGCGAGTCCTCGTCTCTGCCAAAAATCAGCTGGGCATAGTGGCATATGCTACTAGTCCCAGCTATTTGGGAGGCTGAGGCAGGAGGAGCACCTGAGCCCAGGAGATCAAGGTTGCAGTGAGCCATGATCATGCCACTGGACTTCAGCCTGGGTGACAGAGTGAGACCCTGACACAAATATAAAATTACAAGTTGGGAAACACCTCTTAGAGAAAGTATAACTACGAACTATTTGGTCTACACTGCAAAGGATGAGGAAAAAATTGTACATGATCATAATTATGGAATTTGACCAGAGAGGTATTAACACGCAATTCCAACTTCATCATTCCTCGGTCCAGTCACTGTGCCCATGAGGGAACATGTTGCAATCACCTTACATTTGCAATTGACAAAGCACTTTTCCATCCTGTGTTTCCTTTTATTAATAACACTTATCTTTTCTCCCCAGGGCCCAGTGAGGAGGGCAGGGTAGATTCCAGTGGTGCTGGGGCTCTAGAGAACTAAGCTTTGAAACATGGGTCTGCCCTCTCATGGCTTAGCTTCTCCGTTCAAGAAGCCTCAGGAACTGTTTGAATTGCACAGAGCTGTCCTCATCCTTGTGGGATCCTGGTACAGAGGCAGGGGGGCTTATAGATGGAGCGTGGAGGCTCTTCAAAGGCTCATCTCTCTGGGTTCAAATCTAGACTCCGCACTTGTTTGCTGTGTGATACTGGTCCCAACTTCTCTGAGCCTAAGCTACAATCTGAAGATAGTAACACCTTCCTTGTCTGGAAAGCATCTTATCCAGTGCCCTGCTCTGAATTGCCCCTCAGTAAGCAGCAGCTACTGTCAGGTTTGGGTACCCCCAGAATCAGTTCCTCTGTGTGGCTGCACTGGCAGGCTCAAAGGCAGAGACCACAGCTCAGACTCTTCTGCTCTCTCTAACAAAAGCCACCCGAGTGGCGCAGACCTTACCTCTGGGGGAGGCAGCAGGAAGGTGAACAGCTCCCTCAGCCCCATCCTCCCTCCACCAGACTCTGCCTGGGCCCCAGGGGAAAGGTGCGACAGGAGCACAAACAGACCTGACCTGGGGCAGGCTCCTGGCTGTGAATAGGGGCTCAGGCAGGGTCCCATCCTGTTCTGCCAGGAATCCTCGCCACCCAGCAGACCCCCAGACCAATCTCTGAGGCCTTGGACAGTCTTCCCAGATGCTGGATGCTCTCTGAGACATGGGGCAGGAGGACGTTTGGATGTACCTGCAGGCTCCTCCTTGAATACTGGAGAGATACTCACCCTGGCTCTTATTTGCTTGTGCAAGCCCAGACATACACATCATGGGGGGGAACAGGGGAAAGCTGACGGCCACATCCTGGGCTGCTTGGCTAGCACTGCTGTGAAGGGCGTTTTGGACACCCTTGGGATACTCTCTCCACTTTGTCCCTTGTCACACCTGCTGCATCCCACGTTTGTGGGCCTTGTTGGCTCCTTGAAGATGTCTGAGTTTACAGCTTCTCCACAGAGACCCATGGCATATTCCCAGGCACTTGCTTTCTTTCACGGGATGAGAGGGAAAAGGGCCTAATTTTTTTGGAGACCCAAGCACACCTGGGCTCCTGCAAGGCCAAAGACAGACATTAACCCATTTAGAATGCTGGCATTCTTGGCATTTCCACTTTGTTAATGAGAAAGCTGTTCCATTTCCACTGTACAATTTCCATTGCTGGAGTTCCTAGTATTTCCGTTTTGTTAATGAGAAAGGCGTTTAGGAGTCAATATTGAAAGTTCTGGAGCTACAACTGGAAGACTGAAGCCCGGACCCTTGACATTATACCAGGAACCCACAGCTAGTCAGAGACCCCCCTTGGGCTGATGGAACAGAGAAAGGAGTCTGGTTCTTATGGAGCCTGAGCCTCTGGCCAGGGCCGCATTCCCACTCCTTTTGAGAAATGGAGTCTTCCCTCCGCATGCACCCCACACTGCCCTGCACCCTGACCTAGAGCCCTGTTGCCTACAGGACTGCTCAGTGGGAGTCCGAGTCAACCAGTCATGGACTCTGGTGGACAGGCCTCCTCTCCTCCCCAGGCTTCTATTGGTGTTTCACCTCCTGCCTCCATAACTCTTCCTCCATCCTAGTTCACTGGGCAAACTCAACAACCCCTTTCCCCTGTGTCTGAGGGCCTAGGAGCAGAGCAGGGTCCATTTCATTGCTCAGAATTCTGTTAGCCAAGCATGGCAGCTCACGCCTGTAAATCCCAGCACTTTGGGAGGCAAAAGAGGGAGAATTGCTTGAGCCCAGGAGTTTGAGACCAACCTGGGCAACAGTGAGGCCTTGTTTCTATTACCAAAAAAAAAAGGCCGTGATTGTGCCACCGAACTCCAGCCTGGGTGGCAGAGTAAGACCCTGCCTAAAAAAATATTCCTCTGTGGACCCCTGAAACTCTTACCTATTTATGCCAAAGTCAAGCACCACGGAGCACACCTGAGAGGGGTCTGGAGAGGCTGCTCAGAAGGCTCAGCTGTGCTCCTCCTGCCCCGCCCTCTATCCCAGGGGGTGCCTGAGTGGGTAAACATGGCAACGGGAGTCACCTGCACTCATTAGCTGGCCTCATCTTCCACTCTCATATTTCTTCCTCACCAACCAAGCAGACACAGAGATGCTCAAGCTTTGAGCTCCAGCAGGGAGACCAGGCCATTGTACACATCACATGCAGCAGCCACATGGACCCCAGGAATCCACTGAGGCCTGACTGCACAAGTCCCCTAGCTTGAACCCACAAGGCCCCTTCTCCACTTTTTGGGGTCCTGAAATCTGGGGGTATTAAATTATGCTAGTTTATAATCCACCTTCTTCCAGAAACTGCCTGATGTACAATAGGCATTCTAATACATTGTTTAATGAAATCACTTATGTATTTTTAAAATGCATGCAATACAAGATCAAATTAAGTTTTAAAAAATGGGCCAAGTGCAATGGCTCACGCCTGTAATCTCATCATTTTCAGAGGTCAAGGCAGGAGGATCACTTGGGTCCGGGAATTCAAGACCAGCTGGGGCAAAATGTGAGACCATGTCGCTAGAAAAAATTTAAAAATTAGCTGGGCATAGTGGTGTACACCGGCAGCCCAGCTACTCAGGAGGCTGAGGAGAGTGGATCCCTTCAGCTCAGGAGGTTGAGACTGTGGATAACTGTGATTGCTCCAACAGATAAGACACTGACTCAAACAAATAATAATTGCCAGACACTGTGGCACACCTGTAATTCCAGAGCTTTGGGAGGCTGAGGCAAGAGGATTGCTTGAGCCCAGGAGTTTGAGAGACTGAGCCAAGAGGATTGCTTGAGCCCGGACTACGCAGCATAGCTAGATGTCTCTACAAAAAATAAAAAATATTAGCCAGATGTGGTGGTACACGCCTGTAACTCCCAGCTATTCAGGAGGCTGAGGTTGGAGGATCGCTTGCACCCAAGAAGCTACAGTGACCCATGAGCCACTACATTCCAGCCTGGGCTGGAGTGAAGCCCCAACTTAAAAAAAAAAAAGATGCTAAGACCCCAGATTGTGGACTCAAAATGTCATTTATCCCTAAAAGTGATGAGGGCTTCTTGGGAGAAGAGTATGATTCTAGCCATGGGCAGAAATGTACAAGACAAACCTGTAACATGTCTATTCCGTACCAAGGAAACCATCAAAGAATTCTAGGGTCAAGCCGGGCTCGGTGGCTCAGCCTGTAATCCCGCGCCTTTGGGAGGTTGAGGTGAGTGGATTGCCTGAGCCTGCGGGTTTGAGACCCACCTGGGCAACTTGGCAAGACCTCATCTCTACAATAAATCAAAAAAATTAGCCAGACATGGTAGTGCGCGCCTGTAGTTACTTGGAAGGCTGAGGCGGAAGGATCGCCGAGCCCAGCACGTTGAGGCTGCGGTAGCCGGGAGTGGCCACTGCACTCCAGTCTGGGCGACAGAGTGAGACTGCAACTCAAAAAAAAAAAAGAATTCTAGGGTCTACCATTGATGGTAATGTTGAGTCACTGTTGACTTCTTAACCTGGAATGTTGTACTGTGTGTGGTCTTGCAGGAGTGTGCCCTTATTTAGGGAGAAGTACACATGGCATATTTAAGGGCTGTGAGGTAGTTTGCCGCTTGGTCGGAAATCATTCAGAAAAAGACCAATAATAATAGGATAAATGTCAATAAGTAGAGAGTGTGAGCAGGAACTGTGACTTGTTTCTAACCAATGGAATATGGCGTAGGTGAGAGTTCCACTCCTTTGATTACATCGTTATTTAAGAGTCTGTCTCGCCAGTCGACTTGCTCCAGAGATTCCTTGCTGGTTTCATGAAGTAGTCAGTCATTTTAGAGAGGCATACATAGTGAGGATCTGTCCGCAGCCTCTAAAAAGGTGGGTAGCCTCTAGAAGCTGATGGTGGCCTCCAGCCTCCCGTCAGCATCAACCAGTCTGAGGACCTCAAGGGAATGAATTCTGCTAACAACACGAGTGAGCATTGAAGTGGATTATTCTCTGGTCTGGCTTCCAGGCAAGAACACATCCCAGCTGACACCTTGATAGCAGAAGCCTTGTAAGATTCTAAGCAGAGGACCCTGTTAAGCTGTGTTCAGACTCCTGACCACAGACACCGTAAGATAATTAGTACGTATTTTATTTTGTAGAGACAGGGTCTCGCTATATTGCCCAGGCTGGTCTCAAACTCCCGGCTTCAAGTGATCCTTCCACCTTGGCCTCCTAAAGTGCAGGGACAGAGCCACAGCAACTGTCTTAATGTGTGTTGTTTGAAGGTGCTAAGTTTGTGGTCCTCTGGCTACACAACAATAGAGCACTAAGTAGTGGGGACTTTCATTTTAGCCACAGGCCACGGGGCAGGGAAAGCAGAACACCTCTCCCGCACCCCACCCTCATCCCAACACCCATACTCCCAGCTGAGCAGGCGCTGTGGGAGAGGGGGAAGAGACTCATCTCCCCAATCCTCCCTTTCCCCAGTAGACTGCCCCACCTGACACAGTCTTTCTAGAGAAAAGTCGGGCAGGAAGATGCTGGGGGCTTCCTGGAGATCAGCAGTTGGGCCAGACCAGGGCACGTGGTGTATCTTTGACACAGGACAGCTCACTCCCCTCTGCTCATGGCAGAAACTGACTAGGCCCCTCACTTGTAACTTTTCTGTGCAAACTGGGGCCTAGTTCTAAGACACGTTTATGGGATTTATTTATTCTTGTCCGCCTCCCCAAAAGCAGGAAGAGGTGGAAGTTGAGGAGGACCTGGGAGGAGTTTGTTGTTTGTGGCTGGCAGGGGGAGCAGACCCCTCAGATGTGCTGGGTATCTCGCTCTCCTGTTGGCTCCTTCCAGCCTCATTGATCTCTTCCTGTTTCTACGACACACCAAGACCAATTTCATCTCCAGGCTGCTGCTCTTGCTGTTCCTCTTGCTGTTCCTGTAGCCTGGGCACCCTTCTCCAGACCTTCACGAGGCTGCCACAGTCTCTCTGCTCAAAAAAAGAGGAAAAAAGCCACTTCTTCAGAGAAGTCTCCCCTGACACCTCAACGCAGGTATCCATCTGCTGCCCCCTCCCGATATCTCTTTGACCTCATATTATTTTCTTCATAACAACAGCATGCAAAGTTGCCATTTATTTATTCTTGTCTTTATTATTTATCTCTATCTGTTCCTACATGTGCAACTTAAGCCTTGGCTACTCATAATTTTTTTTCAAGCACATAGCACAGTGTCTCACCCCCAGCAGACTCCCAATAGCTGCTGGTTGAGTGAATGAGTTCTCCGTCATTGTCACTCCCAATCTAGGCACTTCTTCTGTGTCACGACATCTCACTGGAAGCACAACAGTGCACATGGGACCACCTATCAGCCTTACCCACTGGCTCAAGGGTGTTATCACAGTTCAGAGTCTAGCAGTTGGGCTCCAAAACCAGTTCTGCTCCTCCCAGCTGCGAGGCCTTGGATAAGTCCTTTAACCTCAATACACCTTAGTTTCCTCATGCTTGATATTTTTTTTCACAGGCTGGCTAACCACCCTCTTGACATTTTTGTTATTTTTATTTTCAACCTACATTTTTTTTTTTTTTAGATCTAGTTTGGAATGAGATATTTTCATCCTACCTCTTTTTTTTTTTTTTTTTTGAGTTGGAGTCTCTATCCACCAGGCTAGAGTGCAGTGGCACAATCCCGGCCACCGCAGCCTTGACCTGCTGGGCTCAGGCGATCCTTCTGCCTCAGCCTTCCAAGTAGCCAGAACTGCAGGTGTGTGCTACCACACCCAGATAATTTTTTGATTTATTGTAAAGACGAGGTCTCACCATGTTGCCCAGGCTGGTCTCGAACCCGTGGGCTCAGGCAATCCTCTCACCTCAGCCTCCCAAAGTGCTGGCATTATAGGCTTGAGCCACTGCGCCTGGCTTCTTTTTTTTTTTGAGTCGGAGTCTCACTCTGTTGTCCAGGCTGGAGTGCAGTGGCACACTTATGGCCACCTGCTAGGCTCAGGCGATCCTTCCACTTCAGTCTTCCAAGTAGCTGAAACTACAGGTGTGCGTCACCATACCTGGCTAATTTTTCTTCATTTATTGTAGAGATGAAGTATTGCCAAGTTGTCCAGGCTGGTCTCAAACTCTGGGCTCAGGCAATCCTCTGGCCTCCGTCTCCCAAAATGCTAGGATTACAGGCGTGAGCCACTGTGCCTGACCAGAAACAAGCTTTCAAAGAGATTGCATTGTGTGACCACTAACAGCATGAGCATAGGTTGGGCTGCCCAACTTCAAATCCATCCTTATAGCTTACTGGCTGTGATAATCTTGCTGTGCTTTGTTAGTTTCTTTATCAGCATCCTTTGTAGCACCTACCTCCTAGGCTTGTGTAAGGATTAAGGAAACTAGCACACATAAAGCATTTCACTTGGGGGTCTGGAACATAATAAGGGCTTAATGAAAGTTCAGATATTATAGGCCGGGTATGGTGGCTCAGGCCTGTAATCCTAACACTTTGGGAGACCAAAACACATCACTTGAGCCCAGGAGTTCAAGATCAGCCTAGGCAACATAGTGAGACCTACTCTCTACAAAAAAAAAAAAAAATCAAAAAATTCGCTAGCATGGTGGCACATGCCTGTAGTTCCAGCTACTCAGGAGGCTGAGTGGAAGGACTGCCTGAGAACAGGAAACAGAGGCTGTGATAAGCCGTGATGATGCCTCTGCACTCCAGCCTGGACAACAGAGTGAGACCCCAACTCAAAAGGAAAAAAAAAGCTAAGCTATTCTTTTTGTTTGTTTGTTTGAGTTGGAGTCTCACTCTGTCGCCCAGACTGGAGTGCAGTGGCCGCTCCCGGCCACCGCAGCCTCGACCTGCTGGGCTCCGGCAATCCTTCCGCCTCAACCTTCTGAGTAGCTGGAATTACAGGCATGCGCTACCACGCCCGGCTGATTTTTTAATTTATTGTAGAGATGAGGTCTCGCTGCCCAGGCGGGTCTCGAACCCGCGGGCTCAGGCAATCCACTCACCTCAGCCTCCCAAAGGCGTGGGATTACAGGCTGAGCCACCGAACCTGGCAAGCTAAGCTATTCTTATGCGACAAGCTGCTTCACTGAATATGGCTCTCTGAACATGAATGGCTGAGGGATGATTCTAAGCGGGGAAACAAGTGTTGGAGGGAAGAGAAGAGAGAGGATGAAACCCTCCAGCACCTGCCTTCAATTCTCTTTAGAGCCTGGCACTCGTAACAGTCACAACAGAGCCTTACAGCATTGTTCTTGACCCTTCACAAATGCATTTTCAGATACTGTTTCATTTTAGCCTCATGATGACCCTGTCTTGTGGGGACTATTATCCCCATTTTGCAGTTGAGAAAACTGAAGCTCTGAGATCCTAGGCCCTGCCCCAGTTAGACAGCAGGGTGGGAATTCCAGGTGGGTGACAGATTGAGTTGCCTTGACCACCGGGCAGAGAGGGAAGACCTCGGGAGCAGCAGGATCTGCAGGATGACATATACCATGGTTCTCAAATTGGAGCATGCCTCAGAGTCCCCTGGATGGCTTTTGTGACAAACTTGGATAGCTGGGCCCCACCCCATTTCTGGTTCAGCAAATCTAGGGTTGGAGGACAGGCATGGTGGTTCACACCTGTAATCTGAGCACTTTGGAAGGCCAAGATGGGGAGAATTGCTTCAGCCCAGGAATTCGAGACCAGCCTGGGCAACATAGAGAGACCCCCCATTTCTAACAAAAGCAAAAATTAGCTGAGTGTGGTGGCACGTGCCTGTAATCCCAGCACCTGGGAGACTGAGGAGGAAGGATGGCTTGAGTCTGGGAATCTGAGGTGGCAGTGAGCTGTGATCCAGCCAGGACGATAGAGCAAGACCCTGCCTCTCTTTTTAAAAAATCTGGGGCTGGGAGTTGGTCCTGCTTAGCGCCCTCCAACGGTGAGCAGCAGCGACATCTTGTGGCGAGGAACGGAATGAAGTTTGGATTCCTTCCGCCGGAGTCACCCACCAGCCCAGGAGGACGCTGGACCAGAGCTGCGCCGCCCAGAGGCCCGCGGCCGACCGTGGGTGCAGGCAGGGAGAAGCTATGTCACAGGCCCAGTTCTTGCCCCGGACTGTGCAAGCGCCAGAACTTGATCTTGTTTTGCAGAACTTGCAGCTTCATTTAAGAAGACTTTTATTCTCATTTTTGTAAGTTTCTTCTCTGGTCCTTCCACCCGCTCCGAAGTTGAAGACCTGTGAACCAAAGCCTCGAGGGCGCAGCCAGAGATGACGTGGCTGACTCCTTGAACGGGCGCCTCACCTAACGATTGCTTTCAGCCCAAAAGGAGCATTTTACAACAGGACCTATTATTCCTGATAGCTCGACATCGATCCCTGGCGGGATTTTCTGACTGATGAAGGGTGGGGTCATAATTTGTGAGCGTGTGGAGAAGGCAGCCATGATCCCTGTAGGCGGGGGCAGTGCCATCTCCCATTTCCTCTACTCAGGGGCTTGTTAAATTGATAGATGGACCGGGCACAGTGGCTCTTGCCTGTAATCCCAGCACTTTGGGAGGCGGAGGCCAGAGGATTGTCTGAGCTCACGGGTTCGAGACCAACCTGGGCAACTTGGCGAGACCTCGTCTCCACAATAAATCAAAAAATTAGCTGGGCGTGGTGGCATGCGCCTGTGGTTCCAGCTACTTGGAAGGCTGAGGTGGAAGGAGCAACTGAGCCCAGCAGGTGGAGGTTGCGGTGGCCGTGAGCTCCAGCCTGGGTGACAGTGAGACACCCCCCCCCAATGGTAGATGAGGTATAAGTGTTTCCGGAGTAAATGACACGGGGCCTGGGTTTGAATCCCTGCTCTGCCTCTGAGTTGGGAGACCTCGGGCGTCTCACCTTAGCTTTCTGAGCTTGTTCATCTGTAAAATGGGCAAGAGGTAATCAGTCACTTATGCGAAAGCGCCCTGCGGTGCCTGGCACAGAGGCAGGCGCTGGATGAGCATTTGGTGAGGGGAGGGGCCGAGCGCGGAGTCGGGAGGCACCGGGGGAGGCGTGCGCCGGCGAGGGAGGAAAGAAGTGCCAGGCTCAATCTCTCCCCTGCCGCCCGCGGTCCCAATCCAGGCACCGTCTCGACCCCTGGCGTGAGTCGGCCCCGCCTGAGCCTTTCCTTCCCGCGGGCACCGCCACGGCCCAGACGCGCCGCGGGGGCTCCCTCCCCGTCGACGTCGCCAGCCGGGACCAGACATTAATGATTAACCGCCAGGTGCACGGGGCCGGCTGGGGCGCCCGGGGCGGTGCCCCGGGAGGGCGAGGGGAGCAGGCCCGCCCGCCGCGGCGCTCCCGGCGCCCAGCGCTGTGCCACCGCGCTGAGTCACCGCGAACGCCCCGCCCCGGGTCGCGGGGTGCGCGCCGCGAGCGGCCCGCCCTCCCACGTGCCGTCCTCAGCGCGCTGCCAATCGCCGTCAGCAGGGGGCGCCCGAACGGGCCGTCGGGAAGCGGGCTGGGGTCCCGCCAAAGGCGCGGTCGGGCTGGCCTGGCTGGAGTGGTGTCAGCGGGGCGCGACGGTGCCTTCCTAAAGCCATCCAGTAATCCCTCCCCGCTGAGATGAGTAGACCGGCTTAGCGCGTGCCCTCTTTCCAAAGGCTGCCGGCGAGGTTATTCAGGAGGCCGGGGTCAGGAGGTGGGGAGGGTCAAGCCCGCCTTTGTCTGGAAAAGATCAGATACGTAATTGACAAGAAGCGTGTAACCAAGCAGTGCAAAACGTTGGTACTCTTCCTGGCCACTCAGGACCTCATGCCATGGGAACTGCCGCACAAGAACTGGGAGTAGGTTTGGGGAGTCAGGGACTCTCCTGGCATCCTGAGGGTGTCTCTTGCGAAGGCCATTTCAGAGGTTAAAGTCTTCCGGGAGGCCAGGAGAGCCCCCCTAGTTCTACTGTGGGGGTCATAAAATCACCGGTAAGACATTGGAGAATCCCAGTATCTCTCACCTCCAAACCCCTGGGAATTCTACTTTTTAATATTTCCTATGGCAATGAGAAGGCTACTTAACATTTAACTCAGCACCCACCTGCCAGCAGGTCAAAGGTTGCTGCTGGCTAGCCAGGTTTCACTTTTTTTTTCTTTTTTGAGTCAGAGTCTCACCGTCGCCCAGGCTGGAGTGCATTGAGTGGCACGGTCATGGCTCACTGCAGCCTTGACCTCCTGGGCCCAGGCAGTCCTTCCACTTCAGCCTCCCAAGTAGCTGGTAAGTCCCTTACCAGCACACACCTCCATGCCCTGCTAATTTTTTTATTTTTCTTTCTTTTTTTTTTTTGGTAGAGATAAGGTCTCACTACATATCCCAAGCTGATCTCCAGTTCCTGAGCTCTAGCAATTTTTTCTGCTTGGGCCTCCCAGAGTGCTAGGAGTACAGGCATGAGCCAGCACACCCAGCCAGATTTCACTTTAACTTCCTCAGAGCCACTGCTGTGGTGACATAGGTCAGGCTGAAGCACAGTGAGGACCCCAGGGGAGGGCTCCAGAGGTGAGATAACAGCAACCAGAGATAGCAACCGGGACTGTCTGCTGACAGACTGTCTCCACAGCCCAGACCCCCATGACGCCTGTGCCCTCCCGTGGTCTGACCTCTTTGAACCCCAAGGAGTAACTGAGAGGGTTCAGGTGGGTGACAGAGGCAGGCAGTGGGCATTTGTGCAGGAACTAGGATCATGAGGATGGGAAGAACAGGGTCCTGAGCCCAGGTGGTCACTGCATACTTATTTGAAGGCACACAGTTTCTCTGCCTCAGTTTCCCCGTATGTAAATAGCACTAATATTAACTCTCTTGGCTGCCTCGAAGAGTTGGCATGGGGTTACAAATCGGATAACAGACGTTCATTCATTAATCCATTTGTTCATTAAACATTTATTATGAATTTGCCTGGAACATGATGATCTGTCTTCTTGGTGGCAGCAGAAAAATCAAGAAAGACTTCTGTGCGAGTCCCTGCCACGGCATCATACACACAGGCTTAGCACCACCCTTTTGTAAACTGGTGAGTCAAGGCCTGCTGGGGGTGGAGGGAGTGGAGGGATCATGGAGGAAGCAGGAAGAAGGGCCAGGCTCACCCATCTGGCCTCAGCAGGCCTGGGACCTCACTGCTGTGCCCAGTTTTGCTGAGCTGGGTGTGACTTCCTAGCCCCACATCTGCCTGGCCAGCTCAGGGCCTCTCGACGCTGTCTTCTCAGGATCTTGCCTCCATCTGCTCTTACTTCCTCACCCCTAACTCACTGTCACTCTCTCTCTTCCCTGCCTTCTCTCTGCCTCAGAGAGGAGGGTTTGGGAATGGAGGAGCCTGGGAAAGCCACTTCCAAGGCCTAGAAGGAACCAGCCTCACTCCTCATTTCAAGCCCTAGAGCCTTTCTCTGTGGCAGAGATGCGATCCCGAGAGCCTATCCCAGCCTTGTCCGATGGTACCTTCCAGAAAGATGAGCAGCTGGGCCTGGATGGGGGGACGGGGAGGTGGGCTTCTTTCACTTCTGGGTGTGGCGTATAGCCAACCAGTCCAGGTGGTTGACATGAACCCAGACCATGGAAGGCAAAGGTGCCAGATGGGCAAGGGAAGCAAGGGAGGGTTGAGGGCAAACCTAAACTCTTGCTGAGAGGGGTCACCATGCCATCCCTCTGACCAAGGCGGACACATCAGCCTCAAGTCCCTAAACGGTCTCAACATGTTACAGTTCTCCATCAAGCCTCCCAAAGACACAGATGTGTTTTCTCTTCATCTTATGCCCATGTAAGAGGCCGGATCCCACCGGGCTCAGTGGCTCAGCCTGTAATCCCGCACTTTGGGAGGCTGAGGTGAGTGGATTGCCTGAGCCCGCGGGTTTGAGACCCGCCTGGGCAATTTGGCGAGACCTCATCTCTACAATAAATCAAAAAATTAGCCAGGTGTGGTAGCGCGCGCCTGTAGTTCCAGCTACTTGGAAGGCTGAGGCAGAAGGATCGCCGGAGCCCAGCAGGTCGAGGCTGCGGTGGCCAGGAGCGGCCACTGCACTCCAGTCTGGGCGACCGAGTGAGACTCCAACTCAAAAAAAAAAAAAAAAAAAGAGGCCGGATCCCTTGAGCCCAATCAGTGCTTACTGGGCACCTGCTGGCCCAAAGGCCAGCCTGCAGAGAGGGGAGCAGGTCACAGGTACTCCCTGTGCCTTGAGTGGCTCTCTTAGCCAGGCTGGACCCCAGATCTACTGGTTCTCAAGCTCGACCTCCTGGGCCTACCATGTCTGGAGAACTTCAAGGGCAGTTTTCCATGCTACTAAGCAAGCATCGCTCTCCTCCTCTTCATCGCCTTCCGGGACCTGCATGGACCCAGACTCCCTCTCTTTGGGATGAGACTGTTGACATGGATGTGGTAGATGGCAGTTCCACAGCTGATATGGGACCTAGGAAGGTCCTGCTGCCCGGCTCTCAAGTCTTTCCCCAGATGGTTCCAGCCACAGGTCAGCCAACTGGCACTGTGGGTTGAGCACCTACTGTGTGCAGAGCCAGTGTTCAGTGTGTGCTACTCACCTTTTGTTTTGCCTGCCCACCATCCCTCCCCCCTTTTTCTGGCAAAAGATTCCTGTTCGGAACCACCCACTTGTTTCCGGTAAGCTTCTTGTAGGGCCCATTGCCAGAAGCAAGCCCCCAGCCCAGGCCTAGCCTTAAGAGAGTTTGCCCCCACCCCAATACTGGCCAGAGATCAGCACCAGGACTTTTGCTAGACTTAGCAGGGGAAAGTAACTCTCTACTGGTAGAATAGATAAACTGGGGCTGGGCTCGGTGGCTCAGCCTGTCATCCCAGCGCTTTGGGAAGCCAAGTGGATTGCCTGAGCCTGCGGGTTTGAGACCAGCCCGGGGAATTTGGTGAGACCTCATCTCTACAATAAATTTAAAAATTAGCCAGGTGTGGTAGCACGTACCTGTAGTTCCAGCTACTTGAAAGTCTGAGGCAGAAGGATCACCAGAGTCTAGCAGGTCAAAACTAGAGTGGCCGTGAGTGTGTCACTGCACTCCAGCCTAGGCAACAGAGTGAGACTGACTCAAAAATAAAGAAAGAAAGAATAGATAAGCTAGGACTGCTGGTGGGCATCTTGCCACCACAAGAGAAAAGTCAGGCTAAGAAACAGAGAAAGACCAGTTCCTAGCTGGATGTGGTGGCTCATGCCTGTAATCCCAGCACTTTGGGAGGCAAAGGTAAGAGGATTGCCTGAACCCAGAGATTTGAGACCAGCCTGGGAAACTTGGTGAGACCTTATCTCTATAATACATCCAAAAAAAAAAGGCCGGGTTTTGTGGCTCAGTCTGTAATCCCAGCACTTTGGGAGGCCTAGGCGAGAGGATTGCCTGAACCTGGGGGTTTGAGACCAGTCTGGGCAACTTGGTGAAACTTCATCTCCACAATAAATCCCAAAAACTAGCCGGGCGTGGTGGTATGCGTCTGTAGTTCCAGCTACTTGGAAGGCTAAGGCGGAAGGATCACCTAAGCCAAGTAGGCTGAGGCTGCAGTGGCCGTAAGCATGCTATTGCACTCCAGTCTGGGCAACAGAGTGAGACTACAACTTAAAAAAAAAAAAAGCCAGGCTTGGTAGCTCAGCCTGCAATCCCACGCTTTGGGAGGCTGAGGTGAGTGGATTACCTGAGCCCGTGGGTTCGAGACCCGCCTGGGCAACTTGCCGAGACCTCACCTCTACAATAAATCAAAAAATTAGCCGGGTATGGTAGCGCACGCCTGTAGTTCCAGCTACTTGGAAGACTGAGGCGGAAGGATCACCAGAGCCCAGCAGGTCGAGGCTGCGGTGGCCTGGAGTGGCCGCTGCACTCCAGTCTGGGCGACAGAGTGAGACTCCGACTCAAAAAAAAAAAAAAAAGTACTGTTCCTGAGGACATCCCTAAAATTCTGTGGCCAAATTAGCCAAGCTAGCTGAGCACCTACATTTCCTTTTACACCTAAATTGAGTTGGGTTTTCTGTCACTTGAAACTAGGAGTGCTGACCAAAATGGGGAAGGGAGGGTGCTTGGAGAAAGAAAGAGAGGTGGCTCAACATGGTGACTTACACCTGTAATCCCAGCACTTTGGGAGACTGAGGCGAGTGGATTGCCTGAGCCTGCGAGTTCGAGACCAGCCTGTAGTTCCAGCTACTTGGAAGGCTAAGGTGGAAGGATCACCTGAGCCCAGTATGTCAAGGCTGTGGTGAGCCATGATCATGGCACTGCACTACATGTGACTGAGCGAGACCCCAACCCAGGAAATAAAAAAAAAAGGAAGGAAGTTCACCTGTGTGCCACTCTCCATGGTCACTCTTTTTCAATGGGTCCATGGGTCCTTTAACAAAACACAGAGGATCACCCTGGTCATAGCACTCTAGCTTATTTTTGTCCTCACTTGACAGCACAAGGAATCTTCCTTTTTTTTTTTTGAGTTGGAGTCTCACTCTGTCACCCAGACTGGAGTGCAGTGGCCGCTCCCAGCCACCGCAGCCTCGACCTGCTGGGCTCCGGCGATCCTTCCGCCTCAGCCTTCCAAGTAGCTGAAACTACAGGCGCGTACTACCACGCCCGGCTAATTTTTTATTTATTGTAGAGATGGTCTCACCAAGTTGCCCAGGCGGGTCTCGAACCCACGGACTCAGGCAATCCATTCACCTCAGCCTCCCAAGGCGTGAGATTACAGGCTGAGCCACCAAGCCCGGCTCAGGATCTTCTTTAGGAGCATGTAAAGGAAACTTTCAGCAGGCAAGTTTTGTGGCCGCACCTTGCTCACCTGCATCCCACCACCCAGCCTCCCATCTTGTTCCAGAAAGAAGCCAAGGAGGCCATCTGTGAACGAAAAGTGGTGGTTATTCCCCATCATGTCACCGTTAGAGGAAGTCTAAAAAACAGAGCATTCATTTATTCACTTGTTCAGTAAGTAAATATGTAAGTGCCTCCTGTATGCTAGGCACTGGACTACGCGCCAGGGTATGATGAGCAGAACCAGACACACTGTCTCTACTCCTTGGAGCTTAGAGCCTAGGAGTCATTCATCAAACACTTGCCAAACAGCTGTAAACCATGGGCCAGGACAGGTGCATAAGGGCATAACCTGGGAGGGTGTGGCCCACTCAGGAAGGCTTTCCTGAGAAAGTGAGACGTGAGCTGGAGTCTGAAGGATGAAAGGTGAGGCCAAGAGGGGAGGTGAGCACTTCAGGCAAGGCACTGTGACTGGAGAGAGTATGGCAGGGAACTAAGAGAAGGTTCGTGTAGCTGGAGGGGAGAAAGGGAGAGCGAGTGTCCTGTATCAGGTAGCAGGTCTCAGAGAGGGAAAGGAGCCAAACGATGCATGGCCCTGGGAGCCACATGACTAAGTTTTGTCTTTCTCCTACAAAGGGAAGCCACTGACATTTCGCCAGGTAGGGGTGTGTGTGTGTGTGTGTGTGTGTGTGTGTGTGTGTGTGTGTGTGTGTGGTGTGATGAGATGTGTGTTTTGTAGATATCATAGACTGCATAGTGAAGAATGGATTGGGCAGGTCCATAAGAGACTCAGGTGTAGTGGGTGATGGGTAATGCAATAGTCAAAGTGTGAAAGGTCAAGGTAGCTTGCCATGGGGTGATGGTGATGGTTCAGGAAATGGAGAAAAGAGGATGGACTGGAGAAGTATTTAGGATATAAAATCAGCAGATCTTGGTAAGTGATGAGAGAGAGACACACACACACACACACACAGAGAGAGAGAGAGACAGAGACAGAGACAGAGAGAGAGAGACTGACTCAAAGGAGACACCCGCTTTCTTCCTGGTTAACTCAGCTGGGTAGGTGGTGTGCCACCAGTCATGGAATCAGGAAACGCTGTAGGAGCACAAGTCAAGCTGAAGAGATCAAATGTTCTGTCTTAGACATGTTGAGTTGAGGAACCTTTGAGACACCTCAAAAGAGAGATATCGAGTAGGCAGTTGGATGTCTCAGTGAAGAGCTTGGAAATCATTTGTGTGAGTCATTTGCAAATCATGTGCACTGGCCCGCGAATCAGCCAACTGGTGTGGGTTCTGATCCCAGCTCACTGTCTTCATGGGTCAAATCACTACCTCACTCTGGGACTCAGAGTCCTCAAGTGTCTGATGAGTGGGTTGGCTCAAAACTCTGCCTGGCTCTAACATTCTCTGAATCTGTAAGCCCATAAGGATGAAGTATTGCCCAAATATCTCTGAATTCTTCTCAAAGTCAGGGAAAGAAGTTTCTCCACTTTGGGAGTGTTCCTGGCTCTCTGTTAGACTGGTCTTCGGAATGTTTTCATTCTGACCCTGTCTTTCCTTTCTTTGGTCAGATTGTAGACCATCCTGAGACTCCCAGAGTCCTATTCCTAGATGGGAAACCCAGACCCCCTTTCCTCATTTGGAGGGCAGAAGAGAGAACCCCATACGTTGCTATGGCTCACGACAGGCAGGTTGAGGGTCAAAAGTGTGGGCTGTGGAATGAGGGTGTTTCTTGTCAGACTTTCTGGGCGCTGTCCCCAGGGTTTTCCCTTTGCAAAATGAGTCCTCTCCTTCCCTGCCCCTAGCCTGCCCTCACCTGAACTTTCTGCTTTCTGCACTCTTTCCAAAAATGTGTTACCAGGTGTCCATGCAGTGTTTGCTTATTTCACAAATGACCCAGTTCCTGGTGATGTCCCAGGTTCCATTGACCTTTCTCAGCCAGATAGCTTGTGGAAGAGTGTTTTCCTGGTACTGTTTGACTGACACCAGTCCCACTCCTGTGTCCTGGCCAAGAGCTAAGAAACATTAATTCAGGCTCATTTTTAATGACTTATCATGTGCTTCACACTGGAGATATAAAATGACCAAAACCCAATCCCAGCCCTTGAGAAACCTTCCCACCAGTGTTTTTGACATAAAATCTGAACTATTTTCTCCTAAGTTCATTCCCACCCTCTTCACCATGTTAAAGCCTCTTTTCTGCTCACTTATTCAGCTCTTTTTTTTTAAATTAGAAAATATGGTTTATTAGCCAGGGCCGGTGGCTCACGCCTGTAATCCCAGCACTTTGGGAGGCAGAGGCGAGAGGATTGCCTGAGCCAGGGGTTTAGAGACCAGCTTGAACAACTTGGCAATACCTCATCTCTGCAATGAATCAAAAAAATTAACCAGGCATAGTGGCGCACATCTGTAGTTCCAGGTATTTGGGAGGCTGAGGTGGAAGGATTGCCTGAGCCCAGCAGATAGAAGCAGTGGTGACCGTGAGCGTGCCACTGCACTCTAGCCTGGGCAACAGAGAGAGACTCCAGAAAAGAAAGAAAGAAAGAGAGGGAGGGAGGGAAAGAAAATACAGAAATTTAGAAAGTAAATTAGAGAGGGAGGAGATTCACCTCCCCAAGGAAGGGGAGGAGGCCAAAGCTAGGAAACATGGCTTGGCCATAGCTCAATGAGCACATGGCCTGGCCAGAGTTTAACAAAACAATGGTCTCAGCTTTGGGATTGTCCCAAAGATTATTAGCATTAGTAATTATTGTTTCCTGAGCACTTAATTCGTATCAGTCTTGGTGGAAAGCCCTTCACATTCTTCACCTCATTTTTTTCTTTTTTTGGAGGCAGCCTGTTGCCCAGTGTGGAGTATGGCGGCATTATCATGGCTCACTGTAGCCTCAAATTCCTGGGCTCAAGCAATCCTCTAGCCTCATCCTCCCAAGTAGCTGGGACTACAGGTGTGTGCCACCACAGCCAGCTAATTTTTTAAATTTTTTTTGTAGAAAGGAGGTCTTGCTTTGTCACCCAAGCTGGTCCTGAACTCCTAGGCTCAAACAATTCTTCCTTTTTGACCTCCCTAAGTGCCCAGATTAAAGAGGTGTGAGCCACTGTGCCTGGCCGTCATCTCATTTAACCTTCCAAGCACCCAATGAAGTAGGTTCTGTATCTCCCATTTCACTCTTGAGAGTCTGAAAGAGAAGTCATTTGCCTGAGTTCAAACAGCTGGGATTCAAACCCAGGTTCAGTCTGATTCAAAAACACCAGGCTCTTAGCCATTCTGCGATTGCCACCTGTGATCAGATGGTTGCGTGTGTTCCAAAAAATTGGTGTTAGCCACAAAATACCAGTGTTATTAGAAGGTAGACCCTAAGAGTGTGAGAATCTTGTCTTATTCAGCCCTCTCACTAAGCACCTAGAATGGTGCCTGGCAAATACTTGTTGAATCAAGTTGAATAAATGAAACATGTTAACCCCCCCCCCCGGCCCACCTACCACCACCAAATACAACCTGACAAAGATCAAATGCAAAATGTTAGGCTGGGTGTGATGGCTCATGCCTATAATCACCGCTCTTTGGGAGGCTAAGAACAGAGGATCTCTTGAGAACATGAGTTCGAGAGCAGCCTGGGTAACATAGTGAAACTCTCATCTCTACAAATAAATAAATAATAGCCAGGTGTAGGGGTGTGTACTGGTAGTCCCAGAGAGAGGCAGGAGGCTCACTTGAGCCATGAGTTTGAAGTTGCAGAGAGCTAGAATCGCACCTGGGTGACAGAGACCCAGTCTATTTAAAAAAAAAAAAAAGCAATGTGTTAAAACATTAACATAAGCCGGGCTCGGTGGCTCAGCCTATAATCCCGCGCCTTGGGAGGCTGAAGTGAGTGGATTGCCTGAGCCCGCAAGTTCGAGACCCACCTGGGCAACTTGGCGAGACCTCTTCTCTACAATAAATAAAAAAATCAGCCGGGCGTGGTAGCGCGCACCAGTAATTCCGGCTACTCAGAAGGCTGAAGCGGAAGGATCGCTGGAACCCAGCAGGTCGAGGCTGCGGTGGCCAGGAGCGGCCACTGCACTCGAGTCTGGGCAACAGAGTGAGACTCCAACTCAAAAAAAAAAAAAATTAACATAATGAGGGTGAAACTCTAGCTGGAGGGATGGGCTAGGAGTTTCCCCTAGGTTAAAGGCTCAAAGCAATAGTTTAAGCCATCCTCAGGTGGGTTTGAATGCCTTCCCATTAGACCAAGGGGCCTAATTCTATATCACCACTTTCATCTACCAGTGGGATTACAGGCTGAGCCACCGAGCCCGGCTTATGTTAATGTTTTAACACATTGCTTTTTTCTTTGCTTGTTTAATTTTATTTTTTTGAGTCAGACTCTCACTCTGTCACCCAGGCTGGAATGCAGTGGCACGTTCACGGCCACCACAGCCTGGACCAGCTGGGCTCTGGTGATCCCTTCTGCCTCAGCCTTCTAAGTAGCTGAAACTACAGGTGCGCCACCACACCTGGCTACATTTTAAATTTATTGTAGAGTTCTTGTCAAGTTGCCCAGGCCGTAGGTGTGAGCTACCCTCTCTGGCCTGAGCAAGGGTTTTTTAGCAAGCAATGAAGCAATTATTGTTGAGAAGAAAAGAGTAAATTGAAGCGAAGTTTATTATTCTCTAAATTTACTTTTCTGTTGAGAATTAAGGTGGTGGGTATAGTCAAAGGCTTCCAACCCTTCAGGTCAAAGGCCACATTCTTCTTCCACACCCATACCGTTCCTTACTACCCTCCAGTGCCCTCCTGTATCTACTGCCTCAGACGTTATTTGGCCTCTGGGTCTTCATCCTGGCAGTCCTCTCAGTTTGAATCTCCTTTCCCTTCTGTTAGGTCACACTCCCAGCGGTGCCTCCAGAATGTTAGGTCAGGCCCACTGTGGTTGTGGGTGTCTGGTGTGCGATCCGGTGCTGCAAGAATGATGCAAAGAATTGCACAGAAGTTAGATTAGGAAATATAGTTTATTTTGAAAGTAAATTAGACAGAAAGAAAGAGGAAATTCACCTCCCCAAGATAGGGGAGGGGGCCAAAGCTTAAGAAAACATGAATTGGCCATAGTTTAGCAAGACAGTGGCCACTGTCTGCTCATGGTTGAGTCATTTTAACCCTTCCCTTTGGTGGGGGAAGGTCATTAAGGTGATTGGGTTGTGGTCTGCTCCATGGCATCACGAAGGGGAGGTAGGTGCAGGTACTAACATCAGATGATGAACAGCAGGCAGATGGATGGGTTAGTCACACGACTGCTGCCATGGTGGTGTGCTAGATAGGTTTTTCCTGCAAGAGACCTGTCAGACGTCTCCAATCCACAAGCTCCTTAGCAAAAAAGTGGTCTTACTATCATTTCTATGGCTTTAGCTAACTAAGGAGTGATCTTTGACTTTCTGCCTTCTGACAAGGAACCTGAAAGTTTCTTAGAGATTATTATGCTAAACCTTGAATTGAAAGGTTGAGCTGTCCTTGTCTTGCATCTAATGGAGATTTGCCGAGGAGGTGGAGCAGGCTGCCAGGTTGGCCCGCAGTAAAATGTCTGAAAACTTCCTAAAACCTGCCTATTGGAGGCCAAGTTTGGGTGGCTCAGCCTGTAATCCCAGCACTTTGGGAGGCCGAGGTGAGTGGATTGCCTGAGCCCGCGTGTTCGAGACCCGCCTGGGCAACTTGGCGAGACCTCATCTCTACAATAAATCAAAAAATTACCTGGGCGTGGTAATGCGTGCCTGTATTTTCAGCTACTTGGAAGGCTGAGGCGGAAGGATCGCCGGAGCCCAGCATGTCGAGGATGCAGTGGCCAAAAGCGGCCGCTGCACTCCAGTCTGGGCAACAGAGTGAGACTCCAACTCAAAAAAAGACAAACAAACAAAAAACCTGCCTATTGGAAACTTATCTACCTATGTCTAACCTGTGCTAGATTCAAAGCGTGTCAGTCTAAACAAAAACGGCTATGTTGAGGCAAAATGTTAACTAAATTTGTTCTAAGTTTTGCAGGGTCCCTCCTTTCACCTTCCGCTTTGCCTGGGTAAATTGATTTCATTCTTCCAATCCTAGGATGTGTTCTTGAGTGTTCATACCACAGACTCCCCCCACATAGCATCTAGGGTCCTCCCTTTCTTCTGTATTCCCTATGGCACCAGCAACAGAACACAGCAGTATTTTCTTGTCTTTATAGCACATTCCACCCACTCCAGACACCCCATTTGTTTTAGTCTTAAAGTCTGACCCATGCTAGGTATCACTTAAATAGCACTGTGGTTGATTGCTTATCAACCACCTTATCAAACACAAGTAGCTGTAGAAGCATCTACTACAGACTTCTAATGGGCATGATGACTAAGCCCTGCAACAACCCTGCAGGGTAGGTTTGGTCACTCCTACTTTAAAGATGAGGGAAGGCAGAGCATGATGGTATATGCCTGTAATCCCAGCACTTTGGGAAGGGGAGGCGAGAGTATTGTTTGAGACCAGCCCCAGCAACTTGGGGGACCTTGTTTCTACAGTAAATCAAAAACTAGCCAGGAATAGTGGCGCATGCCTGTAGTTCCAGTTACTTAGAAGACTGAAGCGGAAGAATCGCCTGAGCCCAGCAGGTTGAAGCTGTGGTAGCAGTGAGTATGCCACTGCACTCCAGCACGGGTGACAGAGTGAGACCCTGGCTCAAAAAACAAATATAGGCCGGGTGCAGTGGCTCATGCCTATGATCCCAGCACTTTGGGAGGCTGAGGTGAGAGGATTGCCTGAGCCCACGGGTTCCAGACCAGCCTGGGCAACTTGGCGAGACCTCATCTCTACAATAAATTAATAAATTAGCCAGATGTGGTGGCACATTCCTATAGTTCCAGCTACTTGGAAAGCTGAGGTGGAAGCATGAACTGAGCCCAACAGGTCGAGGTTGCGGTGGCCGTGAGCGTGCCACTGCACTCTAACCCGGGTGACAGAGTGAGACTCCAACTCTAAATAAATAAATAATAAAGGCACGTGAATGGCAAGATTGTGAGCAAATGAGACTGAATCAGAAAGAAAAAGTAGGACCTCAACAGACTGGGGTGGAGATGAATTCTTCCTAGGTAACCCAGAGTCCCTGCCCAGGGAACCTTGGGACTAGCCATCCCTGACCAGAAGTCGGCTAGAATTCAGGTACCACCCAGACCCACACAAGAGTTAGTCCAACAGCCTTGAGACAAAGGACCTCTGTTTTGTTGTTTTTTCTTTTGAGTCAGGATCTCACTGTCGCCCAGGCTGGAGTGCAGTGACATGATCATGTTCGCCACAGCCTCGACCTCCTGGGCGCATGTAATCCTTCTGCTTTATCCTTTCCAGTAGTTGGAGGCTCATGCCACCAACACCCAACTAATTTTTTTTATTTTGTTTTTGCCGAGACAAGGTCTTTCTGTGTTGTCCAAGCTGGTCTTGAACTCCTGGGATCAAGCAATTCTCCCACCTTGGCTTCTCAAAGTGCTGGAATTACAGGGGTGAGCCAACATACCTGGCCTAGGACTCCTATTTTTGTTTAATCACGAGCCCAGCCAACTACTGTGAATACAAGAGGAGGGACCCAAGGCCTTATCCCTGATGGACTTCTCCCTTCAGTTCAGAGCCCCCATGGTAAATACCATCTGGGCTCGGGCTGGCGGCTGAGGCCAAGGAAGGACAGGCTGGGATGGGGGCACAGGGCCCCTGGAAAAGAAAGGCATTTGATGTCATAGCCTGCTTTGCAACAGGAAACAGAACTTCACAAGGATTTGGGAGGAGGCTCTCATCTGGCTTCCTTCCTTCCCGGCCCCAGTTCTAGAGAGAAGCCTGGAGCCAGAAAGCTCCTGGTCCCCAGACACTAAGAGGAGAGTCCCCCTCCTTCCACACACCCTCCCCTACCTCTAGCTTCTCTACTAGGGGGACCCATCCTTGTTCAGATTCAGGGAACACAGTCCCCAACCCTGCAGCCCCCACCCAGACAGGGTCAACAGGGAGCCCAGTCCACTTTTGGACCTGAGCTGGCCAGCCCCAGTAATTCAGAGAGGGAAGGTAGGAGACAGGGGGTCCTGGGGAAGTCTCTGTGCTGTTCTCTAGACAGCACATGGAAAGCATGCAAATGCTGTGCAAAAATAACATGGAAATGAGCACATCTTCCACTTAGTCCTCCTTTGTCCACCTCCCATTTACAGGGTCCTGGGGACTTTTAGGCCCATGCCCCACAAAGCATGAAGGAGGAGGCTTTCCTGCACTCCACCTAACAGTCTGGGACCTCTCGTCTCCCTTCCTTCCCTGTCCCTCATCTTTCAGATTCCTCATCCTCACCCTGCCCCTCTTAGCGCCTGACCTGTACTAGTTTGAGCAGTGGGGTAGTTTGTATTTTCGGCCTTGGCTGCACACCTTAGGAGGGTCATCTCCTCTGGCTCAGACCTTAAAACAGGGCTGAGCAGGATAGAGAAGATGGGGCCTTGCCTGGGAAGCCACTCCAAGCCTTAGACCTCTTGTTGGAAGTTCCAAAGAAAAGTGATTGTTTGCATTTTTTACCTTAGAGGAGGGAGGCCCTGGAGCCCCGAGGGTGAGATTCATACTAAGAAAGCAGAGCTGCTATCAGCCCTGAGCTGCCATAAGCAGCCAGTTTAGAATGCGCATTTAGACAGTTGACTGGACAGCAATTGCCTGAAGCTACCTGGACCAGTGTATATTCGCTTGCTCTCCTAGAGAACTGCCTCAGGCCTGGCTCAACCTCAGGCTGCCATAGGGGGTTAAAAATGGAGCTCTGACTCGCCCTATCCTCAAAGTGCCAGATGAGGTGTCTCCGCCCCTAAAGCTGGACCCCGAAGGACCAGTTCAGCCTGACCCTACCTCCTCCCCAGCCCCTTCCCCGTGCTGGAAGGAAGGCCCCCACACCCACTGCCTTCCCAAGCTTGGCCCTGACTCAAACGGGCCTGGCTGCAGCTCCTGGGGTAGAGAGGAAGCCCAGCAATCCCTGGGCCTGACTGCTGGGACAGGAAATACTTCGGTGGGTTCCAAAGGCACAGTAGCTACGGGAAGGAAGCCACTTGGGGTGGGTCCCATGGCAGGCCAAGGCTTTCCAGAGGGTAGAGGAGGTGAGAATGCCAGGCTTGGAGCCCTGGGGAGAGGGCCACCGACCCTGCCCGTAGCGGGGCTGCAGAATCCAGAGGTTCCCAGATCTGCCACTGAAGCCAGCACCCACGGATAACTGAACTCGAGACCTTCCGCGCTTCTTCGTGCCTAACCTCTAGGGGTGGGAGGCAAGTGGCTCGCAGTGACCACGACTCACTACATCATTCTTGTGGTAGTGCCAGTCAGTGTTTGCAAACCGCTTGGTTCTAGCCAATGTGTCCCCAGAGCAGGAAGGGAAAGCCCCCAAGATGCCAGGTCACCAGGAAGGCAAGTGTGCTGGAAGGCGGATGACACACAGAGCAGACATGTCTGTGGTTCCCTGGTCCCACCACCTCTTCTCCATGTCACTGTGGGCAAGTCACTTAATTCTTTGAGCCTCCTTATCCTCATCTGTAAAATGGAATGGTCATATCTGTCTCAAACGGCTATTTATGGATGGAAAGAAACAGATCCGTGTTTGCTTGTCACACGGTGGTGTTGAAATAAATAGTAGCTCTTAAAATTAATTGGAGAGACAGAATGTACACATCCAAACCGAGCTGTCCACCCACCCCTATGCAGCCTAAAGCAGGCTCATCCCTGTTTCCTCAGCCCTCCAGACTCCCACACCCTCCGCCAAACAGGGACATTCCCACCCCCAATGCCCGAGACACACCTTCTGCTGCAAGCCTTCCAGGATGAACTTGTCCAGTCCTGGCAAATGTCCCTCACTCCAGACCTCCCATCCCTGCTGCTCATGGAATGCCACTCCCATGGCTGAACTTGGTCACCTTCTCCATCAGACATGGGCAGCAGGGGCTGTGTCTCCCGATCAGCTTAGGGTCCAGACACCAGCCACTCTGGAGCCATTTGTGCACAGCCCGCAGAAGGCACACTCCTTTCTACCCCAAGGCCTCTGCACATGCCCCTTTCTGGGCCTGACTGCTCACCGCTCAGCTCCTCTCTCCCTTTGCCCAGCAGGTGGCCAGATGAACTCTTAGACCCCTTCCAGGACTTAGTTTAAACACTACTTTCTCCAGGAAGCCTTCCTTGATTCCCAGACCTAAATGGTTTCTTTCTTTTTTTTTTTTTTAAGACAGGCTCTTGATCTGTAGCCTAGGCTGGAGTACAGTGGCACATTCATAGCTCACTGCCTCAGTCAGTTTTCTTATTGTACCTTCTCGTGCAATCTCGTGATCTCCTTTAGGACACTGTCAGCTAAAAATAATTAAGTAACATCAAGCCTCCTTTAATGGTTGTCCCACGTTAAACTGAAAGTTCACTGAGGACAGGCATATTGTTTTCCCTGTATAGTCTCAGCACTTAGCTCAGTGCTTGCTGCACAGTAGAAGTGCAATAAATACCTGTCAAATGAGTGAGTGAATAAAGCTTCCCACCACTCCAAGGACCCAGCATGAATCTGTCCACAGAACATCTTCAGAGGCCAACAAGAAAGACAGACATAAAACCTTTTGGTTCTGGCTGGATGCGGTGGCTCACATGTCTGTAATCCCAGCACTTTGGGTGGCAGAGGTGAGAGGATTGCCTGAGCCCAGGGCTCGAGACCAGCCTGGGCAACATGACGAGACTTCATCTCTACACTAATTTTTTTTAAAAATTAGCTGGGCATGGTGGTGTGCACCTGTGATTCCAGCTACTCGAAAGGCAGAGATGAAAGAATCACCTGAGCCCAGCAGGCTGAGGCTGTGGTGGCTGTGAGCATGCCACTGCACTCCAGCCTGGGTGACAGAGTAACACTCCGACTCAAAAAAAAAAAAAAAAAACCCCAAAACCTGGTTCCATCTAAGATATATTTCTTTCTGGAAACATGTTACCTTTTCTTGGTTAAGCCATGAGTCTCAGATTTTCTGTGTGTTGCAAACCACCACCACCCTCTCCCAAGGAACACACTGCCCTGTAAGATGAAAACACCCCAAAGGCTTCCTCCACTGGGAAAGACTGGGTGCTGGGCTGGTCCCCCGGTGACAACCACAGGCTAAATATACCCTGCTTTGCATCCTGTTTGCTTTGAAGCACACCTGGCAGATATGCATCACAGGCTGGAAATCACCCCCTCACTCGCCCCAGCTCCACTGGGCAGCCCCCACAAGCCTTGGCTGACAGAGCTTGGCTAGATTCTCAAGTTCCCTTCTGCCCCCCGTGCCCCTGATGCCTGTACTTTGCCTTTACCCAGGTCTGACATATGATGGACCCCACCAAAGTCTCGGGCGGTAGCCAGAACTCATGGGCTTTGTAGTGTGGATGCCTGCCTCAGTGAGCTGTGGCCAGGAGAGCGCTGACTCAGATCTAGGGCCTGGCGACCTCCTGCTGAAACAAATCACCTCATCTCTCAGAGCTTGTCTCCTCATTGGTAAAATGGGGGCGTGGAGGGATTGTATCTGTGCTTCTGACCTCATCAGGTGGTTGTAAAAGCCAACTAAGAAAAATGGAGAGGAGTTGTCTGCAATGCGCTAGACGGTGACCCTCCCTGTGGAAATAGTGATGAAGGAGATTAGTCCCCACGTGCAAAGAGATTAACTCAACAGTAAACAAGCCAAGAGACGCTCATAACAAAAGAGCATGAGGAAGGAGCGGAAGGATACCACCACTGAGGCTATGTCACCCACGAGAAGAGCTGACACTGGGATCGTGGACAGTCTCAGAGTGTATGAAAGACTGTCAACAAGAAGTACAGGCCAATTGTACCACAACCAATCGTACTATAACTCTTTTTTTTTTTAATTGGAGTCTCACTCTGTCGCCCAGGCTAGGGTGCAGTGGCACGTTCATGGTCATTGCAGCCTCAACCTGCGGGGCTCAGGTGATCCTTCCATCTCAACCTTCCAAGTAGCTGGAACTACAGGCATGTGCCACCACATCCGGCTCATTTAAAAATTATTATTATTTGTTGTAGAAACAAGATCTCGCCTTGTTGCCCAGGCTAGTCTTGAACCCATAGGCTCAGGCACGAGGTCTCACCATGTTGCCCAGGTTGGTCTTGAACCTGTGGGCGCAGGCAATCCTCTCACCTCAGCCTCCCAAAGTGCTGGGATTACAGGTTTGAGCCACCATGCCCGGCCTCCATAACTCTTGCCACTAGCTTTGTGGTCTTGAGCAAGTGACTTGCCCTCTCTGGGTCTGCTCAGGGCCTCACTGAGGTGTAGTGAGGAATTCATGAATGAGCACATGTAAAGTGCTTGCAACAGTTCTAGGGCAAAGCAGGTGCTAAGTCAGTGTCAGCTAAGATCATTGTTATCATTCTGTCTTTCATCCATTCGGCAAATACGTGCAAGCCTCCATGCTGGGCCTGGGAAACCAACAAGTCAGTAAACAGAAAAGACAGAAAACCTGCTCTCGAGGAGTTCCATTCTCGAAGGGGGAGAGAGATAAACCAAACAAGCACAGCAGTTCACATATCTGACGAGGAGTACTTTGGAAAAAGGAAACAGAAGAGCGGAATGAGGAGCTCCGAGCTGGGGGGAAGGTTTTATTGGGGCGCACTCATCAGGGAAGAGGTGGACGTGAGCAGAGGGCCCAGGGAGGTGAGGGGAGCCGGGGGTAGGAGTGGAAAGAGGTCCAAACAGGAGCAGGAGGGCTTATCCTGTGCTGCTATTAATGCATCTTCAACTGCAAGATGGAAATGAGAAGTTGCTGGGAGGATTAAATTAGATAACAAATGCCTGGCACATGGTAGGCACAGAATTAATGCCAGTCCCTACCCCCTTTCTACCCCACAGGGCTCCTCTCAGTTATTGGGGGATGTTCTGGATATCCAGGCCTGACTGGCTTCATCTCTGGCACAGGGCCCTTTCTGCTGGTCCCTGAGCTGCCCCTGGCACCTCTGCCCGCAGCTCCCAGAAAGCTGTGTGGGCTTGAACCTGGAGGAGAGGGAGTGGGCGGCTGTGTGCCTATGGGGAGACTCAGAGAATCTCAAACCACAGAGTGGGGAGAGGACGCCAGCCCCTTGCCTTCGCTGTAGGATCTTGGCCAGGGACAGTAACACCAGTTGTCACTAATGCAAGCACATTTGATCATTTAATCCTTCCTCCTGTCCAGGGAGGCAGACAAGGAACTTGAGCCCCAGAAAGGCTCACATAGCGAGAAGGTAGAAAAGCCAAGACCCAAACCTCATGTATGGGGCTCCAAAACCCCTGCTCTCAGTGGGTTGCCTGATTCATCAAAAATAAACAAGCAAACAAAAACAGGACACTGGCTTAAATGTGAATTTCCTTTTTCTGACAAACAGCCTATGATGTAATAAATTTGAACTTCAGATAAACAAGAAATATTTTTTAGTGTAAGTGCGGTCATCCTTCGGTATCCATTCCATGGGGAGTTGGTTCCAGATACCCTCAGGGATACTAAAATCTGAGGATGCTCAAGTCCCTTCTATAAAGGGTATAATATTTGCATATAACCTACACACATCCATATATATATATATGGTTTTTTTAGTCGGAGTCTCACTCTGTCGCCCAGGCTGGAGTGCAGTGGCATGCTCACGGCCACCCCAGCGTCAACCTGCTGAGCTCAGGCGGTCCTTCCACTTCAGCCTTTCAAGTAGCTGGAACTCTAGGCGCACACCACCATGCCTGGCTAATTTTTTTTTGTTTATTATAGAGACGAGGTCTCGCCAAGTTGCCCAGGCTGGTCTCGAACCCCTAGAATCAGGCAACTCACCTCCACCTCCCAAAGCGCTGGGATTACAGGCATGAGTCACTGCGCCCGACCCTCCGTATATTTTAGATCACCTCTAGGTTACTTATAATACCTAACACAATGTAAATGCTATGTAAGTAGTTGTTACATTGTATTGTCTTCTTTTTTTTTTTTTTGAGTAGGAATCTTACTCTGTTGCCCAGGCTGGAGTGCAGTGTCATGCTCATGGCCACTGCAGCCTTGACCTGCTGGGCTCAGTCGATCTTTCCACCTCAGCCTTCCAAGTACCTGGAACCACAGGCGCATGCCACCATGCCTGGCTAATTTTGTTTGTTTGTTTGTTGTAGAGGCGAGGTCTCACCATGTTGTTCAGAGTGGCCTTGAACACCTGAGGTCAGGCAGTCCACTAGCCTCCACCTACCAAAGTGCTGGTATTACACGTATGAGCCACCATTTTTGTTTTTTGAATATTTTCAATCCATGGTTGGTTGAATCCATGGATGACAAATCCGCAGATTTGGAGAGCCAATTGAATATCCCAAATACCGTATGACATGTTTTTCTTTCCCTTCCTTTCTTCCTCTTTCTTCTTTTCTTCCTTTCTTTCTTTCTTTCAATAGAGGCAGGGTTTCACTCAGTCACCCCAGCTGGAAAGCAGTGATTTGATCATAGCTCACTTCAGCCTCAACCTCTTTGGCTTTAAGGAGCCTTCTTCTTCAGCCTTCCAAGTAGCTGGGATTATAGGTGTAGACTACCAATGCCCAGCTAATTACCAAAAAAAAAAAAAATTTTGTTAGAGATGGTGTTTCACTATGTTGCCCAGACTGGTCTTGAACTCCTCACCTCAAGTGACCTTCCTGCCTTGGCTTCCCAAAGTGCTGAGATTACAGGTGTGAACCACCATGCCTGGCCCATTACTTGTTTTGTTTTGTTTGTTTTGAGTTGTAGTCTCACTTTTTTTTTTTTTGAGTTGGAGGCTCACTCTGTCGCCCAGACTGGAGTGCAGTAGCCACTCCTGGCCACTGCAGCCTCGACCTGCTGGACTCCGGCCATCCTTCCACTCAGCCTTCCAAGTAGCTGGAACTACAGGTGCGCGCTATCACACCCGGCTAATTTTTGATTTATTGTAGTGATGCGGTCTCGCCAAGTTGTCCAGGTAAAAAATTACTGTTTATCTGAAATTCAAATCTAATCAGATGTCCTGTGTTTTTAGCTGGCAATTCTAGCTCTCAGTCACTCTGCAATACTGTCTCTTGGAACCAGAGGCCACCGCTTCTTGGGGATGTTGGGGAACTTAAAGGTAAGGTCACCAAGGAGGCTGATCCATGTTCCAACCACACCCTTTGTGTGAGATGAGCTATCACTTGAAGGTGGGCTGAGACTCAACCAGAAAACAAAGTGGCTCCTATTCTAGGTCTTGATGTCTAAGGGACCCGCCATCCTCACAAGGAGAGAAGACCATGGAGCCAAGATGCACCCACCAGAGCCTGCCTCCCCTGCCACAGTCTAGTCCTAGGATCCTTGAAGTCCCTGACCAACCAGGCCCCGAGCCTACTGGCAGGGTTTTGAGGGCCTCTACCCTAGGCCTCCCGAGGGCCAATCTCACCACTGGTAAAGGCACCGTTGGTTATAGGTGCCAGATAAAATACAGGATTTCCAGTTGTACTGGAATTTCAGATACATAAGGAATGCTTTTTTTTTTTTTTTTTTTTAGTCAGAGTCTCACTCTGTTACCTAGGCTGGAGTACAATGACATGATCACAGCCACTGCAGCCTTGACCTGCTGAGTTCAGGTGATCCTTCTGCCTCAACCTTACAAGTAGCTGGAACCACATCTGGCTAATTTTTAAAATTTACTGTAGAGACAAGGTCCTGCCAAGTTGCCCAGGCTGGTCTCAAACCCCTGAGTTCAGGCAGTCCTCTTGTCTCTGCCTCCCTAAGTGCCCGGATTACAGGCGTGAGACACCATGCCTGGCTTGGAATGCTTTTTAAGTGTAAATGTACCCCAAGTATCACAACCCATCTCCGGGCCCAAGGAGTGGCCAGGGCCTGCTGTTTGGTAGTGTGTGGGTACTTAGACTGGGTGTCCACACAGGTCCTGGAGATACCATAACCTCTCGTGGTACAGGATAGAGTCAAGGGTGGGAAGAGAAGGAGCAGTGGTCTGCAATCTTGGAATATCATTTGTTTTCCTACACTGGGCCCAGAAAAGTAAGCACAGCCTGCTAATCTGGATTTCCAGCCTTCCCCAACCACCTCTAGGTTACCCAGAGCGACAGCTCTGAGCCAGTCAGGAGGGTGAGGCTGGCTGGTTCCTCTCTCTCCATGGGGTGAGAGCTGCCTTGGACACCCAACCCCACTTGCCTTCATTCCAACACCACCTCCAGTCCTTTGTTCCCCCTTTATCCTATGGCTTCCGTGCCCCTTCCAATGTTTGCTTTCCCTGGGAGAAGCAGAGGGCATCAGCCTCAGGGTTGGAGTGATTGCATAATTTTTGCTCTAGTCTAGACAAGTCTGATCCATCCAGCTCTGAGATGGGAAGGTCAGAGAGAACAGCCAGCCAGGAGGCCAGCTGAGAGGGGCAGCTGGTCCTGGGGGAGGTGGGAGAGAGGGCTGTTGGAAGTTCAGACAGCCTCCTTGAGAGTTCTAGAACCCTGTGGAAAATATGGTTCTCACTTCTGGAGGAATTTCTCCCTGTGACTGAGATGAACAGTGTGGACAATGAACCTTCACCGGTGGGCCCCAGGCTCTCTCTCTGGGTGCCCCCTACATCCTGTGTGTACCTCAATCCTGGCACTGAGCATACATATATACAAGGACCCCAAAAAATAGAATTATTTTATTTTATTCATTTATTTTTTAAATTAGAGTCTCACTCAGTCGCCCAGACTGGAGTGCAGTGGCCGCTCCCAGCCACCGCAGCCTCAATCCACTGGGCTCCGGCGATCCTTCCGCCTCAGCCTTCTGAGTAGCTGGAATTACAGGCGTGCGCTACCATGCCTGGCTAATTTTTGATTTATTGTAGAGATGAGGTCTCACCAAGTTGCCCAGGCAGGTCTCGAACCCGCGGGCTCAGGCAATCACTCACCTCAGCCTCCCAAAGGCGCGGGATTACAGGCTGAGCCATCGAGCCTGGCTTTTTTGGAGATTCTTTCAACGCACTTACCCATTTCATGATGGGTGATTTATGAGTGCACCTGCCCACACCACACTGAGTGTTCAGTTTTTGAATGACCCCCCCCATGCCCCACCCTTCCTATCCACCTGATCTCACCCCAAGTGACTTTTTTTTGTTTCTCCCAATGAAAAAAATTCTCAAAGGGAAACGTTTTGTCAATGTGGAAAAGGTGAAACAGAAAACAGCAGAAGCACTAGAAGCCATCAAAATTGACAAGTTCAAAAACTGTTTTGAGCATCTTGATAGGTGTAATGCATCAAACGGAGAGTATTTTGAAGGTGACTGACATTTAAACATGTAAGAATAAATACATGTCGGACGAGGTGACTCATGCCTATAATCCCAGCACTTGGGGAGGCTGAGGTGAGAGGATTGCCTGAGCCCAGGGGTTCAGGACCAACCTGGGCAACTTGGCAAGATCTCATCTCTACAATGAATAAAAAAAATTACCTGGACGTGGTGGCACGTGCCTGTAGTTCCAGCTACTTGGAAGGCTGCGGCATAAGGATCAACTGAGCCCACCCAGCAGGTCAAGGCTGTAGTGGCCGTGAGCGTGCCACTATACTCCAGCCTGAACAACAGAATGAGACTCCAACTCAAAAAAAAAAAAAAGAAGAAGAAGAAATACACAATTTTTTATAAACACATTTTAGGGTTTTTGGGTATCCCCTTGTATGTAAAGTGCTTAGAACAGTGCCTAGCACATGTGAGCATTGACTGTGTTGGCTGTTATTATCATAATCATTACTCACAAATGGCACATAGTAACCCATTTTTATGTTCTTCTTACCCACTGAATCTCTTAGGAGCTAGGTCTGTGTTTTGTTCATTTAGTAGTTCCTGTATCTGGCACCAACAAATATATGCTCAATAAGTGTTACTTCAATGAAATCAACAGGTAGTCTTTAATTGTTCCTATTTGAATTTCCTCTCCATACCACAGGTGCAGACTGGGTCGCAACAAAATGTCACTGACTTGTGTCCCCTTTCATAGGGCCTCAGATCTCCACAAGCCCACACTCTCCTGCCCTCCTCCCAGCCACCTCCACCTGGGTTTCTGCCAGTGGGTCCCTCCATGTGTCACCAACCATTGCCAAAGATTGCTTGGATGTTGGGTGTTAGGGACTGTGAGAGTGGATGAGTCTGTCCTTAGGGTTATACTCAGTTAGAGGGGCCCAAACCCCATTCCTGGGAATTGCCTTCTCGCTTTGTTTAGAGGCCTCTTTCTAGGGCTCAGACCCACAATGAGCTGGAAAGTCCCCTCCTCTGATGGGCTGCAGGTTACTCTGCCCACTGACATTAGTCTTGGTTATTCAACTTCTTTCCGGGATGAGTCTTCTCACTTACAGCTCCAGGATCTCTGGGGGTCAGCTCCACCAGCCAGACACATCTAAATCCTGCCTAAGGACCATAGGCAACCTGCTGTGATGTGCATATGGTTATTTATACAAACATGCCTCCACACGATCACATCCACTTATAATCTCAGTCACACAATTGCTTGTACACACACCCTCACCTTCAGACCACTCACACCCTTGCTCTCCCATCACTCTACTGTCAGCAGCTCGAAGGTCAGTCACAATGAGACCAATCCACAAAACACATAATGTGGTTAGAGTTGTTTACTACTTAGAAGCACCAGTATAGGGGGACATTGCAGATTTTAAAAACTCTCATATGGCCAGGTGTGGTGGCTCATGCCTATAATCCCAAGACTCTGAGAGGCTGAGACAGGAAGCTGGCTTGAGCCCAGGAGTTCAAGACTAGCCTAGACAACTTAGCAAGACCTCATTTCCACAAAAAATAAAATAATTAGCTAGGCATGGTGGCACACTCCTGTAATCCCAGCTACTTGGGAGGCTGAGGTGGGAGGATTGCCTGAGCCCAGAAGGTCGAGACTGCCATAAGCCATGATTGTGCCCTGACTGTGCCACTGCACTCCAGCCAGCCTGGGTGACGGAGTGAGACTCCAACTCGATAAAAAGAAAGCAGGCCTCTCTTTTCACCCGTTTTCAAACTCGGCACTGTCTCCTCTTCTAGACTCCAGCATCCCTTCTGCTCTCCTCAGCCTTGACCCAGAGCATCTGCTTGTTCCAAGTGGAGTCCCCTTATCCCATCCCCAGTGCCAAAGACTCAGAGCTAGGGATGCCCAACCGCCACCCAGGGCAGGCTGGGGAGGATGGAGAGGCTCCGCATGACCCCTGCCATCTCTGGATGCTTCACTGGATCTGTGAGGTCGGGGGTACCTGGGAGAGGGTGACAGAAGAACACGTGCTCAGAAGCAGTGACTGAGGGTAGTTGTGGGGCTCCCTTCACCCCAGGCATCTGGACACGTCTGTGGGGTCCAGGCCTGAGTGGCACATCTCCAGCCTGCTGTGACTTCTCAGCCCCAGGTCCAGCACTGCTCCCTGCCCTGTAGCTCCACTCCCTTTTTGTCTCTTTCTCAGTGCTCATTCATTCTCCCCCATTTTTATCCAGGCCGCCCTCTGACCCAGAAGGCCCAGTTTCCCCCCCCCGCCCTGTGCCCACCCCACTCACCTCACCTGCTCCTTCCTGTTCCTCCCTCTTTTTCTTGCAAGCTCCTTCACTTGCTTCCTGTGTCCTCTCCCTGCCAGGAATCTGGTGGCCCCATCCATGTCCCCCAAAGGGCAGGGGCTTTCAGGAATCCCCTTCTGAGAAGAAGCCTCAAGCTTGGTCCTGGAGACAGAAGGGGCAGGTGAGTGCCTGTAGGGAGCTGGGCATGGTGCTGCCATGGTGGGCTCACTTCTGGAGGGCCCGAGGGCACCTTCTCCTTCAGTGTCCACATGGACCACATATGCCTCTCCCAACCACAGCACTAGTCCTGGGTTCGGCAGCAAACAGGGCCTCATCCCTGCCTCAATCCCCAGAGTCCATGTCCAAGGTTAAGCAGGTCATTGCAACTGGAGAGGTGGAGGCCAGAATTGGAAAGGTACAGGGTGGGGTTGGGCCAGGCTGGGTGCCTACCTCACTATCTGGTCACTAGTCAGGCGTGGTGGCTCACACCTATAATCCTAGCCCTTTGGGAGGCGGAGGCAAGAGTATTGCCTGAGCCCAGGGGTTTGAGACCAGCTTGGGCAACCTGGCAAGACACTGTCTCTACAATAAATCAAAAAATTACCTGGGTGTGGTGGCGTGCACCTGTAGTCCCAGCTACTTGGGAGCTGAGGTGGAAGGACCCCCTGAGCCCAGCAGGTCAAGGGACTGTGGTAGCTGTGATCATACCACTGCACTCCAACCTGAGTGACAGAGACTCTGACTCAAAAAAAAAAAAAAGAAAGGGCTGGGCTCAGTGGCTCAGTTTGTAATTCCAGCACTTTGGGAGGCCAAGGTGAATGGATTGCCTGAGCCTGCGGGTTCAAGACCAGCCAGGGCAACTTGGCAAGACCTCGTCTCTCCAATAAATCAAAAATTAGCCGGGCGCAGTAGCGCACGCCTGTAGTTCCGGCTACTTGGAAGGCTGAGGCAGAAAGATCGCCGGAGCCCAGCAGGTGGACGCTGGGGTGGCCGTGAGCGTGCCACTGCACTCCAACCTGGGGACGGAGTGAGACTGCAACTCCAAAAAAAAGGAAAAGAAAAGAAAATCTGGTCACTGTGTAATCTGGTACCTACCTCCCTGGCCCACCTCTTCCCCAAGGCCCTGTCTCCTCAACACATACACCAACACAGACCCCTCTTATCAAGCAGGCCTCCACTCAGTCCTCAGGTGAAGTTCAACCCCATCTTTGCACCTCTGCGCCATCCTTCTTGGGAATGTCCCCTCCCCCTTCAGCCCCTCCACATCTCCACATTCTTCTGGACCCAGGCTAGGTGTCCACCCCATGAAGTCCTTGACCAGGGGAAGTGCTTCCTCTTCCTGGCCCGTCAGTCACAGCCTGTGACCAGCAGGCACTGATGCCACCATCATCCCGTGAGACATAAATAAGCATCAACATCATAATTATTATTCTAATTTTAAACTTTATTTTTTGAGTTGGGTCTCACTCTGTCACTCAGGCTGGAGTGCAGTACATGATCCCAGCTCACTGCAGCTTCAATCTCCTAGACTCAGGCGATCCTTCTGCCTCAGCCTCCTGAATAGCTGGACTACAGGCATGCACCATCAAGCCAGCTAATTTTGATTTTTGGTCGAGAAAGAGTCTCACTATGTTGCCCAGGTTAGTCTCCCAGGCTTTCCCTCTTGGGCTCAAGCAAGCCTTCTGTCTTGGCCTTCTAAAGTGCTGGGATTACAGGCATTAGCCACCGTGCCCGGCCTATTATTTTATTTTTATTATCATTATTATTCGCATGAATTATTCCACAGAAAGAAAGCCACAGTAGGTAAGAGCCTTTGATGTGCTATTGGCCTCCTGGGTATGATTTCATTTAATCTTCATCACACCCCTTGGGGTGGACACCATAACTCCTACTTTATTTTTATTTTTATTTATTTTTTGAGTTGGATCTCACTCTGTCACCCAAGCTGGAGTGCAGTGGCATGCTCATGGCCACCACAGCCTCAACCTGCTGGGCTCAGGTGATCCTTCCACCTCAGCCTTCTAAGTAGCTGGAACTACAGGCGCATGCTACCACGCCTGGTGCTGACCTTTTGATTCAGTTTGTCCTTCCTCCTCCTCAAAGCTCTGTCTTCATGTGGCTTTGGGGATACAACCTTCCTTGGCTTCCTTCCTACCTTCCCAGTGGTTGCTCCCTCTCTTCTCCTGGTCTCCTCCTGGTCTCCTTTCCTTCTCCTTCTCCTTCTCCTTCTCCTTCCTGTTGCCCAGGCTGGAGTGGTACGTGTTGCCCAGGCTGCAGTGGCACGCTTCACTGCAGCATCAGCCTGCCGGGCTCAATTGATCCTTCCACCTCAGCTTTCCAAGTAGCTGGAACTACAGGCATGCACCACCATGCCCGGCTAATTTTTTAGTTTATTGTAGAGATGAGGTCTCACCAAGTTGTCCAGGCTGGTCTCAAACCTGTGGGCTAAGGCAACCCTCAACCTCCCAAAGTGCTGGGATTATAGACATGAGCTACTGTGCCCAGCCATCTTCTTTAAAAAAAGAAAAAAAAAAAAATTTTTGGCCAGGCACAGTGGGCCAAGCATGTAAACCTAGCACTTTGGAAGACTGAGGCAAGAGGATTGCCTGAGCTCAAGGATTCGAGACCAGCCTAGGCAACTTGGTGAAACCTCGTCTCTACAACAAATTTAAAAAAAAAAAATTAGCCGGCATGGTAGCATGCACCTGTAGTTCCAGCTACTTGGAAGGCTGAGGCAGAAGGATCACCTGAGCCCAGCAGGTCAAGGATGCTGTGACCGGGAGCGTGCCACAGCACTCCAACCTGGGCGACAGAGTGGGACTCCAACTCAAAAAAAAAAAGTAAAAAAAATTTTTTGGGGTTCAGACCTCACTTTTTTGCCCAGGCTGGAGTGCGGTGGCATGATCACAGCTCACTGTGATCACTCAACCTGTTCCTGCCCTGTCTTCCCCATCTCCCCTGTTGGGAGCTCTATCCTCCCCATGGTTCGGGTCAAATGCCTTGAGGTCTTCTTCGACTCCTTTTTTTCCTCACATACCTAAATCCAGTCCATCCAGACATCCCACTGGCTCCTGTCTCAACTAAATCCGAAATCTATCCTCTTCCCCCACCTCACTGCTTCCACCCTGCTCAGAGCCCTGCCATTGCCTCTCGTCTGGCATCCCGTGGGGCTCTGAGCCGTTCTTCAAGTTCCCACCTTCTTCCAGGGATCTTTTACAAAGAGAAGTCAAGTCTTGGTCACTTCTCCACTCAGAGGCCTGCAATGGCTCCCTTTTGACTCAAAATAAAAGCACAAGTCCTTATGGCGACACATCTTCCCTAAATGTTGTAACGCCAACCCTGACATTCCTCCATCTTTTTCTACTCTCCCCATCACCCCCCTCCACTCCAGCTTTCTGGTCTCCGGCTGTTGCTCAAATCCACAGACCTGTTCCCTCCCGCTTCAGCACCATCGACTGCTGACCCTCTGCCTGGTACTCACGTTGGTAATTTCTCGCTGATCCTCTGCCTGGAACCCGCATGGGTAACTCCTTCACTTCCCTGACCACCTTTCATGATTTCAGCCCCAACTCAGCCACACCCATGCTCCTTTCCCTGCTCTGTTTTGCCTTTATTCCACAGACTTATGACCAAATGTACTTGCTTCTTATGGTGATTACTTATGGCCTCACCAAACCCCACCAGAAGCAGCCCAAGGTGAGAGATCTTTGTCTTTTTGGCTTACTGCTGTATTCCAAGCACCTATAATGGTACCCAGCACATAGTTGGAGCTCAATAAATACTGAACTCTGAATATTGCTATGAATGAACAGATTATTCCATTTGCCTCTCTCACTTTTCTGTATGCTAGAACTTCATGAGGCTCTACCTGGAAGGCTGGTCAGGTGGGCATGCTGTATTTTCTTAGCCTAGTGACCTGGGAACAAGGAAGGGAAGGCCTTAGAAAGTCAGGAAGCTGCTGGGACAAGTTTGGCTAAAAGAGAAAAACAACAACTGCCAGGGCTGGGCTGAGTTCTGATGGACCCATCTGTGACCTCTGCATGTGGCAGCCCCTCCCTTATTGCCCTCCTGTCTCAAACCCAAGGGGCCCAGCTGAGCTCATCACCCAGCCAGCCCATGTCACCTAGCCTGCAGCGTGCCCCACCTGTCGACTCGACCTGTTTCCTCCCATTCATTCCTCCTTGCAGCTTTTCCAAACACCTCCTCCCTGTAAGAAGCTGCCTCCCAAGTTCCATTTATATACACAGATCAAAGGATGCCTGCTTTGATCTGCAGGCCCTCAGCACTGGATACAGGCAATGAAATATCCCCCCCACACACACACCCTCCGAGTGTTTTATGCCACAGCAACTGCTATGAAGGAAGTCTGATTCCATTCAAATCCCATCTTCACTACTAACCAGCTTTGTGAGCGAGGACAAGTTTAATGTGCTCCCAGTACTTTAATTTCCTCATCTCTAAGGAGGGAAATAATACTGCCTATTAGGGTTGTTTTGAGGATTAAAAGAGATTGCATTTGCAGAGAATCCAATGCTGCACCTGGCACCCAGAGATGCTAAATAATGGTTAATACTCCCCCAAGCACCCACTCCTTGGGCATCCACAGTGTGCCAAACACTGTTAAAGGTGTTGTTGAGGTCAGGCATGGCTTACACTTTTAATCTCATCACTTTGGGAGGGAGAGGCGAGAAGATTGCCTAAGCCCAGGGGAACGAGACGAGCCTGGACAATTTGGCAAGATCTTGTCTTTGCAATAAATAAAAAAATTAGCTGGGTGTGGTGGTGTGAGCCTGTGGTTTCAGCTACTTGAAAGGTTGAAGTGGAAGGGTCACCTGAGCCCAGCAGGTTGAGGCTGTGGTGACCATGAACATGCCACTGCACTCCGGCCTGGGTGACAGAGTGAGATTCCAACTCAAAAAAAAAAAAAAAAATTAGCTGGGCATGGTGGCACACCTGTAGTCCCAGCTACTCAGGAGGGATTCCCACTAGGACTCATAAAAGAGGGTGAGAAAGCTAAAGCCCTAGCAAAGCTAGCCCAGTCCAGGGTCAAACGAAAGGGGGGAAATTATATATCCTTCTTTTTTTTTTTGAGTCAGATGTCTCCCTCTGTCACCCAAACTGGAGTGCAGTAGCAGCATGATAACAGTTCACCACAGCCTCCACCTTCTGGGCTCATATGATCCTTCCACCTCAGTCTTGCCAGTAGCTGGAACTACAGGCACATGCTACCATACCCAGCTAATTTTTTTTATTTTTTTGTAGAGATGTTGTCTCACTATGTTGTCTAGGCTGATCTCAAACTCCTGGGCTCAAGCAATCATCCTGCCTCAGGCTCTCAAAGTGCTGGGATTACAGGTATGAGCCGCCATGCCCAGCCAAATATCCCTTTTAACCTTACATTCAGATATGTATTTTCTCTAGTCATCCTGATTTTTGCTTTATCATTCATATGTCCCTTTTATTACCTGGACTCTTGAAGACTCCCTAAAATCATTTATAAAAGAGAGACTTAGCCGGGCTCGGTGGCTCAGCCTGTAATCCCACGCTTTGGGAGGCTGAGGTGAGTGGATTGCCTGAGCCCGCAGGTTCGAGACCCGCCTGGACAACTTGGCAAGACCACATCTCTATAATAAATCAAAAAATCAGCCGGGTGTGGTAGCGCATGCCTGTAATTCCAGCTACTCGGAAGGCTGAGGCGAAAGGATCACCGGAGCCCAGCAGGTTGAGGTTGCGGTGGACAGGAGCGGCCACTGCACTCCAGTCTGAGCGACAGAGTGAGACTCCAACTCAAAAAAAAAAAAAAGAGAGAGAGAGAGACCTTTTTTTCAAGTAGTCTACTCCAGCTGGGCGTGGTGGCTAATGTCTGTAATCCAAGCACTTTGGGAGGCTGAGGCAAGAGGATTGCCTGAGCCCATGGGTTCGAAACCAGCCTGGGCAACAACTTGGCAAGACCTCATCCCTACAACAAATCAAAAAATTCGCTGGGCGTGATGGTGTGCACCTATGGTTCTAGTTACTTGGAAGGCTGAAGAGAAAGGATCACCTGAGCCCAGCAGGTCAAGGCTGCAGTGACCATGAGCATGCCACTGCACTCCAGCCTGGGTGACAGAGTGAGATTCTGACTAAAAAAAATAAAATTAGCTGGGCATGGTGGCACGCCTGTAGTCCCAGCTACTAAGGAGGCTGATGCAAAAGGATTATCTGAGTCCAGGAGGTTAAGGATACAATGATCCATGATAGTGCCATTGCACTCCAGTCTGGGAGACAGAGTGAGAACCCAACACTGTTTCTCTCTCTCTCTCTCTCTCTCTCTCTCTCTCTCTCTCTCTCTCTCTCTCTCTCTCTCTCTCACTCTCACACACACACACACACACACACACACACACACACACACACACACACACACAGAACCGTTTCTGCTGCTATCCAACTCCAGGCAAAATCAGAAAGGCTAAGCCACCGTTCCCACGCCTGCCTGGCTTCCATACGCTGCTCCTTACTCTCCCCATGCTCAAGTTCCACATTTAAATCACATATTTATACTGCAGGATGAAGATAGGCACGATTTTAAAAAATCTCATATTTAAATATTCACAGTTTTGCATAACATAGACCAGAATTGTGAAGCTTGTAATGTCTCCCAAGGATAACCAAAGCTCCTTATCTTCTTTCCCGAAAATTGTGTAGGGAGATGGATTTTGACAAAGGTGTTTTTAAAAAACACACGTATTTTCAAAAACATAGCCCTAGAGTATGTCAAGGAATGTCCTCTATATCAAAATGTCGACTGTACTCTTTTGCACCAAATTGTGTGTGTGTGCATGTATGTTTAACCCCACTTCCTCCCATACCCATGACCTCATACAAGGTGCTTGCCTCCCAGAGCTCCATCCCTAACACCCGTCCCTAACACCCGTTGGACGTTCCTTCAAGAAGTAGCCACTGGGTATCTTCTAGGTCAAGTATTTTTCTAGGCCCTGGGTACAGAGTGAACAAAACGAAGGAGGCTTAACTGAATGCGTGGGAAGCCCAGACAATAAATTATTGATCTCAAATCATGTTAAGTGTTTAGAAGAGAAATCAACTAAAGTAGGGGCCTTAGAAAGTCAGGAAGCTGCTGGGACAAGTTTGGCTAAAAGAGCTGCCTTCTGAGCTGCTGTGTGGATGGTGTAATTGGCCTGTGTAATTGGCTGGCTTCCCTGGCTCACCCTATCAGCTCCCACAGCCCCCAGGCTGTGGGGCGAATGCCCCATCCACACCCCCGCCATTATGATGTATTTTTTCCTTGTGTCTTTGTCAGCAGAAATCCAGGATAGAAATGGCAGGGGCCATGGAAAATGGGAGTAGGAAAGAACCGCAGGAATACTTTTAATTTTTTTCTACAATTATTTATTGGGCGTAGTATATGCCAGGCATTGGGCCTAGTTTGTGCAACAGTTAGCTTGTAAAGCCTTTTTCAATTTGGAAAGTTTTCTGGTGGCACATATCTGTAGTCCCAGCTATTCCAGAAGGCTGAGACCAGAGGACCCTTTGAGCCTAGGAGTTCAAGGCTGCAGGGAGCTGTAAGCATGACGCTGCACTTTTCCTTCCCCAGGATTCTGTTGACTGAAGTGATCACAAGCCCACCCAGACTCAAGGGGAGGAACATAGACTCCACTTCTTGATGGGAGCAATGTCAAAAACTTGACCCCAGGAGTTTGAAACCAGCCAGGAGTTTGAGCCCAGGAGTTAGAGACCAGCCTAGGCAACATAGTGAGACTTCATCTCTACACAACATTTTTTTTTAAATCAGAAAAATAAGCCACGTGCCTCAGGAGGCTTAGGTGGAAGGATCACTCAAAGGAACCCAGGAGGCCGAGACTGCAGTGAGCCGTAATCGTGCCACTGTACTCCAGCCTAGGTTACAGAGTGAGGGCCTGACTCAAAAACAATAACAAAAACCTTGACCCTATTCTTCAATGTCAGAATCCTTCATTCTTTGTTTCTTTTGGTGTTCTTATCTCAGTTTGCATTGTGGCGAAAACTTGAATCGAGGCTTGTAAGCTCAAGTACACAACTATCACAGCCCAGCAGGGCAGGGAGGCTGGCCAGGTATAGGAGGCAATAAGGAATAATGAACCAGGAAATGTTCAGGCCCAAGTAAGCAGCCACCTCTTGGCACTGATTGTTGTCCCAAGAGAAGCAGGTCCAGTATTGCCAGAGCTTCCAATTTTTCAAGAGGGTCCAGAACGCAGGATATTCATGTAAAACTCTCTACCTACAAGGCGAGGTGGCTCAAGCCTGTAATCCCAGCACTTTGGGAATTCAAGGTAAGAGAATTGCCTGAGTCCGGGAGTCTGAGACCAGTCTGGGCAACATGGTGAGACCTCATCTCTACAATAAATCAAAAAATAAGCCGAGCATAGTGGTGCATGCTTGTAGTTCCAGCTACTTGGAAGGCTGAGGCAGAAGGATTGCCTGAGCCCAGCAGGTCGAGGCTGGCAGCCGTAAGTGTGCCACTGCACTTCAGCCTGGGTGACAGAGTAAGACTCTGACTCAAAAACAAAAAACAAAACAAAACAAAAAACAGCAAGGAGGCTGGGCACAGTGGCTCATACCTGTAACCCCAGCACTTTGGGAAGCCAAGGCTCTTGCTTGAGCCCCGGAATTCAAAACCAGCCTAGGCAACATAGTGAGACCTCATCTCTACACAAAATTAAAAAAAAAAAAGCTAGCCAGGGGTGGTGGCACATGCTGGTAGTCCCAGCTACTCAGGAGGCTGAAGTGGAAGTATCACCTGAGCCCAGGAAGTCGAGGCTGTAGTGAGCTGTGGAGTATGCCACTGCACTCCAGCCTGGGTGACAGAGTAGACCTCAACTCAAAAACCAAAACAAAACAAAAAGCTCACAAAGAAAGCAATCCCTCTAGCTATTTCTTTCTTTCTTTTTTTTTTTTTTCAGTTGGAGTCTCACTCTGTTGCCCAGACTGGAGTGCAGTGGCCACTCCCGGCCACAGCAGCCTTGATCTACTGGACTCTGGTGATCCTTCCACCTCAGTCTTCCAAGTAGCTGGAACTACAGGCGCGCGCTACCACACCCGGCTAATTTTTTGATTTATTGTAGAGATGAGGTCTCACCTGCCCAGGCGAGTCCCGAACCCGCGGGCTCAGGCAATCCACTCACGTCAGCCTCCCAAAGTGTGGGATTACAGGCTGAGCCACCGAGCCCGGTTCCTCTAACTATTTCAAGCACAAAGATAAGAAAGGTATTCCATACAGGGAATTAATTTTTTTTTTTTGAGTAGGAGTCTCACTGTCACCCAGGGTGGAGTGCAGTGGCACGCTCATGACCACCGCAGCCTCAATCTGCTGGACCTAGGTGATCCTTCCACCTCAGCCTTCCAAGTAGCTGGAACTACAGGTGTGTGCCACCATGCCCAACTAATTTTTTTTTTTTTAATTTACTGTAAATATGATATTTTGCCAAGTTGCCCAGGCTGGTCTCAAACCTGTGGGCTCAGGCAATCCTCTCACCTCTGCCTCCCAAAGTGCTGGGATTACAGGTGTGAGCCACTATGCCCTGCCTGGAATTAAACTCTTTAAAAAATTAGAAGGGCTGAAAGAACAAAAGTCAGGAAAGTGGGCACTAGATTTTAAATTCAGCACCAGATCTCAGGGAGTTGGGAAGTTGCAAGAAGCATGGGAAACTTCCCACAGACGCCATTACAAAGACGGGTGATGTGCACTCTGCAAATCTCTCTGTGAAGCCACAGTTCACGTGTTTGTCCACCACTGCCCTACCAGAGTAACAGTAATATATTTCTGCTTCTCTTCTACTTCCAAATCTCTCATCGGTGTTTCTTGTTTGTGGAGACTACCCAGAAACTTTCTGGCAGGGAATTCCAGGAAATGCAGTTCTCTCATCTTCTAGCCCCTGGAGTATAAGGGAAAGCACAGGGGAAAGGGGGACTGGTGTCAACAGACAACCTGGCACACATAGCACCCCCGGCCTCTCTGTTCCTTGACCACCTTGCTTCTAGTGGGCTTGTCTTCCACCTCATCTCAGCCACCCACTCCCGTGATTGTGCCCTAGATGTGTTATTACAGTAACTCCACAAACCCAATTTCATGCCTGCCACTCCATCACTCCCCTCTTCCCAGTTTACTCTCTCTGGAACCCCAACTCTAATCACTCTTCAGTCTCTTAAGATTATATTTCCCTTTCCCTCCACCTCCCCACTTGCCTTCTCGCCCAGTTTGGACTATCTAGTCAATTATTATAATCACTTGCTTGCATATACCTTCAACTCCCTTGATCCCTCTTCCTTCGTTGTACTTTTCTGGAGGAACACCCTGGTCAAATCTAGCTCTCTATTTATTTATTACCTGCACCACAATAGCTAAATGTGTCTAGAAAATGTCAACCATGCCATAATAACTGGCCTTACCTGGCCCGCTACCTATTCCTGGCCAACTAATGTCAAACTCTCCACTTAGAAACTTGAGCCCATCCTCTCTTACCTTCCAAGGACCTTCCTCCAGCAGCTGTTCTTTCTTTCTCCTTCATCAATACCCTCTATTAGATCACTCCCATTATCCTACAAATATATTCTTATTCATTTGTTGGTTTGTTTATTGTTTCACTCTGCTGCCCAGGCTGGAGTGCAGTGGCACGATCACAGCTCACTGCAAACCTGACCTCCTGGACTAAAGAAATCCTTCCACCTCGGCCTCCCAAGTAGTTGGGCGTACCCACCACCACACCTGACTAATTTTTTTAAATTATTTTTGTAGCGATGAGGTCTCGCTATGTTGCCTGGGTTCAAGCAATCCTCCTGCCTCGACCTCCCAAAGTGCTGGGATTACAGGCATGAGCCACCATGCCCAGTCCCTACAAATATTGTTATTATTTCTCTATCCAAAAGATAATCCTCTCCTAATTCCATGTCCCCTGCCAGCTATTGTCCCCTTTCCCCACTCCATGTTACAGCAAAACTCTTCAGAATCATTCTCTGTACTCACTGTCTCCAATTCCTACCCCCCTTCTCTCTTGTTTACACTTCAGTCATGCTCTTCCCCTCACAACGTCACAAAACAGGCCTTCCCAAGATCACCAATTACTTGTAAAATAATCAGTTCTCAGTTCCCATCTCTCTCGGGTCCTTCAGAATTTTTTTGACTCCATTGATTGCTCCTTCCTTGAAAGATTCTCTTCCCCAAGCTTCCATGACCCCACCTTCTCCTGGCCTGCCTCCCACCTCACTGGTTGCTTCTTCTTGGTGTCCTTTCTCGGCTCCTCTTCATCTTCCTGACACCAAAACATTGAAGTGACCCAGGACTCTGTCCCTGGACTTCTCTATCTTTTCAAGAGCCCATTGAGGTTGGTGGTCATGAATTTAAAATAAGGCTACTTTCTACCAGGCTCGTGCATTAAATGCCTCTTAGGCCTGGGCACAATGGCTCATGCCTATAATCCCAGTACTTTGGGAGGCTGAGGTGAGAGGATTGCTTGAGCCTAGGAACTGGAGACCAGCCTAGGTAAGTAGCAAGACCTCATCTCCACACAAAAAAAATTTTTAATGAGCCTGCAGTCCCAGCTACTCAGGATGGTGAGACAGAAGGATCATCTGAGCCCAGCAGGTCAAGACTGCGGTGAACTGTGACTATGTCACCAGCCTGGGTGACAGAGTGAGACTCTCTGACTCAATATAAGTAAATAAATAAATACCTCTTCTAGCTGACAACTCCTAAATTGATATTTCCAGCCAGATCATTCTCCTGAATCTCAGACTTGAGCATCCAAATGTCTATTTAACATGTCCTCTGGCATGTTTAACAGTCATCTCAAATTTAACATATTGCACACCAAATTCCTGATCTTCCCCCTCATCCAAAACCTGCTTGTCCTGTAATCTTCCCATCTCTGTAAGTGTTCTTGATTTTCTTCTCTACCAACTGGGCTTAGAATCAGAGAATATAACAGCTTCATTCCACTCGTTTGGGCTTGAGAGTCTCTGATTCCTCAGTTTCTCTCATACCCACATCCAGTCTGTCAGGAAATCCAGGCAACTCTAAACTCTACCAAGTGTGTCTGGAATCTGGTGACTGCTCACCATCTCCACTACTAGGACTGTTCTGAACCTGATCATGCCCTTACCTTTCTTAAATCTGTTCTTGACAAAGCAGTCAGAGGATCCATTTAAAACATGTCAGATTAGGTCATTCCTTAGCTTAAAACTCTTTAAAACCTCTTCAAAACCCTCTGTCTCATTCAGAATAAAAACCAATGTGCCAACACTCTGGTGTTTTTTTTAGAGACAGAAACCTTCCTCTGTCACCCAGTCTGGACTACAGTGGCTGATCATAGCTCACTGCAATCTTGAACTCCTGGCCCCAAGGGATCCCCCAGACTCGACCTCACCAGTAGCTGGGATGACAGGCGTAAGCCACCAAACCCAGCCTCTGATTTTTCTTTGATCCCATCTTTCCTGTCTCCCACTCTGTGTCAGCCACACTGGCCTCCTTGTTGTTCCTGATTACGGAAAGGACCTTTGCAGGTCTTTCCACTTGTGTGCTCTTCCCCAGAAGTCTGACTTACCCTTTCTCTTCTTTTAGGCCTTTGCTCAAATGGCACATTATCAGTGAAGCTTTCTTTGCTCATCCTTATAAGATAGGAACCCCTTCTCTTGTCCCTATTTTATTTGTCTCCCTAGCATTTATTACCATCTGACTCACTATACATTTTATCCACATCCTTCTATCAGAATGTAAGGGCCATGTAAGTAGGGACTTTATTTGGGTCCTTGGAATATCCCCAGTATTGAGATGCCTAGCACATGACAGGGATTCATTCCTACTTGTTGTCTTAATTCACTGACTAGGTGTGGAGGTCATAGGTGTGAGATGGGCTGAGAGGCCGGCAGGAGCTAGACCAACAGGCCTTGTAAGTCTTGCTAAAGATCTGGAGGAGGTTGGAATGATTGTGGTTGTGTTTGAGAAAGCGCCCCTGGGCTCCAAGAGGGAGAACACCTTCTAGAAAGTCAATTCTTGCCATTGTGAGGTTGAGCGTGGGGGTGGGAAGGATTTTTTTTTTTTTCTGGAAAGGCCTCTCCTACTTTGAAGGGGAGGGGAGGGCTCTGGGACTAGGGAGTTCTCTGCATTTTGACAAGACCCACAACCACATGGGGCTGTAATTATGGGTAATCAGCCCTGTGCTTCTGAGTCAGCAGCTCAATCAAGCCCTTTAAAAGGTGACAGGTTGCAGCACCGCCTCCTCCCTCCTCACTGGGAGTCTGCTCTGCCCTGCTGAGGCCTCCCGCTCAGAGCATCAGAACGTGCCAGATGAAGCATTATCCCGCCTACCCGTCACCCAGTCTCAGCCCTCCTTTCCCTCCTGCCCTCCTCACCCTGAAGAGACTTCAGTGGAGAGCAAGTCCAAGGGCAAGAAGCCAGCTGAGCTTCTCAGTCCTGCAGACGGTAGGAGAGGAGCCACTCAGGCACAGGAAGGGATTGGAGCTAAGTAGAGAGCAGATATTACCAGCAGCCCCTTTTAGGATGGGTAGCAACCTGGGGGCAGTTCCCAGTCAAAAGCCCCCTCTCCCAACACCCCAGCTATCCAAACAACTAGACTGTTTATTCAGCATCTCCTTGGCCTACTGGTCTCCTCAGACTAAATTTACCTTCTGCACATTCCTTGAGGGTTTTAATGACCTACCAGTAAGAACAACAAGTTCATTTCTACTAGTCTAATAAGTCGAGCCAAGGTGGAAATACCTTTCAAGGTCCCCTCCCTTCCCAACTCAGCTGGTCTCTCACTGCAGAGGGAAGCAAAATTAATTTTGACTTTGCTGCCGAGATGCACCTAATTATTTAGCTTTGCCAACGAAGTGGAAGGGAAATCACAGCTAGCAAGGCAGAATGTTCCATTCCCAAGCACTCAAGGGCTCGGAATTCTTTCCACTTCCTCACGTGCTAGTTTGCAGGATTCCTGCCAGCTCTGACCTCCCAAGACCTGCTGTGGTGGCCTTGCCAGGCACACACCACCTCGGGAGACCACAGGGCCCCTGGGAAAGTGCCAGGGCCTGCCTGGGCCAGGGGCAGCTGGGCTTGCTCAGTCACTATCCACAGGTTACAGGGCAAGCCCAGGTAGGGCCCCTCCTAGTGCAGGGCTACTGGCGATAGAGGAGACCAGACAGGAGGGAGCTCACAGAAAGATCATGGTCAGGACAAGAGAATCAGCAATTCAGACAGAAAGCAGTCCCTCTTTGGCTCATCTGTCTCTACTCCCAATCCAGCAATCATGTCTATCCACCCTTTCCACTCTCCCCTGCTCCAGTAAAAGTCTCTTTTTTCAGTCCCCACTCACGGAAACCTAAATATAGTGAATTTCTTTTTTTTTCTTTTTTTTTTTTTTTTGAGTTGGAGTCTCGCTCTGTCACCCAGACTGGAGTGCAGTGGCGCTCCCGGCCACCGCAGCCTCAACTTGCTGGGCTCCGGCGATCCTTCCGTCTCAGCCTTCCGAGTAGCCGGAAATACAGGCATGCGCTACCGCGCCCGGCTGATATTTTGACTTATTGTAGAGGTGAGGTCTCGCTGCCCAGGCGGGTCACGAACCCACGGGCTCAGGCAATCCACTCACCTCAGCCTCCCAAAGGCGTGGGATTACAGGCTGAGCCACCGAGCCCGGCAATATAGTGAATTTCATTCATTGGTTGATCTATCCACCTATGGGGGAAATTTTTCTGTTCATTTTTTGAGGAAAGGAAGAAGAAAAAGAAAACTAAATTTTTAGCTCCCCCTATTACTTTCCTGTGTTTGTTAGCCTGGTGTTTGGAAAGTGACCTAGGACCTGAGCTTGGCATGGGAAGAATGTGGGTTCGAATACAACTTGCCCTGTGTTGACTGTGTTGCTTTGGGCAAGGGACTTAACTTCCCCAAGCCTTTGTAGCTGTAAAACGCGATAAGGGTTCCTTTCTTCAAGGGTTTCTGCAAAGACACAGGCAAATTTAATCCTTCCGATTTCAGTAGTAAGCCATTAACAATATTAGATTCCTTCTCCTTCATCAAAAGGTAGGTATTGTGATCTCTATTTTATTTATGATTACAAGGGGGGACCCCAAAAAACTGAAATTTATTTATATAAAATAGTGTATCTATTCTTACATGTTAAACTTCAGTCACCATCAAAGTACTCTCCATTTTTAGCCTGTGCAACTTGGCAAGATCTCATCTCTACAATAAATCAAAAAATTGGCTGGGAGTGAGGTGTGATTGTGGTTCCAGCTGCTTTGGAAGGCTGAGGCAGAAGGGGTTTGAGACCAGAAGGTCCAGGCTGCAGTGGCCACGAACATGCCACTGCATTCCAGCCAGGGCAACAGCATGAGACTCCAACTCAAAAACAAAACAAAACAAAAAAACTAAGTACTCTCCATTTGATGCAATACACCTCTGAGACTTACTGTACGTGCATGGAGGATAAGCATATTGAGGCATACTTCTCCTTATTGCTGGGCCCCACCAACCTCTAGTCCTATATTTTAACCAGTTACCTTGTCCAGGATGTCAACGCTGAGGCTGAAAACCCAAGCTCAGCAAAGTCACTGGAACTGCTTTTTTCTAGGTACTTCAGACTGAGTTTTGGCTGCAATCTTGATTCCCTCTCACTGTGCTCCCTGCCTGCCTTTAATCTACCTCTCAGTGCCAAGTTTTCTGAAATTGTGATTTTTTTTTTTTTTTGAGTTGGAGTCTCACTCTGTCTCCCAGGCTGGAGTACAGCGGCACGCTCATGGCCACCGCCGTCTCAACCTACTGGACTCAGGCGATCCTTCCACCTCAGCCTTCCAAGTAGCTGGAACTACAGGCACACGCCACCACACCCAGCTAATTTTTCGATGTATTGTAGAGATGAGGTCTTGACAAGTTGCTCAGGCTGATCCCGAACTCATGGGCTCAGGCAATCCTCTCACCTTGGTCTCCGAAAGTGCTGGGATTATAGGCATGAGCCACCATGCCCGGCCTCAAACTCAGCCTTTCACTATGCAAGCTGATACACTGGTGCTGATAGGTTCCTAGAGCACTTATCTAGCAAGGGAAGCCTGTACTGCAAGGGGCCCATGCTCAAAAAAATAATTCCGGTTTCTTTGGGGGCATCGCTGTTTTTTTTTTTTTTTCTTTTAGACTGGAAAATATAGTTTACTTAGAAAGTAAGTTAGGGAGAGAGAAGAGAGATGAGATTTACCTCCCCAAGATAGAGGAAGGAGCCAAAGCTTAGGAAAACATAACTTGGCCATAGCTCAATGAATACATGGCCTGGCCAGTGCTCAAAGAGCCTCATGGCTACACCAGAGCTTAACAAAGCAATGGCCCCTTGTATTTTTTTGAGTCGGGGGTTTCCCTCTGTTGCCTAGGCTGGAGTGCAGTGGCGCGATCACAGTTTACCACAGCCTCAACTCAAGCTCAGGTGATCCTTCTGCCTCAGCCTCCCAAGTAGCTGGGAGTACAGGCATGTGCTACCATGCCAGGCTACTTTTTAAATTTTTCTTGAAGAGATGAGTTATTGTTATGTCGCCTAGGCTGGTCTTGTACTTCTGGGTTCAAGCAACCCTCCTCGGCCTCTCAAAGTGCTGGGATTGCAGGTGTGGGCCACTTCGCTTGGCTGATCTCCATTTTAACAGATGACTAAGCTGAACTGCAAAGAGATTAAGTCATATTATGCCATCAGAGAAAATGTCTAAGAGGTGCTGCCGGCCCTCAAACTGAGCCCCATAGGGGTGATTCTCCACCAATACATAGGAATGTGAGTTTGCCAAGGTGAATCCTGACTCTTGGTGACCTTTGGGACACACAGGTGATTAGTAGCAACCCTAGTTACCAGCCACTGGAACCTTTCTCAGCCAACAAGTTTGTGCCCATGCCTCTGCTGGATACTGTAGGAGGACATAACAAGAATCTGAGACAGTCCTAGGCTACCGTGACCAGCTCATCCTGCATTGCCCAGGACTTCCTTAGTTTTAGCACCACAAGCCTCATGTTCCAGGAGCCCTCACTCCTCCCACGGCCGGGCAGACCATACTGGTCAGTCACCCTAGTCCTTGCATTCACAGAGTTTACAATTTTACTGAGAAACAAGACTGACACCAGTTGCTCTAAGAACACTGAATGGGGCTTCCAAAAGATGGAAACTTAAGCCTCTTGGTGCTGTTTCAAGATGATCTGTTGAGCACACTTTTGGCTCAAGTCCTACAAATCATAGTGGGGAAAAGCACATCTTTTAGTGGCAGAATTTATTAAGGCATAACTTGCATATAAAAATTTTTCTTCCTTTGTAAGTGCACAGCTTATGGTTCTTGACAAATATATATAGTCATATAATCACAACAGATGTAAACATTTTCATGATTCCCAGAATTTCTCCTGTGCCCCTTTACAGCTAGTTCTCTCCCCTCAACTCTTAGTCACTGCCAACCTGATTTCTGTCCTTACAGCTTTGCTTTTTCCAAAATGTCATTTGGCAGGAGTTATATAATATGAACCTTTTGAGTCTGACTTTTGTCACTTAGCATAAGGCTTTCAAGATTCATCTATGTTGTATCTATCAGAAGATTCTTTTTTTTTTTTTTTGAGTTGGCATCTCGCTCTGTTGCCCAGGTTGGTGTGCGGTTGCACGCTCATGACCACTACAGCCTTGACCTGCTGGGCTCAGGCAATCCTTCTGCCTCAGTCGTCCAAGTAGCTGGAACTACAGGCATCTGCCACCACACCCAGTTAATTTTTTTTTCTTTATTTATTAAAGAGATGAGTTCTCATCAAGTTGCCCAAGCTGGTCTTGAACCCCTAGATTCAGGCAACCCTCTCGTCTCAGTCTCCCAAAGTGCTGGGATTATAAGCGTGAGCCACTGTGCCCAGCCAGAAGATCTTTTTTTTTCTAAGTAGTATTTCACTATAAGAAAGTATCATAATTGGTTCACTCAATTCACCAAATGAGCAAGTGGGTTGTTTCCAATTTTTGGTGATTATAAATTAAACAGCTATGAACATTCACAGAGATCTTTGTGTAGATATAAGTTTTCATTTCTCCTGGGTAAATATCTAGGAGTAGAATTCCTGGGTTATATGGTAAGTGTGTATTTTACTTTGTTAAAAATCTGACTAACTGTGAGGTGCAGTGGCTCATACGTATAATCCTAGCATTTTTGGGAGGCCAGGAGAATTGCTTGAGCCCAGGAGTTCAAGACCAGTCTGGGTAACATAGCAAGACCTTGTCTCTACAATTTTTTTTTTTAATTAACCAGGGCCAGGTGCAATGACTCACTCCCATAGTCCTAGCTACTTGGAAGGCTGAAGCCGAAGTGTCACCTGAGCCCAGCAAGTTGAGGCTGCAGCAGCCATGATTGTGCCACTGCACTCCAGCCTGGGTGACAGAGTGAGACTCCGACTCAAAAAAATAAAAATGAATAAAAAATTTGCCAGGCATGGCGAGACCCTGACTCAAAACAAAAACAAAAACAAAACCATCAAACCTTTTTTCTTTTTTTTTTTTTTTGAGTTGGAGTCTCACTCTGTTGCCCAGACTGGAGTGCAGTGGCTGCTCCCGGCCACTGCAGCTCAACCTGCTGGACTCCAGCGATCCTTCCACCTTAGCTTTCCGGAAGCTGGAACTACAGGCGTGCGCTACCACGGCTAATTTTTTGATTTATTGTAGAGATGAGGTCTTGCCAAGTTGCCCGGGCAGGTCTTGAACCCACAGGCTTAGGCAATCCACTCACCTCAGCCTCCCAAAGCGCAGGATTACAAGCTGAGCCACTGAGCCCAGCAAACCTTTTTTCAAAGTGGTTGCTTGACTTTGCATTTTCACCAGCAATGAATGAGCACTCCAGTTGCCTCTGCTCCTCACCAGCACTTATTAATGTTAGCCATTCCAGTGGATGAGGGGTGGCATCTCATTTCGATTTTAATTTGCATTTCCCTAATGACAAATGATATTGAATAGCTTTTCATGTGCTTATCTGCCGTGTATACGGTGTGATGAAGAGTCTGTTCAAATCTTTTCCTCATTTAAAAAACTTGGATTCGCTGGGTTCGATGGCTCAGCCTGTAATACCGTGCCTTTGGGAGGCTGAGGTGAGTGGATTGCCTGAGCCCGCGGGTTCGAAACCCGCCTGGGCAACTTGGCGTAGACCTCATCTCTACAATAAATCAAAAAATTAGCCGGGCGTGGTAGTACACGCCTGTAGTTCCAGCTACTTGGAAGGCTGAGGTGGAAGGATCGCCGGAGCCCAGCAGGTGGAGGCTGCAGTGGCCGGGAGCGGCCACTGCACTCCAGTCTGGGTGACAGAGTGAGACTCCAACTCAAAAAAAAAAAAAAATTGGATTCTTTGGTTCCAACTATTGCACTTTAGGGGTTTTTATTTCATATTCTTCCAAGTTCTTTATCAGATATGTGTTTTGCAAATATCTCTTCCCAGTGTATAGATTATCTTTTCGTTTTCTTGACAGTGTCTTTTGAAGAACAGATTTGCATTTTAATGAAGCCAAATGTATCAATTTTTTTCTTTTATGGTTTATGCTTTTTGTAAGAAATCTTTGCTTAAAGATAGTAAAGCTATTGTGTTTTCTGGCAAACATTTCATATTTTAGCTCCAACATTAAAAAATACAACTTAAAAATAAAATAAGTTCACAATCGAGCTCAAAACAAGAAGAGGAACTCCCTCTGGATCAGAAATTGTGTGTGATCCCTGAAAGACAGAAAACATATGGGGCTGTGAAGAAGGCCACTGTTGACACAAGAAGATGGCACCAAAAGAGCTCCACCACCCTCAGAGGAGGTGGAGAGTGATAAAAGCCTGGGCTTGCCCCAAATACCCTCCCAGCTACTCTTCTCTTAGACCATCTCTGTCTAGACACATAGTTGCAAAATTCCAGAATACCAAAGAAAAGTCTAAATCCTTTCTGGGAGAAAAAATTGAATTACCTACAAAGGAAAGAAACTGAGATTGAGATGAGCCCTCATCAACTATTTTGGCTGTAAGAAGACAAACAGGCCGGGTGCAGTGGCTCAAGCCTATAAATCCCAGCACTTTGAGAGGCCAAGGTGTGGGGATTGCCTGAGCCCATAGGTTCGAGAATAGCCTGGGCAACTTGGTGAGACCTCGTCTCTAAAATAAATCAAAGCCGGGCTCGGTGCCTCAGCCTGTAATCCCGCACTTTGGGAGGCTGAGGTGAGTGGATTGCCTGAGCCTGTGGGCTCGAGACCTGCCTGGGCAACTTGGCAAGACCTCATCTCTACAATAAATCAAAAAATTAGCCAGGCGTGGTAGCGCACACCTGTAGTTCCAGCTACTTGGAAGGCTGAGGCGGAAGGATCGCTGGAGCCCAGCAGGTCGAGGCTGCAGTGGCCGGGAGCAGCCACTGCACTCCAGTCTGGGTAACAGAGTGAGACTCCAACTCAAAATAAATAAATAAAATAAAATAAAACAAAAAAGGAACCAGGCATGGTAGCACACCCCTGTAGTTCCAGCTACTTGGAAGACGGAGGCAAAAGGATCGCGGGAGCCCAGCAGGTCAACGCTGGAGTGGCTATGAGTGTGCCACTGCACTCCAGCCTGGGCGACGGAGTGAGACTCCAACTCAAAAAAAAGACAAACAGAGGCAGGCATCCTGAGCAGTTCCAGCTATTCAGGATGCTGAGTGGGAGGATTGCTTGGGCCCAGGAGTTGAGGCTATAGTGTGCTATAATCGTGCCTAAAATAACTACTGCACTCCAGCCTGGGCAATGTAACAAGTTCTTGAAAAAAAATGTTTGTTTGTTTGTTTGTTTTAAGAACACACAATACCTCTCTAGATGTTAAGGGGAAATAACAGAAGCTAGAATTTCATGTCCAGTCAAACTAGATTCTTTCTGAAATAAAGATACATTCCAACAAGAAGAAAAATGAATCTGTGAGGAATAAGTGAGTTTCAAAAAGTAGCAAGGTGAAATGTAAATGCATACACAAAAATATATGTATGTGTATAAATATGTATATATATTTATTTGTATGTAGGGTTTGTGTGTATGTGTGTGTGTGTGTGTGTATGTGTGTGTGTGTGTCAGAGTCTCACTCTGTCGCTCAGACTGGAGTGCAGTGGCACGCTGATGGCCACTGCAGCCACGACCTGCTAGACTCAGGTGATCCTTCCGCCTCAGTCGTCCAGGTAGCTGGAACCACAGGCATGCACCACCACACCCAGCTAATTTTTTTATTTAATTACTCTTTGAAAGAGTAATTAAGGTTAAATAAAGTCATATGGCAGTGCTCTAATCCATATGCATGTATTTGGAAATAGATCTACACAGAGGTGACCAAGTTAAAATGAGACTCATAGGGTGGGACCCTAATCCAATGTGACTGGTGTCCTTGTAAGAAGAGAAGATGACGCAGGGATGCACAGGCACAGAACAGGCCATATGAGAACACAGTGAAAAGGTGGCCTTCTGCAAGCCAAAGGGAGAGAGACCTCAGGAGAATCAAACCAAATGTTAAAACAGTAAGTCGCTTGGTGCAGTGGCTCAGCTCTGTAATCCCAGCACTTTGGGAAGCCACAGGGAGGATTGCCTGAGCTGAGGGGTTTGAGACCAGCCTGAGCATCATGGCGAGACTTTGTCTCTACAATAAATCAAAAAATCAGCCAAGTGTGGTGGCACACACCTGTAGTTCCAGCTACTTGGAAGGCTGAGGTGGAAGGATCGCCTGAGCCCAGCAGGTCGAGGCTGTAGTGGCTGTGAGCATGCCATTGCTCTCCAGCCTGGGCAACAGAGTGAGTGAGACTACAACTCAAAAAAAAAAAAAAGAATTAACTCAAAAGGATCAAAGATCTACATCTAGGGACTAAAACTATAAAACACTTAAAAGAAAACATAGGGAAAAATCTTTGTAACATTGAATTTGACAACAATTTCTTTTCTTTTTTCTTTTTTTTGAGAAAGCAGTATCTATTGAGAGAATAGAAAAGCTTCCACAGAGGGAGGGGACCTGAGGAGGTTGTCTTTTTTTTTCTTTTTTCTTTTTCTTTTTTTTTTTTTTTTTGAGTGGGAGTCTCACTCTGTCGCCTAGGCTGGAGTGCAGTGTCATGCTCATGACCACCCAAGCGTCGACCTGCTGGGCTCAGGCGATCCTTCTGCCTCAGCCTTCCAAGTAGCCAGAACTATAGACACATGCTACCATGCCTGGCTAATTTTTTATTTATTTATTGTAGAGACGAGGTTTTACCAAGTTGCCCAGGCTGTTCTCAAGCCTGCAGGCTCAGGCAATCCACTCACCTCAGTCTACCAAAGTGCTGGGATTACAGGCTGAGCCACTGAAGCCGGCCCATTTTTTTCTTTTTAATTAGAGACAAGGTCTTGAAATAGAAACTGAGCGCTTAATTTACAGACACTGACACCAAAAGTACAAGTTATAAAAAGGAGAGGTTTATTAGCCAAGACCTGGGCTGGCGGTCACTTGCCTACTGGACATGCCAGTTCCAGAGCAAGGGCCCCCATTTGCTGTAGGAGCTTGCTTAAATGGGGCAAAACCACATTGGAACTTTTCAAGTGGGCCAAACCGCAACATCCTGGAGTCCTAGGTACTTTTCAAGCAATACTAGCGGGTGTTACTAGTGCATTGCTAAAGGGATTGTAAAAGGCCTCGGCCTCTGTGGAAAACAGCATGATGGTTCCAAATGCATCTGGGAATAAATTGTGTAATTAAAATTTTATTTATTTCTGAAAACCCCAGAGCTGAGTAGACTGCTTTGTCCACACTGACTGAGGGACTCTGGGGCCAGGAAAGGGGTCTGGTGTACAGGCCTTAGAGTGCCCGTAACTAGCACTGACTCCATGGCCTCCACTGCCCCAAGTGGGTTTTCCCCAGCAAAAGTTTAATCCAGGCTAATGACCATCTCTCCAGCCCCTTCGAGCCCCCAAAATGCTGAGGAAGGTAAAACGCTAGTGAAAATCCTTTGATGTTATGAGTCCATGGATATGCACAAAAGTATTAGATGGGAAGCCAATGATTCTGCAAAAACAAAAACATACACATCAAAATCTGAAAATCTAGATTAGCAAACCAATCCCTTAGGAGATAGTGAAGCTGCATTCTTTAAACACACGCAATGTAGATTTTGATTTTCTTGAAATAGAAAATCTACCCAAAGACCTTTGCCACTGCTATTCCCTCTGCCTAGAAGGCCTTTTCCTCAGGAATCTAAGGAGCTTTCTTTCCCACCCCCTTTAGCTCTCTACCCAAATATCTCTCATTCATTGAGGCTTTTCCTAGCTTTCTTGCTACATTTAAAACAGGTGTCAGCCGGGCATGGTGGCTCACATCTGTGATCCCAGCACTTTGGGAGGCTAAGGTAAGAAGATTGCCTGAGTCTACGGATTCAAGACCAGCCTCGGTAACATGGCAAGAACTCGTCTCTACAATAAATCACAAAAATTAGCCAGGCGTGGTGTGGCACGCCTGTAGTTCCAGCTACTTGCAAGGCTTAGGTGGAAGGATCACCTGAGCTCAGCAGATCAAGGCTGCAATGGCTGTGAGTGTGTCACTGCACTCCAGCCTAGGTGACAGCGTGAGACTCTGACTCAAAAAACAAACAAACAAAAAAACAGGTGTCCATCCACCAGAGTCCATACCTGTTCTCACTGACTGTATTCAACAGGTTCTCATTTTTTCCAGGGAGGCAAAAGCAAGCTTGAAGATCTCTACTCCTGGCTCCTGGAATCCAAGCATTTGCTCAAAGCTCCAAGAGCTCAGTCAGCGAAATATTGACATCAAGGTCAAGCTTTGAGAAACGGCCCCTTCCTTCAGCAGAGCATCCGAGGAACATGGAAAACCCTATGGCTGGAGCTTGTCGTGCGAACGTGCTGAGTTACAGGGCATCACTATTATTACACCACAAATCAGAATGTCACACAGCCAGCCCTGCTCCCCAGGGTTGCTTCAACTCCAGGCACTAGCTACTCAAGAAAGGACTGGTGGCTGCTTAAGGAGAAGTCCAAATGTTAGAAACGTTTGCCTTGGTGAAGAAAGCTGCTTCATAGTCTAATCAAGAGATGAAGACATCGTTTCCAGAAACTCAGACCTTCCTCTTGGGCATCTATTCTGTCCTCCAGAGCTGTTGGCTTCCACCCCAGGGCTTTTGCCGCTGCTACTCCCTCTGCCTAGAAGGCTTTTTCCTCAGAAATCTGAGGGACTTGCTTCCCCACCCCCTTTAGCTCTCTACTCAAATATCTCTCATTCATTGAGGTTTTCCTGACTATTACATCTAAAATAACAACAACCCATTCCCAGCTTCACATACTCACTGATTCCTTGCTGTATCTTTTCCTCCTTAGAATGTATCACTCTCTAATCTAATTTACATTTTACTTCTCTATCTTGTTTATGATCTCTGTGCCCTCCTAGAATGCGCATTTCACAAGAGGAGGGATTTGTGTCTGTGTTCACTGCTTTATCTCCAGTACTTAGCACAGTACCTGCTGCCTAATAGGCACTCGGTAAATACTTGTTCAATCACTCAATCCATGCTTCAGAGAACAGGGACATCTGGAAAACCCCTTAAATAAGGTTTAGTTGTGGCATTAAGGGAAATATTAGGAGACTTGGAGGCCTGGGTTTGAATCTACGCCTAGCCAGGCGAACAATACGTAATCTTACTAAGTCTCATTTGGTGGTTGGTTAAGGGAGAATATTTACCTCCTGGGAGTAGTGAGCAGACCAGCAATAATATTTCTAGGAAAAAAAAATGAAACGTTCATGACATTTCAGTGGAAGCAAGAAGATAATTTTCTTATCACCTTTGGGTCAAATTTATTGAGCATTTAATACTGAGTCCCGTGCCAAGCATTGTACATGCATTATTTCTTCAATCCTTGTAAAAATCCCATGTAGCATGTACTGCTGTTATCCCTTAAAGAGACCAAAGTGACTTGCCAGGCAGATAAAGTCAGGAGACAGGCAGGATTGCAACCCTCATCTGTCTGTCTCCGAAACCCATGCCCTGATCACCACACAGGATGTAGAGTCAGTTTGTTTGCATAAAATACTGGACCCTGGCCCAGGGCAGTGGTCCACACCTGTAATCCCAGCACTTCGGGAGGCTGAGGTGGGAGGATTGCTTGAGGCCAGGAGTTCGAGACCAGCCCGGACAACATAGTGAGATCCCATCTCTGTTTTTTTAAAAAAAGATTTATTAAAATGAAAAGAACATGCTGGACCCCAGTGTGGAAATTGTGCCCTGCAAATATTCCTTTGTTCTTCCTCCCAGTCTTCAGCAGAATCATTCCTGACCAATAGTACTGTGGTGCTGCTCCTGCCACTGAAAAAGAGCAGGGACAGCCAGGGGCCCAATGGATAACCCACCTCTTCTATCCCTCCCAGCCTGGTGACATGCTGTAACCTTTCCAATTAAGGTATAATTTCATCATCCCACCCCTACTCCAAGTTCTCACTTGGCACCAGAGCCATGTACCTTGTCACTTTTGCACAGAGTACGTGATGTATAAGGGAACAATACTTTAAACTTAGATCAACATATCATTGAAGTTGTTCTATCAGCTCTTTTTAAACAGTCTCACGTTTCAACTTTTCAATGTTAACAAATGGTAAATGTTTTTCAACTGACTTTCCTTTATTTGAGCAAGAAAAAATAGATGTAGACTCATATATTTATATATACATATACATAGTTTTAATAAAATGTAGGTTGACCCCAGCATCAAAAATAGACAAAAAGTGCTTTTAAGACCACATTTATACACTCAACAAAATTGGTTGTTTCTTTGTTTTTTTTCCCCCCCAAGTACCTATAAAATGCTAGTGTTTTGCTTTCTTTTCTTTTCTTTTTTTTTTTTTTTGAGTCAGAGTCTCACTCTGTTGCCCAGGCTGGAAAGCAGTGACACGCTCACGGCCACCGCAGCTCCAACCTGCTGGGCTCAGGTGATCCTTCCGCCTTAGCCTTCCAAGTAGCTGGAGCTACAGGCGCATGCTACCACACCTGGCTAACTGTTTGATTTATTATAGAGACGAGGTCCCACCAAGTTGCTCAGGCTGGTCTCGAACCCCTGAGTTCAGGCAATCCTCTCAGGCTTGAGCCACCACACTCAGCCGTGTTTTGCTTTCCATGATGAGTTAAGGGAGAAAGTTTCAAGTTGCTTTGGTCAAGTCCTTCCCCACAAATCTCACACAAGGCAAGAGTAGTCTTTACCGCCAATAAATGAACAATCACACTGGATAGAATCAGCACCATCATTTTTCTTTTGTGCATGGGATGTTGAATAAGTGTAGACATTTTCACGTCCTACAAAATAATAGTTATTAAGTGAATGCCACACAGTGATCTTGGGAAGCAGATATTGGAGCAAATCTCCAGAATCGCTATTTATTTTTCACCACTCATTAACTTATATTTCAAAAAAGTAGGTGTTCCTCATGTGACATGTCTCGAAGTTATAATTAAGATAGGGAAAACATGAAAACAACTCCAAAGCAATCAAAGCCCCCAAAGCAGCTAGTGGTGTTCAGAAATGTTTGAGCTGCTAACTCAGAATTGTTTATTCGATTCACCCACTCCAGGGCATGCTCATGCCCTGCACACTCAGAGGTTCTCAGACAATTCTGATTTTTATTGTATTTTATTTTTTTTTTTGGTAGAGACAGGATCTCTTATGTTGCCCAGGTTGGTCTCAAACTCTTGGCCTTAAGTAATCCTCCCATCTCAGCCTCATTAAAGTGCTGGGATTACAGGTCAAGCCACCATGCTTGACCACTGCGCCTGGCCTTGGATAGTTCAGTTTAAAAAATATATATTGGTGAAAATTGCATTATCCATTGATTAAAAAAAAAAAGCAGTGGAAGTGGATGTCTTTGCCTCTTTTGGGCCTGCCTCCCTAGAATTACAGGTGAATGGGGCCAGACCTGCGGGATGGGTGCAGTGGAAATTCACATCTCTTCCCAGTTCACCCTTCCTCTTAGGTAAACCATCTTTGTCATCCCTTGCTCCAACATGCTGGGGTGGGTTGGGGGATGGCAGGGTCCTGGAGAAGAAAAGGACTGGCAGGGAGAGTGAGCTGCAGTTCAATTCACCAGGAGTCCCTCTAAGGGAGGGACGTATGGACCCACTACCTACTGGACTGCACCACTTGGAAACTCTCCTAAGGTTTCCACTAGACTGGAAACTCTGAAGGCAGAGGCAATGTCTATTTTATTTTTATTTTTTATTTTTTTTGAGTTGGAGTCTCACTCGGTTGCCCAGACTGGAGTGTAGTGGCCACTCCCGGCCACCGCAGCCTCGCCTGCTGGGCTCCTGCGATCCTTCCGCCTCAGCCTTCCAAGTAGCCGGAATTACAGGCATGCGCTACTACGCCCGGCTGATTTTTTGATTTATTGTAGAGATGAGGTCTCGCTGCCCAGGCAGGTCTCGAACCCTCAGGCTCAGGCAATCCACTCACCTCAGCCTCCCAAAGGCGCGGGATTACAGGCTGAGCCACCGAGCCCGGCTGTCTATTTTATATTTTATATACCCCATGCTTAGCATAACGTGTGTGCTCAGTAAACATCTTAAGAGGGAAGGAGAGAAAGGGAGAAGGAAAGGGGGCGGGGGGAGAACTTGTAAGGAGGGAATATAGACTACAAGATGTAGTGGAACAACACAGATAGGAGACAGACTTCATCATGGCTCCAAAGGTAAATGGGGGAAATGTTGACGACATTTCAGTGGAAGCAATAAGAGAATTTTGTTAATCACTTCAGGGTCTGCCGTAGGAAAAGGCAGAGTCGATAGTGCCTGTATGATGTGATTGGAGAAAGGCCTTGTCCTCTCATGTTTTGTCCCTGGTGTGCCCTGTCATCATCACACTGACACCACCAATGACTGTGTGTGGATCTGAGCTGCAGAGACCTCAGGCTCTATCTGTGATTTCTGGGAGCCACCATCTTGGTCTCGTACAGTTTCCCGCTTTGTTCCACACCTCCTTGGGATGCAAATGAGTGATGAATGAAGTGGAGAGTCTGTCAAGGTAAATCTGGGCTGGGAGGGAAGCATGAGTCCAACCCCTCATTCTACAGCTGGGTAAAATGGCCCATCTTGTCCAGGGATATCATTAGTTAGGGAAAGACCAGGGACAGAAACCCAAGCATCTGTGCACCCGGCCCAGAACTCTTTGCAAAGTACCATACCACTGCCCTTGACGAGGACTTCTCATAAAACTCCCCATCTCAGCTGGAAAGGTCTCAAGGGGTTATCGAGTACAAGCTCAGCCCTTAACAAAATCACCACCAAGTCTCCCAGCAACAAGAGGGCAGGCAGCACACACCCAAACACTGACAGTGATGGCAACACCTCACCACCCATTCCTTCTACAACCCACATGCATTGTTGGAATTGTCCCTCTTGCTTTGCGTTTCAGTGGCAACAAGCTACTCTAGAAGCGACAAGCTACCGCTTTTCTTCCCCCAAGTCCTTTTCTCATGGCAGTACAAATCATATATCAGATAACTAAGTACACCTGTTTGCCCTCAAGATACCCCTATATCCTGCAGGTAGTGTCTGTTACAGAAGCGACCGGAAAACAAACAAACAAAAAAAGACTAATGATTTCGAAAAAGGAGAAGTATGGTACCAAAGAAGAGTGTGGCGCCATTAATCAAGGTCTCAAGGATCACTAATTGGGTTTAGGAAAAGAGAGAGGAGAGAAAGAGAAAGAGAGAGAGAAGAGAAAAAAGAAAGAAAGAAGGGGCAGCCGGGCTCGGTGGCTCAGCCTGTAATCCCGCACCTTTGGGAGGCTGAGGTGAATGGATTGCCTGAGCCCGCGGATTCGAGACCCGCCTAGGCAACTTGGCGAGACCTCATCTCTACAATAAATCAAAAATTAGCCAGGCATGGTAGTGTGTGCCTGTAGTTCCAGCTCCTTGGAAGGCTGAGGCGGAAAGATCGCCGGAGCCCAGCAGGTCGAGGCTGCGGTGGCTAGGAGAGGCCACTGCACTCCAGTCTGGGCGACAGAGTAAGACTCCAACTCAAAAAAACACACACAAAAAAAATAAAAACAAAAGAAAGAAAGAAAGAAGGGGGTAGTAAGAAATAGGATGGGAATAAAATAGTTGGTTAATATTTATTGAGCACTTAAGGAGACAGCATTATTCAAAGTGCTTTACTTATATCGATTAATTTAATCTTAGGACAACCGTCTAAGAGAAATAATATTATCCTCATTCTTCAGATAAAGAAACCAAGGCAGAAAGCTTAAGTACCTTACCCAAGGGCAAAGTCAATGAGTCTGGAATTTGAACTCAGGCAGTTTGACTTCAGGGCTAACCACTTCGCTACATTGCTGAATGTGTAGTGCTCCCATTCATCAGAGACTGTGCTAGATACTCTACAGAGTTAATGTCATAGCTAAAATCACAGATCCTACTTAGAACTGGATTCACACTCTGGTTTCTTCACTTACTTGTATGGAAGTCACTTAATTTTCTTACCCTCCGTTTCCTCATCTCTGAATTGGAGATAATGATAGCATTTAGCTCACAGAGTAATTGTAAAAATTACATGGGTTAAAACATTAAGCACGGTTCTAGAACACAGAACGTGGTCTATTCTAGTTTTTGTTTCATGTAAGCCTCACAAGAACCCTATAAAGAATACATTATCCTCATTTCACAGACTTCAAAACTGAGACTCCAAGAGACACCTAACCTGCCAAGGTCTTATGCCTGATAAAGATAAAGAGAAGAGAGAGAGGAGGAAGGAGGAAAGAGGAAATTTAAGAAGAGACTACCATGGTGAATGACACTCTGTAGTGATCTCAGGAGGCCTTTGGGGTTCTCAAGATGATGATCTCTACTCCAGGGGATGAGGCGCTCACCAGGAGCTCTCAGCTGAGATCGGGTTTTATTGTAACACATGAGGAAGTTTGGATTCCCACCGAATCCCTTGGGGAATTATTTACCCCTTAAATTTGGTATCTCAACAGGCAAACAGACAATGCATATAGTCGAAGAAAATTGCTCATTGTATTTCACTATTTAATCTTAACCTCTCCTTCCTACCTTAAAACTACAGATCAATGTTTCATGAACTTACTTATCCAACGTAAATTATTGCGTAAGCATTAAACAAAAAGTTATAACACCATTTATAATGTAAGGCCAATGAACCAGACGTGGTGGCTCAAGCCTGCAATCCCAGCACTTTGGGAGGCTGAGGTGAGATGATTGCCTGAGTCCAGGTTTGAGACCAGCCTGGGCAACTTGGTGAGACTTTAAATTTACAATAAATTTTTTTTAAAAATAGCTGGGTGTGGTGGTGTGCTCCTGTAGTTCCAACTACTTGGAAAGCTGGCAGAAGGATCACCTAAGCCCAGCAGTTCGAGGCTGTGGTGGCCGTGAGTATGTCACTGCACTCCAACCTGGGCAACAGAGTGAGACTCGGACACACACATACACAAAGTTCAACGAGAGCAAAGTATTTGTAATAATAAATATAAAAATTTGGTGTTTATATTTATGTACTCCTATTAGCTTCCTATCACTGCTACTATAACAAATTACTACAATTTTAGTAGTTTAAAACAGGATAAATTTTATTTTTAAAAAAGAACCCTATTTTTTGTAGAGACAAGCTTTCACTATGTAGTCCAGGTTGGTCTCAAACTCCTGGGTTCAAGCAATCCTCCCTTCTCAGCCTCCCAAAGTGCTGGAATGACAGGCCGTGAGCTACCATGCCCAGCCAGGACAAGTTTCTCATTGCACCATTCTGGAGGTCATATGTTCAAAATGAGTCTGATGGAGTAAGGTGTCAGCAGAGCTGTGTTCCTTCCAGGGGCTCCAAGTGAGACAAAAAGGCAATTTAAGGAGAAGAAAGAAAGAAGAGCTCACTAGTGAATCGGTTTCTTGGACTTTTCCAACTCCTTGAGGACACCTGCATTCTTTGGCTTATGACTCCTTCCTCCATTTTCAAAGCCAGCGGCAGAGGCAATTCTTCCGCCTCAGCCTCTAACGACAACTCCGGCCTCTGTCATCTCGATTATCACACCTTCTCTCTGACTTTCTCTCTCCTGCCTCCGCTTGAAAGAACCCCGATGATTACACTATGTCCACCCATACTATCCAAAATAATGTCCCCATTTCAAGGTCTTTAATTACTTCTGCAAAGCCCTTTGGTACATAAGGTATTCTCGGGTTCTGAGAATTAGGACATGGACATCTCTGGGGAGGGGCCGTTATTCTGTCACCTAATTTTCTAGTCCATCGACTGTATAGAAACTTGTACAGCAACTTGTTGACTGTATAGAAACTTGAGATTCAATCACTTTATCTATATTTTTATTTATTTATTTCGAGTTGGAGTCTTACTCTGTCACCCAGGCTGAAGTGCAGTGGCACACTCACAGCCACCCCTGCGTCAACCTGCTAGACTCCAGTGATCCTTCCACCTCAGCCTTCCAAGTAGCCAGAACTACAGGCATGTGATAGCACACCTGGCTAATTTTTGATTTATTGTAGAGACGAGGTCTCGCCAAGTTGCCTGGGCTGGTCTTGAACCCACGGGTTCAGGCAGTCCACTCACCTCAGCCTCCCAAAGTGTTGGGATTACAGGCTGAGCCATCGAGCCCAGCCAATAACTTTATATATAAATACTGCCTTATCACCATCACCTTCCAGATGCATCTAAAACCTAATGCAAGAGACCAGGACAGGTGTCTTTTATTTTCTTCTTCTTTTTAAAGTTAGAGTCTCACTCTACCACCCAGGCTGGAATGCAATGGCATGATCACAGCTCACTGCAGACTTGACCTACCAGTCACAGGCAATTCTTCCGCCTCAGTCTCCTGAGTAACTGGGACTTCAGGTGTGCACCTCCACACTCGGCTAATTTTTGTTTTAACTTTTTTTGTAGAGAAAAAGTCTGGCCATGTTGCCCAGGCTGGTCCTGAACTCCTGGACTCAAGCAATCCTCCTGCCTTGGCCTCCCAAATTCCTGGGATTACAGGTGTGAGGCACCATGCCTGGTCAAGGCAGATGTCATTAAAGGCCACCCTTGTTCCAGGCTTTAAACAATCCAAGTAAACTTTGTGTAATACTGTCCTTGACCTTTTCCAGGTTGGAGTGCATTGATATGATCATGGCTCACTGTAGCTTCAAAGTCCTAGGCTCAAGGGGATCCTCCAGCCTCAACCTCCTGAGTAGCTGGGACTACAGGTGTACATCACTATGGGCTAATATTCTACCAAAAAAACTTGTAAAGATAGGGTTGCACTATGTTGTCTAGGCTGGTCTTGAACTCTTGGCTTCAAGCAATCTGTCCTCCTGCCTCAGTTTCCCAAAGTGTTGGGATTACAGACATAAAACCACTATGCACGGCCTTGCTAAGTTTTGCTGTAAATATTTAAATATTTAAATTTATTTTATTTTTATAAATAAATATTTGATAAATCTCACTCTGTTGCCCAGGCTGGAGTGCAGTAGCACACCCACAGCTACTGCAGCCTCAACCTGCTGGGTATACGACAATCCTTCCGTCTCAGCCTTCCAAGTAGCTGGAACTACAGGTGTGTGCCACCACACCCTGCTAATTTTTTTATTTACTGTAGAGATGAGGTCTCACCCCTAGGCTCAGAAAATTCTCTCACTTCTCCCTCCCAAAGCGCTGGGATTACAGGCATGAGCCACCATGCCCTGCTAAATTTTTATTTTAATAAAAGATACTGGTTTTGAACCTTTTATATTGCCAGACACCTATTTTTATTTTATACTTCAATAGTGCTAGCCAAGGGTTTTCATGACCAATTCAGATGGCTACATCTATACTGTTTTCTTGGGCAGAGCAATCTTCTTATTAGATCAGAGGAGCTCATGGCTACTTACCTTGTCTTGAAACAATCACTGCATCAAGGATTATGTCTCAAAAATCAAAGCTTCAGACTTTTTTTTTTTTTTTTGAGTAGGAGTCTCACTCTGTCACACAGGATAGAGGGCAATGGCACCTTTCTGGCCACTGCAGCCTCAACCTACTGGGCTCAGGCGATCCTTCCGCCTCAGCCTTTCAAGTTGATGGAACCACAGACACATGCCACCATGACCGCCTAATTTTTTGGCTTATTGTAGAGATGGGGTCTCACCAAGTTGCCTAGGCTGGTCTTGAACCCATGGGCTCAGGCAATCCTCTCACCTCAGCCTCCCAAAGTCCTGGGATTACAGGCATGAGCCACCCCCCCCCCGGGGTAGCTTCAGACTTTCAATTTGATCATCAAGGCAATGGAATCATGGTCCCTGGGCTTAAGGATAAAATTGAAGTTCATATAAAACATAAAGGACAGCTGGGCATGGTGACTCATGCCTGTAATCCCAGTACTTTTGGAGGCTGAGGCAGGAGGATAAAGAAACTACAGCAGAAAGTTTAAGTACCTTACCCAAGGTCAAAGTCAATGAGTCTGGAATTTGAACTCGGGAGGTCTGACTCCAGGACTAACCACTTTGCTACATTGCTGAACGTGTAGTATTCCCATCCATCAGACACTATGCTAGATACACTATAGAGTTAATGTCATAGCTAAGATCACAGGTCCTGCTTAGACAGGAGAACAGCCTAGGCAACACAGTAAGACCCTGTCTCTACAAAAAAATCAAAAAGTTAGCAGGCATAATGACGTGTGCCTGTAGTCCCAACTACTCAGAAGGCTGAGGTGGAAGGATCGCCTAAGACCATGGCTGTGGTAAGCCATGATCATGCACTCTAGCCTGGGTGACAGAGTGAGACCCCAAATCAAACAAATAAACAAAAAGCACCATGAAGGATCTATGTAAGAGGAGGAGACTAGATGAATTTGGTTTCTGTGGGAGAGCCTGGAAGAGGACCTACTGGGTTGGTCTTCTATAGTTTCTAATAGGGCAATACTGCCACCCCAGGGGACATTTGAAACAAGTGGGGTGTCTTGATAATGAGAAAGTGAGGGAGGTAGCTACAGACATTCGTGTGGAAGGAGACCAGAGTTGTTAAATTTCCTCAATGTGCAGGGCATTTCTGCATGGTGATGGTCTCACTCCAATGCGAATAGCACCTGTTGAAAAGCAGATGGTCTTCACCCTGGGTATCCTCATCCACATTTACCTCAGTTGTCTCTGCTTTTCATGTCCCCCAAAGTCCATTGTTTTCAGCATAAGCCAAGGATATTTAAGCCACACTTTTCCTGCTCCTGTAGAAGCTGTTTGCCATATCAAACAATACTACTGTATGACAGTTTAGGTGAAAACATTGCTAGTTTGTAAAGACTGTCTCTATACACAAGCTGACTTGAAACAAAGAGAGGCCTTACATCCTAAAAAATAATTGTGATTTCTCTTCCCCATGTAATTCAAAACAAATGGTATCAAACCATGACTTAAGAAAGTCTAATTTAGGTAAGAAATCTGATTCCTGACTACTTTTTAAAAATTAAATATCATACGCTTTAAAAATAATTTTCCTGGTGGGGCAAGGCGGCTCATGCCTATATCCCAGGCTGGAGTACAGTGGCATGAAAACGGTTTACCACAGTCTTGACCTCCTGGACTCAGGCAATCCTTCCACCTCAGACTCCTGAGTAGCTTGGACTACAGGTGTGCACCATCATGAACTCATTATGTTGCCTAGGCTGGTCTTGAACTCCTGGGTTCCAGCGATTCTCCTACTTTGGACTCCCAAAGTGCTGGGATTATTAACTGTGAGCTACCACGGCCAGACAGGGAGGATCTCTTGAACCCAGGAGTCTGATACCAGCAAGAACCTTGTCTCTAACAAATAAAAAAATAAGCCAGGTATGGTGGTGCATTCCTGTAGTCCCAGCTACTCAGGAGGCTGAGGTGGAAGAATCCAGGAGTTCAAGGCTGCAGTGAGCCATGATGGTCCCGTCACACTACAGCCTGAGTAACAGAGTGAGACTTCAACTGAAAAGAAAAAAAAGGGCTGTATAGGCTACCACGGGGGTCCAAAATAATGGTCAATTCTGAGGGCTCACAAATATCTGCAAAATTTCCTTAAATACAATGTTCTAACTTGGCTTTCTTAGACTATTTTTTTATCTAATTAAAAAGGAACAGCTCTCATTCAGATGTGCAATGTATAGTACACAAAGTTGTTTTAGAGAATGTTGGTAAATACTTTTTGAAAGAATATTATTGCCAGGAAAGGCAATTCTTTTCTGAACCCTGAAGAATAGACACAAGCAAATTAAGAAAAAAATTGTTCAACACAATTGTCAGACATCGTTGATTGTAGCTATGCATTCCAATCTCAGAAATGTTAAAATATGAAAAAAGAACGTGTGTGAAATCAATTGAAATGTGGTACACAGGCCGGGCTCAGTGGCTCAGCCAGTAATCCCAGCAATTTGGGAGGCCGAGGCAAGTGGATTGCCTGAGCCCACAGGTTCAAGACCAGCCTGGGCAACTTGGCGAGACCTCATCTCTACAATAAATGAAATATTAGCTCGGCGTGGTAATGCATGCCTATAGTTCCAGCTATTTGGGAGGCTGAGGCAGAAGGATCGCCTGAGCCCAGCAGGTCAACACTGGGGTGGCCATGAGTGTGTCACTGCACTCCAGTCTGGTCGACAGAGACTCAAACTCAAAAAAAAAGAAAAAAAGAAATGTGGTACCCATACATGTGGACACGTGTATTTGGGAACTAGTTCAGGCTCTTAGTATTGAAGTATCTGGTAAACTGGTTGTCTTTCTGTCCCACGTGGCCAACATCCCATTCCAAACCTATTCTGTATAACACCACTTTCTCATTTATCCACTAAAAAGTTGAGTGTCCTCTAAAACCAAATTCAGACTTGCTGACATGGCACTTCTTTGACAATTTCCTTGTCTCTCCAGCTCCAGCTCTTTATACTGTTTTGTACTCCCTCGTTTCTTTTCCACTTTAACATGCATAATCCTTTCCAAAAATTTTCACCCTTCTTTGGAATATCTACTGTACTTATTAGTTCCCTTCATTATTTATCTACTGCCACTTGTCAATTGATTTTTTTCCCAACTTTTGTCTCCCAGCCAGAAACATACATTATTTAAAGACATTTGTGATAGTCTGGGGCTCTTATAACCACAAAAATGTACTAACTCTTAGGTTAATCATTGCAGATGAGTTATAGATGTAAAACATTTAATAATCCTTATTATAACTATGCTTACAAACAAAAAGTATGTACCAAAAGAAACAGGTTAACCATAACTATCAATGTTTATAACCTCCAAAATTTCACAGCTGTTGAGTACTTCACATCGAGCCTTTTCAATGTTTCAATTTCTATGGCAATTTTTATCCACATTTGTCTTCTTCCACACCTATCTTGTAACCTAGTCATTTTGTACACTAGCAACATGTTTTAAACTTCAATTTCTTTTTCAATACCTGAAATCCAAGTCTCTATATAACCCAGCCTAATACAGGGGGGGAGGCCATATGCACAAACGAAATAGATATTAAAATTAGTTTATTTTTCTACTTAACTTTTAACAAATGAGAAGAAACACAGTAGTCTGTCTCATATAGAACATTTATAATACATAACAATCCATAAAGCCTCATGGTGAGGTAGGAACAGCTTTGGAAAATAACACACAGTCATAAAACATACAAAAAGTTAGGAAACGTTGCAGCACTAAAGACATTGCATCTGCATTTAACGAGATGATAACTGCATTTAACTGCGCCACATCTGGCCCAAAGGACAAGCAACAGCAGACACAAAACAACACAATATGGAAGTTTCATAAAGAATCACAGAATACACTGATACACTTCATTGTGCTGTTTCAAGGCAGAACCATAACATGGCAATTTGTGTCTTTTTAAATATATAACCACACATTAACTGTATGTTACATTCCCTCCAGCATCTTTTTGCCAAAGACACTGGACCATAAAATTTTTGGTTTAAAAGTTTAAATTGAATAACATACAAAAGGCTCTTGTGCCAGTGAAAATGACTGCTAAGTATTCCAGAGCTTGTTAGTAAAACAAAATAGCATCATCACATAATATCGGTAGAGCTACATCAAAATAGTGCTATTACAATTCTCATTTCAGAGACGGTGAAACACTGTATGACACAGCTTCAATTTAAAAACCAAAAACCCCCCGCATTCCCAAGAGTTTTAACACTGTTTTATGACTTAACTGAAACTCAGTACTAAAATAAATATTTTTATATTGTAGAATTACTCTCCATATTTGTGTGAACATCTTAAGACAGCAGGTTAATGACATTTTTATCATTCAAATAACTTCTGCATATAAACAGTAAAAATCTTCAACTCAATACCAGTTAACCTACTAAATATTTCACAATAGGTTCCATCAGTCTTTTTCCTCACAACTTTCAAAAATGCTAACAAGACACAAACGTATTAACACAGCCTTCTATCCACTGTGATTTTTCCAAGGTGCACTTGATGGAAATTTTTCCTATTCAAATTACACACCTTAGTTATTCAATATGTTCTCTAAAACATTAAAACACATACAGGAAAGTCTTTGAGAATTTGGCTTTTTAGGTTCTAATCTATACTTTCACAATGCAGATACTTTTCAGGAAAAAAAAAAACTAAGCAATCATACAAGCTAAAAGGTGCCAATGGAGAATTAAATCTCTCATCACTAAGGCTGCATTTGGCTTGGAAAAATTTGTTGGTTTTAATTCAGGCACATGCAGCACCCCCTTTTCACTAAACTGAGACAACAGACAAGTTTCTAAACACATATTCTACACTGATCTTGCTCAAATATAAAAGAGCCAGCAGGAGAGATGCAACTCCTAAAACTGATGCAGTGTTATAAAACAGTATATTTAAATATTGGGTTTAAGTTTCCTAATAATTCAGGTTATTTCCCTCATTTTCTTTCAGAAAGGAATAACTATTTTGAAAAAGACTCTTAAATCCCACAATATTTAAATATAAAGCATGTCTTTTTTCTAAAAAAAAGATAATGCTAATATAGCTAAAATGGGTTAGAAAGTGCATTGTAAAGAAATAAATAATTCTTTGCTAAAACTTAAAAGGTGAGCCCGTGCCCACTGATTTTGCCATGACAAAGTCCTTTGAAAAAAGAAAATCCTATAGTACCACTTTGTTACATATAAGTTACTTAAAAATTATGAAAAGTGGAATCACTAAAACCTAAAGGCTATTCTCTTCAAAGCACTTTAGAAAAAAAAATTACATAGCCCTTGTCCCATGCTGATATACCATTAAAAAAAAATCCTCATTCACTTGATGTCTTATACTTAGGTGTTATACCACCTTTAAGACACAGACCTCAAATAGAGCATTTGTAAAGAAAACCCCACTGAACGTAATATATTTTACCAGTAATCCTGGTATCATTCCTGAAATGTTTATATAACAAATTGTTTTGAGATCTTAATAAAATGTCCTGTAAGGTGTTAAATTAGGAATGTACATGATACAGTACAATTCGTTCGCAGCTCTCTTGTTCACCCAGATGAGATTCCCCCAACTTCATGTTTTTTAAAAAAAGCAAACTCAAACCTTTCTGCAAAATTCACGTTAACTATCAGTTTAAGAATGGAATCACACAATATCAGATAAGAGTATTAAAAGATCAAGATGTATTGCAAACTGGCAGGTTATGGTTTTGGCCCATTATAGTAAATGTGAACTTACAAACTATGTTCCTAAAATTACCACATTCTCATTGGAAAAAAAATCAGCTGTTCTCAAACAGGCCCATTGCCAGCAACAGGCTTATACTAGGAAAAAACACCACAAAAGATTATCCCTTTAAAAATTAACTGTCAAATTCCAACACTGTCCTCTTATCACCCACTAAACAATGAATTTATTTCAAAGGTAGCCATCCCAAAAGTAGTCAGCTATAAAAGTTACTGAAGTAGTCAGAATACCTTGTTTCTAGAAAAATAGAGCTATACATGATAACTGATATTAATATTCATCCTTGAAGACAAAAACCTACATTTTCATCACAAAGCATAACTCCCTCTATCAAGAAAAATATAACTTAAATACTCTTAAATATTTGTGTTGAATCTGAAATCTACAGCAATAATGAAATAACGAAGAATATTTTCCTGTGTAGATATCGTGGCATCTTACAAAATAAGCCACTATTGGAAGATCTGAGCAACGTCAAGACAGATGACTTATAGAAACTTAATTTTCTTTTCTAAGAATTTAATACACAAATTGCATTAACTTTCTGATTTTTTTCCTTAAGTCTGGCTCTTGGCAAAGCACGAGCATTGCTGGTTGTGCTCAAAAAGCTCTGTTTAAGTCCATTCATGACTGGTCATCATGAAATGACTTTGAAAGTTTTTTTATAAATATCCAGTTTAAAAGATTACGTTAATATCTTGCATTTAGCATGTAATATTAGATGTTAACATTCTTAAAAATATTTATTTTGTGAGTAAACTTTCAGTTCAATGTTTCTATACCAATCTTTCCAAGAAAGTAATGCTGGTGAACAAGTCTATGTTTTAGATTAGCTTCGGTAGAAAACAAGTTGAAATTCTCAAAATAATTTAGAAATGTAGTCTGAATATTAACATACAATGATCTAAATATTTCGTTTGGTAAACTTTCTTCCCTGCTCCTACTCTCCCCTCATATGCCCTATTGTTTGTAAACTGTAGTTCAATTTATTAATTATCTCACTGTTCATTAGATTAATACTCAGCAATATAGAATACAGGATAGTAACTGATCTTATTTCTTACTAATAGTCATGAGTCACTCTTAAAATATGCTGCCATCATGCTATGTAATGATCTTAAAGGCTAAGTAAATATTACCTAAAATGTCAAAGGAAACAAATTTTTGATGATTTTAAAGTTTTAGTAATTATAGTTCTAATAAAGTATAATACCGGGGGGAAAGAAAAGCAGAAAAATTCCAGTAACAATTTTATTTATCCCCCTAATTTTTATCATGGGAAAACCGGAAATCAAATGTCGTTATATATAAGGTTCTTATACTTAAACAAAAATGTAACATAGTGTTAAAACTGGCTGTCCAAAGGTGTTACAGCATAGCTGTACTCTGCACTAATAATCACCAGGTTATAATATAGAATTCTGTTATGCAGTCCCCATTATGTTCTTATAAAAATAGAATTAAACTGTGTGACCAGACAAGGACTTCAATTACACTACTTGGCAAACAATTTCAATGGAGTCTTTTTCCTCTTGCAGTTTAAAGCAAAAGTCAAATATCACATCTTTTTCAAGACTCACAAAGATGATTCGGGTTGTTTATTTGGCATGTTTTTAACTTCTATCACAACAGCAGGGATGCTCTCAGCTTTAGTCCTTTTGGTCTTCTTCTCTAGACTGTTACTAAGTTCTAAACAAGAAATACTAACTGTTGGGGTCTTTTCTGCATCCTTTCCAGAATGGGCTTGTGGCAGTGTCCCACAACATTGTTTCAAAGCACACTGAGTTCTGCAGGCAAGTTCACAGGGGACTACACTTGATTTAGAGCCTACACTAGCAAATTCAGGCTGAATGGTAGTAGCGTGAATTCCGTGATTATGAAAAACGTCTTTAATGGTTTTAGCCACCTGCATGTATGATGTTGGATCTTCACATTTTATGTGAGCAGTGGCAATGATTCTGCTTCCAGCAAGCTGCCAAACATGTAATTCGTGAACTTCCTCAACTCCTTCAACATTTCGAAGTTCTTTTATCAAATGTCTGATATCAATTTGTTTAGGAACAGTTTGTAGAAGAATAAGAGCAGATTCCTTAAGTAATGGATAAGTTGTGTAAAGAAGTATACAAACCATTACAATACAAAGAGTTGGATCTAAATATAGCACCCAGCAAGGACCAGCTTCATAAACCGATGCATGAGTACTATTAATTATTTCTACAAATGCTTTGCAGGGGTCAGGGAAACATGGGTTCACACAAAAATTCCCTTCAGGACAACCTTTCCAGGAAAAGTAAAAGACCAAGGCATTTACGACTACAATCACTGAACCCAAGGCATCTCCAAGGACATGTAGAAAAACTCCACGCATGTTAAGCTGTCCAGCCCTATCTTCTTCCAATTCCATATGGTCAGGTTCTCTGATAAGATTCCCATTTACTTGTACTTCCACTGCATCATCACTTCTGGGTTTTTCTGGATCTACAAAGAAATAAAAATTTAATAGCAAATACATTTAAAGTGTTTTATATAAACATCCTGCTCTAATTCATTTTAAATGGTGAAGGAAGTGAAAACTTTTTCATAAAGTACAATTAAAAAATGTGCTCATAGCAACTTAATATAAATTGATATTCTGGGAGAAAGCCAGGACATAATGGCCAGGACTAAATTAATCATTATGATATTGCTTCTCCACTCTAACCACTGTCCCACCTCCTCCATTAAAAAAAAAATGCATTTTCTCTGTGAAGTAGAGTAGGGTACTGTAAAAATTCTGCTCTACCGTTTGGCATACACAAAGGAACACATAAAATCGACCACTACCACCAAAATGAAGCTATGGATAAGTCCACAAATACAAAAATGCCTGATTTGACACTGGGTTCTCTCTATTCACTGTATCACTGAGGTCAACTGCTTGAGAATAAAACCGATTTTAATTTTTAAATTTTTATCGTGAATATAAAACTTCTCAGGCCATGTGCAGTGGTTCAAGACTCTAATCCCAGCACTTTGGGAGGTGAAGGCAAGAGGATTGCCTGAGGGGTTCGATAACAGCCTGGGCAACTTGATCATCTCTACAGTAAATCAAAAAATTAGCAGGGGGGGGGTAGGGGTGCACACCTGTAGTTCCAGCTACTTGGAAGGCTGAAGGGGAAGGATTGCCTGAGCACAGCAAGTAGAGGGTGCGGTGGCTGTAAGCATGCCACTGCACTCCAGTCTGGGCAACAGAGTGAGACTTCAACTCAAAAAAAAAAAAAGTATCTTGGTAGAGCAAGTTTAAAAACTGACAAGTCAACAATATAAATCAACAATATCAGAGACTATTGGAAAAGCTGCAACTTAATGAGCACTACCTGCCCTACTAGCTTTTAAGCCAAAAGTTTTTATCTTTTAAAGGAATTACACATCAGAGTAGCTTAATTTTATTTGGAGTAACACCTTTCTGAGTGAAGTGAGAGGAAATTTAATTATTTATTAAATTTTTCCAATGTGCAACTTGAATTCTTTTTTTTTTTGAGTTGGAGTCTCACTGTGTCACCCAGGCTGAAGTACAGAGGCACACTCATGGCCGCTGCAGCCTCCACCTGCTAGACTCAGGTGATCCTTCCGCCTCAGTCTTCCAAGTAGCTGCAACTACAGGCACATGCCACCACGCCCAGAGAATTTTTTGATTTATTGTTGAAGTGAGGTCTCACCAAGTTGCCCAGGCTGGTCTCAAACCTGTGGGCTCAGGCAATCCTCTCACCTCGGCCTCCCAAAGTGCTGGGATTATAGGCATGAGCCACTGCACCCGGCCTAAATTTCACTAATATAATATCTTGCACTTGAAAAAGAAAATTACACGGCCTGATTCAACAAGGTAAGTAAATATAAGTGGAAAGAAATACACCAAACTGTTAGCATCACTAGCTGGTAGCAGGACATTGGTTGCTTCTTTTCAATCTCCTTTCTTTCAACCTTTAATTTCCAAATTTCCTTCAAAGAGCACTTCTGTTAAGAATGAAAACCATCCATTAACAAGGTCAGTTAATTGCCATCACTTATATTTCGTTATGATTATGAAAAGTCCTAAGTAACGTAAATGCTAAACATGCCCTGACCGGTCCTCAATCTGTGACTTCCAGGATTAGGGATCAATCAGCAGCAACAAACATTGCTATTCATAAAAGAAACCTTTTTAGGCAGGGTTTATGTGCTCCGAATGCAATCATTATGAAACTTGTTCAATGGGCAGAAGAACTACTTTGGCCGAGCAAGGTTTTCAACACCCAATTAAAGACAAATTGGGGATTTTTCTCCGCTTCCCGAGAGGGTCAAGAAATTGGGAAGCATCTCTGACCCTCTTACAGCCGTAACCAGACACGTCTCCAGCAAGGACAGTCTGTCAAGACGGCCGAGCGCGAGTGTGGGCTCCAGCGGGATGGCTGTCACCTCCTGACTGACCCCTTTCCAGGGTCAGGCCCACAGTCTGCACCGACACACATCCCAGACGCGCCCGCCGACGCTCTGCGCGCGGGCTGGGGCGGGTCCGACTCCCTCGAGCGGCCGGGCGAGTGCGGGACGGCGAGGGAGCGGGAGGCGGCGGCGCGGGCCCGCTCGGGCACCAGGGGGCGTGCGGGCCATCCCGCCGAGGGCCGGGCGAGGGTCTGGGCGGCCCCAGCCCAACCCACCTGCGGCGGCGACGGTCCGCTCACCTGCCGAGTCCAGCTTCAGCCCGTTGGAGTTGCTGCTGTTGGCCACCAGGGTGTTGGTCTCCTCCTGGTCGGGCCCCTGCTCGCCCGGGGCCACGTTGACGGTGCTGCCCTCCGAGCGGCTGCTCTTGACGCGGGCCCCCTTGGGGAGGCCGTGGCCGTGCCCCCCGTGCGAGTGGCCGTGGCCGGAGTCCAGGCTGAAGCCGCTGTGATGGTGGAAGAGGCAGAGCCCCAGCACGTTGACCAGCAGCCCCGCCACGCCGACCCCGAGGACCACCAGCGGCTGCTGCATCTCGTGCGGCTCGATGAAGCGCTCGATGGCCTCCAGCAGGATGGCGAAGCAGAGGCCGGTCAGGAAGATGGCGTTCACCAGAGCCCCCATCACCTCGGCCCGGATCCAGCCGAACGTGTTCTTCTGGGTGGCCTGGGTCCGCCGGGCGAAGCGCTCGGCCACCAGCGCCACCACCAGCGCCAGCACGTCCGACAGCATGTGGAAGGAGTCGGAGAGCATCGCCAGCGACGAGGTCACCCGGCTCACCACCACCTCCAGCACCATGAACATGAAGGTCAGCAGCAGCATGCACAGCAGCCGGCCCCGGTTGCGACCCCAGCACCCCATGGCCGCGGCTCAGGGGCCCGCCGAGCGCGGCTCGGCGACTCGGGAGGCGGCGGCGGCGGCCCGGAGACCGCGGAGGGCGGGCGGCGCGGGGCTCTCACCGCGCGCGTCGGGCCGCTCGGGAAACCGCTGCGGGGCCCCCGCGGCCGCACGGGGGCGAGCCCGGGGTCAAGCCGCCGAGCCCCGCGCCCGCGGGCGTCCTCCGGCGGCCCGGCTCAGCCCCGGCAGCCCCCACACCCGCAGCCGGGCGGCGGCGGGGAGCTGGGCTCCGGGAGCCGGGGGACCACGAGCCGGAGCCGGAGCGGGAGGGCGGCGGGCGAAGGCGACCGGCGGCTCCGCGCCGAGAAAGCTCCGAGCATCTGAGAGCTCTCCTGGCTGGTCTCCTCCGCCGCGGTCGGACTGAGGAGCCGAGGGCCGAGGAGCTCAAGAGGCGGCGGCCGCGGCAGCTGCACCCGGCCCGGTCTCGGGCGCCTTCTTCGCCCCCGCCCCCCCGCCTTTGCAGACGGTTTACAAAAAAACTTTGCTTTGCACTCGGAACCCCCGTTTTCACACGGACCCGAGCGTGACAAGGCCCTGACGCCCCGCCCACCAGGCCCGGCACGCTTCTCCGTTGGCCAGGACCCCCTCACGACAGCCGCCGCGTCCCGCCCATCCGCGCCCGCTATTGGATGGGGCCTCGGAGGGGCGGGAGGGGGCGGGGTCGCGCCTCCAACCGCTGGGGGCGGGGCCCTTCCCTCCCGGAGCCGGGCGTGGGCCGGGGGGCTGCGGCCGGGTGCAGCGCGGGCGTCGTGGGGGCGCGGGCCGCGTGCAGCGGGTGGGGGAGGGGCCGGCCGGGGCGGGCCAGGGCCCCTCCGGCGCTGCCGAGTCCTGGCACTCGCGCCGCGGGTCACCGCAGGCCCCCGCGCACCTGCAGGGACCGGGCAGCAAACAGACTTTGATCCTCGGAGCCGAGTCCACGTGGGGACGGGCGGCGCGGCGGCTGTGACAGACCGGTGGCCAGGGAGGGGCGGGGCGTGGGAGCCCCTGCGTGCGGCGCCTTCGGGTGCCTCCTGTCAGAGGAGCCTGAGATGAGGCCGGCCGACGCGTAAACAAATGCCGCCCGTAACTTGTGACCGCTGGACAGCGAGTTAGTCCCGGGACGGTCTTGCCCAGTGGCAGGGGCCGAGTCTTTGTAAATGTTTCAGTGAAGCCGGTGGCCCTATCAGCATCATCCCCAGCAGACTGTGTCAAGTCAGGTACTTCTCTCCCTGATTCTCGAAGGACCGTTTTTTAGGGCACAGGCTTCCAGCAAAAGAAACTTGGGTTCTGGTCCTCGCCTTGTCGCCAGCCGGCTGTGTGGCTTGGAGCAAGTCACCTAATCTCTCTAGACCCGTTTCTTCGTCTGTAAAGGAATGCACACTTGAAACTCTTAAAAGATTCCTTCTGACTCTGAAATTCTAAGGCTCTATGATTTAACATTTATTTATAGACCACAAACGGCGGAATCCTGTGTGGGTTGCCATGGGGAGGGGGCGGGACAGTAAATACAAAAGAATGAGCTTCTGTCCAGGTGGAAGAGAATGCACATAAGCATTTTAAAATTACAAGGAAATAGCACTGTGCTATGGGTGGGGATTAGTTGATCTGGAACTGACCTAAGGTGGGGTGGTGGCTGGAATCCTCAGAGTGGCCTGAGCTGGGCCCCAAAGGCCTCACCACAGCCCGGGGACAGCAGGAAGGACCCCAACTACTCTGGATTGCTGCAAGACAAATGCAGTGCCAGCCATTGTCTTAAGTTCTGTATTCAAGGCCTGTTTGGAGCTATGTTATTTTGCATTGTTTTGGTATTCTTATTATTCCTGTAAGTATTTTTTTTTCAGTTTGTATGTGGTGTGTTTCTCATTTTCCCATCCAGACTGGAGAGCTGGATCCTCGCCTTCTGTTTCCAGAATACAAAAGAGTGGAGGAAAGTTTCCAAGCCATTAAACGCATAAAGGAAAAATGGACAGGATTTGATGAATGGCTGGGTATTGGGGAAGGAAAGGTTAGTTAGGTCCTAACAAAGATAGTTGTACTGTTTCTAACCTGACAAGGAAAATACTGCTATAAACAGGTGAGGAAGTTGAGAAGTGGGACCAAGGAGCTGGTTTTAAGGGGAAAATACTGAACTCCTTTATTTATTTATTTTATTTTACTTTATTTATTTTTGAGTGGGAGTCTCACTGTGCTGCCCAGGCTGGAGTGCAGTGGCACGCTCATGGCCACCACAGCCTCGACCTCCTGGGCTCAGGTAATCCTTCTGCCTCAGCCTTCCAAGTAGCTGGAACTACAGACGTGAGCCACCTTGCCCAGCTAATTTTTTTATTTATTGGAGAGACAAAGTCTCACCATGTTGTCCAGGCTGATCTCAAACCTCTGGGCTCGGCAATCCTCTCCCCTCCACCTCCCAAGGTGCTGGGATTACAGGCTTGAGCCACCATGCCTGGCTTCTTTTTTTATTTTTTTATTTTTATTTTATTTTATTTTTTTAGTTGGAGTCTCACTCTGTCACCCAGACTGGAGTGCAGTGGCCGCTCCCGGCCACTGCAGCCTTGACCTGCTGGGCTCCGGCGATTCTTCCGCCTCAGCCTTCCGAGTAGCTGGAACTACAGGTGCGCGCTGCCACGCCCAGCTAATTTTTTTGATTTATTGTAGAGATGAGGTCTCACCAAGTTGCCCAGGCGGGTCTTGAACCCGCGGGCTCAGGCAGTCCACTCACCTCAGCCTCCCAAAGCGCTGGGATTACAGACTGAGCCACCGAGCCCAGTTTTTTTTTTTTTGAGACAGATTCTCATTCTATTGCCCGGGCCGGAGTACAGTAGTGGGATCATAGTTCACCGCAACCTCAGACTCCTGGTGAGCTCCATTTTCAATGTACTTGATTTGAAGTGCAGTCAGGATTTTGCAAGTGCTAAGGAGTGAATTAATGGACTTCGGGACTTCCATACTCTCCTCCTTTTTGATATGAACAGTTGATGTTTTTCTAATCTTATGTAAACATAGCTTCAAACATCCTTCTAACCAGTCACTCCTATGTAGAAACTGGGGAGCCACTTATGGGTCAAGATATCCTTATACAAATTGCCAAGAAGCAGTTGGAAGACCATTTTGCCTCCTACTGGGGGTTACTGTGCTCTTTATTTAAAAAAAAAAAAAGTTTCAGCTGGGCTTGGTGATTCATGCCTGTAATCCCAGGGTTTTGGGAGGTGGAGGCGAAAGGATTGCCTGAGTCCAGGAGGTCGAGGGAGGATGCAGTAGCCTGGACATCATGGTGAGAACTCATCTTTACAATAAATAAAAAAAATTAACCAGGCGTGGTGGCTAGTCCCAGCTGCTTGCTACTTGGAAGGCTGAAATGGAAGGAACACCTGAGTCCAGAAGTCGAGGATGCGGTAGCCATGAGTGTGCCACTGCACTCTAGCCTGAGTGACAGGATGAAACTCTGACTCAGGGAAAAAAAACGTTTCCTCCAAATCTGAGTATTTTACACCCAAAGAAAAACCAATAAAGAGATTTGATAGTCAGGGATGGGCCAGGCACAGTGGCTCACACCTGTAATCCCAGCACTTCAGGAGGTGGAGGCAAGAGGATGCCCGAGCCCATGAGTAGGAACCCAACCTGGGCAACTTGGCAAGACCTCGTCTGTACAATTAAAAAAAAAAAATTAGCTGGGCGTGGTGGTGTATGCCTGTGATTCCAGCTAATTGAAAAGGTGAGGTGGAAGCATCACCTGAACCCAGCAGGTTGAGTCTGCGGTGGCCATGAGCATGCCACTGCACTCCCGCCTGGGCAACAGAGTGAGACTCTGACTCAAAAATAAGTAAGTAAAGAAATAAAAATCAGTGATGCTTCGCAAACGTGGTAACAAATCCTTCAATCACTAAACAAACTACATTGGGAAATATTTAGAAATATAAAAACAGGCTCTTGGTTCAATTCAGTAGCCACTTCTGAGAACCTACTGTGTGCACGCATTTAAGCCATTCCCCAGACAGTGTGCTTTATTCTCTCCTAGCGGACAGGGGTGGGGGAGATGGAGGACGGGGGACAGTACATTTTCCAGGTTGTGGAGAAGTTATAATCACGCACTCCAATGACAGTAATATTTGCCTAAAAGCAGAACATTTCAGTCTGATTTGTCTTTCCCCCCGGCATTGTGTAGGCAAAAGACTTTGGTAGCTTGACTCAGGTTTTTTTCTCTTCTCATCTGGTTATCCCAGTGTGGTGTTAACACAGCCACAAATGGCTTAAAATGAAGGCAAACCAAGCCGGGCACTGTGGCTCACACCTGTAATCCCAGCACTTTGGGAGGTGGAGGCAAGAGGATTGCCTAAGCCCACAGGTTCGAGACCAGCCTGGGCAACATGGCGAGAACTCGTCTCTACAATAAACCAAAAAATTAGCTGGGCGTGGTGGTACACGCTTGTGGTTCCAGCTACTTGGAAGGCTGAAGCGGGAGGATCAACTGAGCCTAGGAGGTCCAGGCTGTGGAGGCCGTGAGTGTGCCGCTGCACTCCAGCCTGGGTGACGGAGTGAGACTGCGACTCAAAAAAAAGGAAGGGAAACCATACCAACCCTTGGAGGTTGTGGCCCCAGGTTGAGTAAGATGACTTGGCTTTCTCCTCCTAATGTTTGAGAAGTCTCCTGATAACTTGCTTAGTATCCATACTGACTAAGCCCGGCATGCTTTAAAGATAAGAGAATAATATTCCTTTTGGGAAAGAGACTGCCAATTTGAGTGAAGCCAAGTGCTTAAGGCAAACTCTGCAATCTCAAAACCCTCTGGACCTCTCCTTGTCTCAGTGAAAATTTAAAAGAATCTTGTAAAAACTGCTAAACACAAACCTAACTCTGAATTTTGGTTATCGAAAATCATGAGCTGTACCTTGCTCAGAAAGACAGAAAAGCAAAACCATGTGAAAACCAGATATATTTGACTTCGTTTTAATTTTATTTTCAAGTTGGGGGTCTCACTCTGTCTCCCAGGCTGGAATGCAGTGGCATGACTTCCTGGCCTCAGACAAACCTCCTGCTTTAGCCTCCCAAGTAGCTGGGACTACAGGTGTGCATCACCACGCCTGGGTAATCTTTTTTTGGGGTAGAAACAGGGTTTCATTATGTTGCTCTGGCTGGTCTTGAACTTCTGGGCTTAAGCAATCCTCCTGCCTCAGCCTCCCAAAGTGCTGAAATTACAGGTGTGAGTCACCGTGCCTAGCCTACATTTGACTTTCGTTGACAGTAAATCACTTCTGATGTTCCTCTTTAAAGCAAAACTGATGCGGCCATCTCTTGGAATGGACTTGAGTAAATATTACAAACATGAATAAATCTCTAGCAACAACACAAGAGCCAAGGTTTGATTTTTTAGCAGCTCCCACAGGAACAAGGAGTAGAACAAACAATAAACAAGTAACAATGCAGTAATCAAGTCCAGAATGACACAAAAGTCTGAGAGGTAGAAGGAAAACCATATGAAAGAAATGGTCAGGAAACCCACATGGAAGCCGGGGAACAGGAACAGTGTGAGGAGAAAAATTGTAAAATGAGAGGCCCAGGACATTTGCTGAGCTTTTTATATTTGTTTGTTAACAATGTGTAAAGAATAGCAGATGAGGGCTAGCAGCAAAAGGAAACTCATTTTTCCTGGAGATTGAAATCTGGGTATAAGTTCTCCAATCATGCCTAGAAATTAAATCTAGATATGAAGGCGCTGATACCTATGTAGAAGGAGTCAGTGAAAGCATTTGTAGCCAGCCATGGTGGCTCACACCTGTAATCTCAGCACTTTGGGAGGCTGAAGCGGGAGGATTGCTTGAGGCCAGGAGTTCCAGACCAGCTTGGGCAACATAGCGAGAGCCCGTCTCTATTTTAAAAAAAAACAAAAAAAAAAAACCCGCTGGGCTCAGTGGCTCAGCCTGTAATCCCAGCAATTTGGGAGGCCGAGGCGAGAGAATTGCCTGAGCCCGCGCGTTCGAGACCCGCCTGGGTAACTTGGTGAGACCTCGTCTCTACAATAAATCAAAAATTAGCTGGGTGTGGTAGCACGCGCCTATAGTTCCAGCTACTTGGAAGGCTGAGGCGGAAGGATCGCCGGAGCCCAGCAAGTTAAGGCCACGGTGGCCGGGAGCAGCCACTGCACTCCAGTCTGGGTGACAGAGTGAGACTCCGGCTCAAAAAATAGAATGAAATAAAATTAAAATTAAAATTAAAAAAAACCATTTGTAGCCGGGCTCGGTGGCTCAGCCTGTAATCCCGTGCCTTTGGGAGGCTGAGGTGAGTAGATTGCCTGAGCCCGCGGGTTCGAGACCCGCCTGGGCAGGCGAGACCTCATCTCTACAATAAATAAAAAAAAAAATTAGCCGGGCGTGGTAGCGCATGCCTGTAATTCCGGCTACTCGGAAGGCTGAGGCGGAAGGATCGCCGGAGCCCAGCAGGTCGAGGCTGCGGTGGCTGGGAGCGGCCACTGCACTCCAGTCTGGGCGACAGAGTGAGACTCCGACTCAAAAAAAAAAAAAAAAAAAAACCATTTGTGACTTTCTTGGGTGCAGTATTACGTAATACTAGAAACTACTGAAGGTTTAGTTTCTAAGACAGTCTGTAAAAATAAGAGTGACTGTCACTTCTTGACCCTTTTTCTAGAGTCAGACCCACAGTCCCCACCTACATAAATCCCAGATGTGATCCCTGCCTAGTCAGTCTTAAGGTTTAGACTGAATACCCACTCTTTCTTTAGCCCTTCTGTTCTTGGGGCTGGAGATCATAATTAAAGCACAAAGTACAGAAGCTTAAAAAAATAATAAAATTTAATTTGAAAGTAGATTTTTGTGATTCTCCATTACTAGCCTGTAAAGATGATGCTAACCAGTAGAGCATTTTGAAAGGATTACACATTACACATCTAATGAGTTTTAGGATAGAAAGTTCAGGGCTCTAGCCCTTAAAAGTTACTATGTGACTTTGGAGAAGTTATTAAACCTCTCTGGGCCTTAAATCCCCATCTTTACACTATGGCGTTGTACACGATGTCTTCTTAACTGGTGTTAAGAGGTGAGTAAAGGAGATGGAGCTGCCTAGTGGATACCTTTCAGGACACCATCACCATGAATCCAGAGCTGAGTTCTCAACTTGCAGATTCAGAAATGACATTTTTTTATTATTTCACCTGGGAAACCCATTCACATGGACTCAAAAAGGTTTCATTTGCCGCCAGATCCTCGGGTGGTTCACCCTCTGCCTAGGGCCTCACAGAAGGAAGCCTCTTAGGAAGAACAAAACTAGACCACAGGACTTGAAACCTCCATGGAAGGGAGCATTTCCAGACACTCTTACTGTAAAAGTATCCCCTCATCTCTAAAAATCCACATTGCCCTCCTGCTCCTGAGTTATACTGCATTTTGCTGCCAGAGTGATCTTTTCAAAACCTAGATCTGGTCATTGCAAAATACACATCCTTCACCACCTTCACCACCATCACAGCTGAGATCTTTCGGTGGCTCAGTGCTCAAAGGAGAGCCAAATTTGGGTGCACAGGGCTGGGCCAGACCCAGTTTGGCCCTGGCTGCCCTACCCAGCCTCGTGACTGGCCTTTCTGACCACCATGATTCCGCACACTCTCTCCTGCCAAAAGGCCTGTGCCCACACTGTTCTCGCTCCTGGGACACCCTTCCCTCTTTATTCCCCACATTAATTCTTGCTCATTCCTTAGCTCTCAGCTCAAGGGTCACTTCCTCAGGAAGTCTTCCCTGACCCCTCTGACCAGTTCAAATCACTCTAAAACAAGATCCTTTAAATCATTGTCCTGCTCTTTTATTTTTTTGATTTGGAGTCTCATTCTGTCATCCAGGCTGCAGTATAGTGGTATGATCATGCATGGCTCGAGCCCGTAGCCTCGATCTCCCAGGCTCAGGCGATCCTTCCACCTCAGCCTCCCAAGTAGTTAGGACTACAGGCACAGGCTACACACCTGGCCAGTTTTGTTTTGTTTTGGTTTGGTTTTTTATCATTAATTGCCGTGCTCTTTTGTGACACTTAGAAAAGACACGATTTTATATTAAACCAAGTATTTGATTAGATCATAAACTCCATAAGGGCAAGGACAGTGTGTACATTTGCTCACCATTATATCCCTAGCCAGCTTGGCATAGGGGTATTCAGTAAATATTTGCTGAATGAATGAATGTTGGTAAATTTACCTTTCTCAACTTAGCATTTCATGCATACATCTTTATTGAACACCAGTGGTCCCCTATCTATGCTGGAATCAGAGGACCCAATTCCTTTAGACAGTGTAGAAAACATCATGACACATTCCTATTAACTCATCTTTTTCTTTACTTCAAGCAGGCTACCACCCTTCTCACACAAGATGCAATAATTGGACAAAACTGGAACCCACCCTTGAAATCTGCCATGATAACATTTTCGTTTTTCACACAGTTTTCAGAGTACTTATTTGAGCTTCATGATGACCCTATGAAGTTTGCAGGTCAGATTTTACAGATTATGGACTAAAACTCCAAGTTTTTTATGGACTAAATTTCCAAGTTAAGAAATTTGCTCAAGACCCCACAGCTTATGAGTGTGAGGCCCTAGTTGCATCACCAATGTTTTTATTTTTCACTTCATATGCAAATTTGAGGGGAACAAACCTGGTCTGAGGCTTGAGATCTCATAAGCACTAACTACTACAAATTCTTTAGTTCATCTCAGTTTTAAAATCTTTGATTCTATGATTTTCTTAATTTGTAATTACTATAAGGACTAAGGGGAGGTGGCCTACTTGTGAGTGACATCTCTTTAACAGGTCACTCCAAGTTCTGATTCTCTAGTGATGTGTTCCAAAATTGGGTTTCTATTCACACATAATTCTGTAGGAGGAATTAGTTCATTTTTCTGCCTCTCACTTTTATCCATTTCTTACTTTCAATGTGTTTAACAACCTGAATATCCTTCAAAGGGCTAATGTTAGTGAAAATACTGTGCCCTTGGTCTGTTAATCCAGTGTTTCTGGCACTTTAACATGCATACAAATCATGTTAAACCTTGTTAAAATGCGAATTCTGATTCAACAGGTCAGCAGTGGGACCTGAAAGTCTGCGTTTCCTACACACTCCTAGGTGACACCGATGTGGATGGTCCCCAGGCCAGCTTTTGAGTACCCAGGCATTATAAGCCTACCCTGGAAAGAGGACATTATCTGGGATTAATATGAAAAATATTTTTAAAATGTATCCTCACATTTTAAAAATATTTTTCATATTTATTTATTAATTTTACTTTTTATTTTATATTCATCTGTCATATTTGAATTTTAATTAAAAATGAGCAAATGTCATTTCTATATTAAATTTTAAGATGAAATCAAATATCGTATCCTTGTGGGAAAGGCTCTCCTTATAATTAATCAAACTCCAAGTGCAAATAAGCATTTCAGCTTTTGCTTACGCTGTGTCAGAGAAAAAGAATTACTTTGCAGCTTTTGGAAACATTTTGTTATTCTGACTAGCATTAATGGCCCCTAAAGCCTGACTAATAAGCAGGGCTGAGGACTCAGAGTGCCAGTGGGGGTCTCTTGCACACAAACCTTCCATTAGCCAACAGGAAGTGTCAGGTGTTATTGATCAAATGCTCACAGGTAGCCTAAAAGACTAAAAATAAATAACAATTGTTTGATATTCAGGTTGCACCCAGAGTAGCAAAGCAGTAGTCACCAAGAAGAGTATAGGTGGGAAGTGAGAATAGAGACAGTTCTCTCTGCCTATCTTCTGATTCTTGGGAAGAGAGTAAAGATACAATACCATGGTAGCTGTCTCTACAGACCATTCCCCATGAGCCCTTTATATTGACTTTATGCTTTATGTTGGCTCTTTGGTTTACTCCATTATGAGGTCAGAGTTGACATCACTTTTTTTTTTTTTTGAGTTGCTGTCTCATTCCTCATTCCATCTCCCAGGCTGGAGTGCAGTGGCACACTCAGGGCCACTGCAGCCTCGACCTGCTGGGCTCAGGTGATCCTTCTGCCTCAGCCTTCCAAGTAGCTGGAACTATAGGTGCACGTTACCACACCCGACTAATTTTTTTTTTTGTAGAGACGAAGGCTCACCAAGTTGCCCAGGCTGGTCTCAAACCACTGAACTCAGGCAATTCTCCCGCCTCCACCTCCCAAAGACGTGGGATTACAGGCTTGAGCCACCGCGCCCTGCAGAGTTGACCATTGTAACCTCAAGAGAGACTTTGTCCCCAAAGTATCATTACCTTAGAAGTGACCACCATCAGCTGGGTTCAGTGGCTCAGCCTATAATTCCAGCACTTTGGGAGGCCGAGGCGAGTAGATTGCCTGAGCCTGTGGGTTCGAGACCAGCCCAGGCAACTTGGCAAGACCTCGTCTCTACAATAAAATTTTAAAATTAGCCAGGCATGGTAGCAAGTGCCTGATGTTCCGGTACTTGGAAGGCTGAGGCAGAAGGATCACTGGCACCCAGAAGGTCGGCACTGGGGTGGCCCTGACTGTGCCACTGCACTCCAGCCTGGGCAACGGAGTGAGACTCCCTACTCAAAAAAAAAAAAAAAAAAAAAAGAAGTGACCACCATCGAGACAGTTGAGAATTGTGTTTCTAGATGCTGCTCATGCAGGTGCCATCAAATTTTAAGTGCAATTCTTTTTTTTTTTTGGAGTCAGAGTCTCACTCTGTCACCCAGACTGGAGTGCAGTGGCACGCTCAAGGCTACCAACAGCCTTGACCTGCTGAGTTCAGGCGATCCTTCCACTTCAACCTTCTGAATAGCAGGAACCACAGGTGTGGCCACCATGCCCAGCTAATTATTTATTTATTTATTGTAGAGACAAGGTCTCACCAAGTTGTCCCTGCTGGTCTCGAACTCCTGGGCTCAGGTAAGCCTCTCGCCTCAGCCTCCCAAACTGCTGGGATTACAGATGTGAGCCACTGAGCCCATTCTGAGTGCAATTCTTTAATGAAAAAACCAGTGTCTGCTAAACTGGGGCAAATGGAGATTGCTTTATCTCATCTCTCAACTGCCTCCTGGTATGCAACCTCGGAAGATGGAAGAGCTAAGACTAATGGAAAAAAGAGTCTGGCTGCACATGTTAAGTACTCCTTTCTGTTTCTGTGGCCAGGCCTGCATCATCATTCTCAGCAATCATGTGAGCATTTCCTAATAAGGCTTCCATTTCTCCCTTTTCCTACCCATTTTGCACAGTGCTTTCTGATTAATATTCCCATGTGTCAATACTCATGTGCTGCTCTTGCTCAAAAACTCCCAGTAGCTGCTCATTACCCAGAGAATAAGGCACAGCATTTTATCCAGGTATTGAAAGTATACTTCATGTATGTGACCTCCTCTCATGACTCCTCAATATAAGCTCTCTATTCAAGTCAAATTATCCTAAATGATGGTTCCAAGTTACCTAATGGCTCTGTGTCTCCATTCTCTCAATAGAGACCCAAATAATAACCTGCTTCATCGGACTGTGTAAATCAGATGAATGAATACATAGAAGGCATTTAGGACAGTGCCTGGCACATGGAAAGAGGCTATCGGGTTGAATGGTGGCCTCCCAAAAGATGTATCCTACCTTATTTGCAAAAAGGTCCCTGCCCTAAATGCAATGACAAGTGTGCTTAGAAAAGATGCACAGAGGAGATTGGGCAGACAGAAGAAAAGACCATGGGAAGACGGGGGCAGGAACTGGAGAGAGGCAGCCACAAACCAAAGAATGCCAACAGCCACCAAAAGCTGGAAGAGGCAAGGAAAGGATTCTCCCCTAGGCCTCTGGAGGGAGCAGGGCCCAGCCAACATCTTAATTTTAGACTTCTGGCCTCTAGGACTATGAGGCAATACATTTTCGTTGTTTTAAGTCATTACGTTTGTAGTAATTTGTTTTAGCAGCCATAGGAAACTAATACAGTTTTTTTTTTTTTTTTGTCAGGGTCTCACTCTGTCACCCAGGCTAAAGTACACTGGCGCAATCATGGCTCATGGCAGCTTCGACCTCCTGGGCTTAGGCAATCCTTTCACCTCAGCTCCCAAGTAGTTTGGTCTACAGGTAAATACCATCATGCCTGCCCAATTTTTTAATTTTTTTTTTTTGTAGAAACGAGGTCCTATTATGTTGCCCAGACTCGTCTAGAACTCCTGGGCCTAAGCAGTCGTCCTGCCTTGGCCTCCCAAAGTGCTGGGATTACAGGCATGCGCCCTGCTTAATATAGTTTCATAGCTAATAAATACTTAATAACTAAATTTTGGCTATCATTGTTATTATTATTGAATCCTGAATATACCTTTTCCTTTTTTCTCAGCATTTTAATTTCATTGTTCTCTTTAAGTGTGCACAGTACCTTGAAATTTAAAAAACGTGAGGCTGAACACTTAGCGGGTAATGCCTCTAAAGAGAACAGCCACTACATTTATGGCAGGAATTTTGCCTCAGTAGTTCAGAAGCCCCTAGGCAGATTATAGACTATGGCAAAAGGTGTGGAGTCTCTCATTTGTACTGACTGGATTCATCACAAATTTACCAGGTTAAGAATTCCAGATAAAGTGTTTCATCCTTCACCTGCAGATCATCTTCACCTGGGGATCCACAGAACCCTCATAAATTACATATTGTTACCAGAATAGCACAAAAATATGTCCATATTGGGAAAAAGATATAATAAAGATGCTTGGACTACAAAAGGCACATACCCCTCAGGTTAACAAGAATATCCCTTCAGTGAATTCAAAACTGAAAGTGGTTAAACATTTGATAAGAATCAAACCACTGAAGTTGCCACAAGAACTCCCAACAGAAGAGGACATATCTAACACATGCCTTAAGAGCACTGGGGAGTTGGTAGTATGGTGGCATCTGAAACCTGTGGAGCAGAAAGCAATTAAATCCTAATGCCAGAGCAGCTTCAAATTTAAAAATGCAGATCGTTTTTGTTAAAAGTTGGTGGGAGGCTGGACTCGGTGGCTCAGCCTATAATCCCAGCACTTTGGGAGGCCAAGGTGAGTAGATTGCCTGAGCCCGTGGGTTCGAGACCAGCCCGGTCAATTTGGCGAGCCGTCATCTCTACAATAAATTAAAAATCAGCCAGGTGTGGTAGCGCACACCTGTAGTTCCAGCTACTTGGAAGGCTGAGGCAGAAGGATCAGCAGAGCCCAGCAGGTCGAGGCTGGGGTGACTGTGAGTGTGCCACTGCACTCCAGCCTAGGTGACAGAGTGAGACTCCAACTCAAAAAAAAAAAAATGGTGAGAAAGTGTTTTCATTAAAATATATGCTAAATACCAGTCACTTTCACTGACTAAAAAAAAAATTTTTTTTAAGCAGAATATTTATTGAAGGGATGATTGTGTAAATGAATGAATGAATAAGTGAATGAATGAATGAAAAGCCTACTCCTACCACTTACCTTGGTGCCACACACCCACAACAGCTTTTCCTGACTCTTCTAGTCCATAAACCCTAGCATACAGTGAGAAGCTCAAGATTGGCACTTCTCATTTACTGCCCTTTAATGCATTCCTTCTGTGTGTCTTTCTCCCCTTCCCCAAAGCCTCCTGAGGACAGGGATCATTCTTTTTATTTTTGTATATCCCCAGGGACTAGCACATGATAGTGACTCAAGTCAATGTCAACAATAATAATCCTGTTGTCAAAGCTATCTGCATGCTTGTTATTCATTCCATAGTTTCTCCAAGCCCCAGCATGTGGTGTGTCCTTGTCAATGGTAGCAGTTTGCTCCTGTGTCAACTGCCTTTCTCGACTGCCAATGAATCTTCTAGTCCCACTATATTTCAATCATACAGTACAAGTGAAAGGTGAGCTTGAACAGGCTAGTTCTTTTGCCAAGCCGAAATAATTAGGCTATCGGTCCATGCCAGAAAATCTTTTCCTTACCTGTACAAAGATGTTGGTTTTCCTGGTGTTCCTCACAGTGGAGTTACTCTGATATTTGTTCACATAAGCCTGTGTTCCCTGTGACCCAGGTAACTCTTTGTGTTGGTTGGTGAACTCCTACTAAACAGCAGGGAGCCAGTTCGGCCTTATGCTTCTCCTGTTGGGTGACAGTTATTCTCAGGGCTCGAGGCAGGTCATTCTCTCCAGTCCCCAGTTCGAGAACTCAGAGACTGACTAACACTCACTAACATGATATCAGATTGACTTAAAAAAAAAAATTCAGCCTGACACAGTGGCTCATGCCTGTAATCCTAACATTTTGGGAGACCGAGGAGGGAGGGTCGCTTGAGACCAGAAGTTTGAGGCTGCAGTGAGCTGTGATGTAACGACAGCACTCTAGCCTGGATGACAGAGTGAGAACTTGTCTCTATTTTAAAAAGAAAAAATGTCTTATTTGAACATATTCTTAAACTTACAAAAATTTTCAAGGAACACCCGTATACCCTTTGCCTATTGTTTGTGTTTTACCACAATTTCTTTGGCTTGTGCACTCTCTCTCCTTTGAACCATATGAGGGTAAGGTACATACATCCTGATTCCTCACTTCTAAACACCTTAGCGTTCATTTCATAAAAATAGAAATAGTCTCTTACATAACCATAGTAAATTTTTTTTTTTTTTTTTTTTTTTTGAGTTGGAGTCTCACTCTGTCACCCAGACTGGAGTGCAGTGGCCGCTCCCAGCCACCGCAGCCTCGACCTGCTGGGCTCCGGCGATCCTTCCACCTCAGCCTTCCAAGTAGCCGGAATTACAGGCATGCGCTACCACGCCCGGCTGATTTTTTTTGATTTATTGTAGAGATGAGGTCTCGCTGCCTAGGCGGGTCTCGAACCCATGGGCTCAGGCAATCCACTCACCTCAGCCTCCCAAAGGCGCGGGATTGCAGGCTGAGCCACCAAGCCCGGCTAACCATAGTAAATTTATCCACTCCATACATTTGATTGGTTCTGTCCATAGTCCAGTGTTGTCAGTTGATTCCACAATGGTTTTTTGTTTGTTTGTTTGTTTTTTGAGTTGGAGTTTCACTCTGTCACCCAGACTGGAGTGCAGTGGCCGCTCCCGGCCACCGCAGCCTCGATCCACTGGGCTCCGGCGATCCTTCCACCTCAGCCTTCCAGTAGCTGGAACTACAGGCGCGCGTGCTACCACGCCTGGCTAATTTTTAATTTATTGTAGAGATGAGGTCTCGCCAAGTTGCCCAGGCGGGTCTCGAACCCGCAGGCTCAGGCAATCCACTCACCTCAGCCTCCCAAAGGCGTGGGATTACAGGCTGAGCCACCAAGCCCGGCCCCACAATATTTTTTAGCAATGTTTTTTAACCCCTGTGCAGCACCAGGTCTAGAGTCAGCATACATTTTGTTGTCTTGTCCCTTTCACCTCCTCTAATCTGGAGCATTTCCACAGCCTTTTTCTGACTTTTATGGTGTTGACTTGTGTGTGTGTGTGTGTGTGTGTGTGTGTGTGTGTGTGTGTGTGATTCTTTTACCTAGGCTAGAGTGCAGTGACATAATCACAGCTCACCCGCAGCCTCGACCTCCTGGACTCAGAGAATCCTTCAGTCTCAGCCTCTCGAGTAGCTGAGACTACAAGCATGGGCCACCACGCACAACTAATTTTTTTGATGTTTTGTAGAGATAGAGTTTTACTATGTTGCCCAGGTTGGCCTTGAACTCCTGGACTCAAGCAGTCCTCCTGCCTCAGCCTCCCAAAGTGCTGGGTTTACAGGCGTGAATCACCATGCCCAGCCAGTATTGACAGTATTGAACGAGAATATAGTTCTCGTTCTCTTCACCTTAAAAAAAAAAACTGAGGTGAGGGGATTGCCTGAGCCCACAGGTTTGAGAATAGCCTGGGAAACTTGGCAAGACATCATCTCTACAATAAATCAAAAAATTAGCCAGGTGTGGTAGCACACGCCTGTAGTTTTGGCTACTTGGAAGGCTAAGGTGGAAGGATTGCCTAAGCCCAGCAAGTCAAAGCTTGGGTGACTGTGAGCGTGCCACTGCACTCCAGCCTGAGTGACAGAGTGAGACTCCAACTCAAAAAAAAAAAAAAATAGAACATTCTGGCCGGACTCAGTGGCTCATGCCCATAATCCCATCACTTTGGGAGGCTAAGGTAAGAGGATTGCCTAAACCCAGGAGTTTGAGACCAACATGGCGGACCTTGTCTCTATAAAAAAAAAAAAATTAGCCAGGCATGGTAGCATGTGCCTGTAGTTCCAGCCACTTGGAAGGCTGAAATGGAAGGGTCACCTGAGCCCAGAAAGTCGAGGCTGCAGTAGCCATGAGCTGCCATTGCACTATACAGCCTGGGCAACAGAGTGAGACTCCGACGACTCAAAAAAATAAAATACAAAATAGAACAGTCCTATTTTGCATTTACCTGATGTTTTGTGGGCTAGAGTATTGCAAAATTAACATTATGCTCTTCTTTTTTTTTTTATGTGTCAGAGTCTCACTCTGTTTCCCAGGCTGAAGGAGTGCAGTGGCACACTCATAGCCACCTCAGCATTGACCTGCTGGGCTTAGGCGCTCCTTCTGCCTCAGTCTTCGAAGTTAGCTAGAACTACAGGCATGCAATACCACACTCAGCTAATTTTTTGATTTAGCGTAGAGACGAGGTCTTGCCAAGTTGCCCGGGCTGGTCTCGAACCCTCGGGCTCAGCAAATCCACTCGCTTCGGTCTCCCAAAGTGCTGGGATTACAGGCTGAGCCACCGAGCCTGGCCAACATGGTGCCCTTTTAAGGATATCATACTGGAGGCACATGACATTCATCAGCTCCTTACTACAGATGTAAATTTGTATTATCCTGTCAAGATATTGCCTAATTCCTCTACTGTATATTTTATTTTTTCCCCCTTGAACTAATAAGCAGTCTTTGGGAGATACTTTTAAGACCCTGCAGATACCTTATTCATCAACTTTTTCCCTTTAGATTTAGCTTCCATTAGATGATTCCTGCCTGATCTCATCTCTACTACAATGAATGCCAAACGGTGATTTTCTGGCTCCAGCAGTCCCTCCACATTTACCAGCCAATCTCTATATTGTCCTATAAGTAGGAGCCCTCTCTTCTCCCTATTTGTTTGTTTATCTAGAGCAGTAAGGACTCACAAATTCCTATTTCTTCAGTGGTTTATAATTCATTCCTGCACTGAATTTTGGTGCTGAGTTTGCCCCAGATTTGGCCAGTGGGAACCCCTTCAAGCTGGCTCTTATGTCAGATAGATAGTTAATGAAGGTGTTTGGATTTTGATTAGATGATAAAATACATGATGTTAATAGTTATTCTATGCACCTAGCATAGTAGGTGAATGTGTACTACAGTGGTTAAGGGTTTGGAATTTAGATAAATCTGGATTCAATCCTGGCTTTCCTATTTACTAGCAATGTTCTTTGGGTAGATTACTTAACTCTCATGTCTCAGTTTCCTCATAACAGTATGATAATATTAAAAATCTACCTTATAGGGTTGTTATAAAGATGAAGTAAGATAATGTATGTAAACTGCTTAGGTAGAGTGACAAAAACACACTTAGTAAACGTGAGCAAGTACCATTACTTGATTTTCCGTATTATAGCTAAGCCACGGTCTGGGTTGTCTCAGTTGCTATTGCTGCTTCCTACTGCTAGTGGCCACCACCCAAAAGTCACCCCAAATTCATATCTACCTGCCCTTTTGCAATGCATTTCGATTTACTGAATTGTTGAATGCCGTGGGTCTCAAGGGACCCAGAGAGAGCATCTCACCTCACTGCCCTTTTGTTGAGGATGGGGAGTATGAGATTCCAAGAGGTTAAATGGCTTGTTCCAGGTCACCCAGCAAAAATGAAAGAGGAAGGAACTGCCTGGTCTTCCCCTGCACACTTTGTATGCCATGTCCTATCTCCACTGCCATCAAGAGCAAAATTCATTTGGTTTCTTTTCCCAGTCAAGGGGTATTATTCAGAGCATCAGTGGGAAAGCATCTCATTTTCTGCATGACTCATCCTCATTCCAAGATTAACATGCTCCACTTTCATTCTTTGCCTCCCACTCAGTTTCACATGCAGCCGGAGCCTTGAGAGTCTCCGTGCCTCCCACTCCGGCCCTGTTCTCTCTCTTCCCCAGCTGTACATTTGCCTCCTTGCCCCAGACTGTCACATCATCCTCAGATTCCACTGGCCACTTTTGTTGGACTTTGGTTTGAGAAATGCATGTCTTCCTGAAATACCACTCTGATCTGTGTTGAAAATAGCATAAAGGAATATACTTAAGTTGCACCAGATGTACAAGGACAAGTGTTTGTCCATATGCTTCCAACATTCCATGAAGTTCTAGCATTATAGCAAAAAAGCATGCTTTTCTGGACATATACATTTTATTTCAAGCTCCTCCCAAAAGACATTAGTGATTTTTCTGACATACTGGGATATTGTTGAACAAAACAGAACTGGGAATAAATGTGCCATTGACTGAGGCTTGCGGGATCTTTTTTTTTTTTTTTTTGAGTTAGAGTCTCACTCTGTTGCCCAGACTGGAGTGCAGTGCAGGGGCACCCTCCCGTCCACTGCAGCCTTGACTTGCTGGGCTCCAGCAATCTTTCCGCCTCAACCTTTTTATTGTGCCAAGATTTTCAGTTTTGTGCTGTTTTTTGAAACACGCTCTGACCTGTATAATGTGATTGTGCTTACCTCAAAATGCTAGTAAAATACTGAGATATTTACGGATGGAATGATATGATGTCTGAGATTTGCTTTAAAATAATCCAGGAGGTGGGGGAAAGTGGGTGGGGGTATAGATGATGTGAGATTGGCTATGAATTGATAAAGGTTAAAGCCTGAGTGATGAGTATATGAGGCTTCTGTAACTTTCTATGTAATTGAAATTATCTATAATAAAAAGTTTTTAAAAGCTAGTTTAAATTTTTATAATTCTCTTTTTTACATTTAAGTTACGTAACTTTAAGAGACAGGGTCTAGCTATGTTGCCCAGGCTGGTCTGGAAATCCTGGCCTAAAGCAATCCTCCCACCTTAGCCTTCCAAAGTGCTGGAACTGAAGGCATGAGCCAACACACCTGGCCCCCACAATTCTCTCATTACCTCTTTTTATTGTTTGGTTGGTTGGTTGGATTTTTACTCTGCCTCTCCAAAGACTGCCCTTTCTTGAAAGCCAGCTCAGACTGTGCAACCTCTCCTGAAAGCTGCCTGACTTAGTTTAATCCACTGATCATAGAATTATTGTAGTATTTTAAGGACTGCTTCATACCACCTAGGACCTAAATGTATATTTCTTTGCATTAGCCTCTGGCTGTTTCCTATGCATTAGTCGTGTGTCCCTGGACACTTTTTCAGGGCATAGATGAAATCTTATAACTTGTGGTAAACTCTACACTAGCTGGCATGAAGCTGGCCTCAGTAAACACCTCCTAGTTGATGGACAGGCCGGTTGGTAGACTGGAAGAGATTGATTAAAAGTGTTCTGAAGAGTGTTCAAAGAACAGGCTGTAGATATATCACCTTCTTTTTTCTTTAAAGCTCTTCTACATAGAGTTTGAAATATCTTTAGGGAGAGCTGGCTTAAGATAAATTCTCCCAATTGAAGCATTTCATATTAGGTAACAATTCAAGAGCAATTGATGCAAATGCTAATGAATAGTTTACCCCCAAAGGAGACTTAACAAAATAAAATTCTGTACATGGGATAATCTCAGGACTCTTATCTATCCTCTCACTGTACAGTCTAATTGAAAGAGGCAGTAGGGTGGGAAAATGTCAGTTGGTCGTTTTCACAACTTTGCCTGGGGAGTCACAGAAGAACCATTTCATTTTAGGCTTGTCCATGCTGGTTTAATGCAGGGTGAGAGTCAGACTCAAAGGGGATCTCATTTAGCTGTTGTTTGCTTATTAGTTTCTTCACACACGCTGATCTTTCGAAATGCTTAGAACTGTGCTTTTTCAGACCAGAGGAAGAGCCACTATAACGCTGGAAAGAATTCAAAAAAAGTTTCTCCACCTTTCCTCTCCCACTGGGGAGTATAATGCAACTATGTCTGTAACAAAACTGTCTTCCATCTGTAAGCACTCCTGAGGAGGAGACGAGGCAGCCTCCCTCCGGATCAGATTCCATGTCAATAATAACCATCAAGGCCGGTCATGGTGGCTCCTGTCTACAATCCCAGCACTTTGGGAGGCCAAGGCAGGAGGGTCACTTGAGCCCAGGAGTTCAAGACCAGCATGGGCAACATAGTGAGACCCTGTCTCTACCAAAAAATCAAAAAAATTAGCTGGGTGTAGTGGCACGCACCTATAGTCCCAACTACTTGGGAGGCTGAAGCAGGAGGATCCCTTGAACCCAGGTTCAAGGTTGAAATGCAGTAAGCCGTGATTGTGCCACTGCTCCAGCCTGGGCAACAGAGCGAGAACCAGACTCAAAATAAATAAATAAATAAAAGATTAACAATAAAAGACCAGGAGCAGGGGCTTCCGTCTGTAATCCCAGCACTTTGGGAAGCAGAGGCAAGAGAAAAACCTGAGCCCCAAGAGTTCAAGACCAGCATGGGCAACTTGGCGAGACCTTATCTCTACAACAAATCAAAAAAGTAGCCAGGTGTGGTGGTGCATACCTGTAGTTTCAGCTGCTTGGAAGACTGAGGTGAAAGGATTCAAGCTAGAAGGTGGAATCATGCCACTGTACTCCAGCCTGGGAGACAGAGTTAGACTCTGACTCAAAAAAAATCATCAGCCGGGCTCGGTGGCTCAGCCTGTAATCCCTCGCCTTTGGGAGGCTGAGGTGAGTGGATTGCCTGAGCCCGCGGGTTCGAGACCTGCCTGGGCAACTTGGCGAGACCTCATCTCCACAATAAATAAAAAAAAAAATTAGCTGGGCGTGGTAGCGTGCATCTGTAGTTCCAGCTACTTGGAAGGCTGAGGCGGAAGGATCACCAAAGCCCAGCAGGTCGAGGCTGTGGTGCCCGGGAGTGGCCACTGCACTCCAGTCTGGGTGACAGAGTGAGACTCCAACTCAAAAAAAATCATCATCAGAACCAAAAAAATCCCTTCCTAAAAACCCTTCACCCTGCAGCTTACTATGGTTGTGAATGCTGTTGCTTAGTATCTTCTGTGTTTGTGTTCCATTGACTTGTCTCTCAGCCTTCTCTTCTTTAGGAAAAATAATCCCTGGAGAGGATGCCTCAAGGAAATGCCCTTGTCTGACATGCACGCAGAGCATAAAAGAGCCAAAAATAGAAAAAAGTCAGTCTTTGTCTACCACAGCCCCTACAGAACCTCTCCAAGACCATCATTCAAGACTTCTCCTGAGTCAGCTCCTAAAGAGAACAAGCAAAAGGCATGTACTGTCTCTCCATGAAACACAGGTTAAGAGGGCAGAAAGAGTAACAGCAAAAGAGAGTTTGGTTAGACTTAAGGAAGAACTGTGGGGAAGTGAGAACTTTGTGAAGCCTTTGCCCCCAATTGTTAGTCTTAGTTTCATTATTCAACTGCAGGGAATCAAGTGAGCCTCTGGAAATGCCTTCCAGCCCTAGTGTCCTTTGATTCTAGGAACCCAGCAAGTTTCCCTCCTGCTCTGATTGTACTCTGAACTCCATGTGAGCAACTTTGACCAGGTTTTAATGGCTCAGCCTCTAGATTTCCTCAACTATAAAATCCAGGTGGCTGTAATGGGTGACAAATCCAAGTTTCCAGGAAGCTATACAACTCGCAGTTGCCACATCTTTGCTAAATAGGGTAGCACTTCAGAGATGAATGATAATGGTATGTGGCTAGGCTAATAAAGATAGGCCCAATGCAGAAAGGTTGAACAAAAGTTTTCCAGTATAACAAAAGGACATTTTTCTCTAGGAGAATGCATCTTAGTGTTCTTTTGGGTGCCTTGTGATTTTAAGGGGGCCTATTTTTCCAAAAGAGTTCTGAAGTGGTATACACCCCTTTCCCCCCCGACACTCTGAAATACCTTCTAACTACAACATGATTAAACATAAGAACAAGGCTGTACTCTCTCTTGGCACATACTTCTTTTTTTATTAGTTTTCTGAGATGGGATCTTGCCATATTGCCCAGGCTGGTCTCAAATTCCTGGGCTCAAGCAATCCTTCCATCTTGGCCTCTCAAAGCACTGAGATTACAGGCATGAGCCACTGCACCCACTGCACCCAGCCTTTTTTCTTTTTCTTTCTTTCTTTTTTTTTGAGACAGGGACTCATTAGCACATATTTATTTCTGACTCATGATGTGGGATGTGTCTCCTGCATTCAACGAAAACATCAAACTTGGTGGCTTTGGGGGGGAACAACTAGGAAAGGACAGCAGCAGAGAGGCCCCTCCGGGAAGCCGTAGCACAAGTGGAGAGTTGGGTTTTGTAAACAAGCAACCACAACCACAAACCACAAGGCATTGAGAGTGTGCAGGAAGCAGGGGGATGTGCGTCACACATTTCTCTATCTTGTCTGCTACGGTGGAATACGCAGGGCAAGGGGCCTTATCTTTGGAAATGAAGGACAGATATCTTCGCAGCTGTGACTCAATGGCAGGTTCACTTGGCAGTGATATAAATCTCTGACCTGTGTTCCCAAGGACAGCCTGGAGTCACACTCCATTCTTCAGGGTGGGCACTTGAGTCATTAGGATAACTAGGTGGTTGGGGAAAGAATACTGATTTCCTTGCACTTGTATAGTGAAAAGAATACTAGATCAGGGTTAGGGAACTGGGTGCTAGTCCTGCCTGTACAAATGGTTATTGCCACCTTACACAAATCGCTTTCTCTCTCTGGGTCTCAGTACCCATCTGCTAATTAGGGGTTTGCTTTAACCAGTAGTTATTAAGATGCCAGAGCCCCGCCTCAGACCTGCTGAGTCCAGAGGTGAGGACTGGACAAGTGACATTTGCAAAAGCTTCCCAGGAGACTCTGATGTGCACATCGAAAGGAGAACCACTGGGATAAGAGGTTGCCAAGTTCAACTCTCCATTCAGTCCTGATTTTCATAGTCAACAGTTTGTCACTTATCCCAGCTTAGAGCACTCAGCCTCAAGTGTGGTCTGGGACTCATTGCTCATGCATAGGTTGTGCCAGGTAGTGTTTTGAAGGTTTACACTGTATAATGCTAATGCTGGTGTTTTCAAGCCTTGAATATATTAACAAATAATTAAGATAATTCTGTAATCACCAGACATGACCTCATGGGTTGCCCTTATTCTAATGGAATCTGCTGAGGATGCTTGTTTTCCCTTTCTGTTGATATGATCTACAGCCTCAAAAATTTTCAAAGGGGGAACATCTGAGAAAGCCATCTGTCTGAGCTAGACATGCTAAGGAGGCTGTCACCCCCAACTCTTTTTTCATTCTGTGCACTTTCCCTATGAGATCTCATATGCATCTGCGGGTTGAAAATAGTGGTGAATTTAAGGCAGCGTTCCACTAGAGAGCCCAGGAGGGCCCAGACCCTGTCCTCTGGCCAACAGCCCCTCTCTGTGAGGTCCTTGAGAGAAAAACCTCCTGGGGGAACAATAGCTGACAGCAAATACTCTGAGACCTGGGCCCAACTTGCAATATGGAGCCTATCAGTCTAGGCCAGAGTGCAATATGGAGCCTATCAGTCTAGGCAGAGTCCCTGTGACTTGGGCATGAGGCAGGTTTCTTTCTTTCACCCTTTTTCCTTAAGTTCAGCTCTCAAGGCCTGGATTTCACCATGTCCAGAGGAGAAGAAAGTCCAGGTGACAGGAAGAGGGCACAAAAAGCAGGAGCCAGGGCAATAGGACATTTGTGTCACTCCCATGAGCAGCAGTTCAAACTGTCTGTTCTAGGCCTCCCAAGTGGTGGTGGCTACAGTTTTTTTCCTCCACAGACCATAGAAAAGTCCAAAGAGAGAGTGTCAGAGAGAGTCAGTGAGGAGAGCAATCCTCTCTCTCCAGCAGGAGAGAGTATCCAAATAGAGAAAGAGTGATGGTCTACCTTCTCCTTATGTCTTTTGCCCATTAGTCTATATTCTTGTTCATTTTTGAAAAGTTCTTTACATAGGTTGGGCGTGGTGGCTCAAGCCTGTAATTCCAGCACTTGGGAGGCCGAGGCAAGGCGAGGGGACTGCCTGAGCCCATGGGTTGGAGACCAGCCTGGGCAACTTGGCGAGATCTCATCCCTACAATAAAAATAAAAAAATTAAGCCGGACTTGGTGGCTCAGCCTGTAATCCCAGCACTTTGGGAGGCCAAGGCAAGTGGACTGCCTGAGCCTGCAGGTTTGAGACCAGCCTGGGCAACTTGGTGAGACCTCATCTCTATAATAAATAAAAAATTAGCCAGAGTGAAAGCACATTCCTGTAGTTCTGGCTATTTGGAAGGCTGAGGCAGAAGGATCATCGGAGCCCAGCTGATCAACGCTAGGGTGGCCATGAGCATGCCACTGCAGTCCAGCCTGGGCGACAGAGTGAGACTCCAACTCAAAAAAAAAAAATGTTCTTTACATATTAAGAATATTATCTTAGGTTGATTTTCCCCAGAAACAGACTCCAAGACAGATTCCCATGTAGGAGTTTACTGGGGAGTATCCTTGTCATGTAAACTAAAAGGGAGTGAAAAAAGCAGAATTGAGCAGGAGAAATTGAACCACAACAAAGGCCTCACTTAAGTGATCCCACAGAGTTCTGGAGTTGGGATGGCTCTTCACAGTTTTGCCTTGAGGCAAAGGGTCAGGCCTTTATACTCCTTTACTGACCAGTCATTGGATGAGCACTGCCCCCAGAATGGGGCATGACTTCAGGCAAAGTGACTCTTTTGAACAGTGGACAGTTGCAGGAGAGGAATTCAGCTATGAGCTGTCACACACCAACACTCCAGGCAGCTGGGGGGATTAACACCTCAATCCTGAAGGAGGGGCCTGGGTGACACACCCAACAGCCACTGTAGATATCTTTGGCTCTCATACGTGTTGTAGATATTTTTCCCAGTTTGTCATTCATCTGCTAACTTGTTAATAGTTATTCTTTGTTTGCTTTACTGAGTTTTAAAAATTCAACTCAATTATTTTTTTTGAAAGCGAGAAAGCAGGATTTATTGAGAGAACAGAAAATCTCCCACAGTGGGAGGGGACCTAAAGGGGTTGCCCCTTTCTGTCTTTATGGTTTCTGACTTTTATATCATTCTTAAATAATCTTTCCCCACTGCAAGACTATTACAAAATTCGTATTTCTCTAGCATTCTCCTTTTTGTTCTCACTTAAATATTGTTCTCATTTAATTAATCTGTCTGGTATTTATTTTGATTTAAGGTATGAGGTATCATTTGTATTAATGATAAGAACTAGTTTTTCCAGCACTGTATATTTTCCCCATGGATTTGAAATGCCAACTTTAGCAAAACAAATTAACTATATGTGATTCCATTTCTAGCTCTCTATGGTGTTCCATTGACCTGCTTATTTATACCTGTACTAGTGCAATACAGGATTAGTTTATTTTCTTTTTAAATTTATATGCAGTAAATGTCACTCTTTGGGGGTATAGTTCTGAGTTTTGCCAAATGCATATAGTTGTGTACCCACCACAGCGAAGATAGAGAACAACTTCATCATGTCCCCAAACTCTCTTGGGCTGCCCTTTTGTGGGGGTTGCCCTTCAAACCTTTCCCTCTCCTTTAATCCTTGGCAACCACTGATCTGTTTTCCATCTTGATTGTTTTGCCTTTTCCGGATTGTTACACAAATGGAATCATACAGTATGCAGCCTTTTGAGTCTGGCTTCTTTCAGTCAGCAGAATACACTTCAGCTCCATCCATGTTTTTACACGTATCAATAGCTCTGGCCTTTTTGTTGCTGAGTGGGATTCCATAGTGTGGATGTACCTCAGTTTGTTTATTCATTTCCCAACTGAGGGACATTAGAGTTGTTTCCTGCTTTGATTGTTATGACTAAAGCTTTTATAAACATTCACTTTTTGTGTGACTATAAATCACCATTTCACTTGGATAAATATCTAGGAATGGCTTTCCTCTGCTTCCTGTACAAGGCGAGTGGTATGAGGCGAGGTTTGCTGATGCCGAGTTTTCTGTGTTCATTGTATACACAGCTCTATTGCAGAGATGATCAATATACTAAAACCCGAAGAACTTTCTGTAAGAAATGTGACAAGCACCAGCCTCACAAAGCTATGCAGTATAAGAAGGCAAGGATTCCCTGTATGCCCAGGGAAAGAGGCGCTATGATTGGAGGCAGAGTGGCTATGGCAGGCAGACAAAGCCAATTTTCCGGAAGAAGGCCAACACTACAAAGAAGGGGACCCTTCGGGCCCCCTCCCACTGTGGGAGCTTTTCTGTCCTCTCAATAAATCCTGATTTAAAAAAAAAGACGACAAAAAAGACTGTACTAAGGCTGGAATGTGTTGAGCCTAACTGCAGGTCCAAGAGGAGGCTGGTCATTTAAGAAAGGCAAGCATTTTGAACTGGGAGGAGATAAGAAGAGAAAGGGCCAACTGATCCAGTTCTGAACTTTGGAATTTGTTTTTGTTGTTTTTTGTTTTGTCTTGTTTTGTTTTTTGAGTTGGAGTCTCACTCCGTCGCCCAGACTGGAGTGCAGTGGCCGCTCCTGGCCACCGCAGCCTCGACCTGCTGGGCTCCGGCGATCCTTCCGCCTCAGCCTTCCGAGTAGCTGGAACCACAGGCATGTGCTACCACGCCCGGCTGATTTTTTGATTTATTGTAGAGATGAGGTCTCGCCGCCCAGGCGGGTCTCAAACCCGCGGGCTTGGGGAATCCACTCACCTCAGCCTCCCAAAGGCGCGGGATTACAGGCTGAGCCACTGAACCCGGTTTATGTTTTTGTTGTTGTTGTTGTTTTAGTTTTGAGGGGAAAATGTTAAAGCTATAGAAAAATTCCTTGTTGGCCGGCTTGGTGGCTCAGCCTGTAATCCCAGCACTTTGGGAGGTCAAGGCGAGTGGATTGCCTGAGCCCGCAGGTTCGAGACCAGCCTGGGCAACTTGGTGGGATCTCGTCTCTACAATAAATAAAAAGTTAGTCGGGCCCGGTAACGCACATCTAAGTTCCAACTACTTTAAAGGCAGAGGCGGAAGGATCGCTGGAGCCCCACAAGTTGATGCTGGGGTGACGTGAGTGTGCCGTTGCACTCCAGCCTGAGTGACGAAGTGAGACTCCAACTCAGAAAAAAAAAAAGAAAAGAAAAATTATTTGTTGGAAAATAAATACAGCGATATTTTCACTAAAAAAAAATCTAGGAATGGGACTGCAGGGTCACACTTTCAACTACTACATATATAAACATTTATAGTATGTATTAATGTACCACAAAGAAAATGACTGCTTCATTACCTTTTTACTCTTATTATTTTTATTTTTTTGTTTGAGTCAGAGTCTCACTTTGTTGCCCAGGCTGGAGTGCAGTGACACACTAATGGTCACTGCAGCCTGGACCTGCCTGGGCTCAGGCGATCCTTCCATCTCAGCCTTCCAAGTAGCTGGAACCACAGGCATGCACCACCATGCCTGGCTAATTTTTTGATTTATTGTAGAGAAGAGGTCTTGCCAAGTTGCTCAGGCTGGTCTCGAACCTATGGGCTCAGGCAATCCTCTCGCCTCCATCTCCCAAAGTGCTGTGATTACAGGCGTGAGTCACCATGCCTGGCTCCTCTTTATAAATAAAATAAGCCAGACATAAAAGGTCAAATATTATATGTGGTACCTAGAATAGACAAATTCATTGGCTAATTTTTGGGGGATTTATTGTAGAGATGAGGTCTCACCAAGTTGCCTCAGCTTATCTTGAAACCGTGAGCTCAGGCAATCCTCTCACTTCAGCCTCCCAAAGTGCTAGGATTATAGGTGTGAGCCACCATGCCCGGCCATTATTTTTACTCTTCTTGCTCTTCCTCTTCTCCTTCTCCTTCTCTTTTGTATCTATTAGGATATTAACTGGAGTTGCATTCGTTTTGCTGTTGGCTTTGTGTAGTGAACCACCACTTTTAAGTCACGATACTGCTCATCAAGACAGGAGGTTCCTAAAACTAAACTATGGGTATCCCCCAAGATCTGATCAACAATCTGTGACTCTGCAAATTGTTCCACTGTTACAGACAAAAACAGGCATCTTTAGCTTTGATTTATATAATGCCAAGTCTTCTCTTTTGTACTTGAGGCATCAAGACCTAGGTGGGCTAACTTCTACATCAGGTGAACACTTCTGCATGAAAACAGTAGGCAGGGCCGGGCTTGGTGGCTCAGCCTGTAATCCCAGCACTTTGGGAGGCCAAGGTGAGTGGATTGCCTGAGCCTGAGGGTTTGAGACCCGCCTGGGCAACTTGGCGAGACCTCATCTCTACAATAAATCAAAAATTAGCCGGGCATGGTAGCGCGCACCTATAGTTCCAGCTACTTGGAAGGCTGAGGCAGAAGGATCGCCGGAGCCCGGCAGGTCGAGATTGCAGTGGCCGGGAGTGGCCACTGCACTCCAGTCTGGGTGACAGAGTGAGACTCCAACTCAAAAAAAAAAACAAAAAAAAAACCGTAGGCAGAGGGCCCTGGAATCCAGTTATCAAAAAAGTATGAGTGGTTCTGGGCACCACCACTAATTGTTCCCAGGGCTAGCGCACTGTCTTTAGAACCTCCTCATTCTGACACACAGTTCAGTGTAAACCATGGGAAAAATGCATCCCATGAGGACGCCTGAAGTCTCCAGGTTGGAGGGGTCTTGGACCACTCCCTAGGGAGTGGAGACAGCCTCAACTTACTTGGAGGCAGATTACATTTTTTTGGCAGATGAGGAACATACACTTATCTTCTTCACTAATTACTTCAAATATGTATCAATCCACCACATCTGCGTGCCTAACCAAAAACTCTCTTGTTGCATTTAAAACACATTTCCTCCTTGCCTTTCCTTTGAAATGAAACTGGCAAACTCTTGCAAAACTAGAAGAACTACTTGTTCAAAGCCAGCCCTGAATATGGTGTTTTTACAAGGGTAGGCGATTCCAATTATGTTGTTTATCCACTTAGGCACACTGAGTCTCAGCTACCACAGGGACTTCCTTTTAATGTGTTTTCTTCTTTTGTTAATTGGATAATTTAAGTGAAATGAGGTGTCCCTTTGGTAGTAGAAGTCACTGCAGATTCATCAATGTGGCATTCTCTAGGACTTACCAATGGCAAAGGGATAGAGAAAAATCTACACTACCTGTCTTCTCTTTTACCCTGGCAAAAACTCAGATGCTACTCCATACCCCATGTCAGGAAAGAGCCAGTTTCTTTTAATGGTTCTTTTAATCCATCCCATGATTTTTAACATATGTGGTGATTGATCTGCAACATAGTTTTCAAGTAGGACATTTATTCAGTCATATGTGCTTTCATTCAACCTTTATTGAGCGTCTACTATGAACAAATCACGTAGTGATAGGAAATAAGTCAGTCCTTGACATTAACGTTAGTTATTATTGGCTAGAAACTACTGTTCGGAGATTAAGAATGAAGCCTCAGAAGTCAAGCCAAGGATGGATTCAGGTTTTGTGGGGACTTTAGCAAACATAGTTTAGGGGACCTTGTTAAGAAAAAGAATTTAGGCCAGGCATGGTGGCTCACGTCTGTAATCCCAGAACTTTGAGATTACATTGGGAGGATTGCTTGAGTGCAGATATTCAAGACTAGTTGAGGCAACATAGTGAGACCTCATCTCTAAAATTTCTTTTAAAATTAGCCGGGAGTGGTTACATGCACCTGTAGTCCCAGCTACTCGAGAGGCTGAGGTGGGAGGATTGCATGAGCCTAGGAGTGTGAGGCTGTAATGAGTCCTGATCATGCCACTGCACTCCATCCTGGGCGACAGAGATCCCGACTGAAAATAAATAAATGCATAAATATATAAATAAATAAGGAAGCAAGGGAAAGAAAGAAAAGAATTTAAACGCTACAAACACAAAATTAGGCACAGGGCCTTACAAGGGGCCATGTAAGTGAAGGATCCTGAAACCTCAACTTACCCATTTCTCAGAAAATCCCCTTCTGAGCCAGGCACACACTTAGGTTTAAATCTCCCAGCTGTGTGCGCTTGGGCAAAATGACTCAATTGCTCTCTGTTCAGAGTCCTCATCTGCAAGATGGCAAAAATTAGATGATAAATACACCTCAAAATGGTGTTGTGAGGCCTCTGAAGATGAGGATGCAAGGCATTTAGGCCAGTGCCTGGCCCATAATAGGTGCACAATAAATGTGAGCTATTTTTAGGAGTGTCATTATCATTATAAGCTTTCACCCAGTAGGATTGCCTAATCACAAAACCTAGCTTCCTGAACAGAGTCTAGGGAAGAGAAAGAAAATGAAGTCCAAGTTCACACATCCTTGCTATTCTAGCTTGAACATAGGGTGCACATGTGGTGTGACCGTGAAGCTCAGTCCCACTGCACTACAACTGCACCACATATAGTGGTGCCATTCGCTGCATTAAACGTCTCCTTGCCCCAAGAGCTGATTCATTCTGAGATCATAAAGCAATTATCTTCAAAACAGTGTATTAATATCCTATTGTGCAATTAAACCAGACCTGTCTAGGTTTGCCTTCTTTGAGTGAAATGTGTTTATTCAGCATGAGTGAGAAAAGTAAACACAAACGAGTCTTTCCTTTTTTCCAACATGCAAGGAGTGGATCAGTGATAATAAAACAGGAAAGGTCATTTGGAAACTATTAAATTACATTCTTTGTATTTGCACAACACATTCCTCTGGTTTTGATGCCATGACGTCCCTGTAAAGTAGGTAAGTATATGCTTCCATAATGCCAGTTTACAGATTTATTTTTTATATTATTATTATTTTTTTTTTTTTTTTTTGAGTTGGAGTCTCACTCTGTCGCCCAGACTGGAGTGCAGTGGCCGCTCCCGGCCACCACAGCCTCGCCTGCTGGGCTCCGGCGATCCTTCCGTCTCAGCCTTCCGAGTAGCCAGAATTACAGGCATGCGCTACCACATCCGGCTGATTTTTTGATTTATTGTAGAGATGAGGTCTCGCTGCCCAGGCGGGTCTCGAACCCACGGGCTCAGGCAATTCACTCACCTCAGCCTCCCAAAGGCGCGGGATTATAGGCTGAGCCACCGAGCCCGGCTATTTTTTATTATTTTTATTTTTTACTCCCCACCCTGCCTCTCGGCCTACTCCAATTTACAGATTTTTTTTCTTTTCTTTTCTTTTTTTTTTGAGTGGGAGTCTCACTCTGTCACCCCCAGGTTGGAGTGCAGTGGCACACTCACAGCCACCACAGCCTCAGCTCGCTGGGTTCAAGTGATCCTTCCACCTCAGCCTTCCAAGTAGCTGGAACTACAGGTGTGTACCACCACACCCAGCTAATTTTTTTATTTATTGTAGAGATGAGAGGTCTTGCTAAGTTGCCCAGGCTGATCTCGAACCCCTGGACTCAGGTAATCCTCTCACCTTCACCTCCCAAAGTGCTGGAATTACAGACTTGAGCCACCACTCCAGCCAATTTACAGATTTTTTTTTTCCTCTTGAGTCAGGGTCTCATTCTGTCACCCAGGCTGGAGTGCAGTGGCTCCCATAGTCTTGACCTTGGAAATCCAAGGCTCAGGGGATCCTTTCATCTCAGCCTCCCGAGTAGCTGGGACTACAGGCACACCCCATCACACTTGGCTAATTTAAAAAAAAATTTTTTTAGCCGGGCTCGGTGGCTCAGCCTGTAATCCCGCGCCTTTGGGAGGCTGAGGTGAGTGGATTGCCTGAGCCCACGGGTTCGAGAGCCGCCTGGGCAGCAAGACCTCATCTCTACAATAAATCAAAAAATGAGCCGGGCGTGGTAGCGCGCGTCTGTAGTTCCAGCTACTCGGAAGGCTGAGGCGGAAGGATCGCCGGAGCCCAGCAGGTCGAGGCTGCGGTGGCCGGGAGCGGCCACTGCACTCCAGTCTGGGCGACATAGTGAGACTCCAACTCAAAAAAAAAAAAAAATTTTTTTTTTGGTAGAGATGAGATTTCACTTTGTTGTCTAGGCTGGTCTTGAACTCCTGGACTCAAGGGGTCCTCCCACTTCTGCCTCACAAAGTGCCGGGATAACAGACATGAGCCATCACGCCTGGCCCATCTTACAGATTTTTAACTTGGCATTCTAATGACATTTGTTTTCTTTCTTTTCAATGCCATCACCCAAACTCCATCATCTTCCCCTGAAAGAAAGACTTAAATATTCTCTATCTTATAGCCTACCATGGACATCAGCCTTGAGAGTCAGGTTCTCACTCATGTTTCCCTCTGAGAGAAGAGGATGGAGAAATTGGAAAATAAATTGATCAGCAAGTTATAAGAACAGACCACTACTGCTTCTTCCCTTTGAAATTTTCTTTTGGAAATTTTTGTGGATTTTGAAGCCTGAGGCATCTGAAATTCTGATAAACAAAATGCAATTATGCTTCAGTTAACTAGGATCAGTGGTAGCTCCAAAAGATGGTTGGGAGGGGGTGAAGATTCAATTTCCCCATAATTTTCTGTAGCCACCTCTAGCAATACCAAATAGCCATATAATCTGAGCAGAACCAGCATGCTTGCTGTGTAAAAAAAGTCAAGTCTCCCCTCCTGACGGTTTGCTGGCCCTTAAGCCCCTCCTCTGTAGAAACTCAGATTAGCAAAGCAGACTAGCATGTTCTGGTAATAGAGGTTAATTGATTATCTGAGGGTTAATCATAAAAACTTGTTTCCATCTCTCTAGTAGAAACCCATTCCTTAAGATGTATTTGTTCAGCTCTTGCCTTAGTAGATAGAATGGTCCTAATGTAAACTTTTGTGATTCACCTCACAGTCATCATTGTGAATCTTAACACAAGGCAGTGCTGTGGATTCACTCATGTACCATTCTTCCATCCCACTATGAGTCCCATAAACATTTGCTGAATCAAATTGAAGAAAGTCACAAAGAAAAAAAGGAGGTTCTGGAAGCCCTACTAGAATCAGGATTGAAATCAGGGCCAAATCTCACAGCCCTACACAGTAGCTGGTGAGGAGGAAGCAGTCAATACATGTCTGCTACCCAGGCTCAGTGGCACAGCCTGTAATCCCGCACCTTTGGGAGGCTGAGGTGAGTGGATTGCCTGAGCCCGAGGGTTCGAGACCTGCCTGGGCAGCGAGACCTCATCTCTACAATAAATCAAAAAATCAGCCAGGCATGGTAGTGCATGCCTGTAATTCCGGCTACTTGGAAGGCTGAGGCGGAAGGATTGCCAGAGCCCAGCAGGTCGAGGCTGCGGTGGCCGGGAGCGGCCACTGCACTCCAGTGTGGGGGACAGAGTGAGACTCCAACTCAAACAAACAAACAAACAAAAAAATACATGTCTGCTAATGTAATTAACGAGTGAGGTAGAGGGTGGAGCAAAGACAGTGTTGAACTTCTTCACCAATTTGCCCTATTCCTGTCCTTCTCTGTGTGAGGATCACTAAAATGAAGCATAAGTTACTTGAACATGATCAAAAGAAACACCTCCCTGCCCCTTTGCTGGTACTTTATGAGCTTTCAAAGCATTTTTTTATTTAAGTAATCTAAGTGATTTTTTTTTTTTTTAGCTGGAGTCTCACTCTGTCACCCAGGCTGGAGGGCAGTGGCATGCTCCTGGCCACTGTAGCCTCGACCTGCGGGGCTCAGGTGATCCTTCCACCTCAGCCTTCCAAGTAGCTGGAACTACAGGCTCATGACACCATGCCTGGCTAATTTTTTTTCAATTTATTGTCGAGATGAGGTCTCACCAAGTTGTCCGGGCTGGTCTTGAACCTGTGGGCTCAAGCAATCCTCTCACCTTGGTCTCCCAAAGTGCTGGGATTATATAAGTGACTCTTTTAAAGCCGTCATTCTTTTGGAATAGATATGCGTTGTAGAAACCTTCACATTCAAGTAACCTCCAAAGATGTCTCAGGTGCTTCAAAAAGACAATAGGTATGAAATTCATTCATCAAATACGAAGGGATATCCCCCCAAAACCCAGAATTTGTTTATGAAAAATTGTGTATTTATTCTTATATGTTTAAAATTCAGTCACCTTCAAAGTACTCTCTCCATTTGATGCAGTACACCAACTGAGGTGCTTTTTCCACTGCTCAAAACAGTTTTCACACTCATCAGTTTTGATGTCTTTTAGTGTTTTTGCCGTTTTTTTTTTTTTGTTTCACTCCTTCACATCAGCAAAACATTTCCCTTTGAGGACTTTTTTCATCTGGGAAAACAAAAAAAGTCTCTTGGGGCGAGATCTGGTGAACTGGGAGAGTGGGACACAGGGGTCATGCCTGTTTTTTGGTCAAAAACTGCTGAACTCTCAGAGCAGTGTGGCAGGTGTGCTCATAAATCACCCATCATGAAATGAGCAAACACGTTGAAAGAATCTCCAAAAAAAAAATTTCACTGAAACCTAATGCAGCCTCTCACAATAACGCTAGCTAGAACACTGAGCTGCTGGGTTCCTAGAACACTTTCCTAGTGGGGAAGCATGTATTACAAAGGGCCCACCCTCCAAAAGATAATCCTGGCTTTTTTGGGGGGTCCTTCTCATACATGTTTAGTGTGGGCTGTGGATCAAACTCTGAGGATTCAGTTGTGAGCAGAACAAACAAAGCTCCTGCCCACAGAGCTACAAATGAACATAATAGAAACATAATTACAACCTGTAACTAGGTTCCAACAGGGACATATGCCACCGAGGGTGGGACCCAATTCAGTTTAGGAGGATAAGGAAGCTCTCTTTAAGGAATGACATGAAGTGAGACCTCCATAAGAACAGGCAACTAGTATAGAGACTGTTCCTTGCAGAGGGAACAGCATGTAAGACCAAGTGGGAGAAAGACATCTGGCACATTCTAGGAACTGTACAAAGCAAGGAGGTGGGGGAGGCAGGGCCAGCTCAGGCAGGCCTCATAGGCCATGTGTGAAGGAAGTTGTTCATTGCTAAACAACTTCCATTCTCCTTTCTTCCTCCCTAGTAGAACCCGATCGTGTCCAGATGGGGCCTCCCATCATTGGCTTTGGGGGACAAAAACCCCATCCCCAGCCTACGAGTGGCTCCTGACAGGCTAAGGTAATCCACCCTGATAGGCTAAGGTAATCGGTAGATGGCATTTCTCCAGTAAATCTTATTTGGTCTAGGGATGTGCATGTGATCCAAAGTGGATTCATCAGGCTGAAGAGTTCATCTTAGATTCCACAGTTGGGAAAGTGGTCTCTCTCTCTTCCACTGTGCCAGTTACCTGCAGAGCGGTGGAAAGCACCTGGATCCTTAGAAACATCATGGAGCTGCTGAATTCACCAACCCCAAAGTCTGCCCTATGTCACCCATACTTACTTATTGGTTAAGAATTTTGCATTTGCACCTGCCTTTGCTTCCTGGACACTATGATGCCAGCTCCCCCCAAATCTCTGGTAAATCCCTTCTGTCTCTTTTCTGGGTCCCCTTACACCTTCTGGTTCCTGCTTGTGGTTTTTCTGAAGGTTCCTCTGAAATTTCTCTCCGCTTCTCTGTTCACCCACTCCCATGGCTTCCTTCTTAGGGTCTGCTTCCCAGGTGTTCACATATCCTTCCAACATCTCCGAATGGCGGTCCAACTTAAATGCTTCCAGTGAACTCACTGGTAATGCAAATACATCCCAAATTGATGTCGTTTTTCTTTAGAATCAGCAGCTGCTCCTGATTTCCCAACTTCAGAAATAGTTGCTTAATGTGTATAGGGGGAAAAAAAACAACAACAGAGGGTATCTTGCAGAACCTATGAACAGGAAGTACATCTAGAAATCTGACAGTCTGTAGGCACCCAGGCAGCTGCCCCAGGCTTCCTCTCAGAAGCCGTCTCTGCATCTGCCTCATTGTCCTTCATATTGCAGACTGGAGTCCTCTGTTCCTCGGTCCGTGTGGAAGTATAAGACCAGAAACAGGTCACCAACTGTGCCAATCATATCTTCAGCCTCCGAGAAAGAGACAGGCATCGCTTTCTCCATTTGAATTTCGAGTTGAGGAAGCATTTTGATTGACCCACCTTGGATCAGGTATCCTTTTTTTATTTTTATTTATTTATTTTTTGAGTTGAAGTCTCACTCTCTCACCCAGACTGGAGTGCAGTGGCCGCTCCCAGCCACCGCAGCCTCGACCTGCTGGGCTCCAGCGATCCTTCTGCCTCAGCCTTCCGAGTAGCCGGAACTACAGGCGGGTGCTGCCACGCCCTGCTCATTTTGATTTATTGTAGAGATGAGGTCTCGCCAAGTTGCCCAGGTGGGTCTCGAACCCATGGGCTCAGGCAATCCACTCACCTCAGCCTCCCAAAGGCGCGGGATTACAGGCTGAGCCACCGAGCCCGGCGATCAGGTATCCTTAGACAGGGTTGTGTGTTAAAACAGGGACCTCCACAATAGCCATGGAGGGATTAGGGAGAGGCTGGGCAGTTCCCAGAAAGGAAGAGTCCACTCTTAGAAACGGAAGGAGTGTCAGGCTGCTGAAACAAGGGTGGCCCAATGCAAACAGGACAAGGGCCCTTCCCTGTGAATGAGGGGACAACTCCCAGAGAAAGGGGCTCTTCAGGGTGTGAGGCAACAGCTCTAACATTTCACCCAGGTCACAGACCTTGGGGCCATTTTGACTCCTCCCTCCGTCACCATCCCCCCACTTCCCGAATGTCTAGTGTGACACTAACTCCTATTACTTCTTCTTTCAAAATACTTCACGGTCCTCTCACTCTTTCCTTTCTCACTTTAGTTCCCCAGCTTCAGTCCTCATTGCCTCTCCCCTGGATTCTCTAATAAACCTACTGGTTTGTCAGCCTTTCCCTTACTTAATGTCATCTTTTCATCCATTTTGCATCTTCCTAAAACACTACCTGGAAGAGATTCCTTCCCAGACCTAAAGACGTCCAGTGTCACCTGGCTGCCTGTAGAATCAAGTCCAAACCCTTTGGCAGGCTATTCAAGACTGTCCCCAGCTGTAATTGGCATTGCTAATTATATTCTCCACATCTGTGGCTTCCACGGGCTTTCCTAACAGGAGTTTCCCAACCATGTGCCCTGGGTGTGATTTCACCCATCTCCAGCCTTAGGAGTGGGATTCAAAAGGCTTAAGTCCACTACCACAGCCCCACCACCCTGGCCCCAGCAACTGTTCAGGAAAAGCCACTGTGCCAGCTCCAAGCCAGCCAGCACATTCTCAGACCACAGTCATTGGCTCAGGGGACAACACATGAGCCCAGCTGGCCCACCAGAGTGAACCTTGGGACTTCTGCTGGTAAGGCTGGGTATAGAGGCCTTTCTTATCCTGGACACGAATCAAGACGCTTATAGTCCGAGGGGTTGTTGCCAACCATCTTGGTTCTCAAGAATAGGTGGAAGCAGGGCAATTTGCCTAAAAAACAGTTTTCTGAAAGCCAATTCACTGAAAGTCAATATTTGAGCCAAATTAAAAATATAAACACATTCATTGACTGCTTTAAAAAGAATATCCCTTAAATCACGTTTTTGGAAAATTGGTCATTTGGTAGACTGGTTCAGAGCCAGAGAGACGAAGTCAGGATTTCGGAAAAAGACTAGAAAGATATAAACACAAAACTTGGTGTGGCTTTGAGTTCTGGAATGGCCTTGACTAAAGCCTGCCATTCCTCCTGACCTTTCCCAGACATGAGTAAATCCATTACTGCTAAAGTCTGACCAGTTTGGTTGTGTTTTCTGTTACCTGCAACTGAAAGCATCCTAACAGTGTATTTTTCTAAATATTTCCCACTTTGATCTTTTGTTTTTGTTTTTGAGTTAGAGTCTCACTCTGTCACCCAGACTGGAGTGCAGTGACACACACTCATGGCCACCCCAGAGTCAACCTGCTGGGCTCCGGTGATCTCTCCACCTCAGCCTTCCAAGTAGACAGAACTACAGGCGTGCGCTACCACGCCAGGCTAATTTTTGATTTATTGTTGAGATGAAGTCTCACCAAATTGCCCTGGCTGGTCTCGAACCCGTGGGCTCAGGCAATCCACTCGCCTGGGCTTCCCAAAGTGCTGGGATTGCAGACTAAGCCACCAAGCCCTGCCCACTTTGATCTTCTAAGATTTGGTTCCAGTCAAACCAGTCTCCTCACGTTTCCCCAGATCCTTTCATGTCTTTCCATTGCACGGTTATTCTCTTCCTCTCCTTTCTTTGTCCCCTCTGCCTGTCCTGTGTCCTCCAGACTCCCCACACAGGAGCCTCTCCCTATTCCTGGTGCAGCCCCCGTAGGCTGCTACAGTTCCTCACAGCCCCTTCCTTCTCTGCCTAGCTGTCCAGCTTCCTTGGTCACCAGGATCAAAGACTCACTCAGATCCTTTCTGAAGGCCGGCAGGAACGGAGACGCTCCTCCAGGCTCCTTCCTGCCTTTCATCAAAAGCCTCCTAGTGGTCCTCCAAGGTTTCTGCTTCTCTGTGTGTCTGCTCTGCAGACAGGCAGCCCCTTAGCCATAGCTGTGATTCCCTTGTGATGTAGGCTTACATACGCCCCGTGCAATCCTCCCTCAGGATGTCCTTCTAGCGTCTGCTCTCTCAGCTTATTGCCTCATTTTCCCATGGGTCTGATCCAGACTTCCTAGAAACAATCTAATTGATTGCAACAGCTGATCTTTTTGCACTAGGCCTTGCTGGGTCTCTGCCTAGTCTATGGTTGGCCAGATACTGGGTCAAGTGTTTGCCCCTTCTCCAAACACCTGTGGAGACCCAACCACAATGGGCTGTGGAGTCCCCTGCAGACTGCCCCTTATGTATGGGTTGAGTGGGGGGAGGTCTGGCAACCTAGAAATTGACTGTGGACATGGTAAGATCACTTGGCCTTTCGGGATGCCGTCCCACCCATTTGGCAGTCAATCACATACCCCAACTGTGTGCTACTATATTGAGCTATTTAAAATATTGTGGCTGGGCTCAGTGGCTCAGCCTGTAATCCTGCGCTTTGGGAGGCCAAGGTGAGTGAATTGCCTGACCCCGTGGGTTTGAGGCCCGCCCGGGGAACTTGGTGAGACCTCATCTCTACAATAAATCAAAAATTAGCCGGGTGTGGTAGCGTGCACCTGTAGTTCCAGTTACTTGGAAGGCTGAGGTGGAAGGATCGCCAGAGCCTAGCAGGTCGAGGCTGCAGTGGCTGGGAGCATGCCACTGCACTCCAGTCTGGGCAACAGAGTGAGACTCCAACTCAAAAAATAAAATAAAATATTGTTTATGGACGGGCTCAGCCTGTAATCCCAGCACTTTGGGAGGCCGAGGCAAGTGGATTGCCTGAGCCCGTGAATTCAAGACCAGCCTGGGCAACTTGGTTAGACCTTGTCTCTACAATAAAAAAAAAATAGAATATTGTTTATCATCTCAGTTTTAATATGTTTGTTTCTTATCCCTTCAACTAGACTATAAATCTCCTTAACACTAGAGATGACAGCACTAAATGACTCAAACAAAATGACAATAACTAATACTTAGTGTACCAGTTACAGTTCTAATTGCTTTATAAAATATATTTTTAAGCCGGGCTCAGTGGCTCAGCCTGTAATCCCGCGCCTTTGGGAGGCTGAGGTGAGTGGATTGCCTGAGCCCGCGGGTTCGAGACCCACCTGGGCAGCGAGACCTCATCGCTACAATAAGTCAAAAAATCAGCCGGGCGTGGTAGCGCATGCCTGTAATTCCGGCTACTCGGAAGGCTGAGGCGGAAGGATCGCCGAAGCCCAGCAGGTCGAGGCTGCGGTGGCCGGGAGCGGCCACTGCACTCCAGTCTGGGCGACAGAGGGAGACTCCAACTCAAAAATCTATCTATCTATCTATCTATCTATCTATATCTATCTATCTATAATAGATAGATAGATAGATAGATTTTTTTTTATAAACTCAATGTAAGCTTCACCTACCTCATCCCCACTTTACAGACGAAGTTGAGGCCACATCACAACTAGTCAGAAGTTTGATTCCAGAATATGCTTTTAGCACATTATTCCTTCTTCAGTTGGTGCTTACTGCATATTTGTTGTTATTGTGGACACCATGCTGAAAAGAAAAACTAACCTCTCTCTTTATGTTGGGTTAGTCCTCACTGACCAATGTGTTCTATGAACATTTGCTTTTTGGCCAAAAGCCTGTCTTTCACAGCACAAAATGCCAGAGAAATATCAGCAGAGCAAAAGACAATCCATTTTCGAACCAAAAACTCCCTCTTGGCTGGAAGCAAGCTCATCAGCCAGATACCCTGCCTCCCTCCCATGTTTTTCTGGTATTGCTTTGTAGAGACCTGGATCCAGAAGCCACTTGCAAGGTAGCTTCTGAGGGCACGCATGGTTGCTAGACAGATGTGCAGTTGGAGCGCTGGGCAGCAAATCACCTCAGCCGTTTCCCTCTTCCCTACGTGCCAAGCTCAGGGGCTAAGGAGGCACATCTTAACCTGGATTCCCCTTGACTGGTGTGAAGGTATCCTGGAGCTGGGGTTGGGTTATCCCCAGTCCAGCAGTCAAACCATTAGCCCCTGGCCCTCTGGGTCCCCTGTGACACGCCCTGCCAAAGGCAGCTATGCCTTCCTCTCCCCTCACCTCTCTGCTAGGGCTAGAAATGCAGCAGGCTGTTTAGTGGCTGTGGATGCCCCCAGCCAACCTCCTCCTGAGTCAGAAGGGGGAGGTTTGCCTACTTTACAGATGAAGAGGTGAAGGCAGACAACTTATGTAGGGTCACGCTGACCTTAATGGTTGTTGGCGGGGCGGGGTTGGAGCACTGAGGTTATCTTCTCTGGGTAGGGTTGCCTCCAGCTCTGAGGGTTCTTCCCCTCTCTCTGCCAAGCTTTTTGTTTATCCCCAGACCCCTTTCACCTCACTCTTCCTCCTTCACAAAGCCCAGAACTGTGGGTGAGTGGGGGATGGAAGAGGAAGCGGAAACTCAGCTGATGGTGCCTAATGTTGGAAGGCATGCCTCAGGCACCCCATGGGCTCTGTTTTCCTGCATAGCAATGGCCTGCCATGGGTAGAGTAGGGGAGCCTACAAGAAAGCCTTTCTAGTGAAAGGGATGCGGGAGGACTTTTGAGGGGGAGAGAGAGAGCCCAATTCCATCTCTCTTCCCTCGTCTCAGCCACACCAGTTCATCCATTGGCCTCCTTAGCTGCTTTTCTGTTGTTTCCTGAACAGATCGACGTCTTCTGAACAGGCACATCGGTCTTCACTAAGAAGCTCAGGTCTGGAAGGGACTTTAGAACTCACCCTGTCCAACACCATCTTCTTATAGTTGAGGAAACAGCCCCAGAGAGGGGGCATATCTTGACCACACGTCTAATGAGTGATAAAGCTGAAATTTTAAAAAGTGTTCTTTGTGCTACATGAGGCTACCTTTTATCCATCCATGCAAAACGCCCCCGTGGAGAATGTGCAGGCCAATTGCCCAATACAGTGCCGGAGAACTGGAAAGAGTCCTTATTTCATGACTGCCCAGGGGACCTCAACTTGTCCTGCCCCGATTCTGCTTCAACCAGTCACTGTGAGCATGGAAGACACTCCTAAAGCAGCTCATCCTGTGAGGGGCTGTGGCCAGAGAGGTGGCCATAGCCCTCCCACCACATACAGCCCGGGTGCTCTCTGCTCTCTGTGGCCTGTTTGCCAAGCCAGGCTCCACTTGTGCCCTGGAGTGGGCAGAAGCCCGGGGCCTACAGAGCCTCTTCTGGTGCAAACCCAACACCCTGGTGGGTGCTGATTCTCCCTACCCTCCAGGCTGGATGCCTTTGTCCCTGCTGGACCTTGGGACATTTTCGAGAGTTTGTTCTGCAACCTCCTCCTCAACTCTACGGCTCCTCATCCCTCATATGGGCACTGGGGCCTATGGACCCCTCTGGGAACACTCTAGGCAGATCTTCACCTCTGCCTTCCTCTCTGACCAAAATTAGCAGGCCAGCATTTAAATGCCGACTGATCTACAAGTGGCAGAATAGAAGCTCCAGAACCCTCCAGGCACGAGTCGATGCCCAGCGCTGTTACTTCTGGGTCTCTGTGAGGAGGGAGAGTGCTGGTGGTGCGGGGATGAGAATGAGGGACACAGCATCAGGCTTGTACTCACACTGTCTTCAAAAAAGTCAGGAAAAGGCTATTCATAGGCCTCCCTGTGTGCACTCAGCTTTCCTGGGCTGGAGTTGTGTGAGGATGAGTCAGCAGATAGAACGACTCATGGTGAACCTGGGGAAGCAGGGCTGGCCTGCGCAGGGGAAGTGGAGGCTGTGAGACTGCACTTTTGAGCAACCTCTGGTCACAGGCCGCCCCGCCCTCCTTTGACTATGTGTTCTGTCCGGCTACTGCATTACCAATGTTGGAAGTTTCAATTCTTTTTTTGTTTTGTTTTTTGCTTGTTTGTTTGTTTGTTTGTTTGTTTTTGAGTTGGAGTCTCACTCTGTCGCCCAGACTGGAGTGCAGTGGCTGCTCCCGGCCACCACAGCCTCTACCTGCTGGGCTCCGGCGATCCTTCCGCCTCAGCCTTCCAAGTAGCTGGAACTACAGATGTGCGCTACCATGCCCGGCTGATTTTTTTATTGTAGAGATGAGGTCTCGCCAAGTTGGCCAGGCGGGTCTCAAATCCGCGGGCTCAGGCAATCCACTCACCTCAGCCTCCCAAAGGCGTGGGATTACAGGCTGAGCCACCGAGCCCAGCTGTAAATTTCAATTCTGAAACCAGAATTTAAAGCAGTGAAAACATCCTGAAAGCCCTTTCCTTGACTTCCCCTCTCTCTTAATTGATGAAACTGGTCTGGGGAAGAGAGCCCCAGCCCCTGCAATGTGGAAGGCTGTGTGGCCAGTGTGAATGCACCTTTATACAACGACCCACCCGCTGACTCATTCTGGAATGAGTGCCCAGAGTAGATTAGACACATGTTGAACCCCGGCCCATGACAGGCGGTTCTACACATATCTCATCCTCACAATAGCCCTATGAGGCGGATATATTGATATCTCGGTTTTACAGATGAAGAATCAAAGCTGAGAGAGATTAAACTATTTGCCCAAGGAGCTGCAGCCGCTGTCATTTGTCAAGTGTCTAACAGATTCCAGGGGCTTGTGTACAGTTTCTTTAAATGAGTAAAAGATCCTCCTATTACAGATGAAGAAACTAAGGCTCAGAGGGACCAAGGCAACCCAGGAGGTAGCAGCACTGTGACTTGATTCTGACTCAAGCCAGGGTAGCAGGAACTCTAGCTCCATCTCTGCTTCTAAGTCCACCACACTCGCTGCCTCCCTGGGAAGGATCTACCTTGTGTGTCCTGATTGAACGTCTGTCAGTCTACAGGTGCCCAGAATCAGTGCCTACAGACTGGCCTCAGTGCAGACCTTCCTGTATCACACTTTACACGTTGCACCTCCGTCGTCCTAGAAGGAGACTGGGCAGGCCAATCCAAGGTTAGGAAGGTCAAAGTTAAAAGTGGCCTCAAGGGAACACTTTCCTGTGATTAAGCCCCATGGCAGGTTGACTGAACTGGTCTAAAAGGTATAACATCTACTTGTCAATTTCTATCATTTCAAAAAAGTTCTGTGGTTCATGGTCAGTAAATTTGAATTTTGGAATATTTGACAACCAGAAAAGTAGTGCACAGAGGTGTAATGAGGGGACAAACAAGGGATCTCCAATGGGTATTTTAACCTCTGATTTCTAAGACGCTACAAGTGATAGGGACAATTATTAAGTCCAGGTTGCTTTTGGTACCAGGGAAAGGTGGGGTGAGACTGTTTCCCCAAGCACCCTATCAACCATAGCCCTTCCCCTCCCTATCTTTACTCTGCATTGTTTTTCTGGGTTTGGTTTTGTTTTGTTTTGTCAGGGTGTCACTCTGTCACCCAGCCTGGAGTGTAGTGGCATAATCACAGCTCACTGCAACCTTGACCTCTTGGACTCAGACCACCCTTCGCCTCTGCCCCCCAAGTAGCCGGACTACAGGCATGTGCCATCATGCCTGGAACATTTTTTATTTTTATTTATTTGTTTTTTGTAGAGACAAGGTCTCGCTATGTTGCCCAGGATGGTCTTGAACTCCTGGGCTCAAGTGATCCTCCCCTTGACCACTCAAAATGCTGAAATTACAGGCATGAGCCACTGTGCACAGCCTACTCTGCTTTAAATTTTTCATAGCCCTTTTCTCTCATTCACATTGTGTTATATAAATATTAGCAGCCGGGCTCGGTGGCTCAGCCTGTAATCCCGCGCCTTTGGGAGGCTGAGGTGAGTGGATTGCCTGAGCCCGCGGGCTCGAGACCCGCCTGGGCAGCGAGACCTCATCTCTACAATAAACCAAAAAATTAGCCGGGCGTGGTAGCGCGCGCCTGTAGTTCCAGCTACTTGGAAGGCTGAGGCAGAAGGATTGCCGGAGCCCAGCAGGTGGAGGCTTTGGGGGCTGGGAGCGGCCACTGCACTCCAGTCTGGGTGACAGAATGAGACTCCAACTCAAAAAATAAAAATAAAAATAAAAAAATATTAGCCTATTTGTTTATTTTCTATCCTCTTCCCCCCGTTGGAATGTATGCTCCACAAGGACAAGGACCATTTCTCTTGTTCACTGCAGTTCCCCAGAGGCTAAAACACATAAGAAGCCCTCAGGAAAGGCATGCTACATGAGTGAGAGTGAAGGAGTGAATGTGCCTGAGGAGTCATTTAACCCTGTGTAGGTATTCCCCTGCTCTCCTCCCCTGGCCCCCTCATCAGTTTCTCTGGGGAGTGGGTGTCAGAATCCAGAGTCCTCTGAACCTGAACTCTCCTCTCAGCATCAGCCAGACAAGAGTCTCCTCGGGCTCTGCTCTTTGGGGAAAAGAAGAGGGTGGTGCTTGTGACAAGCCCCTTGTTGAAACCTACCTTGCCCTGAGCAGCAGATGGAGGAGACACAGTTTCCACCCCCCATCTCAAAGGGATCCCCGTCCTTGCAAGTTTTCTGACAGGAATGGGGCAGAGCCTGAAGCCGGTTGTTGAGAGCAGGGAATCTTTCTGGAAAGGGCCACCACCAGTGACTGCTGGTCATTCAGCTGCCCACCCCCAGCCTAAGCATCCCTAAGCCCCATGTGGTTCCTCAGTTCCCAGAGCAACAGCTAAGCTGCACGTACACCGGGGGCAGCCGCCAGCCCTGTTGTCTGTGTTCCCAGGCCCCACGGATAACAAGACACTTGGCGTGCTCAGATGAAAGGGGCTCTCCTTGTAAAGGGTTGGATTGCCAATCCCGCTGAGCTCCCTGGAATGGGAAGCTGGACTCTCTGAACTCGTGATGATTACCACTGTTGTGGAGATTAAAGACTTCCTGTCAGAGAGAGCTGTCCTCCCGAGCCAAACAACACTGAAAGCTGGCTAGTGGCCATCTTGTCAGGGCCACTCTTGGCAACCGGGGCTGGCGTGGCTGGCTCCCTCGCCATGGGCCAAACTGTTTGAGGCAAAGTAAGGGTGTCCAGGCCAAAAATGGTCCCTCAGGGAGAATCTTGCTGCAGCCTGAGCTCTTTTTTGGCCTTCTCAGTCGCAATCTGGGCCACCTTGGTGAGAGCAGCCACCTTGGCACAGCCAACTATAACAGGCTAAGGTCCTTGCTTGCTCGCCTTCCTCAAGGCATCCCAAGAATTTCTGATGTGTGCTAGTGAGGTGGAAGAAGGGCACACTGGAAAACCAGCTCAGGGAAGTCTGAGGGGTGGGGGAAGGCCACTGTTCCCTGAGATTGCCTTGTTTGCTCTGCCAGGGGCCTAAGCCAGCCAGATCCTGGGCTACTGGCCTAGTACCCTCAGACTGGCTAAAGAGCAAACCATCTAGAGCTCTTGGTAAGAAAGCAGACCTCACACCCTACCCTGTGAGATTTAGCTCAGTATATCTGAGATGGGTCCTAAAACGCTGGAATTTTAAGAAGCCCTCAAACAATCTTGATGCCCCCTGCTCTGAGTACCTGGGAATGGAGGAGGGATAATGGAGCACTGGGTAAGGAGCTGGGAAGCAGAATTCTGCCCTCAGTACTTCAGATGATTTTGGGAAAGTCACTTATCTGGGCCTAAGTTTCCCCATCAGGAAAGTATAGAGCTTGAACAATTTGTCCCCATCCCCAAAGTGTGGCTCCAGAAGATGTGTCACTATGGTGCTTTCAGGCTGCAGTCATGACCATGATCCCAAGGAATGCCCAGGCCTCTAGGCCACCCTTACCTGGGAGGAGGCCCACAGAGGAGGCTCTGATAACAGTGACTGCCAGCATCATTTAACCAGAGCCATGCTCTAAGCTGAGCACTTGATCTGCATTGTCTCATTTTGTCTTCACAACAACCTTCCAAGGCAACACTTGCCCCTGGAACTTTCTGAAACAACAGAAATATTCTGTCTGTATTATCCAAAACAGTGACCACTAGTCACATGTAACTATTGAGCATCTGAAATGTGATTAGTGCAACTAATAAGATGAATTTTATCTTGGGTCAGGGTCTCACTCTGTTACCCAAGCTGGAAGTGCATTGGCATGCTCATGGCTCAGTGCAGCATTGACCTATGGGGCTGAGGTGATCCTCTCGCCTCAGCCTTCCAAGTAACTGGGACTATAGGTGTCCACCATCACACCTCGCTAATTTTTTGACTTTTTGTCACTATGCTGCCCAGGCTGATCTGGAAGTCTCACTATGGTGCCCAGGCTGATGTGGAACTCCTGGCCTCAAGCAATCCTCCCGTCTTGGCCTCCCAAAGTGCTAGGATTACAGGCATGAACCACCGTACTTGGCAGAAAATGAATTTTAAATATATTTGAGTAACCACACATGGCTACCATATTGATAAGCATAACTCCAAGGTGTGGCCTAGTATTTTTCTCATTTTAGGGATGAGACAGCAGGCGTAGCGAGGTGAAGTGAAAGATGGTAGAGCTGGAATTGAATCCAGACCTGAGGGACTCCAGAGGCTGTGCTCCTAATCAATGAGTCCCATCAAGTCAGGAGGACTTCAGGCCCAGCCCTGCCTCTGAGGAGCAGGTTGACGCTTCTCTCAGCCCTGGGTGGTCCCCAAGGTCCTTCTAGCTCAGACACCCCAGACTGGTGTGTTTGGGGCAAGGCATGAAAAGATTAGGGGAATGCAGCTGCCTGATGCTCAGAACCTTCCAGATGCAGAGACATCAGTGTCTGCCCACCCAGGCCACTCCTGCCACAGTTCTCACAAGTTACTGGTCTCCTCCATGCCCCAACTGTGAGAGTCTCCCCACAACATTTCCATGATGTAAGGAATATTATATCCATTTTACAGGTGAAGAAACTGAGGTTCAGAGCGAGCAAGTACCTTGTCCAAGGTCCCACAGCATAGCACATGGTAAAGCCAGGAATTGAACTCTAATCTGTGTGACTGCCATGGTGGAGTTGAACTGAGGCTCCAGGAAGCTACTTAGCCGAAGGTACACTCATCCCCAGCAGGATCCCTCCCTGCCTAAACCCAACAGGGATTCTGTTTTCCCACCAAAGGTCCAGCTTCTGGGTCTACCTAGGCCCATAAAGACACTGGTGTGCAAAAGTCTTTGGCTGGAAAATCAAAGAGGAGGAAGAAAGACAGCTGGCTGGGGCTCTGTGGACCAGCCCTCCTCATCCCTGGAGCCCAAACATACCCCACATGTGGCTGTGAGAAGCAGAGGCCTCAGTGACCAAGGCAGTGGGCTTGATTCTTGAGGAGGCCACACAGTGCCTTCTGCTCTAAGGGAATTCCTTTCCCACTAGCCATTGTCCCTGCTGGAGCCTGGCAGGGGCTCAAAGTCCTAACAAAGGCTCAAAGGCTGTAACCAGCATCCTCCTGGTGTATGAGAATGTCTCCTTTATCTGGAGAGGGAGAAATCACCCACGCCCACAACAGTGAGACATGTGAGGTCTGGGGTCAGCTCTGTGAGGTCACACAGAGTCCCACAGGCAGTGACCTCGCAGTGTGCTCATGTGTACCTATAGGCACATATACACTCGAGATAGAGTCAGAAGAGGGAGGCAAAGGATGGAAGCCAGCAGCACTTTCAACCATGAAAGAATTTACTCTCCAGGGAATTGGAGAAGGGGCTCCAGAAACCCAATGCAGGACCTTCTGGAAGTATAATTTCTACATCCCACCAAATGTCAATCCAGGAGACCACCGGGATCAACTAGAAGGGCCCTTTATGGGGAATGCAGGGCCAGTAAGATGGGAAGCCTCCTTACACACTCATACCCACATATACACAGCCATTCACACACACTCCACACACACAGCACTCATGTCATGCACACACCACAGACACTGATACGTGTATTCACAATGCTCACTTATGTTCTCATACATACATTCACATACACACAATCATGCTCACACACACACATACTTGTAGTCACACGCCCATACACATTCATACTCACCCATGACACACCTACGCACTCAGTCACTCACAGACACAGCATGGAGTCTGAACCAAGGAGCAGAGCCAAGGCGAGACCTTGTCCGTTTGTTGTTTCCAAGAGTATAGAGGAAGTAGGACTCTGCCCTTTCCTGCCCTTGGAGAAAAAGGGAGGCAGAGAAATAACCAGGAGAGCTTCCCCGTGCTGGACAAGGGAGATGCCTGGTCTTGGCAGGCTGACCTGGGCCACCCCCAGAAAGATCTCAGGAGCTGCCCTTTCTTCCCCTTTGATGAGGATGCACTTGGCTTCCCCGGCTGCTCCTGCCTCTGGGGGCTCAGGTCAAGGCTGGACAGCAGTGCTGGACACCACGACTGTCCACTGTCTGCTGTCTAGTCAGGTCTGCAAGGAATCGCTGGGGAGGGAGGGAGAGATGGCAGTAGGGAAGGGGAAGAGCTGATTTCTCAAGAACCCCTCAACTTGCTGTTCTCAAAGATGAGTCTTTTTCCACTACAAGATCTCTGGGAGCAATATCCTTATGTCCCCAGTGTGATCAGTGCTGCCCCCGCCCCTAACATGAACGAGCAGGTTTTCCTGATTAGTCAGAGACCCTGAGCCCCAGGAGATTTGCCTCAGGAAACTTCCCCACCCACCCTCCTGGGGCCTTCCAAGAGCCCCCCCCCAGACTCAGCTTTGTAAGCTTCAGAGACAGAAGCAGTGGGTGCTGGGCTGTCTGTGAGGCAGTTGGGCCTCCAGACCCCTTCCCCAGGCACTCATCCCCCTTGGACCAGGCCTTCTACCTGGTATGTCCCATGGCTGAGGCCACACTGTGCACAGGGCCAGCAGCCCTGGCCCCAAACATGGAACCCTTGTATATTCCACTGTCCCCGGACGTTTGCAGGGCCAGAGTCCTAGCCTTGGACTCCTCCACGCCTGGGCTCTGCACATTCTCCCATCCTCCCATTGTTCCCTGGGGACACTGTGGCCTTGCCAAGGGCTACCCTGGAAGCCAGCAGGGGAGGCTTCTGCTCAACAGGCTCACCAGCCCGCAGAATCCACCCTCCACTGCCAGAAGCCTCTGCAGTCCTCAGTTTCCTGCAGCCTCTTCGTAACTCCCGGGCAAAGAGGGTCTCTCTTCTGGATTTCTGGCCATGACCACCTCACAGAACTCCGTGTCTCCACCTGCAGCCCAACCCTGCCGCACAAGAGCATGGATATAAGAAAGGACAGGTAGCCAGTCCGTGGCTCAGCCTGTAATCCCGCACTTTGGGAGACTGAAGTGAGTGGATTGCCTGAGCCTGCGGGTTCGAGACCTGCCTGGGCAACTTGGCTAGACCTCATCTCTACAATAAATCAAAAAAATTAGCCAGGCGTGGTAGCGCGCACCTGTAGTTCTGGCTACTCAGAAGGCTGAGGCGAAAGGATCGCCGGAGCCCAGCAGGTCGAGGCTGCCGTGGCCAGGAGCAGCCACTGCACTCAAGTCTGGGGGACAGAGCGAGACTCCAACTCAAAAAAAAAAAAGAAAGGAAGGATGGGTGACTTCTCTGAGTAAGGGCCTCCCTACCTCCTGGGAAGCAAACGGAAGAACCTGTACTCTAGAACCTGTACTCTGACAGGGGAGGGGCAGCCAGCTGCTCTGACAGGAGAAATAGGGAATTCCAGTGTCACCCATCATTGACCAGTGACTCCACAGCTCAGTCTGGCTCTCTGACCACACCTGGCAGAATGCCCCAAGGAAGCCCGGGCCGCCACCTCTGTGCCTGCAATGGCCTCAGCTTCAGAACAGGCGTCACAGAATCCGGGCCCTAACGTGAACGTGTGGGTTTCTTTCTTTAACCCTGAAACCTATTAGCAGCAACTCCTTGCACCCCGGAGCCTCCCTTCACTCACTCTCCACCCCCTTTCCTACCCTCACCCCTTGGCCAGGCTGTCTGGGCCTTTGTTAATGAGTCTCAGCATTTCTCCTGCTCTCTTTGATCCGGCTTTTAATGAGCCGTCTCCCAGCAGGCGCCTGGGTCAAGGGTCAGCTCCTCCCCCAGGGTGGATGCTGGTGAGGAAGCAGGAAGGCTGCAGAGAAATTTGGTCTCTCCTTTCTTGTTGAGAGTCTCAGACCCTTACTGGGATTCTATATACCTGGGGAGTTGGCAGTGGGTCCCCTCAGGGTGCAGAAGCTGGGCATTTCCCCACTGCGCCAGGCAGCACTACTTATTCATTCATTCACTCACTCATTTATTCAGTCCACACCTATCTGCTGTGTACTTAACCTGAGGAGGCAGTCGTCCAGTGTGGACAGGCCCACAGATGGAAATCAAATTCAATGATTCAATGGACACACAAGGGTGAGGCAGGCAGGGAAAGTGAGATCACCCTGCTCACTCCTGGAAAAATGTCAGATACTTTATTTTACTCAGACTGTAAACTCGTGGAAGGTAGGCATCTTATCTATTTTTTTTTAAGTTTCCAGAACCTAGCTCTGAGTCTAACACACAAGGCTTCCTAAAGAATAGACTAACAAATAGGTGTGGTAGTGTCCACCTGTAACCTCAGCCATTCAGAAGCTTGAGGCAGAAGGATCACCTGACTGAGCCCAGGAGTTAGAGGCTGCAGTGTGCATTGATTGCACCTGTGAATAGCCAATGCACTCCAGTCTGGGCAACATAGCAAGACCCCATCTTTTTTTTTTTTTTTGAGTCTCACTTTGTCACTCAGGCTGGAGTGCAGTAGCATGCTCACAGTCACCTCTGCCTCAGCCTGCTGGGCTCAGGTGATCCTTCCACCTCAGCCTTCCAAGTAGCTGGAACTACAGGCATGTACCACCATGGACGGCTAATTTTTTGATTTATTGTAAAGATAAGGTGTTGCCAAGTTGCCCAGGCTGGTCTTGAACCCCTGGACTCAGGCAGTTCTCTTGCCTCTGTCTCCCAAAGTGCTGGGATTACAGGTGCGAGCCACCACACCTGGATGAAGACCTCATCTTTTTTAAAAAGGGGGATTGATGGCTGAATGGATGAATGCATAAACAAGTGGGTGAATTGATGTTCTGGCCCGTGGCTTGTGCCCTCTAGAAGGATGGCATCTAACTCTGGGAGAGCAGGAAGAGGAAAGGTGGCATCAAAGGGTGCCTGGTAAGTATATTTCTGCCCACTCTCTTTTAAAAATGATTATGATTATAGAATCGTAGGTTTCCAGGCTTTTTGAAGCAAAAGGTTGGTTGCTAAGAAACTACAGGCAAAAGTGACAGTTTGTATCTGTTGGAGAGCAGAGACAACGGTGGCCTTGGTGCTTATTTAGAAAGTGAGTAAATGGTGAGCAGTAAGAACAGCGGACTTGGCCGGGCACAGTGGCTCAAGCCTGTAAGCCCAGTATTTTGGGAGGCCGAGGTGATAGTATTGCCTGAGCCCACGGGATTGAGAACAGCCTGGGCAATTTGGCAAGGCCTCATCTCTGCAATAAATCAAAAAATTAGCTGGGCGTGGTAGAGAGCACCTGTAGTTCTGGATACTTGGAAGGCTGAGGTAGAAGGATCACCTGAGCCCAGCAAGTTGACGCTGGGGTAGCTGTGAGCTTGCTACTGCATTCCAGTCAGGGTGACAGAGTGAGACTCCAACTCAAAAAAAAAAAAGAACAGTGGACTTGGGGTTACTTTCTTCCTTATGCTTCTACAAAACCTTCCAGAAGAATGCCATTTGGTTCTGTTCTCTCACATCCTTCCAGTAGCTCCTAACACATCTCTACGGCATCTGTGAGTGTGTGTGTGTGATTTATAAATATATCAACAGTCACAAGCCCCCAGTTCAGTTCTATTCAACCAGAGTTACCAAATTTAGGCCGGGTGTGGTGGCTCACACTTATAATCCCAGCACTTAAAAAAAAAAGATGTGGGGTGCAATTCAGGATTAGGTATACAAGTGGACATCGTACAGGTAAAGTTTGGGCCTCCTTTTGGTCCCCATTTTGCCTGGTTTGAGATCAGGTACCCTTATTGATGTTGTGTCCCCCCTCCCACCCTGGCAGTATCCTACTACTGCCAATAATTCCAGCACTTTGAGAGGCCAAGGCAGAAGGATTGCTTGAGCTCAGGAGTCTGAGACCAGCCTGGGAAACGTACCAAGACCTTGTAACTATTAAAAAAAAACAAGAAAACCAGCGTGGTGTTGTGTACCTATAGTCCCAACTACTTGGGAGGCTGAGGTAGAAGGATCACCTGAGCCCAGGAAGGCAAGGCTGCAGTGAGCAGAGCCATGATTATGCTACTACTCTCCAGCCTGGGCAACAGAGTGAAATTCCCAACTAAAAAAAAAAAAAAAAAGTTATCAAACTTTTACCAAGGGCATCCTTGGGATAAATATATAAATAAGATACACTCATGGTTCTCAAGCCCCTGCTTATAGTCTAGTGGGTTTGGCAGATAAGAACTCAAAATGTTAAGTATGGTGGTGGAAGCTATAAACACAGGGCAGTCTAATTCTTAGCGAGTGTGATGTTATGATAATCTATCGTGAAAAGGAAAGCTCCATGAGGGCAGGTCTTGTCATCATTGCCATCATATTCACAGCCAAGGCACAGCGCCCCAACAGAGACACAGAGTGTGGGTGCGATGGAAGTAGCCTGAACAAATGAATGTCGAATGTGAGCAAACTTCAAAGAACCAAAAAATCAGGAGGCAGACAAATCAAGATAAGAAACCAGAACAGGCTCCAGAGAAAATGAAGCTAATTCAAAGAATGCTGAGATAACATTAATTTGTAACTTCAGAGGATCCTAGAAGATCTAGACTGAATCTATTAACCAAAAACAGGTTGATGTGGAAAAGGAACAAGTAAAGAAGAAAAAGGTTCTTGGAAATTAAAACTATGATTGCTAAAATAAAATATTTCATACAAGGTTTAGAGGAAAAAGGTGAGTCAATTTCCCAGAATACAAGCCAAAAAAACAGACATGGATACAGAAACACTCGATCTAAGAAGCCCAACAGCTAATAGAGAAAATAAAAGGGACGGAGTTAAAAGAAATAACAAAGCCGGGCTCGGTGGCTCAGCCTGTAATCCCGTGCCTTGGGAGGCTGAGGTGAGTGGATTGCCTGAGCCCGCGGGTTCGAGACCTACCTGGGCAGGTGAGACCTCATCTCTACAATAAATCAAAATCAGCTGGGCGTGGTAGCGCGCGCCTGTAGTTCCAGCTACCTGGAAGCCTGAGGCGGAAGGATCGCTGGAGCCCAGCAGGTCGAGGCTGCGGTGGCCAGGAGCGGCCACTGCACTCCAGTCTGGGTGACAGAGTGAGACTCCAACTCAAAAATAAAAATAAATAAATAAAATAAAATAATAAAAAAAAGAAATAACAAAAGAAAATTCTCAAATCTGAAAAAAGACTTAAACCTTCCAGTTTGAAAGGCCCACCAGACGGGCTAGGTGGCTCAGCCTGTACTCCCAGCACTTTGGGAGGCCAAAGCGAGTGGATTGCTTGAGCCCACGGGTTTGAGACCAGCCTGGGCAACCTGGCGAGACCTCATCTCTACAATAAATAAAAAATTAACTGGGCATGGTAGTGCGTGCTTGTAGTTCTGGCTACTTGGAAGGCTGAGGTGGAAAGATCACCAGAGCCCAGCAGGTGGAGGCTGGAGGGGCCATGAGTGTGCCACTGCACTCTAGCGTGGGCGACAGAGTAAGATTCCAACTCAAAAATAAAAAAATAAATTTAAAAAAGAAAGGGCCCACCAAGTGCGGTGCAGGATGAACAGGTGGTAGATATATCTTCATTAAGTTACCTGGGACTTTCACATGCAAGTACAAATGATATTTTGATCATAGACTGTTAGCAACACCCATCCACCATATCTGTAATGGTGGACAGGGCCCTGAGCTATTCTATCCCAAAGGTAAGTTCTGAAGGCATCTGTGTCTACATGGTAGAACAGATACAGACTTATACAGACATTTTCCTTCCTCTAACTTGGTTTTCCAAAGGGCAATAAAAACAAGTAGGCTACAGCTTACTCATCTATTTATATTCCTATAGTCACTCCCCCCTGCAACTGTCCCCCCACACTGAGCAAGTAACTTTCTAAAACTTTCCTCTGAGTGGTTAAAAATACAAACTCTTGAGCCACACTGTCTGGGTTTGAATCTTGTCTCTGCCTTTTACTAGCTTGGGCAATTTACTTAACCTCTCTGTGCCTCAGTTTTCTCATCTATAAAATGGGAATGAAAATAGTGTCCACCTCAGAGAACCCCTGTGATTCAATCTTTAACATGTCTAAAGTACTTATAACAGCACCTGTTCTAAGAACAAACACTAGATGAGTAACCGCCATTATTATTTAAAGACATAAAAGTAACCAATAGAAGAAATTGCAAAGTATCATCAAAATAACCAGTGGATAGAGGGGTGTTGTGGGGGGGTGGTGCTTCTCTTTTCTTGCTTTTTTTTTTTTTTTTTTTTTTTTTGAGTTGGAGTCTCACTCTGTCACTCAGACTAGAGTGCAGTGGCTGCTCCTGGCCACTGCAGCCCCAACCTGCTGGGCTCTGGCGATCCTTCTGCCTCAGCCTTCCAAGTAACTGGAACTTCAGGTGCGTGCTACCACACCCAGCTAATTTTCAATTTATTGTAGAGATGAAGTCTTGCCAAGTTGCCCAGGCGGGTCTGGAACCCATGGGCTCAGGCAATCCCTCACCTCGGCCTCCCAAAGCGCTGGGATTACAGGCTGAGCCACCAAGCCCGGCGGGATGGTGCTTCTCTAGGTGAGCTGGGTCTCTATCTTCCAAGCCACGGTATTGGTAGATGTTGGAGATGATAGACCAGTATGTGCTGGGTTTTTTTTCTTCTTTTAATCCACCTCTAAGAGTCGTGATTACGTACCACTTTAAAGCTCACCATTTGGAGTTATGGAAGGGACCTTCGGTACAACTAAAAACAGAAACCATCGAAGATGGTTCCCTCTGGGGTTTAGACTGAGGGTGTCAGGGGAGGTTTCTCATTTTAGACCCTCTGTGCTGTTTGGTTCCCCTCATATATATATATTACTTTCTGCTTTAAAAAATAAGTAGTCTTTTAATTTAGTGTTTACTTGTTTTAAGTTGGAGTCTCATTCTGTCGCCCAAGTTGGAGTACAGTGGCAGCTCACGGCTACCACAGCCTCGACCTGCTGGGCTCAGTCGATCCTTCCGCCTCAGCCTCCCAAGTAACTAGGACTACGAGTACATGCCACCATGCCTGGCTGATTTTTTTATTTATTGTAGAGATGAGGTCTAGCCAAGTTGCCCAGGCTGGTCTTGAACCCCTGGGCTCAGGCAATCCTCTTGCCTCGGCCTCCCAAAGTGCTAGAGTTACAGCCACTGTGCCTGGCCAATCTTTTAGTTTTAAGCAAGTTCTAGCAGAGGCTGGCAGGGCCAGTGGTGTGCTGGTATGGGCTCACCGGCTCATGAAGTACAAATCCATGGCCCGGTGGAAGTATTTATATCACGGGAATCAGCAAATCCTATAAGCCAGGACTTTTTATTTCAGGGAATTGGTTTATAAGCACCCTGCTAGAAAAGCCAGCTATCCCTGTGACAACTTTTAACCCTTGTGACCCCTCCTGCTTAAAAACCCTAAAGTTCAGAGGGATGGCCAGCCCCTCCCATAGTGTGTGTTCATCCTGAGACTTAAGTGGAAATAAAATTTTACGAGGATGCTGGCATTGCAGGTGAGCCAAGGTGTCATCCCAGAGACATTCCTCTCCTAACATGATAACAGAGGTTTTACACCCGGGTGCCATTTATTCATTTATCCAAAATACACCTGTTGAGTATCTGTCACATGTCAGGTACTAGAGCTGCCTCCTGCTTCAACTGTAGAGCAGCGACCCTAGAAACTTCTCAGCAGCTGGAAAGTGATGCTGCCTCTAGACCATGTGAATCACCTGGACTTGTTAAACACAGATGCCTGGGCCCTGCCCCACATCCCACTCTAAGTTTCTGATTCACTAGAAATCACAGATGGGGCCATAATATGTGCAGTTCTAGCGAGTTCCCGGGTGATGCTGATGTGGTCTGGAGACCACACTTTAAAAATTATAGCTCTGAGCCGGACATGCAGGGCTCACACCTATAATACCAGCACTTTGGGAAGTGGAGGTGAGAGGATTGCCTGAGCTCAGGGGTTCGAGGCCAGCCTGGGCAACTTGGCAAGACCTCATCTCTACAATAAATCAAAAAATTAGCTGGGTGTGGTGGCGCTCCGGTAGTTCCAGCTACATGGAAAGCTGAGGCGGAAGGATCGCCTGAGTCCAGCAGGTCGAGATTGCAGTGGCCATGAGCATGCCCCTGCACTCCAGCCTGAGCAACAGAGTAAGATTCCTACTGAAAAAAAAAAAAAAAATTATAGCTCTAGAGATTTCAACCCAGACCACGATTCTGGGTTAGATTCGTGTTTCTCCAGGGCAGGAGAGAACAATGAGGGGAGGTTTACCTTCCACCCTCGAGCTAATTTACTTAATGAACATCTCCTGCCTTAATTGCTATCCTTAGCCAGTGAAAGGGTCACCTGAGAGCAGCAGGTCTTTGGGATGGACTACAAACACCCTTGTGAAAATGCACACACATTTGCGTTTACTCACTGGCAATCTCAGACTTTAGTCTTTTCAGATCTCTAGCACTGTGTGAGGTTTAGCATTGTGGTTGCGTGTGTGAGGTCTGCAGCCTTGAAGCCCTAACTGCCGTCCCAGGCCTGCCACTTGCCAGCTGTCGGACTCTGGGCAAATTCCCCACTCTCTCTGAGCTGTCATTTCTTCAACTGTCAAGCAGAGCTAATAATAGTATCAGCCTCACAGGACTGTTCTGGGGCACATGCTGAACGGGTGAACGGTGCTTATAAAGTGCTCGGTACATGGGAGCATGCCCGGCACCTGGAGGGGCATCATTAGCCTGACAAAAATAACCCTCCTGTTGCTACTGATCTGGCTTCTAACTAAATATTTATATTAGAGGTGCTATACTAGAGAAATAAGGGGTGTTTGTTTGTAGTATGTGCTCTGTGTCCCTCATCAGACTAGCATTTGGGGGCTGAGGCAATCACCTGCCTCCTCCCTGTGTATCCTCTAACAGTGCTGTGTTCCCAGCGGCTTCTCAATCCAGTGCCAGAGACAGAAGGACAGAGAGAGCTTGGAGAACTCAATTGTTAGCTCCATGCTGGAAATGCAGAAGGAGTTAAGAATTCCAAAGGTGGTCTCTGGCTCAGAAACTTCCTTTCTGAAATAGCTATTTTTTTAAAAAAAAGGAAAAGATGATAGGAGAAATTGAATTTGTATATGTGTTTGTATGTGTTTTTTTTTTTTCTTGAGTTGGAGTCTCACTCTGTCGCCCAAGTTGGAGTACAGTGGCACACTCACAGTCATCCCAGTGTTGACCTGCTGGGCTCCAGCGATCCTTCCACCTCAGTTTTCCAAGTAGCTGAAACTACAGGCACGCACTATCATGCCTGGCTAATTATTTATTTACTGTAGAGACAAGGTCTCACCAAGTTGCCCAGGCTGGTCTCGAACCCGCAGGCTCAGTCAATTCACTCGCCTCGTCCTTCCAAAGGAAGAATAAATCAAAAAATTAGCTGGGCGTGGTGGCTCAGACCTGGAGTTCCAGCTACTTGAAAGCAGGATTGCCTGAGCCTAACAGGTCGAGGCTGCAGTGGGTCTCTGCACTCCAGCCTGGGCAACAGAGCAAGAAGACTCCAACTCAAAAAAATAAGAGGTGTACTTTGTAAATTTCATGGGGGCAAGGGCTTTGCCTGTTTCTCATGTCATGAGTCCCATGTCAAGCACGATGTCTGGCACAGGACTGGCATTTAACAAATGCATTCTGGGTGGCTTGAATGAGTACTGACTCAAAGGAAGGAACTAGACACAGAAGCTTGAGAAAGAAAATAAAAAACTGTGACTACTTGAAACTGGATTTCTCCAGCTGGTGACGAGGTGGTCCTGGAAGAAAGAATTGGAGCAGTAGCTAAGAGCAACGGCCTGGGTGTGGGCATTTGCTGGCAGGTGGTCTGTAATCCTGAGCTAAGACAGGACCTACCAACGAAAGCAATCTTGGCTGCTGACGGCCAAGGCCCATGGCCATGCACCAGCCTCATCCCTTCTCCTTCCCACAAATGTCCTGTTTCTGTCTTTGCTCCTGCTATTTCCTGGACATAGGATTGCCAGAAAATACAGGATGTCCAGTTAAATTTAAATTTCAGATAAATAATGAATACTTTTTTTAGTATAAGTATGCCTCATGCAATATTCGGGACATGGACTAAAATTGTTTTGCTGTTCATATGAAGTTTAAATTTAACTGAATGTTCTGTATATTTTTCTGGCAATTCTACCTGGGTCCAGAGTGCCCTTTTTAGCTCATCCAGTGGGGAACTTCTCATCCTTCAAGTCCCAGTCCAAATGTCTCTCTCAGGAGTTTCCTCTAATACTCCACTTCAACCCCAGGCAGAATTCACTTCTCCAGCCTGTGGTCCCTCTCACACCTGATCATCATGTATGATGGCCATCACCTTCCTAAGCCCCTCAACCATAGCCCCTGCCTGTGGGTAGACCCTTCATTTAACATCTCCAGCACTGGGGGTGCCCATAACATAGAAGGAGTGTTGCGAAACCTGGACAGAAGATAAAGAGGACAGGGCTGGCCAGGCGCGGTGGCTCAAGCCTGTAATCCCAGCACTTTGGGGGGGCGGGGGGGCGAGGCAAGAGGCAGGAGGATTGCCTGAGCCTGCAGGTTCAAGACCAGCCTGGGCAACCTGGTGAGACCTCGTCTCTATAACAAATCAAAAAATTAGCTGGATGTGGTAGCGTAGGCCTGTTGTTCTGGCTACTTGGAAGGCTGAGGCAGAAGGATCGCCTGAGCCCAGCAGGTTGACATTAGGGTGGCCGTGAACGTGCCACTGCACTCCAGCGTGGGCAACAGAGTGAGACTCCAACTCAAAACAAACAAAGAGAACAAGTCTTAGACTTTGTAGACATGTTCTGCTGCTGACTGACTACTATGTTAGGTTATTTCCTTTCTGGATTCTTTGTAGATTCTCTGAGTGATGAAAAAGAGAAGATGGCTTACTGAAAGCTGATATCTTTCTTTCCTGATAATTCAGGCCATCATTCAAGGTTGTGTCATTCCATACCTGTGAGCATTTTCTGCTCTACAGATGATTGACTCCCCAGAGTGATTTGCTTAAACAGAACTACACTCATTGTAAAGAACAAGGAGGGCCAAGAATGTACATCTCTAATGGGTTTGTCATGAGACTTTGGGAAACAGTGAAGCAGCTGACAGGGAAACAACAAGCTGTACCCATCCTCGTGCCTTCAGAATCCTGGTGCGAGTTGTGTGGCCCCATGGACTGCCAATGGCTTCTTCCTCACCGAGTTTTGCAGGCCTTGATTAGGCTGCAGGCATTCCTGGGATGAGTTCCTACAGAGAGAGGGTGGCAGGCGCCCTCCCCACCCTGCCTTTCTCATGAGTCACCACCTCCAGAAGGACACTAAGGCCACCATATCTCCATAGTGAGGCCCCTGCGTGGGGAGGCTGCCACCTTATCTCTACAGCCCGGTTGTCACTCACTGCATCCACAACAAATGGCCAAGAAGCCAGCATGTAACCAGACCACCTTCCCTCACACTGGGGAGCTCTTAGAACAGCCTGCAGCTGGGCTTCCTAGCCAGAGGCAGGCCCAGGGTCCTCTCAGTGACTGGTCAACATCCGGGAACTGCGGGGAACTGAGGAGCTGGAGGAAGCCTCTAGAAGCAGGAACCAGCCACAGAACTGAGTCCATAGCCCCCTGTACACCCAGGTCCCTGTACCTCCTCCACCCTGTCCAGCCATTGACTCTGGGTTCCTGGCTGCCAGGGCTCTCTGCGTACCCTGCTGCCTGAGAATCCAGAGCAAGGCCCTTCTAGACCAGTGAGCTCAGCTGTCCGGGCTCCAAACACAGCGGTTCTTGGCTTGGACTCAGTGAAGGATGCAACTAAAAGAAGGGCCTTCCAGAAGCAGTGGGGAGGGAGGAGGGGGGATCAAAAGCATCTTCCTGGCCTGGAGCCAGAGAATTCTCATAAATGTCGGTGGGGGTGGAGCGGGTGGGGAGGGCTGGGCTGGGCTGGAGGGCCGAGAGGAGAAGAGAGAATGGGGGGGCAAGATAGGATGACTCCATGATGTAATTATATGCTGAATTTCCCCACCAGTGCCAAGGATGTGAGGCCTTGCTCTTGGAGCTGCTGTAATTACATCCCAAATGGAAATAATAATAATAATAATTCCCTGATGCATGTTGCCACTAGAGCCTGGTTGTTGAAAGGGGGGGAAGAAAGAAAAAAGCACCCTTTCTTCCAGACCAGCCTGTTACACTCCCAGATCGTTATTCCGGGGCCCAGTCAGGTCCAGCTTCTTTCATATTGCTTCCCTCCCTCTGACTGAGGAGACTTTGGGATACGCATGGCAAGAGAGGAATTTAGCTGGGTTCCGTGGCTCAGCCTGTAATCCCGCGCCTTTGGGAGGCTGAGGTGAGTGGATTGCCTGAGCCCGCGTGTTCGAGACCCGCCTGGGCAGGCGAGACCGCATCTCTACAATAAATCAAAAAAATTAGCCGGGGTCGTAGCGCGTGCCTGTAGTTCCAGCTACTTGGAAGGCTGAGGTGGAAGGATCTCTGGAGCCCAGCAGGTCGAGGCTGCGGTGGCTGGAAGCGTGCCACTGCACCCCAGCCTGGGCGACAGAGTGAGACTCCAGCTCAAAAAAAAAAAAAAAAAAAGAGAAGTTATCCAATGATGTCTACACTGTGGCCTAAGCACTCACCGCTGAACCCAGAGGTGAGAAGGCAGATTCTGCAACTCCATCAAGAAGAGGAACTGTGAGCCTGAGCCCCCCTTGCTTTCCTGGTCTTCCCTGGGAAGGGCTCACAGCTGCTGCTTGCGGCTTCAAATCAGAGAAGGGGTAACTCTCGCCCATGAGCCAGGACCCCAGCCTCACTCTCGACAGCTTTGTGTCCCATCTCACCCCTGACAGAGAGCAGATGTCAGAAGAGAAGCAGAGGAGGCTAAGTGGGGAGGGAGGAGGGGAGGAGCAGGCAGACTCTTGTCCCAACATGTCAGTGACCATTCTTACTCTTGGAGTGGGAGGCCCAAGCAGAGGCCAGGAAGGATCAGCCACAAAAGCCCTGAGAAGGGCAGTGAAGCCGGCCTTTGTGCCACTCTTGAGACAGGAAACACACTCATAAAATGGAAGGCAGCGTCAAACCCTTGACTTTTGGTTCATCTCCTGCAGCCAAGGCTTTTTCTAACTAAAATGTCACCACAAGGAGAAGAAGAGGTTTGGTTAATAGGAGAGAGAGGATACCTGACCTCAGGTCTCGAGATGACAACAATAATAGTAACAGTTCCTATTTGAGGCGCACAAAACCTATGCCTGGCACTGTGCCTTTTCCTACACGATTACATTAATTTTTGCAACACCCCTCTACCATAAATATGATTATTTAGAGCCACTTTTATGATGGAAAGAGTGAGGTTTAGGGAGGTAAATAATCGCCCAGGATCCTACAGCCAGGCAAGAACCCAGAGATGACTGGCTCCAATTCCAGCCTCTTAGTGTCTCCACTGTGTCCCCTTGTGGGGATAGCAGTGCCCAATAAGGGGTACTGTAGTCAGGATCCAGGGGTACTGTGATCAGGGGTCAAGTTTATTCTCAAATAACTTGAATAATGGCCCCAAGGGGAGGAAGCAGCAAAGGGAGAGGGATGCCACTGGCCAGAGGTAGCACCATGCTTCCCCTTTCCCTCTGTGTGACGGTAGAAAATCATCAAACCCTCACCTAACTCACCTCACTTTTTTTTTTTTTTTTTTTTTTTGAGTTGGAGTCTCACTCTGTCGCCCAGACTGGAGTGCAGTGGCCGCTCCCGGCCACCGCAGCCTCGCCTGCTGGGCCCCGGCAATCCTTCCGCCTCAGCCTTCCGAGTAGCCGGATTTACAGGCACGCGCTACCACGCCCAGCTGATTTTTTGATTTATTGTAGAGATGAGGTCTCACTGCCCAGGCGGGTCTTGAACCCGCGAGCTCAGGCAATCCACTCACCTCAGCCTCCCAAAGGCGCGGGATTACAGGCTGTGCCACCGAGCCCGGCTTCACCTCACTTATAAAGCTAGCATGATGATACATGTACCTTAGAGATGTGGGTAAGAAGCCCAGGAGCTGGCGTATGTAATCCAGCAGCTGGTTCAAGCCTCCAGCAAGTCATTCTACTGCCTAGCCTCAATTTCCCCATTGGAAAATGAGAAGAATGCTCTCCAACACCCTTCATTGCTTTGCTCTTACCTCCCTCATCCTTCCTCCATGCTGGAGAGATGGGGAGGCAATAGAGCACAACCTGCTGAGGTTCCACTGCTGAGCTGGTGAATTTAACCTTGGCTTTGGGAGGCATGGACACTGGGGACAGTGGGGCTTGCAGGCAGAGGAAGGCAGGAACAACAGTTTATAGCTCTGTTTTATGGGAGGAAGCAGCATTGGCCCATTCCTGGAGACTGTCCAGTGAGATGATGGCTGGAAAATGAACCCCAGGCACATTATTGGCTTCAGGGAAAAGCATTATGGAGGTTTCTGGGAGGGAGCACGGGGGGGGGGGTACCGCAGAAACCACTGGTGGTGCCCAATATACAGCTCTGTGACCACACTCTCTCCCAAGCTCTACACAGTCCCCTGGGGCCTTGTACAGCAAAGCCACTGCCAAGTAATGCATCCAAACCCCATATACTTTTTTTTTTAGTCAATCTCGCTCTGTCACCCAGCCTGGAGTGCAGTGGCACGATCACAGCTCATCACAGCCTCGACCTCCTGGACTCAGGCAACCGCCTTCTGCCTTAGGCTCCCAAGTAGCTGAGACTACAGGCATGTGCCATCATGCTTGGTTAATTTTTTGTAGAGACGAGGTTTTGCCATGTTGCCCAGGCTGATCTTGAACTCCTGGTCTCAAGTGATCCTCCCACCTCAGCCTCCCAAAGTGCTGGGATTACAGGTTTGAGCCATTGTGCCGGGCCCCCATATACCTCTGAGGCTTGGAAATTCATGGTGACAGCTCTGCCACCCCCAGTTGCCCTGGGGCTTTGGAAGCCGGAAAAGGGTCAGGCCCACCAGACTGATGTGGAAAGCCTGCGGGAGGTGAGTGGGGGGGGTGTGAGATGGAAGCTATGGTTGGAGGAGCTTCTCCAGGCTGCCCCAGGAGTAAAGCTGCCACTGCAACCCTCTCCCTGATCAGGGCACTGGTCAGTAGAGGACAGAGTAGGCTGCCTGACTCCTGTTCCTCCTCCCATGGAAATCCCCTCCCCAAGGGTCACTGACAGTACAACCACTCCATGCAGGGGTTACCGATAGACAAAGGAGATAATGGTAGCCGGCTCGGTGGCTCAGCCTGTAATCCCAGTACTTTGGGAGGCCAAGGCAAGTGGATTGCCTGAGCCCGCAGGTTCAAGACCAGCCTGACCAACTTGGTGAGACCTCGTCTCTACAATAAATAAAAAATTAGCCGGGCGTGGTAGCACACGCTTGCAGTTCCAGCTACTTGGAAGGCTGAGGCGGAAGGATCGCCGCAGCCCAGCAGGTAGAAGCCAGGGTGGCTGTGAGTGTACCACTGCACTCTAGCCTGGGCAACAGAGTGAAACCCCAACTCAAAAAAAAAAAGAGCTAATGGCTGCAAGCAAAAGATGCTGCCAGTGGAGTCTTGTGCCAATGGAGGTATTGGCAGCCAAGGTACCTTGGACCACACCCTACACAGTGGGGTTTGTGGGTTTTGTCATCCCATGCTGTGAGTTTTCTGTGGTTTTCCCCAAGAAACCACAGGCTCTGTTGCTGGCCTGGGATTTTCCCCTTCTGCTGCATGGTCTTGGGGTCCCCCAAAAGCCCTCTCTCCTACCCCTGTCCAGGGAAAGCCACGTGACCTGGTCCCTGAAGAAGACAGTTGAGGGAGAGCCCTCCTGGACTGGGCTCTGAGGAGCAGGCCCATCTCTGTAGGCAGGAAGATCTCTGCTGGCGGCTCCCTCAGCCCCACAGCTCACCTCTCCCCACATGGGGAATGCAGCCAAAGCCACAGGCCTATGCCTGGCTGGAGAATGCTCGGTGCTGGCAGCAAGTTTGCTAAACTCTGGCTGTTCCCCTCACCTCCATCTTGGGAAGTTTCCAGGGGAAGCTATGTCTGGACTCTCAGAACTGTGAAGCTGGCTGGGTTCATGAGGTGCAGAGCTCAGCTGTTTAGAGCTTGTGTCTCAGCTCGACTATTTCCTGTGTGTGACCTTAGGCGAGCCACTCAGCCTCATCAGATCTCAGCCTTGTCATCTGTGAATTGGGGACTATCATCTTGCAAAGATTAACTAAAATTATGACTACAAAGCAGCTCTTAATGCCTCGTATACAGTTGGCACTCACTAGCTGTTGTTTTATTCGTTTTTATGGCTATCCTTTCCCCCTGTGCTTCTGGGAGCTTCTGTTGGGCTGTAAACACAGGGATGTTTAAAACTTGCTTTATCAGACTGGATGCATAGCACTTTGGGAAGCTGAGGTGGGAGTATCACCTGAGGCCAGGAGTTTGAGACAAGCATGGGCAACACAGCAAGACTCTCTCTCTCTACAAAAAAAAGAGAGAAAGAGAGAAAAGAAGAAGGAAGGAAGGAAGGAAAGAAAGAAGGAAGGGGAGGGGAGGGGAGGGGAGGGGAGGGGAGGAGGGAACCTTGCTTTATCAAAGGGAAGAAGTATGAGGTCCCAGGACCACTCTCTCGGGGCCTCAAGGGGGGAGAGCTGTCAGCTGGAAGAGGCCTCACGTAAGGGCCCCATGATCCAGCCACATAACCCTCCCCAAGGGAGTCACCATATTTACCAGATCTATTCAGGTGAGTGAGGAAGAGAGTTTGGCCTGTAACTGTCTTGCTTCTTCTAGTCACAGCACCCCACCTCTCACGAGACCTGAGAGATGCAGGCACCTGAGGACCCACACTCCTGCCTTGGAAAGATAAAGAGCTGGATCTGCTTTTATTTGTATTTTTTAAGAGAATCAAGGATTCAAAATGATGTATTTTATTTGATAAACTGACAGGGGTTTGTAGCCATGCTGTGAATTAGAACTTTTTTTTTTTTTTTTTTTTTTTTAAAGTCAGAGCCTCACTCTGTTGCCCAGTCTGAAGTGTAATGGCATAATTATGGCTCACTGCAGCCTTGACCTCCGAGGCTTAGGCAATCTTCCCTTCTCGGCCACCTGGGTAGCTGGGACTACAAGCATGCACCATCATGCCTGGCTACTTTTTAAATTATTATTATTATTATTATTATTATTTAGAGATGAGTCTTGCTTTGTTGGCTAGGCTGTCTCAAACTCCTGGGCTCAAGCAATCCTCTCACCTCGGCCTCCCAAATTGCTGGAATTACAGGCATAAGGCACCACACCCAAATGAAATAAAACTTTCTGTGATGGTGAAAATGTTCTATACGTGCATTCCCTGGTTTGGTAACCACTAACCGCACCTAGTTGTTGGGCACTTGAGATGTGGCTGGTGTGACCAAGGAAATGAATTTTTAATCGTATTTAACTTTAATTATTTAAATGTAGTATAGCCACATATAGTCAGTGGCTAGTGGATAGCCAGATTTGAACAAGGCTCTGAGCTGAGCAGATCTATGTCAGACTGGTCATGACCTTCCCTGAGTTCTCTCGTCTCATCTGTATCATAGAGAGCATGATGGTACCTGCCCCATGGGATTGATTTGAGGATTAAATAAGTAAAGAAATATAAGGCACTCATAACAGTACAAACTCAATAAAGCTGGGCTCAGTGGCTCATGCCTGTAATCCAGCACTTTGGGAGGCGAGGACCATTGCCTGAACCTAGGGGTTCATGACCAGCCTGGGCAACTTGGTGAGATCTCGTTTAAAAAAAAAGAATTCAAGCTGGGCTCGGTGGCTCAGCCTATAATCCCGCGCGCTTTGGGAGGCTGAGGTGAGTGGATTGCCTGAGCCTGCGGGTTTGAGACCCGCCTGGGCGGTGAGACCTCATCTCTACAATAAATCAAAAAATCAGCCGGGCGTGGTAGCGCATGCCTGTAATTCCGGCTACTCGGAAGGCTGAGGCAGAAGGATCACCGGAGCCCAGCAGGTCGAGGCTGCGGTGGCCGGGAGCGGCCATTGCACTCCAGTCTGGATGACAGAGTGAGACTCCAACTCAAAAGAAAAATAATAATAATAATAATTCAAACCGGGCTTGGTGGCTCAGCCTGTAATCCCGCGTGCTGTGGGAGGCTGAGGTGAGTGGATTGCCTGAGCCCGCGGGTTCGAGACCCGCCTGGGCAACTTGGCGAGACCTCATCTCTACAATAAAATTTAAAAAACTAGCCGGGCGTGGTAGCGGCCACTGCACTCCAGTCTGGGCGACAGAGTGAGACTCCAACTCAAAAATTAAAAAAAATTTTAAAAAAAGAATTCAATAAAGATCAGCTATTATCATTATTGTTTACAATCTCTAAGCTTCAGGAGTCTTAGTCATTCACTCACCAAATATCTAAATACTTAGGATGTACCAGGCACGATTCTAGGCACTGGATATGCAAAAAGGAGTCTTCAAGATCTTTCCCTCTCCAGGAATGTCCAGGGAAACTGACAAGGGATCAAGAATTGTTACATAGTAATGGTGGTAGTGCTGGTGTCATAGGATCCCAGGGGAGACCTCTAAAATAGTACCAAGTGAGAGAAGGAGGTCTGGAGAGGTTTCCTGGAACAGACAGTATTGATTTTCCTGTATTTAACTAGCTCAACTTGACTTCTTAGCTCCAAAACCCACCCACTTGACTTTTGTCTCCATAACTTTTTTGAATGTTTCCTTTGCTTTTGTGACAAATTACCACAGATACACTGGCTTAAAACAACATGGTTATTGTCTTACAGTTCTGAAGGTCAGACATCTGAAATGGCTTTCACTGGGCTAAAAAATCAAAGTACCATCAGGGCGAAGTTCCTTTCACAGACTCTAGGGGAGAAGATGTTTCCTTACCTTTGCCAGCTTCTAGATGCTGCCTGAATTCCTTGGCTCATGGCCCCTTCCTCCATCTTCAAAGCTGAAAAGATTCTAGAAATATCTCTCTCCCACCCTTTCTTTCTGCCTTTTTTTTTTCTTTTTTTGAGTCAGAGTCTCACTCTGCCGCCCAGGCTCGAGTGCAGTGGCACATTCTTTCTACTTTTGCCTTCACATCTTCTCTGTCTCTGAGCCTCCTGCCTTTCTCTTCTAAGAACTCTTGTGATTACATTGGGGACCATCTAGATAATCTTCCTATCGCAAAATTCTTAATTTAATCACATCTACAAAGTCCCTTTTGCCATGTAAGGTAACATATTCACAGGTTCTAGAGATTAGGATATGGATTTACTTTTTGTTTTTAAACTTTATTGAGATATAATTATTTATGTACCATACAACTCATCCATTTAAAGTACATGATTTCGTGGTTTTTAGTATATTCACAGATAGGAACAATCATCGCCACACTCAACTTTAGAACATTTTTAACACCTCAAGAAAAAAATTTGTGTCTTTTAGCTCTCATCCACCCCTCACCCCCTGCCCTAAGCAACAACTAAGCTGCTTTTTTTTTTTTTTTTGAGACATTGTCTTATTCTGTCACCCAAGCTACAGAGCAGTGGCATGATCTTAGCTCACTATGGCCTCAAACTCCTGGGCTCAAGTGATCCTCTTGCTTCAGCCTCCTGAGTAGCTGGGACTACAGGTACACGTCCCCATGCCAGGTTAATTTTTGATATTTTTTCGTAGATCTCGCTATGTTGCCCAGGCTGTTGTCAAACTCCTGGCCTTGAGTGATCCTTCTACCTCAGCCTCCCAAAGTGCTGGGATTATAGGTGTGAGGCACCGCACCTGGCCCAACCACTTTATGGCATTATGTCTTATAGATTTCCATATTCTGGATCTTCATATGATTGGAGTCATATAGTGTGCGATCTTTTGTGTCTAATTTTCACTTAGCATAATGCTTTCAGGTTTCCTCCATGTTGTAGCATATGTCAGTACTATACTTCTTTCCTTTTTATAGTCTAATAATATTCCATTATATGCATATACTACATTTTTTTATCCACTCATCTGTTTTTGTTTTTTTTTTTTGAGTTAGAGTCTCACTCTGTCGCCCAGTCTGGATTGCAGTGGCACTCTCACAGCCACCCCAGCGTCGACTTGCTGGGCTCCGGCGATCCTTCTGCCTCAGCCTTCCAAGTAGCTGGAACTACAGGCACACACTACCATGCCTGGCTTATTTATTTATTTATTGTAAAGATAAGGTCTTGCCAAGTTGCCTGGGCTGATCTTGAGCCTGCGGACTCAGGCAATCCACTCACCTCGGCCTCCCAAAGAGCTGGGATTACAGGCTGAGCCACCGAGCCCGGCCACACTCATCCATTAATGATCAACAACATTTGGGCTGTTTTTATCTTTTGGCTATTGTGGATAATGCTGCAATGAACATGTGTGTATAAGATTTTGTGCAAGCATCTATTTCCCCTTCTGTTAGGTATTTATCTAGGAGTGATCTTGTTAGGTAGGACTCGTTTGGGGTGCCATTATTCTGTCCACCACACTCTTACTTCAAAGTCTTGAGATAATCTGATAACTGAGGCCTACCTGTAAATTCATTCACTTGCGTCAGGAGTGCAGCTACCGCTGCAAGGAGAAGGCAAATGCATAGGTGCACACATGGCAGCAGGTAGGATAGGGAAGTGCTGATGATAGCCAAAACAGAGATCAGTCATCGGGACCCTGCTCACACCCCCTCCCTAAAATGTTCGCAAGTTGTGAAGTGATAGCTCTTCATTCTTTCCTTGGAGTGTCTGCAATGAATCCTTTCTATCAACCTCTCCTCCTACTGGAGTTGATCTAAGTGGAGTCGATCGGCTTCTCACTTAAGACACTAGAAATGCCTGCCTTGCAAGGTGGTTCTGAAGATTTGGTGAAGGTTCAATGATAAAACTCATATGAAATTGGTGAGAACAGAGTAGGTGGTCGGCAAATATAGCGAAGTCTAAATTCACTACATTCTTTTCTAGCTTTTTCAGAAATGAAGGTGGGAGGGAGACCCAGGTTGAATTCAAACTGTGTTCAAGCTAAATCCAAGCTTGGGAGCCTATAAGGCCTCCAGCAGTGTCAAACCCAGTGGAAATGGAGGCAGGAGGTGGTGGTGCCCATCAGGAGGTGAAAGGAGTAGCTTGGGGGACCCCTGGAGGGTACAGCAGGATGAGGAAGGCAAATGGCTGACACTGCAGCTGGAACTAGTTTGGGACACATATGAGACATCCCTGGGACTTTCGGAAATAGTCATGGGAACTTTACAGAAAGGCAGGGTCCAGCTGGGCAGGAGGGCAGACCAGAGTGACAGACATAGCTCCCGTGCAGCACCCCATAGTCCACAGAGCTCTTCTACGCCCCCTCATTCAGATTTCCCATCAATAAGCACAGAGTTCCGGGCAGGCTGCCTCCTGGAGACCACTAGAGAAGGGATGCACGACATCTCCTTGCCTGGGCAAGGCTCAGGGGTCGTTGCCTGGCAGTGTCTTTCATCCTTACTCCCTCTGGGAAACAACACCAAAGTCTGTCCCCAGGAGCCACCTAGAATTAGGGATTTGAATTCAAGAGGCTTCATCTTTTTTGCAAGGAGAACAAAAGCTGAGTCAAATGGGCCAACTTAGTAAAGTCACACAGTAGGAAACTCAGCAGAGGCGGGGCCAGAATGGAGCATTATCTGGACATTGGCAGTTCAACAACTCTTATCCAGGGCAGGCCACTGAGGAGGAAGGAAGGGCGTGTAGGGTAGGGCAGGAGGAGGGAGATGAACTCAGGTCAGGAGGTCGGTGGGTGGGAGACCAGAACCCGAAGGAGATGTAGGAGAGTCCCTGGGCCGGAGAACATGAAAGCTGGGAGGTGCAGTGTGCCCAGAAACCAGCAGCGACGGGATGATTACTCACAGTGGTCATCCTTCATCCACTCACTCATTTAACAAACATGTCCTGAGAGCCTGCTGTGCCCCAAGCCATCTGGCAGGCTGTGGACACTCGGTGAATGAGATAGTGTTCCTGTCCTTGGAGCCAAGGGCTCTGTTTTCCACTGGGCCCCTAGAAGATGGGCAGCTTGGCTGGGCACATGGCGCAAGCTTGTAATCCCAGCACTTTGCGGGGCTGAGGTGAGAGGATTGTCTGAGCCTGTGGATTCAAGACAAGCCTGGGCAACTTGGCGAGACCTCGTCTCTATACTAAACCAAAAGATTAGCTGGACATGGTGGCGTGTGCCTGTAGTTTCAGCTACTTGGAAGGCTGAAGCGAAAGAATTGCCTGAACCCAGCAGGTCGACGCTGGGGTGGCCATGAGCATGCATGCCACTGCATTCCAGCCTGGGTGACGGAGTGAGACTCCAACTCCATAAAAAGAAGAAAAGATGGGCAGCTCGCACTTCTGGGTCCCTTTCCCACCTACACATACATTCTTATCTCCAGGGAGACTTCTTCCTTGAGACCAATACATGGAAAGTTATTTCACTAAAAAACAATCATGACCCCAACTTATTCAGTGTCCATGTTTATTCCACAGGCAGCTCCAAAGGCGAGAGTGAGGGCCAAGAGCACAGAGCACAGGGCAGTGGGCCCCAGGGCTGCCAGCACTTGTCTCTGGAAGGCCTTGTCTCTACTCATAAGGATCTGCTCCTCTCCTGGGCACCCCACTGCCACCCCAAAATGCCCGGGACCACAGACTGGAGAGCAAAGGGGAGGAACACTCAGAGACCCAGGGACGTGGCGGGAGAGAGAGGTCAAGGCTTGGGGACAAAGGCGGCATGGAAGAGTGGGGAGAACTGCAGAGACCAAGACAGGGGGTCTCACTTTAAATCTGGGTTCTGCTACAGGCAAGCTGTGTGGCACGGGGTATGCATACTCTCAGCACTGTAATTCCACTCTCAGATAAGCTATTATCTCCTGTAGTAGTTGTAGGAGCTGCAATGTATGTGAGTGTGAAAGCCCCAGCGTCAGGATGCATCTCTTTGTTTATTTTTATTTTTAGAGACAGGGTCTTGCTCTATTGCCCAGGCTGGAGTGCAGTCATGTCATCATAACTCATTGCAGCCTTGAACTCCTCGGCTCAAGTAATTCTCTCGCCTCAACCTCCTGAGTAGCTAGGGCTACAGATGTGTACCACCACACCCAGCTGGTTTTTTTTTTAAGTGAGAAAGCAGGATTTATTGAGAGGACAGAAAAGCTCCCACAGTGGGAGGCGACCCAAGGGAGTTGCCCACACCCAGCTAATTTCAGGAAAAAAACTTTTTGTAGAGACATGGTCTTGCTAAACATGGATACTCGGGAGCCAATTTCTTTTCTTTTCTTTTCTTTTTTGAGTTGGAGTCTCGCTCCCTTGCCCAGCCCGGAGTGTAGTGGCATACATGCTCATGGCTACCCCAGTGTCAGCCTGCTGGGCTCAGGCAATCCTTCCACCTCAACCTTCCAAGTAGCCAGAACTACAGGCATGTGCTACCACGCCTGGCTAATTTTCTGATTTAGTGTAGAGACGAGGTCTCACCATGTTGCCCAGGCTGGTTTCGAACCATGGGCTCAGGCAGTCCTCTTGCCTTGGCCTCCAAAAGTGCTGGGATTACAGGCTTGAGCCACCATGCCCAGCCCCAATTTCTTTTTTATCTAATTTTTTTTTTTTTTTTTTGAGTAGAAGTCTCACTCTGTCATCACCCAGGCTGGAGTGCAGTGGCACATTCATGGCCGCCGCAGCCTCAACCTGCTGGGCTCAGGTGATCTTCCTGCCTCAGCTTCCTGAGTAGCTGGGACTACAAGCATGCACTAATTTATATTTTATTTTATTTTATTTTATTTGTAGAGATGAAGTTTTGCTATGTTGCCCAGGCTGGTCTTGAACTCCTGGTCTCAAGTGATCCTCCTGCCTCAGCCTCCCAAAGTGCTGGAATTACAGACATGAACCACCACACCTGGTCAATTCTTCCTTTCAGTAAAAGTCTTTCTTTAAAGGTCAAAATAAGGAATGCATGAATATATTGGATGTAACATGACATTTTAACCTAATCAAATTTGTCTTTCAGTTTTTTCATCACTCATAGCATTAGTCACTCACAAGCATGGGAAGAAAAGTAACTTGCATATATATGGCTATAAAATCTTATTCAAAATATGGTTTAAATTTTTTCTGGCATTCACATCAGCAAAATATTTCCCACTTTTTTGTGGTTCTGCTCGTTTTTGTTTTCTTCTGTAATTTTGAAACTAGGCAACTTCTCAAAAGATGCATCGCTTAGATGGCTTATAAGCTATAAGAGACCTAAGACTCAATTCGACAATGAAGGAGTTCATTGTTTCACACATCTGTTAGTCCAGAGGATCCTGGAGGTCAAGCTTCAGGGTCACCTCATCCAGTGGCAGCTCCATTCCCAGCAATGTGTGCAGCTGTGTTTTCCTCCAAGCCTCTTTTGCACATGGCCTTACTCATCTCATAGGAGCCAAATGGCCACAGCGGTTAGCTGAAAGGTAGAAGCAACCCATGCATTCATCGATGGATGAATGGATAAACAAAATATGGTCTATACAGCTGATGTATGTATTTATAGTCCCAGTTTTGGGAGGCTGAGGACAGGAGTTTGAGGCTATGATTGTGCCTGTGAATAGTCAATGCACTCCAGTTTAGGTTAGGTCTCATCTCTTAAAAAAAGGGGGGGGTCTATACATACAATACAACAGAATATTATTCAGCCTTAAAGAGAAAGGAAATTCTCACACATGCTACAACATAGATGAACCCTGAGGAAATCATGTTAAGTGAAATAAATCAGTCATAAAAAGACAAATACTGTATGATTGCACTTATAGGAGTTACCAAGAGTATACAAATTCAGAGTCAGAAAGTAGAACTGTTCTACTTTCTATTTGTCAACCATTCTACTTCCTTTTTTTTTTTTTTTTTTGTAGAGACGAGGTCTCGTTATGTGACCCAGGCTGGTCTCGAACTCCTGGGCTCAAGTGATCCTCCCACCTTCGTCTCCCCAAGTGCTGGGATTACAGGCATGAGTCACTGTGCCTGGCGTACAACCGTTCTACCTTCTGTCTCTACTTTTACTTTGGGGAGAGTAGGGAATAGGGAGTTACCATTTAATTGGGTTCAGAGCTTTGGTTTGGGAAGATAAAAAAAGTTCTGGAGAAGGGTGGTGGTGACAGTTGCACAGAATTGTAAATGAACTATTCACTTAAAATTGATTAAAACTGTACATTTCATGTGATAAATATGATACCACAATTTTTTTTAATGGTGAGAGTAGCCCCGGGATTCCAGCCACATTCCTCTAAAGAGGAGAACTCTCCTTTAAGGGAAAGGATTGCTTCTTTTTCAGACACCACTAACAAATCAGCACTCCCATTGGGGTCACATTCTCTCATTCCTGCATCCTGGCCAAGAAGCATGCTCTGTACTGATGTGCTTGGTCTCAGGGTTCAGCCCCAATCACTATGACACAAGCCTTTTGGTCAGGCTACAGGAGGGGTGGAGTCAACTTCCCCTGCACCATCTGGGGGAGGGACTATGGGAAAAGGGAGTAGGAGGAGAATGGGGTTGGGGAAGGGTCAGGATGGACACCTGAACAAAAGGAAGTAGTGAGAAGAAGAGGGATGGATGAGGGAAGCTGGCGGGGTAACCGACACGGCGGGCCATCTGCCAGCATCCATTCTCCCCTCTTCCTGGACACACAGCTAGACATTTTCCAGCCTCCTTTGTGGCTGAAAAATGAGCAGAATGCTTGTGTTTTGCCCCTAAACCTGAGCCGAAAGACAGGACCTCCTTCATGCTGTGTTTCCTTTTCCCCCCACACAGAAGATGGCACAGCTCTGGAGGGGTGGCAGTGCCACTCAATTAGGAACTCTGGGTTTCTAAGCAATTGCCCTAAAATTAGGACCATTCACTCCACTGCTTACACACAAGAAAAATAAACGATCATCTTTAAGCTGCAGCAGGCGGGAGGGCAAACACGGCCTGCTGTCTACTTTTGTAAGTAGTGTCTTATTAAAACACATACATGATCATTCATCTACATATTATTATCTATGACTGCTTTCACTGTACAAGGACTGAGTTGAGGAGTTACCACAGAATTCATATGATATGACCCGCAAAACCTAAAACATTTTCTCTCTGGCTATTTACAGAAAAAAAAATTTTTTTTTTAGTTGGAGTCTCACTCTGTCGCCCAGACTAGAGACAAGGTCTCGCCAAGTTGCCTCGGTGGGTCTCGAACCCACAGGCTCAGGCAATCCACTTGCCTTGTCCTCCCAAAGTGCTGGGATTACAGGCTAAGCCACCGAGCCCGGCCAGAAAAATTTACTGATTCCTGCCTTTGTCATTACTGGATCTCTGTTATAGCAGTCTAGCCTTTCCTTGGCGAATGCAATATGCAATCTATACTGCTCATGACAGGAGATACAGTGAAGTGTTTTAAATTCAGATAATAAGTCAGGTGCATTAGCTCACACCTGTAATCCCAGCACTTTGGGAGGTGGAGGCAAGAGGATTGCTGGAGACCAGACTGGGCAATTTGGCGAGACCTTGTCTCTACAATAAATCAAAAAAATTAGCTGGGCACATGCCTGTAGTTGTAGCTACTTGAAAGGCTGAGGCAGAAGGTTCTCCTGAGTCCAGCAGGTTGAGGCTGCCGTGGTCATGAGCGTGCCACTGCAGTCCAGCCTGGGCAACAGTGAGATGCCGACTCAAAAAAAAAAATTCAGATAATAAATCACTTATTCCCAGGATATAGCTCCTGCCATATGGTATCTTAGGATAAGAAGGATTTAACCAGATTCTTCTCTTGTCTCTGAAAAGAAATGCCCCAGGATTGATGAAGACTTGAAGGACTGGAATTAGATGGAACTCAGAGGTGGAGGAGGGAAGTTCCTCAGACTGACTTTAGTGGACCGATCTGCTGAGTCTGCCGAGAGATAGGCAGCCCAGGGGTTAAACCCCAGCACTCAGGAGTCAGATATATAAATTTAAATCTCAGCCTCACCACTTGCTTACTGTGTTATCTTAGGCAAATGACTTAACGTCTCTGTTTTTCAAATCTGGTTGGCAGCGGGAGTACCTCTCTCATAGAACTGTTAAGAACATTGCACGAGAACTTGCTCAACAAATGTTAGCTCTTGGCTCCAGAGTTTAATACCGCTGATCACGACAAGCTTTGAAAGCAAGATAAAAATAATTTGAATGTGTGAGAGCCAAGAGGCCTTGGTGAAACGCTAGCCTGCCAGAAGATAATGTCTGATTCTGTCAGGACTTTTGGTGCTCATTGACCAATGGGCACTTTAGAGCTTCAAATCACTGCTGTGGGGCAGGGGGCAGGGTGGAAGGGACAAGGGACGAGGGACAAGGGACGAGGGACGAGAGAGAGAAAACATTGCCCTTTCTTCCACTAGAAGTTACTGACAAGAAAATGGAAATTAACCAGTCCTGGAAAAGTAATTTCTAAGTCCCCATTTTGTATTAGAAACTTGAACTCTTTTTTTAAAATAAAGCATTTTTATTGGGAAATAATTGACAAAAACTGTATATGTTTAAGGTATTGAACCTCATGTTTTGATATTTGTATACATTATGAAATGATCACCACAGTCAAGCTTACTAACGTATCACAACCTCACTTAGTCACCATGTATTCTTTATCTGTGGGAGAGGGCTAGGGGAAGATGAGAAAAAAATCAATTTCAAGTATATAATACAGAATTGTTGACTATAGTCCCCATGCGATCTCCAGAACTTACTCATCTCACATGACTGAAACTTTGTGCTCTATAACAAACATCTTCCCCCCAAACCCCAGGCCCCCGTAACCACCATTCTACTTCTGCTTCTATGAGTTTGACTTTTTTAGATTCCACATATAAAACAGATCATACGGTATTTGTCTTTCTGTGTCTGACTTATTCACTTAGCAGAATGTCTTCCAGGTTCATCCATGTTGTTGCAAATGTCAAGAGTTTCTTCTTTTTTAAGGCTGGATAATATTCCTGTGTATGCATATACCATGTTTTTTTAATCCATTAATCTGCTAATGGATGTTGGGATGGTGTATCATCCTAACCAAGAGTAACACTCTAGCCCAAGTACTAAGCTCTTGGAAAACGACCAAAGTTGCTGGGAAGAACCTGGCTAAATCCTTCTTATCCTAAGTCACCGCTACAACAACACCTCCCCAGGGAGCCTGAGCTGGGTTAGATCCCTTAGTCCACTCCGGCAATTATGATGAGAAATGTGAGAAAGTGGATGGATGTCTCAGTTAACATAGGGTCTGACCCAGAGTAAAAGCTTAATGAATGCTCCTGTCCTCTGGCTGGAAGGCTGTCCTTATTGTCTCCCTCATAAACAAAGCCAAGGTCAAGGCTGCAGCCCATGATGAGAACAGGGCTGCACTGGACAGAAGTTTACTGCCCCACATGCCTCTGCACTGGCAAGCCTCTTTTCTTGGTATGAGCTAACATCTGTGGACTCAGTGGCCCAGAAAATGTGGAATATGCCAAGGTTTGGCACCTAGGTATCCACCCCTCAGCAGCCTGAGACACAGATTGCCTTGGTGAGATGCCCACCCAGTCATCACCCTGGGCCGTGGCACCATTCAGGCAGTTAGTGTGAGCTCTGCTTCACCCCTGGACAGAATTTGCCAGCCTCACAACATTCCTGCAAGCCCAGTCTGCCCCGAGTCGCAGCCAAGTTTCACCTGGGCAGGCTGGGCCCATTTTCTGCACCTCATCCTGCCCAGAGGGGATGGCTGCAGAGGGAGCACGGGACACCTGGGGAGGGAGCTGCCCCAGCAGGCCCCTCAGTGCCTTCTGGGCTCTTGCCATGCTGAACCCTTCATCCAGCCCCAAGCTGGCTCCCTGCCAGCTTCTCTTGGCTCATTTTCCTGTTGCTGTTTGCTTTGGAGGCTTCTGGGAATCAGGATTCCACCGGAGAGAATCTTTGGCTCTGGAGACTTGTGACACCTGAGACTTGTACTCTCAAAAAGACATAAGACTCCATCGGTCACTTCAGGCCCCATGTGGGGCCAAACATCATCACAGTGTCATAGCCTGGTAGTAGGTCTACTCCTCTGTAAAGCACCCAAGGCAGAGATTCTAGACAAGGACCTGGCCGAAGCAGCTACCCTCTGGGGGTCAGTGGTATCCAGGCCCCCTGCTTTATCTAAAAAAAGAAAATCAGAAGTACTTTGTATTCCTCCCATAATTCTCTCTCTCTCTCTTTTTTTTTTTTTTTTGAGTAGAAGTCTCACTCTGTTGCCCAGGCTGGAGTGCAGTGGCTATGTGCAGCCTTGGCCCGCTGGGTTCAGTTGATCCCTTCCACCTAAGCTGTCCAAATAACTGGAACAGTAACAGTGTGCACCACCATGCCCACCTAATTTTTTTTTTAAATTATTGTAGAGACGAGGTCTCGCCAAGTTGCCCAGGCTGGTCTCGAACCTCTGGGCTCAGGCAATCCTCTCGCCTCCATCTCCCAAAGTGCCGGGATTACAGGCATGAGCCACTGCACCCGACTCCTCCCATAATTCACTTGGAGGTTTTAATGTAAAAGTAATGTCTAGGAAAGATTAGTTAATTGTGCATGTGTTCTTGTGATGCCCTACTAGCAGAACAAGGATAAGAAGAGTCTTGTTAAACCTCTGCTCTATAAATAACTTTTAAATGCACAAATTATTTGGAAATATCACAATTTTTAAAAATTGTAAAATGGATTCTAAAAACCCTTACTAAATTTAGTGCAGTTGTAAAATATGTAGGTTTATTATAGGGAATTTTAAAATAAAGAAAAAGAACTCAAGTTACTTCCACTACACAAAGATAACCTTTTGATCTGTTCAAGATAGCATACTGGGCCAGGTGGGATGTCTCACCTCTGCAATCCCAGTATTTTGGGAGGCCAAAGTGGGAGATTGCTTGAGCCCACGAGTTTGAGACCAACCTGGGCAATGCAGTAAGACTTCATCTCTACAAAAAAAAAAAAAAATTAGCTGGACACAGTGGTGCCTGCCTGTAGTCCCAGCTACTCAGGAGGCTGAAGTAGAAGGATCATCTGAGCCCAGGAGGTTGAGACTTTGGTGATCGTGCCACTGCACTCCAGCCTTGATGACAGAGTGAGATCTCAACCAAAAAAAAAAAAAATTAATAGCCACCTTTGCACAAACATTTTTTTCACTTTTATATGAGAACACACTTAGGATCAACTTTCTAAAGGTGGAATTACTGGGTCAAAGATAAGAACTTTTTAAGGCTGTTGGCACACCCTGCTTTGGCTGGCTTCTTTCTTTACTTCTGTGAAAACCATTCCCACTTTGAGATCAGAGAAATAAATTTGCCTAAACTTTCAGTAATGTTATGATTTTATCGCTATCTGTTTAGATTATAATGCATCTGAACGAGTCATAACACTAATACTACCAGCTAAGACTTATCAGTGAGGACCATGAGTGGGACACAGGGCTAAGAACCTCACAAGCAGTGTCTCACTTCACCCCTACAGTCATGATGAGGAAAAAATGCTTTTATCCCCTCTTGCAAAGGAAGACACTAAGATTTTGAATTTAACTTGGTACATAGGATAAGGAAGGGATATAGCTTTATTTTTCCATATTATTCCAACATTGTTTGTTAAACAATGAATCTTTCCCTCACTGATTTGAACATCCCTTCAATATACCTAGGATCAGTTCCCGGGCTTTCTTTTCCATTGAGCTACCTGTCCTTTTTCCACTTCACACTGTTTTCATCACTGAAGTTTTTCAAACTTTATTTATTGACTTATTTATTTTTATAGACAGGTCCTTACTCTGTTGCCCAGGCTGGAGTGCAGTGGTGCAATCATAGTTCACTGCAGCCTCTACCTTCTGAGCTCAAGAGGTTCTCCCACCTCAGCCTCTTGAGTAGTTGGGTAGGCATGTACCACTACACCCAGCTAATTTTTTATAGAGATGGAGCCTCCCTATGTTGCCCAGTCTGGTCTTGAACTCCTAGGCTCAAGCGATCCTCCCACCTCAGCCTCCCAAATCACTGGGATTACAGTCATGAGCCACCACTCCTGATCCATTGAAGCTTTAGATAGAATACATTTTAATGTCTGGGAATGCAGAGACACCCTGGTTTTTTTTTCCTACACATTTTATGACTCTATTTATAAAACATTTATTTCCAGGTGAATTATTGCAGGTGAATTCATTTTGTCAGATTAAAAATAAACCTTAGGCCAGGCATGGTGGTTTACGCCTGCAATCCCAGCATTTTGGGAGCCCAAGAAGAGAAGATTGCCTGGACCCAGGGGTTCAAGACCAGCCTGGGCAACTTTGCGAGACCTCATCTCTACAATAAATCAAAAAATCAGCTGGGCATGGTGGCATGCACCTGTAGTTCCAGCTACTTGGGAGGATGAGCCCAGCAGGTTGAGGCTGCAGTGGCCATGAGTGTGTCACTGCACTTTAGCCTGGGTGATGGAGTGAGATTCTGACCAAAGCCCCCTCCCAAAAACAGATATTTTTATTAGCGCTGCATAAAACATACATTTGGGCAAACAACATTTTACAGTGTTAAGAGTTCTCAGTGTGGCACACTTTGCCTTTTTATTTAATGTCTCTCAATGTAGTTTGGCAGATTTTTATTGTGAGTACTGTATATTTCCTGCAAACTTTATTCCTTGGTGTTGCTATGGTAAAAGGTACCTTCTTGCATACATTTTCTGACTCGCGTGTAGGAAGGCTGTGAACTAGGTATTACCATTTCTTATTTACAGATGAAGAAGCAGAACTCAGGGCATGGTTCTGTAGGAGACTCCAGTTGTGCTTAGAGATTCCCAGAGGCACCGCCATGTCTGAACCCGCTTCAGTGTTACATCTGCCACTTCGGAAAGAAGTTGCCCATTCCCCACAAAGGCGATGTCTGTTCAGACCCCTGGCTTGGTGTCTGCAGCCTGGACAGTTCTAGAATTCAAGGGCGGCCAAACACTTGAGGGCAGCGAAGTGCCCAGCCTGGTTAAGCTCTGGACTGTGACTGTGCCCAGCAAACCCCAGAACCCATCAAGTGGGAACAGCTGCAAGTGACGGCACAGTAGCACTTTGGGCCACTTGTATGAAAGCAGTTGTTCTTACTGTTCGGCGTCAGAAAGAATCTGATGAACTCTATGGACTCTCTCTCTCAGAAACATGCCCGGCACACTGCTGACAATTCCAGAGGATGTATGGACAGCCCCCATACACACCCAAGGACCCCTGCCTTAAATTCACACCCCTGTGTTAAAAGGAAGGTCCAGCCAGGGATTCCTCCAGGTGAGCGGCACTGAGGGATGGGAGCAAGTTCAGAGCACAGAAGGCCTTGGGTCTGTGTGACCTGGATGAATTGCCTCCCTCTCTGAATCTTTATTTTTTTCTCCATGAGAGCAATATAAATCTATATAAGCTCCCAGGTGATACTGATGCCGCTTGTCCATGGACCACTGTCTGGTAGCCAGGGTGTTAGGGATGTCAAAGCTAAACGGAAAGAGCCCTTCTGTGCAGGCCCAGGGAATTGTGGGAAGAAGAGGCTGAAGTTGGGGATCTGGGTGGTTACACTCATGGGTGCTGACCTTTGTATTCCAGGCTAGAGTCCCAGATCAAGGGGGCAAGGTCTAGTTATAGTGTTGTTTGGGAGTCTCATGTTTGTGAAAGTGCTTGGAAAACTGGCTAATAACACAAAGGTGAAAGATGATTCATGCCAGAGAGGGAGGACAGTGAGGTCCAACTCTGACACGCGGTGACGGCCTCTGAGTTTCTTAGAGAGCATTTCTGGCTCTCTCACTACCACCTGCTCCCGTGAACTTGGCCTTCACCCGCAGGAATGACTGATAAAGGCCTTCACTGCTCTTCACTTCTGAACTTGTGGGACTGTTACGCTGACCCAGCTAAAACCACAATTAAGTGACTGGATGTTGGAAAAGAAGTGTTGGGGCTCGTCATTCACAGGTACATTTCTGGGATGCAATAAAAAAATTAATAATTAATCCTTTCCTGCGTGCTGAAGAACAACCAGGAGGCTCAGAGTGATGGGGAGCAGGCACTGACCTTCAGAGGCCTGGCCAGTCCTGGCCCTTGTGTGACCACGGGCTGGCCCTTCTCTCTGCATCTCCCCAAGGGCCCCCACCAAAATGAGGGGCCAAACGTGATCAAAGTGAATTTGCAATGGGAAAATCCTAGCAAATGGAATAGTAAAGCAGAATTTAAAAATTTTAAATTTTTTTTAGGTGACTGCTGCTAGTAGAGACAAATGCTATCAATTTTGTTGTTGTTGTTGAGACAGGGTTTCACTCTGCCACTCAGGCTGGAGTGCAGTAGCATGATCGCAGCTCACTGCAGCCTCCAACTCCTGGGCTCAAGCGATCCTCCTTCCTCAGCCTCCCAAGTAGCTGGGACTACAGGCATGCACCACCACGTCCTGCTCCTTATGGGAGACTTTAAGGCCTTCCACGTTGTCCTTCTCCTGCTCTCAATAGACAATGCCACATGTCTTCATATCCCAGCGTGAACTTCAAGCTCTAAACACATCAGTCTGCACGCGTGGGTGGGGTGGGAGGGTGGGCAAAAGAGGACCCTCACTGGGAACCTCTTTCTTTTTTTTTTTTTGAGTTGGAGTCTCACTCTGTCACCCAGACTGGAGTGCAGTGGCACGCTCCCGGCCACCGCAGCCTCGACCTGCTGGGCTCTGGCTATCCTTCCGCCTCAGCCTTCCAAGCAGCTGGAAGTACAGGCACACGCTACCACACCCGGCTCATTTTTTTTGATTTATTGTAGAGATGAGGTCTCACCAAGTTGCCCAGGCGGATCTCAAACCCACGGGCTCAGGCAATCCACTCACCTCAGCCTCCCAAAGGCACAGGAGGAACCTCTTTCTATGTATAAATGACTACCGCTTCTCCTGGAACACATCTGCATGGGGTTAGAGATATGCTGCTTTGGTCTTCCATGCCCCCAGATCCTCATCCCCAGACCCTCCAGGGCAGAGGGTAGGGCAGGGCAGCTAGGGATTTGCAGGAGTATTTTGAACTGCTGACTCTCAAAACCACTTCCCTACAGTGCTCTCTTTTGAGGGCAAGAGGGGCATGCTGTGCTCTTTTCATCCTCTTCTGGAGAGTGAACCAGATGAGGTGCAGAATGTCTTTCTGACTGCCCAGTTTTTGGCTTGTGGTAGGCACACAACAGGAGCTTAATAAAAGACTCTTTTCTTTTCTTTTCTTTTCTTTTTTGAGTTGAGTTCTCACTCAGTGGCCCAGATTAGAGTGCAGTGGCACACTCACGGCTCACCACAGCCTCCACCTCCAGGAAATCCTTCTGCCTAAACCCCCCCGAGTAGCTGGGACTATGGGTGACCACCACTAAGCCCGGCTACCTTTTTTATTTTTTGTAGAGACAAGGTCTTGCTATGCTGTCTAGGCTGATCTTGAACTCCTGGGCTCAAGCAATCCTCCTGCCTTGGCCTCCCAAAGTACTGGGATTATAGGCTTAAGCCACTGTGCCCAGCTAAAGATATACTCTTGGACAAACAAATGAGACCTCCCATGCTTTGCCTGGACTCTCATGTCCTTCTTCTGCTCCCTCTGTCAATTTGGGCATTTCCTCTCCTTCCGACTTCTGCTCAAATTACACCTCCCTGGGATGCCTCCAACTGAACTCTCAGCCCTGCCAGGTTTACAGCCCCAGTTCTGTGTTCTTGTGTCTTTACTGATCTCACCAAGAAGCTGCAGGGTATTCGCTCTCTTCAATGGCGGTCAGGACTTCCAAGTAGCTGGAACTACAGGCATGTGCCACCAGGCTCAGCTAATTTTATTTATTTATTTTTTTGATTTATTGTAGAGACGAGGTTTCACCAAGTTGCCCGGGTTAGTCTCGAACCCCTGAGCTCAGGCAATCCTGTTACCCTGGCCTCCCAAAGTGCTGGGATTACAGGCTTGAGCCACCACCCCCGGCCCTTCTCCTTACTTTTAATTTATGCATTGCAGTAGAACCACGGATTCTCATGAACCTCTTGAAGTCCTTCCTAAAGCCGAGGGAAGAACGATATGCAGGTGCTGCTCGAGGTCCTTGACTACAGTTTATCCCGGTTAATCTTATTACTGTATAGTAATACAGTTCTCGTTTTGCAGATGAGGAAACCGAAGTTCAGAGAGGTTAAGGAGGCAAGCCAAATGCAGGGCAGCTGCGGAATGTCTAGGCTAGGGTGTTCAGAATTTGGGTTCCAGGAGGAACCACTTGGACGCTGTCCTCGCAACCGACAGGCCAACACGGTGCTGAGGGAGAGCACAGAGGAGGTCAGATTTGTGCTAATCTCTATGACTCCCTGTCAAACCCTGTGGAGATCCACCCAGCAGGCTTCTCGGGGCAGCCAAACTCTGGTGGGGAGTCTTCTTCATGTTACAGCCACATCCCCAATGAGTCGACCATGAGGTTCTTCAGGAGAAAGGTGGGGCCCGCGATTCTGTGACTGGACCAGGTAGACTGCTTTGTGGGAATGTGTAAGTGCTTCAGAGGCTGTGCCACCTCACCCACAAGCCCTAAGTTCTTGAGGCAGGGGCTATGCTTCCGCCCTACTGGATGACCTAGGCAAGCTAGTTACCTCAAAGGCTCAAAGGAAGACTGCCTTCTAGAATGGACTTGGGAGGAAGGTAAAAGGTGACACAAGGCAAATATCTAAAAAAGAATGAAGAGACTTTTTACGAACCAACAAGAAAGGATTATTTCCCATTGAAAAAGTAAATTATAGGCCGGATTTGGTGGTGTGTGCCTGTAATCCCAGCTACTTGGAAGGCTGAGGCCAGAGGATCACTTGAGCCCAGGAGTTTGAGACCGCAGTGAACTATGATTACAACACTGCAGCCTAGGCAACAGAGCGAGATCCTGTCTCTTAAAAAAAGAAAAAGAAAATTGACTGGGCGCAGTGGCTCACGCCTGTAGTTCCAGCACTTTGGGAAGCTGAAGAAACAGGATTTGAGTCCAGGAATTTGAGATTGACCTGGCCAACACAGTGAGACCTCATCTCTACAAAGAAAAAATAAATAAAATTTTGAAAAAAAAAAAGAAAATTATAGAACAGTACATGTCTTAAGATCCCATTTGTGAGTGTGTTTTAAATAAACATACTCAGGCCTGTAATCCCAGCACTTTGGGAGGCCGAGGTGAGTGGATTGCCTGAGCCCGTGGGTTCGAGACCAGCCCGGGTAACTTGGTGAGACCTCGTCTTTACAATAAAAATCAAAAATTAGTTGGACTTGGTAGTGCCTGCGTGTAGTTCTGGCTACTTGGAAGGCTGAGGTGGAGGGATCACTGGAGCCCAGCAGGTGAGTGTGTCACTGCACTCCAGCCTAGGTGACAGAGTGAGACTCCAACTAAAAAAAAAAAAAAAACAAACAAACCCAAAAAGCATACACCGGCTAGGTGTGGGGGTTCATACCTGCAATCCCAACACACTCTGGGAAGCCAAGGCAGGAGAATTGCTTGAACCCAAGTGTTCAAGTCCAGCTTAGGTAATATAACAAGACCTCATCTCTACAAAAAGTGGGAAAAAAGGTAGCTGGGTGTGGTGGCAGGCGCCTGTAGTCCCAGTTACTCGTGAGGTTGAGGGAGAAGTATTGCCTGAGCCCAGGAGGTCAAGACTACAGTGAGTTGTTACTGAGCCACTGCACTCCCGTCTGAGTGACAGAGTGACAAACATATTCAGATCCCCAAAGACACGCTGCCACCCCACCTAGCCATCCCTCATACACACAAGATCTGGAAAGAAACACCAAACACCAAATTGTCAACAACTATGTCTGAAAAGAGAGAGAGAAACTGGAATGATGGGTGAGGGAACATTTACTTTTTAATTTCCCCTATATATTCTTTCCATATTGTTGGAATTTTTTACAACGATGTTATCACTTCGTAACTTAACTGATTTTTTTTTTTAATGTAGTGAATGAAACCAGCCACTGTGAATTTCCTGTGAATGTGTGACTAAGATTACAGGACACAGTTGCATCTAGACAGCCGGTGTGCTGCCTCCGAGAAAGTCTGGGCAGCGGGGGGAAGACTTGGGAGTCTGGGGCAGTGGGAGGAGGGCTTGTTCAGACTGGGTGGTGGTGGGGTGGCAAGTGATTGGCAGCCTCGCTTAGCTAGGATTTCAGCAGCTGGAGTGGAGCTGTGGGGCCCCGGAGCCATGGCTGTGGCCATGGTGTCAGAAATGCGAGGAATCTTCATGGAGGTAAGCAAGGGTGCCCCTACCGGCCCCTCTGAGTACGGTGAGGAATCAAACCTTCCCGATGGAGAAGAGACCTCTGATCTTCCGTTGTAGGGGCGGGTGGACTGAGGGGATGGGTAAAGGAAGCCACATATCTCATCAGCTAGCCATCAGCAAGCACTTCCCCCTGTTTTCTTCTCCCTCCCTGCTGTGAAATCCATCAGTCCAACATAGATCCCTATTCTACGGGCCACCAAGTCACAATAGACAATAATACTTTCTTGTTGATACACATAAATTCGCTTCATTCTTTTTTTTTTTTTTTTTGAGTCAGGGTCTCACTCTGTCTCCCAGACTGGAGTGCAGGGGCATGCTCACAGCTCACTGCAGCCTCCATCTTTTGGGCTCAGGCGAACCTTCTGCCTCCGCCTCCAGAGTAGCTAGGACTACAAATGTGTGCCACCATACCAGGCTAATTTTTTTTTTTTAATTTTTTATAGAAACAAGGTCTTGCTATGTTGCCTAGGCTGGTCTCGAACTCCTGGGCTCAAGCAATCCTCCCTACTTGGCCTCAGGAAGCACTGGGATTACAGGCATGAGTCACTGCGCCCTCTGTGCTTCATTCTTTTTTAAACAGCTGCCTTGTAGCACCTTTTGCATTCATCCCTAGTCCAGCTGAGCAGGACAACCTTATCTTAAGACTTTGAGGGAACTACCTCGCCTAACAGAAAGGACTGCCCTGGAAGGAGAGTCCTCTAAAAACATAAAATACCTCGGAGGAGGGCAGGAGGGGGTGGGAGGCAGACGCTGAACAGCCTGAGGATACTGAGCATCAACCTGGGCTTTTTTTTTTTTTGAGCTGGAGTCTCACTCTGTCTCCCAGACTGGAGGCAGTGGCCACTCCCGGCCACCACAGCCTCGACCTGCTGGGCTCCGGCGATCCTTCCGCCTCAGCCTTCCGAGTAGCCGGAATTACAGGCATGCGCTACCACGCCCGGCTGATTTTTTGATTTATTGTAGAGATGAGGTCTCGCTGCCCAGGCGCCTCTCGAACCCTCGGACTCAGGCAATCCACTCACCTCAGCCTCCCAAAGCGGGATAACAGGCTGAGCCACCGAGCCCGACTCAACCTGGGCTTTTAAGGAAGTGCAAGGCCATCCCACAGACCATGCTGAGCAAAGACGGAGAAGGCAAACCACTCTCGAGCCATCGATGTGGGTCCCTCCGGAGACACTTGGACACCGCTCCCAGGCCTTCCGCACCCTAACCCATCTCACCCGGCACACAAGCCGCTGGCCTAACCCTGCTGGCTCTGCACCCTCCCCAGGCATTCAGATGTCTTGGGTAAAGCCATGGATTTCACCCTTAACCCACCAGGGAGAGGATTCCACCCGTAACCTTACCTTCTTGTAAAAGAAGGCAGCAGACGCTCATTGTCAACAACCTGAGCTATGGAGCTGTGATCTGTTTCCCCGTGTAAAATGTGACACGAATGACACCCACTTCGCAGGAGTATTGTGAGGATTGGAGAAAATAGTGGGAAGAAGTACTGAACCAAAGTCTGGCTTACAATCTTTGAGCAACTACTACCAATTGCTGGGGCTAGATGGAGTGTGTGGGACTGCCTGGCTGACAGAGCCATAGCGCCACCTTGCGGTGTTGTCTGTCAGAACAGCTGGTTAATTGGATTCAAAGCCAGGGACGCTTTTTTTCAAATGCCTGGGAGTAGGGCGTGCCCGATTAACTCGTTAGTGTTTAAACATGTGAATTCTGCAGCGGTTACGTCTGGTGCTGGTGTCCAGCAGAGCATCTTAGAAAGACCTTACAAGGTGATGCTGGAGAAACAACATTTGGGAGGAACCCGCTCCCCACGCCCCCATCAAAGGGATCCGCTTCTAATCGACCATCACTGCCCAAATACCTCTGATGTTCCCTGCTGTAGTGGTGAACTGCACACGTTTTTTGTTGGCTTAAAAGCAGGGAAAGGAGATGCATAACCAGATTTAAAATGTCTCTCCCCAGTTTCCAAGCCCCTGCCCCCTTTCCAGTCCTGCCCTACTGTTTCTCCCAGTTTAGCTCAACGACCCCCACCGCCCACCATGGTGTCTTCCCTTCACTCTTCGGCAGGCCTCAGTTCCCCCACCCCTCTCCTCCACCCCTACCTCGACTCTAACCTCCCTGTTGTTAACCTCCTCCTCTTCCTGCTACATCCCTAATCCCTGCTTCTTCTGAAATTGCGAGTCCCCCATTTCCTATTCCCCTTTCTTGCTTTATTCTGCTCCTTAACACTTATCACTAAAATGTTGGGTGTGTAGCTTCATTGTTCTCTGTGCTGCCTCAATTGAATGGAAAGTAGGGGCAGATTTTCTTGTTTCTTCATTGCAGTGTCTTCAGCACCTTAACAGTGCCTGGTTCATACTAGATGCTCAGTAACTGTTTGTTGATTGAATTAAGCAGTGAATGAAAATAAAGGTGGAACCAGGGATAGGGAGAGTTAGAGAAACTCTCCAGTATGCCACAGATTTCAAAATTAAAAGAAAACATATTATAGTCTAAGGTTGGAAAGACATCTTCCAGAAAAAGGGGGAAGCTTCACTGGTGAGTGACCAGTGCAGCCCCACAAGACACCACATGTAGAAAACCCTGGCATTCAGAAGGACCCAGCACCTGGAGTCTAGTGCTCTGTGACTGCAGTCTTGAAATTCTTAATAATTGTGTCTTGGAATTTGTGTTTTCTAAGTGAAGTTTCATGGGACGATAGAGTGTACGCAGGGTTCAGCTTTGGCTTTTGCAGGGTCCAGCCTCCCACCAGCTCCCTAGACTCCCCAGGATGGTTCTCACAGCCCTCCTGCCCCCTGGTACCCTGGGTCCCTCCCAACCTCCCCTTCCCATGACCACTACGCCACCCTCTGCTCCCAGCAGGGCCCTGGGCACAGGCAAGGCAAGGGTTGGCGTTGGATATCCCAACTCCAAAGCATCACCAGTAGGAGGGCATATATTTCCCCTCTCCCTGGCTGGCAGCCCATGACATGCCTGGTGGGCAGCTGGCTGGAGGCCATGTCTTGGCAAGGGCCAGCCAGGGACAAAAAAGTCCCAGCTTGGAGGTTTAAAGATCCCTGGGGGTGACTAGTCTGCCATGAGTTGGGGCAGTGGGCCTGTGGGAAAGGAAGATGCCTGACTCGACATCTCCAGAAGTCTGGGTAGGTCTGATGACTGGAGTTGGAGTGGTGGGGGAACTGAGCAAGTGCCAGAGTCTTGGGTTCCCAGATGCCTGTGAGGGTCTGGTGTGTCTGTTCCTTCAGCCAGCTTGAGGCACCCCTGGGAATGAGCCACAAAATATAAATTGTGTGGTTTTAGTGATTTCATGTGAGTTAAATGTTCTGCTATTTACATTTAAAATTAGCATCGCACAAAGTAAAGATAAACAGTAAAATTCATGCAAATAATTTTAAGTTGTTTTTTACTTAAAAAATTGAATACAAGATAACATCACAATAAACAGAGCGAGAGGTTGGAAGAAGAGGGAAAGCTTTGTATATATCTTTCCTGGGGCTTGCTTTGTTTTGTAGGTACCTTTCATGGGATTTTTGAACAAGAGCCCCACATTTTCATTTTGCACCAGGTCTTGCGAAGGGTGTAGCTAGTCAGGAGTTTTACTCAACACTTACATCAAAATGGTCCCATTAGGATTCATCTCTGGATCCACCACAAAGGCCTGGATGTCATTTGTCTTTGATGGAACCACATAACCACTGTGTAACAGACCTACATACATGAAGGAGCCATTTCCTCTCATTTATTATTACCCCTTCATAACTTGGTCTTATTGCATTAAGCTACAAGAGTTAGCTTGGAAGATATCACAAGAAAAATGCGATGGGCACAGCAAAGTCTGCTAAGTCAGATAAAAAGTCAGACATATCTTTTAAAAATCCATCAAAATAAAAAAGCTTTCCTCAAGGGTGAGGTATATCCTAGCAAGTTTGAGATTAGATCAGGTTTATCAAGAGTGGCACTATTAGCCGGGCTCGGTGGCTCAGCCTGTAATCCTGCGCCTTTGAGAGGCTGAGGTGAGTGGATTGCCTGAGCCCGCGGGTTCGAGACCCGCCTGGGCAGCGAGACCTCATCTCTACAATAAATCAAAAAATCAGCCGGGCGTGGTAGCGCATGCCTGTAATTCCGGCTACTTAGAAGGCTGAGGAGGAAGGATCGCCGGAGCCCAGCAGGTCGAGGCTGCAGTGGCCAGCAGCGGCCACTGCACTCCAGTCTGGGTGACAGAGTGAGACTCCAACTCAAAAAAAAAAAAAAAAAAGAGTGGCACCGGGAGATGATGATTGTCCTGAAAGATACAATCCTGAATGCCATAATCCTAATGTTGAAATCCCAAAAGATCAGAATCCCTGGTCTAAATCCTAAAAATCACAATCCTGAAAGATCAAAATTCTAAAAATATAAGTCTGGAAAAAATTTGTTAATTCTTTAAGAGATATTTATTAACATTTGTAAAATGGAATTTATTTGAGAAACATATAAAAGATGGCAGAACACTTCATAGGCCATTCTACACAATAAAATAGGCAATAATGACATATTTTTGCAAGCAGAAACAGTACACTAATGAGAGTCACACACATATATCAGTTATGAGCAGACAAACCATATTCATAAAGAAATGGGTCAAAAAGGAAAATATATGAACGTATATCACCATGGTTGATAATTTTGTGCACCCAGCTTTATAACTGTAATAATCTAAAATACGATGACAAACAACCTAAGTCTTTTGATGAGAGCTCTCAAAAACCAGGATGGGTCATCACTGCACAGCAGTCACCCAAAGAGACCAGATGCTGAGAAATCTTAACTTTCACAAATAGAGATGTACAAAAAAAACACCTTTTCACTTACTGAAGAAGTCTCAATGTTTTTATATACAGGCACAATGTTTACACACCAAGTCAATATTGTGATAATGTGCTTTCATGCAGTCAAATTTGCAAAACATGTATAAAATGAATTAGAACCTTCTAAAAAACTCTACACAATTTGTACCTCCAGTATTGGAAATGAAGCAAAGATGAAATACATAGTAGAGCAAATCATAGAAAATAATACTGATAATTAAGCCGGGCTCGGTGGCTCAGCCTGTAATCCCGCGCCTTTGGGAGGCTGAGGTGAGTGGATTGCCTGAGCCCGCGGGTTCGAGACCCGCCTGGGCAACTTGGCGTGACCTCATCTCTACAATAAATCAAAAAATCAGCCGGGCGTGGTAGCGCATGCCTGTAATTCCGGCTACTTAGAAGGCTGAGGCGGAAGGATCACTGGAGCCCAGCAGGTCGAGGCTGCAGTGGCCGGAAGAGGCCACTGCACTCCAGTCTGGGCAACAGAGTGAGACTCCAACTCAAAAATAAATAAATAAAAAAAAATAATAATAATACTGATAATTTAAAATAACGAAAAAATGTAAAATTGAAAAAAACTAAAAAGAATATTTGACATATGAAAAGCATATTCCAGGAATAAATTTCGGGAAATTACATGGAGATAATCCATAACAGCTGGCTAACTTCCATGATTATTAACTACATTTTAAAGTCTTGCAGCATGATGAATAGCTGCTTTTTCTCTTTTAGCGCATTGACTCTCCTCGGAGAATAATGGTCATGTTCATTTTCTATGTGGAGCTAGCTGCTCTTTTTGAAATTCTGTGATTTGATATACGTTAACATGAGCATTCTCTATTTAAAATTTTGCTATCTTTGTGTCATGTTTCTATGTTGTTTTGGGTACATGAAAATCCATTCTGCATGTATTCATACACAGACCACAAATTTGGCAGTGATTCTGGTGATCAAACAGCAACACCATTGGGTGCCTTCTTACTCTACTATGTACATACTTATTTTTGAACCAGTCAATAATTTGTTGGCTTCTTCAGGCAAATGTGGCTTTAATTCATTAAAAGATCCTGGAATGTCATCAGTTGGAATGACAGTGCAGGAAAACGATACATTTTTAAACTGAAGTTTTTGTCACTGCTATATTACGTGGTCAATCTACTCCTGAATTTTCCACCAAATGCATTGGGCTGAATAGAAAAAACAAACTTTGTTGGTTAACACCTTGAAATTCACTTTTTGTTATTTGAGTCAATGCAGACTGGAGTGCGGTGAGTGGCATGCTCACGGCTCACAGCAGCCTCGACCTCCAGGGCTCAGGAGATCCTTCCACTTCAGCTTCCAGAGCAGCTGGGACTATAGGCACATGCCACCACGCCTGGCTAATTTTTTTTTTTTGTAGAGACCAGGTCTTGCTATGTTGCCCAGACTGGTCTCAAACTTCTGGGCTTAAGTGATTCTCCTGCTTTGGCCTCCCTTGGTGCCAGTGGTTACAGTCATGAGCCACTACAGCTGGCTAAAATTCACTTTTAGAAGGCTTGATTACACCAAACTCCAAATTGGTCATTATGCTTTGAAGTTTCCATTGAAACTTATTTTCTTCTGCAAACTCCACCAAATCTCCAAATACATGCTAATAAAGTATTTCACTTTTTTCAGTCATTCATTATACATAAACAAATGAATAATTTCACCAAACACAGTGGCTCACACCTATAATGTCAGCACTTTGGGAGGCGGAGACAAGAGGATTGCCTGAACCCAGGGGCTTGAGACCAGCCTGGGCAACTTGGTAAGACCGCATCTCCACAATAAATAATTTAACCAGGCATGGTGGCACTCACCTGTAGTTTCAGCTACTTAGAAGGTTAAGGTGGAAGGACTGTCTGAGCCCAGCAGGTTGAGGCTGTGTTGGCCATGAGTATACCACTGTACTTCAGCCTGAGTGACAGAATGAAACGCTGAATAAAAAAAAAGTGGATAATTTCTAGATCTTTCAGATTCAGCAGGGGGATGAATTGTATATAGAGATAAAATCCAGTGGGAAATTTTCAAAGTGCTGTCCATTTGCTAAAGTGAAGCTTGTGCTAGTTTTTCTGTTAGTCTATATTCTTCAGCAGTCAGACCCCTAATCAAGAACAGCTCACCATTTAACATATTTTGTAACAATGGAGGAACCTCAATATCAACAAGTGTCTTTGGTTCAGGTCACTCAGCTCATAGAATTTTTATTCTCTGATGATGGGTGTTTTCTGAAAGCAAACATGGTGCTATGTGTAAAAGGGCAGTACTAAATAATTTGGCAGGAGAGATCAATTGTATTTTTGTCTGCATTTTCACTTCTACAATCTTTGAAACACCCTAAACAAGCCAGGCTCGGTGGCTCAGCCTGTAATCTGTGCCTTAGGAGGCTGAGGTGAGTGGATTGCCTGAGCCCGCGAGTTCGAGACCCGCCTGGGCAACTTGGCGAGCCCTCATCTCTACAATAAATCAAAACTTAGCCGGGCGTGGTAGCACGCACCTGTAATTCCAGCTACTTGGAAGGCTGAGGCGGAAGGATCGCTGGCACCCAGCAGGCGAGGCTGCAGTGGCCGGGAGCAGTCACTGCACTCCAGTCTGGGCAACAGAGTGAGACTCCAACTCAAAAAAAAAAAAATCCTTAAATTCACCCTTTATCAATTTGGCACCCAAACTCATCTCCTTAAATCATACTTAATTTCCAAATACATATAACAAGGTAATAGTTCTGCCTAACATGATGCAACTACCCTGTGTATAGCAGAAATACACTAATCTTTTCCCCAGAATCTGGCTTTCAGATTTCAATATTTTGGGATTATGATTTTTCGGATTTAAGATATTAGGAATTTTGATCTTTAAGGCCTTTGCTCTTTTGGGATTTTAATGTTCAGGATTATGGTATTCAGGATCATGTCTTTAGGGATTATAATCCAAACCCACTGACATTTTGTTGTCAAGGTCTGTCCTGTGTGTTATAAAAAGTTTTGTTGCATCCTTGGTCTCTATTCACTAGCAAGCAGTGTAACCACCCCCTCCCGATCATGACAATCAAAAACATCTTCAGACATTGCCAAATGTCCACTGGGGAGCAACATCCCAAGGTTAAGAACCACTGGCTTATGTGGACTAAAGAGGTGAGTGGAAAGCGCCAAACAGCTTAAGATCAAGAGAATGCCATTCTCTTGAGCATCAGATTCATGTTTTCTTCCCTATCCTGCAACAGACATCTATAAATCATAAACACAACTCCCACAACTAAGAGACCAAAAAATGCAAGGGACATAAATACAGGAAAACTAAAGAATTATTTTATTTAGAGGGAAAGACGTGGGTAAATGACAGTCATCTCATATACTGTTAAAAAGAATATGAAGGAAAAAAGAATATAGACATCACAGTGATGAATTTTCCTAAAGCTCGTAGATTTGAACTACAAAGCACTGAAATATTTATAAGCTAGATGACACGGTGTTAGTTACCAGTGTATATCCAATTAGGTTTTCTAAGCTCCAGAACACTTAGAACATCAGACTTAAATTTTAAATCTAGATATGACAATTCTAAGCACACCACTCATTTTTCAGAAAGTGCTACTCCTAGGTAAATATTTTTTCCTAACATTATTTTTTTCTCCCAGGATTTAGAATATCACATCTCATGTTCCCAGTAGTAATTGCACACAGGATTAAAAGTCCAACCAGCCAAGAAAGTATCATTCTTTCTACAAAGTATTCTTAAAAGAAGAAAGAAAAATTAAAGGTATGAATATTTTGTACAATTGTTGCTGAAGAACAGCAAAAGCAATTCCAAAATATGCTTACTGTACAAAAAGGCATGGCTCATGGAACCAAGTATATAAAGCTACAGCAGTTGAATATCAGTCTTCAAAGGGGTGTAATATTAAATACCGTGCACACCTCTGTCTGGTAGACTAGCGCATGCCCAGGATCTGTCTGCTTTTTAGTTGGTAATTTTTTTCAATATCTGACAGGGCTTGAGCCCGCAGCTGGGCAGCATGCAGCCTTTTCTTCAGGTCCTTGCACTTGGACTTGGAGGTGAGCTGGTTCTCAGAATTCTCACTCCTCATGACGTTCTCTTTACTTTCCCCATGGAAATGTACTTTCTTCTTAGTTATTGAGGATGGAAGTTCAAGAAGTTCTTTGGGAAAAAAAAAGGGTTTTGAGTTATTTGAATGGAGTTCAACTCCCTCATATTTATAAAAAAAAATACTTGCTTTTCCACTCATTTGAAATCTAAGTGCCCAACAAGACATGCTGGCAAGGATGTGGAGAAATGGAACGCTTCTACACTGCTAGTGGGAATGCAAACTAGGTTCAACCTCTATGGAAAACAATGTGGCGAGTTCTAAAAGAATTGACCTTCCATATGACCCAGCAAGCCCCCTACTGGGAACATACCCAGAGGAACTCAAATCGTTCTACAAAAAAGATACCTGCACACCCATGTTTATTGCAGGACTATTCACAATAGCAAAAACACAGAACCAACCATGCTGCCCATTGAAACTGGACTGAATTTAAAAATTGTGGTACATATACACAATGTGATATTATGCAGCCATAAAGGACAAACATGTGGACTTCTCAGCAACTTGGATGGATTTAGAGTATATGATATTCAGTGATCTATCACAGAAACAAAGAACAGAGTACTACATGTTCTCACTCATAAGTGGACCCTGAACATTTACCATAATACTATAAGAAAGGGATTGGCAGTAGACCCAACAGGGTCTTCAGATAATTCTCTGCAATGGGTTTGATGCATTATATTCACCCAGATAAAATTTTCTCCTTGCTTTATCACCCTTTATCATGATTTAAGTGTATTTTGTCTTTATAGGTGGCAGTGTGGAATCTAAGAAATGCTGAAATAAATATTACAAAAACACTGAAATGGTAGATAGCAATATTTAGAAGAAGATATTTTAACAGCGATGAAACCAAAAGTTTCATATACTTGTTTAATTTACTAGTAAATACTAATATTTACTAGTATTTATTTTCATCACTTATTTACTATTCATTTATTTTCATCACTTATTCATTATAAAGTTATTACAGTCAAACTAACTTAAGTAGAGATTTTTTTTTTGACAGAGTGAGACCCTGTCACCCAGGCTGGAGTGCAGTGGCACAATCATAGCTCACTGTAGCCTCAACCTCCCAGGCTCAAGCAATCCTCTCATCTCAGCCTCTTAAGTAGCTGGGACTACAGGTACACACCACCATGCCTGATTAATTTAATTAGTTTGGTTTGTTCCATTTACAAAATGCAGCCAATGCTCACTAAATTGATCAGATTCTCTCTCAATTTACAAAAGATGGAAATAACAAAAAATTTGTGTCATAAATCATGCAAAAAGATGCTTACTAGCTTGCATTTTCCATAACCTTAAAGAGATTAAATTATTATTAATTTTTTTTAAAGACAGGGTTCTCACTATATTGCCTAGGTTGGTCTTTAACTCCTGGGCTCAAGCAATCCTCCCACCTTGGCTTCCCAAAGTTCTAGGATTACAGGTGTGCGCCACTATGACCAGATACTAAATTAAATTTGGAATTTCTATTAAAACAGACAAAGCATGTTGGACAATGGTTCATTGGTATATACAATAACCACATCTCACTGCAGCAGAATGAAGGAACAATGCCATAGAAAGGCAAGGCCCTGAGAAATCTCTATACCAGCCTCTGAATAAAGAAAAAAATCATACAGCACATGTAGATATTAAACAAATTTCAACAAATATGTGTTTCAACTTTCAAGGGTCCTAGCAAAGATTCAAGTGAGTCTATTCTGCAGTGGCTTGTCACACCTTTTAAGCCATACTTTCTATGAAAGATGAGGTGTAGCAGTATTAAAATGCTGTTTTTTTCCCTTGAAGATGTAAAGAAAGGTAGTTTTGAGAATATACACAGAAAAATATGAAATGTACTGTAGTCTTTAAAATGCCATAATTGTTAGAAATAAATATTAAATACTAAACATGTAGTTTGATAAGGCAAAGAAAATAAAAGGCGAAATCATATGACTCATTCCCTCAGGTATATGAATCCAGTAAACAAATAACTGCAATAACAGAATTTTTTCTATTAGATTGCATATATTCTATGAAATCCATCTTAAAATTTAAGACTTTGTAAATGAAAAGGGCTACTTAAGCCACCTTGGGGACAACACTGGGGCATATCTCATTTGTAACGCCAGCTTCTATTGACTGAGTGATTCTCATACCTGGGCTACTTGCCAGAGACAGGAATTTCTGTTCCTTGAGCAAGCAGTAATTCTTCAACAGACTTTCTGCTCTAGACAATTTGTCCTCTGCTAGTCTCTCACGAACACAAAGCTCACGTTCCTTTTCTTTAAAAAGGGAATGGAAAAAGAAAGGAAAAAAATTAACAAGTGCCCTTGGTTATAAAACAATCTACATTTGGTAATCTTATCACCTCTTATTATCACTAGCACCAGCATGCCTGATTTTTGACTAGCAATGTTTTAAGAGGGGATTCTTACCATACAAACCTGATTGTGCTAGTTTTTAATTCAGTGTTTTAGTAGTTTGTATGCTAGCTTAGGTTTTCTCATAAGAACATATTTAAACACAAGTATAAAGTTAGCTTCAACCTTGGGCTCATGTTGTGTGGGAGTAACTCATTTGGGAAAACAAAAAACTAAAGCCATCTCTGCTCTCCACTGAAGACAGGCAGCAGCTAACTTTCAGGGCACGACTTGGCCTCACAGGACAATCTCCTGGTTCAATGACAGCACCCAAATAGAAGGGGAAAAAAAAAAAACCACATACACACACAGTGCAGTTAGGAAGTAGTTTTGTTTTTTTTTCCTTGAGTTGGAGTCTCACTGTCGCTCAGGCTGGAGTGCAGTGGCACACCATGGCCATTGCAGCCTCGACCTGCTGGGCTCAGGGGATCCTTCTGCCTCAGCCTCCCAAGTAGTGGGAACTACAGGTGCACGTCATCACACCTGGCTAATTTTTTTATTTATTGTAGAGACGAGGTCTTCCCAAGTTGCCTAGGCTGGTCTCAAACCCTTGGATTCAGGCAATCCTCTCACCTTGGCCAGCCTCCCAAAGTGCTGGGATTACAGGCATGAGCCATTGCACCCAGCAGGAGGTAGTTCCTTAGATTAGTAAAAAACACTACTATTTATTCATGGTCCAGAATTCAGAAAGTGTTCAGATTTCCGTTGCTATATGAGATTACAAAACACCAGGGAAAGTTTTTAAGAAAAGGTTTTTTTCCTTGTTTTTTTTTGTTTTACAGAATTCCTTTGACATAGAGTCAAAAATAGGTTTCTGGGTAAACATAGGTTGTATCTATACAGTAAGCATACCTCACAGGGCTAGTCATTATTTCATTATCATAAGGAAGTAAGACATTAACAAACATGGTGGACCAGGCTCGGTGGCTCAGCCTGTAATCCCAGCACATTGGGAGGCCGAGACGAGAGGATTGTCTGAGCCTGCGGGTTCAAGACCTGCCCGGGCAACTTGGTGAGACCTCGTCTCTACAATAAATCAAAAATTAGCTGGGCGTGGTAGCGCACACCTGTAGTTCTGGCTACTTGAAAAGCTGAGGCAGAAGGATCGTCGGAGCCCAGCAGGTCCAGGCTACAGTGGCCGGGTGTGTGCCACTGCACTCCAGTCTGGGCAACAGAGTGAGACTCCAACTCAAAAACAAAAAAACAAAAAACAAAACAAAACAACAAAAACAAACAAACAAACATAGTGAATGCTTTTTAAGCACAAATTAAAAAAAAATTAAAGTCTGCATTTGGCATAAAGCTGTAGACGTTAAATAAGGTGAGTCATGAGGGTGGTAAGAGACAGACAAAACCCCACCTCTCACCTCCCATGCTGAAATGAAAAGCTTCATGTCTGTTGTTATCCTGCAAAATCCTAAAACCTAGTTAGCAATTCTCACCTTAGTAGAGTAGGCAAGCTTTTAACATCAAAAACTAATTAGTACCTAATGAATTAAGACAACATGAATACCCATCAGAACACTGTTTATAGACCTAAAGTATCTTGTACCTATATTCTCTATTGGATTGCTTTGAGCACATACAGTCTAAACATATAGTAGGATTTTATACCTAAAACTGTGTTGAAGCAGCCATTTCAAAAGATAAAAATCATGGGTTATATTATGGAAGGCAGCAAATTTTAAGACCTTCCTTTAGAGTGGAAAAACCTTAAGAGTATTTATACTAAGGATGAGAGAGAAAAAAGTAACTCTACAGTAAAGTATAATGGCTACTGTGTGAGGGCCAACCCATTTAATGTCCAAAAATATATAATGATTAGCAACTGATCTCAGAGAAATTCCAACATGAAGGAGCCAGCAAGCTTTAGTTCACAACACATATTTTGTTTTCTCAAGTGTTTATAAGAAAGTTCTAATAAGACCTACACAAAAGCCTGTGATCCTAGCAGTTTCGGAGGCCAAGGTGAATGGATTGCCTGAGTCCGTGGGTTCGAGACCAGCCCTGGCAACTTGACGAGACCTTGTCTCTACAACAAATCAAAAATTAGCCAGGCATGGTAGCACGTGCCTATAGTTTCGGTACTTGGATGGTTGAAGCAGAAGACTTGCTGGAGCCCAGCAGGTCGACGCTCGGGTGGCTTTGAGTGTACCACTGCACTTCAGCCTAGGCGACGGAGTGAGACTCCGACGCAAAAAAAAAAAAAAAAGATTTACACATATAAAATATTCTGTTCAAACATATTCACACACATCAAAATAACCCACTGGTAGCTCTCCTTTACTCTGACACAGGTTCACACTCACGTTCCAATCTTTCTTCTCTTGCTTTGAGGGCTTGCTCTCGCTCCTGTAACTGAATTTCCTTTAGTTTCAGCTCACTCAATACAGGGCTAGTATCCTGTGAATTTTCTGGCTCTCCTAATCGTCGCCCTCTTCTCTCAGGATTTCTTCTTTGCTCTTCTGCAACTAATTCTGCTATCAAAGGATTCTCAAGAATTTCTTCAACAGAAGGTCGATGGTAATCCTGGGGGAAAAAATATCCAGTGTCAAAGACTACATAACAGAACAGTTGTCCTAAGACAGCAGTTATAATAAAAGGGCAAATGTATATATATATGTATCTCCAAGACAAAGAAAGGACTCCTTTATGGCTAGGTCTTAAACACATGGAAAAATAAGTTCGCTGGTGGTTTTAATTCATGAGGTACTGGGTCCACAGATAATGTAGACTTTAACTTTTTCTTCTTTCTAAGAAGGCTTAATCCCTGAAGAACTCTGGCATATCTTGGTAGCATTGCTAACGTCTGTGTTAGGTGAAGTACTGTCCTTGCGTCTCTGAATTACACTAAGCAGGATATTCTCTCATTGACCCTCAATCCTGTTACACCCCCTATATCCTGTGGTCGTACAGCATTTCCCTTCCTTTGTTACATCAGCCAGATCCCCAGAATATCTCCCTCCCCATTCTGTGGCCAGAGTATTTCCACACAATCTCTTTATTCAAGTTATTTTTCCTCGACTCCTTTTGCCCCTTCCCTTACTACCTGCCACGGTGAGGTAGGCTACGACAAGGGGAACTGAGGATTTCAATTCTTTTTGCAATCTTTCCTTGCTACCAACCATCTGTTAGCATAGCAGAAAGGGAGAAGAAATAAAGCGCAGAAGGTAGGCCAGCAAGGATGTGCAATTTGCCAGATTTACATATGTTTTCACTTGTGTTAACAGAGTATATTTAGCTAAGAAAGTATATTTAATGTTTCTTCAGTTTCCATTGCTCTACAAGAGAGAATATATACTCTAACATTTAACTGAGAGCTAGAAACAGACAATATATAATCTTATAATCTTTACCTTTAAATTTAACATCCTTGTAATAATATCATTCAATTCATCTGAGTAACGGTATGGAATTCGCCTAAATTTGCCTTCTCTGATCTTCCCAGCTAGTTCTTTCTGGTTAAAAGCTGTAAATGGAGGCCTGGGATTTAAAAAAAAGAAATTTTCAAAATATAAAAATGAAAATACATAATAGGAACTAAATCAAAAGCACAGTTTAAGGTTCAGTTTGTACTTATGTTTTTACTTCTGGGATATTCCTCTATAGCCAAATTTCCCAACCTTGGCACTATTGACATTTGGGGTCAAGTAATTCTTTGTTATGACAGTCTGTCATGCTCATTGTAAGATAATTTGCAGCCTCCCTGACCTTTATCCTCCAGATCAGGAGTCCCCAACCCCTAGGCCACAGACTGGTACCAGTTTGTGGCCTGTTAAGAACTGGGCCACACAGCAGGAGGTGAGTGGTGAGCAAGCAAGCAAAGCTTCATCTGTATTTACAATCACTTCCCATCACTTGCATTACTGTCTGAGGTTCGCCTCTTGTCACATTATCAACAGCATTAGATTCTCATAGGAGTGTGAACCCTAACGTGAACTATGCATGTGAGAGCTAAGTTGCATACTCCTTATGAGAATCTAATGCCTGATGATCTGAGGTGGCATCATGGCATGATGCTAGCACTGGGGAACTGCTGTAAATACCAATAACATTAGCAGTGAGGCTTGACTACAGAGAGACCATAATAAATCAATTGCTTGCAGACTCATATCAAAACCCTATCAGTGAGTGGCAAGTGAGTTGATATACTTCAGTTGTATAGCTACATCTGGTGGCAGGCTTTAAGTCAGCATCCAACACTTATTTTAGTCCACACGTGGCCAGCCCATTATTTTATTTACCATTTCTGTTCATGCCTTTTTTTAACGGCAAATTGTATAATTATTTCATTATATATTACAATGTAATAATAATAGAAATAAGGTGCACAATAAATGTGCTTGAGTCATCTTTAAACCATCTCCCCACACTGGTCTGGGGAAAAATTGTCCCTGATGCCAAAGAGGTTGGGGACTGCTGCTCTAGAGGCAGGAGCACTCCCCATTTGTGACAACCAGAAATGTCTCCAGACATTGTCAAATGCCCTATAAGGTAGAACTGCTTTCCCTATTCCAGATTGAGAACTATTGCTCTTTAGAATAGATTGGAAGGGGGGGATGAAAATAAGAAAAAAGGGAAAGAACTGGAGCTCTTTCCTGTTCTCCAGATCACCAGACCTCTCCCTTGGCCTTTGTTTCATTTCTCCCATATCCTTATGGTAGTTTTACCTTACCTGCCTGACCTATGTGCTCTCTCTTGAGCTTATGTCAGTCTAGGAAAGCACCTAGTCAGTCAAGAAACTTGAACAGTCAAGACCCATCCTCCAGGGTTATAGTTTTAATTTGTAAATAGTTTATTTTAATATGTCCATCTACCTTAATTTTAACCCAAGGTATAATTCTCTCAGATTTGAATATGCTTTCCATTAGCAAAATACTCAAAAAGCAAATCGAGTGAGAGGTAACAAACCTTAGACTAGGAATCTCCTTCATCATACTTACATTAATGCACACAACTCATACAGCAAACAACCCAGTGACCAGATATCTGACTTCTCATTGTAGGACATGCGATTCATTTGTTCCTAAATGGGGAAAAAGGTAAGAAAGTGAAAGGTGTTAAGAGTTTATTTTGTTTAGAAACTTAATAGAACTTATAAATTATCCCAGAGACAAAAATGGAACCTCAAAGCTTTTAGCCTATATTTTATTTTCAAATTTATAGTGGAAAAAAGGCAATGATCTTGTTCCAATATAATTTGTCATATGTGAGTCATTCACTTATTTTTTATTCACAAACAGAAGTTCTTACTATAGGCTAGGCACAGATAATTCAAAGGTGAATATGAGAGACCTCTACCCAAGACATTCATAATCTAGAAACACCATTTTAAAAGACCCAGAGAAAATTCCAGAATAATCAAAATACATATCTAGCCAACATGTAAATGGACACAGGCGTATATCACTAACAATTATCCATTTATATATTTTTTTCTTTGAGTCGGAGTCTCACTCTGTCACCCAGGCTAGAGTGCAGTGGCACGTTTCTAGCCACCACGGCATCAACCAACTGGGCTCAGGCAATCCTTCGGCCTCAGCTTTCCAACTAGCTGGACTCACAGGCGCACACCACTACACCCAGCTAATCACTTTGATTTACTGTAGAGATGAGGTTTTGCCAAGTTGCCCAGGCTGGTCTGGAACCCATGGGCTCAGGCAATCCTCTCGCCTCTGCCTCCCAAAGTGCTGGGATTATAGCTTGTCATTGCACCTATATATTTTTTTAGTCCACTGTATAAATCACAGCAGTAACTAATATTATTACCTATTTTAATTGTTTGCCTTTTTTCCACACCTGCAGTAACAAAAGTCTACCAAAGCTCTTATTAACAACAGAAGGAACAGAGAAAAGTACCAACAAAATCTCCAGGAGGCTGTAGTATTTTCAAGTCCAAATGGTGAGTTTGATGCTACTTTTTAACAATGTCTCAGGGAAGCTGAACCTATCTAGTTACAAGGAGGAGGGAAAAGGAACAAAAGAATTGCACAGGTTTCACGTTTATTAAGAACCACTTCTGGATAATTTTCCTTAATGCTAAAAGCTTTCTATTTGGAATCTGATACAGTGAGAAAATGTCACTATTCCGGCCATGTCTAATTCTAGTAAAAAACCAAAATCATTAATTTGCAAAGTTTTATACTATAGTAAATGAGGTGTGTTTACATAATAAATATTTGGAAAATCCTAGAAATGTGACTACTAAGATACTAATAAATATTTCTCCATCTTTATCTGTTCAGATTTCATATACGAACACATTGGTGCTATCACTATTCACTCAAATTTTAAAAAAAACCCTGCAATTAATTTTATGAGCTACAGTTCAAGAAAATAACCAAAAAGGAAGAAAGAATAATTCATACAAAGACGTGCAGAACAGTGCTCCTTAGAATAGTGAGAAATTTTAGAAATAAAATATCCAGCAATAGAGGCAATGGGTAAGTAAAGTGGGTGGACTCTGCAGAGGAATTATTTCAAGAAAAAGGCAACAAAAAAGAATAAGTACAAAAAGTTAACATTGTAAAAACATGTTATCTAAAGTGAGCAAGTTTCCTGAGCCCTGAATATGCATGCACAGGAATCATCTAGGGAGTCGATTAACATGCAAGTCCAAAATAAAAAGTGGGGGGGGGAGCAAACCTACCCAGAAATCCAAATTCAGTGGATTGAGCCTTGGAGCCTAGCCTAGAATTCCACATTTTAAAAAACCACTCCAGGCCAGGTTCAGTGGCTCACGCTGTAACCCCAGCACTTTGGGAGGCCAAGACGAGTGGACTGCCTGAGCCCATGGGTTCGAGACCAGCCTAGACAACTTGGTGAGACCTTATCTCTACAATAAATAAAAAATTAGCTGGGTGTGGCAGCATACGCCTGTAGTTCCGGCTACTTGGAAGGCTGAGGCAGAAGGATCGTCGGAGCCCAGCAGGATGACACTAGGGTGGCTGTGAGCGTGCCACTGCACTCCAGCCTGGGCGACAGAAATAACAACTCAAAAAAAAAAACAAACACTCCAAGTTAGTTTGATGCAGATGACCAGTACCTATTTTGGGAATACTGATTTTGAAGACAGAAACAAAACTAGTTTCAGCTTTGTAATCCCAGAGTTTAGCGCATGATAGTCATTCATTAAAAGCTTGAATCGCTGATACAGTTTACTGGTCTGGTGGCTCATGTGGAAAAATATAAACGTAAAATGAAGTAGTGCTATTAATTCTTGGCTACTAGAGAATAGTAAACAAACAACTCAATTTCCCTGCTCAGACAACCCATAGTTGCTTATCATTAAGAAGTTTAAAAAAGAATCTAAATCCTGAAATACTTACAGGAGACATGTAATAAGGTGTCCCAACAAATGTTTTTGCAAAACTTGTATCATGGTTTAATATTCTAGCTAGCCCAAAGTCTCCAAGCTTGACATTTTGCTTGCCATCCAGGAAAACATTCGCTGGTTTCAGGTCCCGATGCAGTACAGTATGACCACCATCACTTCGCCTGTGACATTCTTTAAGGGCCAGAGTCAACTGAGTCATCACTCGAAGAACAAACTCTTCATCTAAGTATTGTCTGAAACCAAAAGTTATACAGCACATAACTTCCAAATAAAATAACTACAAAGATGGGATAATGTAAATTATCTAATGTGCAAATAGGGAAATAAGTTATTCTTTCGATACAAAATAAATCAAGAATTTCCTAAAGTACTGTGGACTTACCAAATACAAGTACACTCTTCCATATCACTGAGTACTTAGTACCTGATCCTAAAACAAGATGCTTAACAGAAATGAAACCAGACCCATTTTCAGCTTACATTTAAAAGATTATATTTACCTTTCCTTGGTTCCTTTTGTAATTACACTAGCCAGATCCCCTCCTTCACAATATTCCATCACAATGTACAGCGTTGTGTTGGTTCGATCAATAATTCGATCATAGTAACGAACGATGTTTGGATGTTTCAGTTCACGAAGCAAATTTACTTCAGAAACAAGCATCTGTTTCTCAACTTCTGTCATGGAGCCATAGTCAAGTTCTTTCCAAACTAATATCTGAAATAAGAATTTCCTAGTTATGAATGAACTTGTTATGCTCAAAAAAGAATGAAAAATTACCTTCCTTTTACATATATCCTACAATCAAGATCCTTATAATCTAATTTAGCTCAGTAAACTTCAGGAGCCCCAAGTTTACTTCCATAATCTTTTAAACAGTACACGATGCTCCGGGGCAAAGAGGAGGATGAGGCACAGAAGCCTCCCTCAGTCCATTCCCCTCAGTTGCTTAGTGGGAGGTTGGCAAAAAAGGTACTCTGGTCAAAACTGGGGTAGAGGTGCTCAAAGTCCCTGACCATTTCAACCGGTCAAGCTTTCCCAGGATGAGACCTTAGTAAGGGATCCCTCCATCAGTAGCCAGGCATTCTCTCCAATGTTTCTTTCTGTAGGAGATCTACCTACACACATTGGGAAATGTGAATCCAATAATTCGCATAATGGATATTTGAAGACACTTCCGACTACAAATACAAGGCTTCGGCCTCTAGAGGTTCTGCCCCTTTCTAAGAGAACCATTCTTTCCTAACAACAGCTCAAGAGTTTGCTACCCGTCGCCAGCGGAAGGCCTCCTCAGCAAGTCAAAGCAGGAGAGAGGAATTTGGAGAGAAATGGGAAAAGGTGGGGGGAAAAAATATCGAAGACGTGGTCTCCCATCCTTTAAGCGACACAGGGGAAACGGAAGAGTCTTCCAGGCACCCAGTCCCCCAGGCCCCTCGGTTCCCTTTGGTGCGCTCGCCCCCGGGCTGACGAAACCTAAGCAGGGGCGGGCACAGGGAAGAGGCCCGCGCTCACCTTGCCGTCACTCTTCCTCCGGATCTTCTGGCAGCGGCCAAAGGAGCCTGTGCCAATGGTATACAGCACTGCATAGTCCTCCGCCCGGGACGGCATGGCCGGACTCGCCGCCGGACTCGCACTGCCTCCCGCTGGTGGCGCCTCAGGACACCCGCCACACACCCAGAGAGCCCCTCAAGCCGCACTGACCGGCCACCTTGGCCTTCCTTCCCGTTTAACCGTCGCGGGGCTCGGCCTAGTAGCCTATTGGCAGGTGGCGAGCTCGCTTCGCCCTCTTATTGGCTAGGAAGACCACAACAACACCCTAAGCATCTTGGGAAAAGTTGTCGCTAGGCAACCGCGTCAGCGTCGGGGTCGGCGTCGGCTTCCAGCCTCTAGGCACAAGGAGGCGGAGCTAAAGCAAAGAGCGAGTGGGAGGAGAGAAGCGGCAACCGGCAGGTTGCGACAGCTCTGGATCCCTCCGGCTAAGGTCGCCAAGGTAACCGAGTTCCGGGGACTTTTCCTCAGACTCTTTAGCACACCACTTCAACTACCTCCCTCCTGTCCTTTGCACTCTAACCCCTCACACTACCCATCCTCTTCTCTCAGGTTCGATTCCCTGAAGCTGGGTAGGGTCGCGCGGAAGACCTGGTGAGTGCTGAGTACACGGCGGGCTCGGTGGTTCTGCCTGTAATCCCAGCTCTTTGGGAGGCGGAGGCGAGTGAATTGCCTGAGCTTAGGGGTTCGAGACCAGCCCGGGCAGCTTGGCGAGACCTCATCAAAAAAAAAGAGCTGGGTATGGTAACACACGCCTGTAGTTCCAACTACTTGGAAGTCTGAAGTGGAAGGATTGCCTGAACCCTGCCAATCGAGGTTTTGGTGACCATGAGTGTTTCACTGCACTCCAGCCTGGGCAACAGAGTGAGACTCCAACTCAGAAAAAAAATTAGTTGACAATACTTCATAATTAACTGATAATCGTTGAACATAGAACCTGGAAGGTGGTACCTATAGAGACCTAGAAAAAACTTAGCTTATTCTTAGTTTAGTCTTTTTGTCTCAGCATAACCATTAGAAAGCGTTCAGACATTCTATCTACTACAGGAGAAGCAGCAGCCTATCCCATCCCCCCTCAGCAAATCTCCATCAGATGCAAGACCAGGACAGCCCAACCTTTCAATTCATGGTTTAGCATAATAATCTCTAGTAAACTTTTAGGTTCCTTGTCAAGGCCAAAGATCATAGATCATCCTTTGGCTGGCCAAGGTCATAAAAGTAATAATTGACCAACTTTGGTCAAGGAGTTTGTAAATTGCAAATGTCTAACAAGTCTCTTGCAGGAAATATGCCCCCCCCCAGAGTTAACCTAATCAGCCCTTTGTGACCTATGTGGCACAAATAAACCCCACCATGGCAGCAATCATGTGACTAACCCACCTATCTGCCTGCTGTCCATCACCTAACATCAGTACCTGTGCCTGCCTGCCCCTTTGTGATAACGTGGAGCAGACCACCACCCAATCACCTTAATAACCTCCCCCACCTAGAGGAATGGTTAAAAGGTCTCAACCACAAGCAACCAGCAGCCATTGCCTTGCTAGATTCTGGTGTGGCCATGTGCTCTTTGAGCTATGAGTGTCACCATCCTTCCTGGCTTTGGTCCCCTCCCCCACCTTGGGGAGGTGAAACTTCTCTCTCCCTTCTCTTTCGCTCTCTAATTTACTTTTAAATAAACTTTTCTTTTCTTGCTTCTTTGTGTGTTGCAATTCTTTGCATTACTTGGATCTCTGGGTTACTGGTGCTGCACCTCTCCTCGCCTCTCCATCCAGCCACCTTCACCCTATCCATACCCTAACAGACCCTTTTGGGGACCTACACAAACCAACATTTTCAGCTTACCCATCCAAATGTTTCCTTGGGAGAGGGTACCTAGAGGCTGTCATCCAGGGTTTATTGGAGGAATAACCAGGAAGCTAATAACTTGGTAGTGCATAAATAGGTCACTTTTCTTTAAATATCTGTTCAGCATGGGATTGAAAGGAACTAAGGAATTTATTACATGCACTGAACATAACATAAGGTAATTGGAATTGCCAGCCAGGAGAATTTTAAAATTAACATTCAAGGGCATTGTCTTATCTCAAAGGAACAGTACCAATTTAGGTTCCAAAGTTATGTAAGGTGCTACAAGTGGCTGAGTTAATTGGATGGATTTTGTGTTTTAGTGCCTCTTACTGATTGATATCCATGGAGCTTGCTATGGTTTGAGTGTATCATCCAGAGTTTATGTGTTAGAAACTTAATCTCCAGTGCAACAGCATTGAGAGGTGGGACCTGGGACTCTTTAATGGGTAATTAGGTCACGAGGACTATGCCTACATGAGTGAATTAATGTCTTTACTGCAGGAGTGAGTTCGTTACAAAAGCGAGTTCAACCTTCTCTTGCTGCTTCTCCCACCAGGTCTTTCACCATTTTATGACCCAGCAAAAAGGTCATTGTAAGATGCTGCCCCTCTATCTTGGACTGCCCAGTCTCCAAAACTATGAGCCAAATAAACTTCTATTGTTTATAAATTACCCAGTGTGGTATTCTGTTATAGTAACACAAAACTGCCTAAGTCAGCTCTTTGACTATCCTGACCCAAATCCAGTCTGGCACCTTCTCTCTGGCCTCTCTTCTGTCTTGACCTTTGTTGCAAACCCAGCACACTTTCTCAGCTCCTCACCACCACTGCTGTCTTTGTACCTGTTATTGCATTTGTTGGGAATACTGTCCACCCCATTCCCTAACCCACTCAATTATGTCTGTCCAGGGAACACAACTTATCCTTCAAGATTCAATTCCAACTTTACTCTGAAGCCTCTCTAGCACACTTGGACAGTCAGTCTTCTATCTACAGTGTTCACAGACCACTTTGTACATAAATCAACACTTAACCTATTACTATCATTACTGGTTTACATGGTCCTTACAGTAACTGAACTCCAAGCTCCCTGTAGTTAGCGTAAGTTCTGTTCTAGAGCAAGCATATAGTAAAGCTTAATTAAATAAAAAATCTGAGAAATCCACTTATTAATCATTATGCAGGGGCTTGGAGTGTGCCCTCAAGGACTCTATTTTGAAATGCCCCAGCGCTGTGGCAGAGACTAAATATCTGGGAAGGTGCCATCTCAGGAGTATGAAGAATAGCTCCCAAGAACGTGTTCATTCAACAAATATTTATTGAGCACTTGCTATGGACAATCATAGATATTGATATGCTAGATGTGCATTTTTTAAAAGGTTATGATAAGGAAAAGAGCAGCTTAGGCATGGCATGACAAATCATAATAAGTGGCCAGTTAGCCCACATCATTGTGGGAGGTGGGCAGAACAGTCAAGCAGAGACCACTAGACTAGAAACAGACACTGGGGGCTGAGGAGCATATGGGAGTCAATCAAGGACAGGTTACAGGAAACACCCTTCCCTTATTCATATTCCATCCAATCTTTAGGCCTCAGCTCATGCCCAAATTCTTCTCTTAAATTTTACCTGATGGACTTCAACACACTGTGGTCTCCTAACTACTCCCAAGTGTAATTGACTGTGTCCTTTTCTCATTTAGACATATGCTAGGCTCTATTACAAGCTTCTCATGTGCATCTGTCTTGTTTGTCCTATTAAATAGAAAATTCGTCTTCCAACAAATATAAATTGAGGCCCAGCCAGGTGCCAGATGCTAAGAATACAACAGTGAGTAGGACTGGCCTACAGCCTGGGAGGTGGGGGAGATAGATGTAATGTAAGTACCAGAGAAATTCAATCAGGACAAGGGGAGAATTAAGAAGAAAACAAAGAACTGAGATGATTACATTTAAAGAGAGAACTGCTGGGCATGATGGCTCACGCCTATAATCCCAGCATTGGGAGGCTGAGGTGAGAAGATTGCCTGAGCCCACGGGTTTAGGCCAGCCTGGGCAACTTGCTGAGACCTCATCTCTACAATAAATCAAAAACTTAGCTGGACAGGGTGGTACGTGCCTGTAGTTCCAGCTACTTGGAAGACTGAAACAGAAGGATCAACTGAGCTCGGCAGATTGAGGCTGTGATGGCCGTGAGCATGCCACTGCATGGCAGCCTGGGCGGCAGAGTGAGACTCCAACTCAAAAACAAACAAACAAACAAATAAATAGAGAACTTAGAAGAGCAGCTCCATGAGAGTGGGCCAACCCTTAGATTTCTCTGTAACCACTCTCCCATGCCCACAGTCTAAGTCTTCACACTTTTCTTGCTAAGTGTCAGTTTTCCTTTACATTTGGTGAAATCTCAAATAAGAGAGCATCTATACTATGTGTTTCTACCACAGGTGCCGAATAGGTGTCCCCAGAGACACAGAATAGTTTTTTTAAAAAGGTACTTGGAAGGTTAATGAACAACTCAAACTTAACATGTTCATAATCAAGCTCCTTATCTTATCCCGAATTTGTTCTCTCTCTGTCTTCTTGGTCTTAGATAACTAATGCATCTGATTTTAATGTTTGCTTTATTCTCTGCAATATTCCCAGCACTGAAAGAGTACCTGGAACATAGAGGACACTCAACATTTGTATATTGAATGAATGAATGAAAAACAGCCATGGCTTGTGTCCTCACCTTCCCTTTCTACATTACATTAAAGACCCACTAGAGGGCTGCACATCACTGTGTAACAAACAAGGAACCAGTATATCAGCACTAGTACACCTGCAGAGGCCTGTCCTTATAGGCAGACCCCAAGATTTACATATTGGGAATTTAAAATCAGATACAACACTGTGTACGAATCTTATCTCCACAATTACTTGGAGCAATTTGAAGTCAGGGATTATGGAAATTATTTAAAGTGATTAATAAAGATTTCTAGGAAGAAAAAAGGAGAAATTCTTTGGTTATAATAATTAGAAACTAAAAGATTTTTTTAAAGGTACATAACATAGTACGTGTTCAGTAAACACCCATGTTCTAAAAGAAAGAATAAGGTGTTATGCAGACTGTTCTTAATAGTGACACACCAGGTTGGGCTCGGTGGCTCAGCCTGTAATCCCAGGGCTTTGGGAGGCCAAGGTGAGTGGATTTCCTGAACCCGCGGGTTCGAGACCCGCCTGGGCAACTTGGAGAGACCTCATCTCTACAATAAATCAAAAATCAGCCGGGCGTGGTAGCACACGCCTGTAGTTCCAGCTACTTGGAAGGCTGAGGCGGAAGGATCGCTGGAGCCCAGCAGGTCGAGGCTGCAGTGGCCAGGAGCGGCCACTGCACTCCAGTCTGGGTGACAGAGTGAGACTTCAACTCAAAAAAAAAAAAAAAAAAAAAATAGTGACACACCACTTGATATAAATAGGACAAGATGCAGACTAAGACAGTTTGGGATTTAATGGCATGCAGCTGATGGAAGAATATGATGAAAATAAATTTATCTTTGAAAGCAAACAGTATTTAATTTCAGGCTCCACCACATTTTAACGAAGGATAGTTTCAAACTTGCACCCAAGGGTACAAGTTAGAGAAAAGCATATTTCTGTTCAGTGCCCAGCCTGTTCAATACAAGGATAAACTTTCAAACAAAGAAAGCCAGTCACAAATTTCACAGGGTTTTCATATTATTTATAAATTCAAGATTTTTTTAATCTCTAAGAATACTAATAATATAAATTGAATAAGAAGAATGGTGATCGTGGATGATGAGGCTTGCTAGAACCTGAACATTCGTGTCTTCCCCAAATTTATATGTTGAAACCTAACCCCCAAAGTGATAGCATTAAGAGGTGAGGTCTTTGGGAGTAGGTCATGAGGACTCCATCCTTAGGAATGGGATGAGCCCATTATAAAAGGGGCCTGAAGGAGCTTGTTTGCCCCTTCTGCCTTGAGAGGAGAACTAAATAGTACCATCTATGAGGGCTGGGACCTCATCAGACACTGAATCTGCCAGCATTTTGACATTGGACTTTTCAGTGTCCAGAAGTGTAAGTAATAAGTTTCTGTTATTTATAATTTACCCAGTCTAATGTATTTTGTAACAGAAGCCTGAAGGGCCTAAGACAAGGCCATAATGTGTTTTTAAGGGACATTAGGAGCTTTTAGAAAATACCCCTAGTTTTCCCATCAGGGGTCAGCACAGTGAAATTGTAGGAGCAGTGGGCTTGAATTCCAGGTACCCAGGCTCTTCTAATTTTATCTTAATGAGCTGTGTGACCTACAGAATCCATTTTACCTCTCTGGACCCCATAAAATGATATGTAAAGGCCCAGTGCAGTGATTATGCCTGTAATCCCAGCACTTTGGGAGGCCCAGGAGGATCACTTGAGCCCAGGAGTTCAAGACCAACCTGGAAAACATAGTGAAACCTCATCTCTAGAAATTTTTTTTTTTTTAATTACCTGGGCATGGTGACGTGCACCTATAGTCCCAGCTATTTGAGAGGCTGAGCCTGGAGGATTGCTTGAGCACAAAGGGTCAAGGCTGTGGTGAGCTGTGATTGTGCCACTGCACTCCAGCCTGGGTGACAGAGTGAGACCCCAACTCAATCAATCAGTGACCTTAAACAACTCTTCCTGATTTGATTGTTAAGAGTCTATTCCCTTTCACCAAAAAGTCATTGGTAAGACTTTTGAACTGCTGTCAGTTGGAAAACTGGACTGTTTAGTCCTTGGTCTGATCCTGGATGACAGTTTTTATTTAGTAGTTATGTCTGCATTAGGTCTTTCAACACCCCGTCCCTTTACTCTTTCACCAGCAACATTTATTGAGTGACAGGCATAGTGATAGGTGCTGGAGATAGAAAGATGAAATACCAGACCTTGACCTCAAAGAGGTCCCACTGGAAAGGAGGAACAGGTGTAAATCAGCTCTGTGTAGTATGATTCTTGCTCTGAAAGAGCTTTGCCTAAAACGTAAAGGAGAGGGACCAGACTCTGATGAGGACATCAGGATGTGCAGGTCAAGACAAATGTTCCCGAGGAGGTGACACTTGAGCCACATCTAAAGGAGGAGTTGAAATCAGGAGAAGGGGAACTGTGGGTGAAAGCATGGAGCCTGCAGTTTGGGCTGATAGACCAAAAAGAAATGTGGTTTGTTACTTGTGAGGCAGGTATTCAGGTGAGCAGGAAGACCCAAGAGCTGAGGCGGTCCTCTGAAGGTGATGGAGTTTCATCAGAAGCTTTGAGCAGACAATCATTACCAGAGATGTGCTCTAGAAAGACCTCTCTGGCAGAAAATGAATGTGGGGGCATAGGAATACACTGTGGGAGCTATGGAAGCAATCTGAGGAAATGACAGTAAGGCAATTGCTGTGGGAGTGAAGAGTCCAGAAATGTTTGGGAGGTAGATTAGGTGAGACATGGTGATCAACTGTACATAGGTTAAATAGAGAGAATTTCTGGTTTGAGTGACGGATGGTAGTAGTGTCTTTTAGAAAGAAAAAAAAAGGAGAGCCGGGCTCGGTGGCTCAGCCTGTAATCCCGCGCCTTGGGAGGCTGAGGTGAGTGGATTGCCTGAGCCCGCGGGCTCGAGACCCGCCTGGGCAACTTGGCGAGGCCTCATCTTTACAATAAATCAAAAAATTAGCTGGGCGTGGTAGCGCGCGCCTGTAGTTCCAGCTACTTGGAAGGCTGAGGCGGAAGGATCGCCGGAGTCCAGCAGGTCAAGGCTGCGGTGGCTGGGAGCGGCCACTGCACTCCAGTCTGGGCGACAGAGTAAGACTCCAACTCAAAAAAAAGAGAGAGATTCTTTGTTTATAATAGTCAACCATGGAAGGAAATGCTGGGGGTGGGTGATACTGAGTTCATGGAGCCCCAGTACCTATGGGGAACTGGCCAATAGGCAGTTGGATACAGAGTCTCAACAAAGTAATCTAGGCTGGAGACAGAGCTGGGAGTGAAGTAATAACAGAAGCCAGATGTGGGAATGAACGTGCCCAAGAAAGTGGCAGAGCAATAAGGGTGACAGGAAGGAGCTTGGAAGTTATTCTGTGCAGGAGGAGGAAGAAAAGTCAGCGAAGGAGACCAAGGAAAGTGACCAGAGGGGTGGGAGAGAATAAGAAAGTAACCATAGAGGAGATGGTTTCAAAAATGTGGGAGTGGTCCACAGAGCCGGAGGTTGCAGAAAGAGCAAATGAGATGAGGGCAGAAGGGGAAACACTGTATTTTGTCATTTGAAGAGTATAGTGACCTCCTTAAGAGTGGGGCAGAAGCTAGCCAGTAGGGCTAGCAGCAGGTCCAGATGGTGAGAGAGGGTTGACAGAGTGTGTGTGGACAGCCCTGGGCAGCCTGCCAGGGCAGCCACAGGCCCAGTCTTCCTGCCAGGCTGCACCTTGTTCCTGTGCACAGGAGAGCACATGTGCTGCCCTGGGGACCTCTCCCCCCATTGGCACCACTCACATGGCATCAGTCTGCAGCTGACTTCATGTTACCCTCATGACAGGTCACCCCATAGGATCACATGGCTCTCCACAGCCCACACCTTCCCTGGATCAGTCATCAGTGAGGGCCCTGGTGGGCTGCGCTACTGTGAAGGCGGTGACCACAGCCAATCTGAATGCAACCCAGCCCGGATCTAGATCAGCGGGTATCATCTCATTGTGTCTCACAACAGCCCAGGGGAATTTACCAGTGGGAAACTTGGCACAAAGACATTTAATATTTGACTCAGGGTGGCGAGTGGCAGATACAAACTGGAGGCCTGCCGGGATCCAAAGGGGCAGTGGGCGGCCGAGTGGGTGGTGTGGCATACATCTACTTAGTGTGAGGAGAGTTCAGGAGAAAGTCAGAGGAGGAACTTTTGTTTTGACTTAAGGGGACAGAACCAAAAGACTTAGGCACCAGCGTGGGCCTATTCCACAGTCAAGGCAGGTAATGAGCTCCCAGGATTCCACAACAAACTTGAGTCTGGATTCAGTCCAGAAGGAAGAGCTACACGCCCTTTTTTGTTGCTATCAGTGTTAGTCCCTTGATGAAGCCTGGCAGGAGAGCAATCTCAGCGCTGTTGCCTTTTTGATAGGGAGAACATTCCTGGACAGAAAGGAAAGCTGAAAGCTATAGCCTGTTCCCTCCAGTTCTCAGAACAGCTGCTTACTGAGCTCTCAGGCCAGACACTGGGTAAGCGTTATTGCGTCTCACAACAGCCCAGGGGAATTTACCAGTGGGAAACTTGAGGCATAAAGACATTTAATATTTGACTCAGGGTGGCAAGTGGCAGATAAAAACTAGGCCGAGCTCGGTGGCTCAGCCTGTAATCCTGCACTTTGGGAGGCCGAGGTGAGTGGATTGCCTGAGCCCGCGGGTTCGAGACCCACCTGGGCAACTTGGCGAGACCTCATCTCTACAATAAATCAAAAAATTAGCTGGGTATGGTAGCGCGCACCTGTAGTTCCAGCGCCTTGGAAGGTGGAGGCGGAAGGATCGCCAGAGTCCAGCAGGTCGAGGCTGCAGTGGCTGGGAGCGTGCCGCTGCACTCCAGTCTGGGCGACCGAGTGAGACTCCAACTCAAAAAAAAAAACAAAAACAAACTAGAAGACTGCTGGGATCCAAAATCTTGAAATGGAGAGCTATTTGGCTTACTAGTTTAGTGTCAAGAGGGTTTAAACAAACACCAACAACAACCCAATTTCCAGTTCTATTGTAATAGTGTGCCATGAGGCCTGGCACCTATCCTCTAACTGGGCTTCGTCATCCCTGCTGGACCCCAGAGAGCTCACCTACTGCAGCAGTGTGGCATGCTGAGAGGCCATGTGATGGTGCAGGGGTTCTGAGCCCCTGTCCTGAGTCCTAAGACTTGTGCACACTCAAGCGGGGTGAGATTGAGGGCAGTTACCTATACTCCCTCCCCCTGACCAAGTCCCAGATACTCCCCTGTGAAATGGGGGAAATAATGCCTACCTCACAAGGTTTCAGTGAAGGTTGAATAAAATAAGGCATGTAGTGTCTTACCTGCTTAGATGCCTCAGACACAACAGCTATTATGATTTTTAGTATAATTCTTTTAGGGTGGGGGGATGTTGGGATTCTTAGAGAAAAATACAACACCCCAGACTTTCTGCTGACCACCAAGGCACCATGATGGGTATTTTAGGTAACCTCCAGCAAGATCACCCAGACAGTATTTCTGAGGGCAAACACTTCCCCAGCTGGCCTGGCTTGTTCACCTGGCTTCTGCTTTGCTTGCCCCCACATGGCATCCTGCCCTGGGAGGATTCTCAAATCTGCATTCAAGGGCATTCAAGTGTATAACTGAGCTGTCCTGTCAGTTCAAGACAAGGGAAGCAAGGCTCAGGCATGGGTGTTCTCGGGGTGATTTTAAATCTCTTTCCCACACTGTTAAGCAGATGCAAACTGCTCCCAAGTGCCCACTACCCTTCTGCTTCTGTCTCCCTCTCCCTCTCTCCTCCTCTCCTTCTCTCCTTTCCTCCTTCCCTCCTTCTTTCCTTCCCTCTCTCTCTCCCCATCAGCTACTTGTCCAGGGTAGAGAGGCAGCTAAGGAGAGGAAAGGCACTAGTCCGTGGCCTCTGGACCTAATTCCTTCCCTCACAGGCCTCAAGTTCCAGAACTGACCTCACTTAGATCTGAGACATGATGCAGAGACCTCCCTCTTCCTCTCTTCTTTTTCAGGAAACATCTGGAAACTCCTCAAGGGATATCTACCACATGGCCTCTAGGGAACATTAGACTTTTGCATATTCTTCCAAAGTTCTTTGTTGGATATTATGAGACGTGCAGATATATCTTACTCCCAAATACATTGCTTGAACCCAAAGCACAATGAAATCAGAACCGACCACACAGTGTAATTTGGGAAAGGGGATTATTTGTGACAGAAACCACTCATCGCTTTTGTAAAAGTATTTGCTATGGATTGCTGTAAATACCAGTCTTGTAGAGTGCCCTTGAAACATATTTTAAATGAGAAGCTATTCTTGGCACTTCCATTTTTCTGGAGGAACTTCGTGGTACACAGGAGGTCTTGGGGACTGGCAAGCAAACTCTACAGGCTCATGCCAGGCAGTGGCTCCCTCAGGTTGCCTCCCTCATGCTTCCCTCACTCCAGGCAGCTGTGGAGGGCTGGAGATTCTGGTGACTGAGGCCACACTTGCACCTGGTGAGGCCAGTGTGGCCCACAGTGCCAGCCACGATCGAAGCACCCACTTACACGTGCCAGGCCCTGTGCTGCTTGTTCTTCTGCTTTGCTCATCACCAGTTACCACATCCCCAGCTCTGGCATGTTGGTCTATTCCCATTTTCTGAGAAAGGAAACCGAAAATCCTAGTAGTTAAGCCTCGAGCCTCAGGTCACCATTACCACTTATCTGAAAAAGAGAAAGCCCAAATGCTCCCACTCACCCTATTAATTCTGAGGTCTGGCTCACTAATCTCTGAGAAAGCCCACCTCCAGACCACCCAGAAGCCATAAGACTCCTGCAGGGGGCTCTGGTCAAACCTAAGGCCTGCGGGGAGACCAGTCTGGGGTCGCCTGAGTCTTGCTCATACTGAATGGCCACACGCTGTGGGTGGGTTGTGTGTGCACACATGTGTTTGTGCACACAGAGAGAAGGGCTGCAGGTGGGGACCAGGGTCGTTTTTTCAAACAGAAAAGCTACAACTTCCCCATAGCTTGGCTTGTGGATTGGACCCTCACCACAGAAAAAAGGAAGCCAGACAAAACCCAAAAAGCGACCACAGCAAGCAGTGACCCTGCAGGGAGCCAGTGTGGACTTCCCATGAGAGATGGAACTCTCTGTACTATCTTCACAGCTCTTTATAAAACGAAAACTCTTCAAAAATAAAGCACTTGTTACAAACAAACCTGGCACGGTGGCTCACGCCTGTAATCCCAACACTTTGGGAGGTGGAGGCAAAAGGATTGCCTGAGCCCAGGAATACGAGACCAGCCTGGGCAACTTGGTGAGACCTTGTCTCTCCAATCAATCAATCAATCAATCAAATTAACCAGGCACTGTGGTGGGCGCCTGTAGTTGGGAGGCTGAGGCAGAAGGATCTCCTGAGCTCAGCAGGTCGACGTTGCAGTAGCCATGAGTGTGCCGCTGCACTCCAGCTTGGGTAACAGAGTGAGACTCCAACTCAAAAAATAATAATAATAATAGCCTTACACCTGTGATCCCAGCTACTTGGGAGGCTGAGGTGGGAGGACAAAGACCAGTCTGGGCAAAAACAAAAGAGTTGACTGATCTTTAGTCTCTGTGAACTAAGAATTTTGCTCTCTGTCAAACTAGTTTCTAGCACAAGTGGTTTGGCATATCTTGGAACTTCCCGTTGCTAACTGTGCAACTGGTCCCTTAGAGGGGACCCATGGGGCTCCTGCTGACGACCCTCCTCCTGCAGCCTGAGAGATGTGTCAGTAGCGATAAAGTGACTACTGTTCTGGGGCCATGGACTGTGCCAGCAAAGACACAGCAGTCCTGAGGAGGAGGTGTTATTGCTGTCTCTGTCTTACAGATGAGGAAACCAAGGCTCTAGAAGGCAAGCAAATGCCAAAGCCAGACTTGAACTCAGTTCTACCTAAATTCAAAGTTAAAATCTTAACCACTGCTAAGGAAGTAAAGCTGCACTTATTCTAATATAGTTTATAATTAAGAAGCCTCCCTCTATCCCGTCCCAGAGGGTACAGCTTATTACCACATCTCAGGATTCTGTAGACTCAGGGAACCCACATACTCCAAGTTCTAGGAATCAAACCCATAGGCCAACCCATGGCTGAGCTCCAGAATATACTGTGTGTGCCTTTGTTGTGAAGTGTGTTCTCAGAGCAGCCATGAGGCTTTCCCAGACTTACGTATTGGTGAGGTCCTGTGTCTCCAGGGCTGCCAGAGCCCTCATGCCTAACCATCCCTGAGGGAAAGAGGACAAGCACGGGCAGGTAGATACTCCCTTCCTACCCAGGTCACTTGGCACATGACAGGGCAGAGGCAGGACCAGATCCAGACCAGGGCTGCAGCTGCCAGGTGAGGCCATTATACCATTGTGACATTCTCTAGAAGATTTAATACAAATACACCAGCACATGCTTGGATACAATTTGGTTTTTTTGAGTTGGAGTCTCACTCTGTTGCCCAGACTGGAGTGCAGTGGCATGCTCTTGGCCACTGCAGCCTCGACCTGCTGGGCTCCAGCGATCCTTCCACCTCAGACTTCCAAGGAGCTGGAACTACAGGCGCGCGCTACCACGCCCGGCTAATTTTTTTGATTTATTGTAGAGATGAGGTCTCACCAAGTTGCCCAGGCTGGCCTAGAACCCATGGGTTCAGGCAACCCTCTCACCTTGGCCTCTCAAAGTGCTGGGATTATAGACATGAGCCATGGTGCCCAGCCACAGTTTTTTAAATATAATTCATTTTAATAGTTTCAGGGATACAAATGATGTCTGATTACATGGCTGCTTTGTATAGTGGTAAGAAGTCTGGGCTTTAAGTGTACTTGTCACTCCTATTAGGGTACATTGTTTTTGTTTGCTTTGTGTCAAAGTCTCACTCTATCACCCAGGCCGGACTGCAGTGGCACAATCACGGTTCACTGCAACCTCAACCTCCTGGTCTCAGGTGATCCTTTTCTGCCTTAGCCTCCTGAGCAGCTGGGACTACAGATATGTACCACCACACCTGGCTAATGGACATTTAGACTGATTCCACATCTTTGCCGCTATAAACATGCAGATGCAGGTGTCCTTTTTGTATAACACCCTCTCTTCCTTTGAGTAGATACCAAGTAGTGGGATTGCTGGGTGGAATGATAAATCTATTTTTAGTTCTTTGAGAAATCTTCATGCTTATTTCCAAAGATGTACTAATTTACATTCCCACCAATGTGTATAAGCGTTCCCTTTTCGCCTTATCCACACCAATATCTATTTTTGTGTGTGTGTGAACGTGATGTTCTTGGTCTGGTGGGTTCCGACTACTCAGATGAAATGGCTTCAGGTGAAATCAACACTAACCAAAGTGGCTTGCGTAGGAGGGAGTCCCTACCTTCATCCTGATGCATCTCAGAGCTCAGCTCTCAAGAAGCCCACTTCATCGTGACCGTGATTTGATCTGCGTTTCCTTGGTGCTCTCTAAAAGTACTTTTTCTACACTAGATAGATGTATAACACCTTGTTTGTTCCTTTGTAAGCATTCTTGAGCCTTTTTCAGATGTCTGTTTCAAGACTTCACTTTGACTGATCATACTGGTCATGGCTGTGCACAGGGTGACCAAGAATCCTGTTTGTCTGGGACCGTCCCCGGTGTCAAACTGAAAGTTTCTTGTCCCAGGAAACCCCTCAGCCCCAGACAAACCAGGATGGCTGGTCGCTTTAGCTATGGAACCTCCTTTCTGGAAGCACCCCGATCTGATGATAGCTGGCAGTGTTGCAAGTGGTTAGACCCTCGCGTGTGTTCAGGGTGGAGCAACCATGCATCCCTGGGAGCTTGTTGGAAAGGCAGACTCTAGCCGGGCACGGTGGCTCAAGCCTGTAATCCCAGCACTTTGGGAGGCTGAGGTGAGAGGATTGCCTGAGCCCAGGGGTCTGAGACCAGCCCGGGCAACCTGGCAAGACCTCGTCTCTACGATAAATCAAAAATTAGCCAGGCATGGTGGTGCATGCCTGTAGTTCCAGTTACTTGGAAGACCGAGGTGGAAGGATTGCCTGAGCCCAGCAGTTCAAGGCTGCAGTGGCCTGATCATGCCGCTGCACTCCAGCAGTGACAGAGTGAGACTCCAATTTAAAAAAAGGCAGACTTTCTGGCCCACCCCCAACCTCCTAATCAGAATCTGCTCTTTAGCACAGTCCCCGGGGGCTCCCATGCTTGTTAAAATAGAGAGCAGCTACTGTAGGGGGTGACTTCCTGCTGGGAAATATAATGTGGACGTCTGCTTTTGAGATACACTTGCAGGGGAGTCTCCCATTTGAACTTAGCCCAAAGCTTTTGGGAAACCACTAAAGCACTAGACCAATCTGAAACCTTCTCAAGTGAGCAGTGACAGGGGAAGGCTGCAGGTTTGTTGGTAGAGCCACCAGGCCAACCTTCTCTCTGAGAATACAAGGGAAAGGAAAAGTTAGAGGAACAGCCTCAAACCTCCTCTGATTTATATATTTATATTTTGAAAGACACATGATTTGCAAATGTTGACTCCTTGACTATTATTAGCAAGAAGTTATTTGTGACATGTCATCTCTGATCTCAAATCTCAATCCCCTGCAGTTCTCAACTTGGGTGTTGATCAGAAGCCCCATATAACTTTTTTTTTTGCTTTTGAGTGAGAGTCTCACTCTGTTGCCCAGGCTGGAGTGCAGTGGCACGTTCACAGCCACCACAGCCTCAACCTGCTGGGCTTGGGTGAGTCTTCCGCCTCAGCCTTCCAATTAGCTGGAACTACAGGCGTGCACCACCACACCGAGCTAATTTTTTGATTTACTGTGATCAGTAAACTCACCAAGTTGCCCAGGCTGGTCTTGAACCCCTGGACTCAGGCAATCTTCTTGCCTCCGCCTCTCAAAGTGCTGGGATTACAGGCGTGAGCCACTGCACCTGGCAGCCTTATTATTATTTTTTTTCAGAAAGCCTGAGCCACACCTGGGGCCTCCTGATTTGAGGGCTCTGGTTGGGGTCCAGGTTTCTGAATTTTAGGGATGTTCCCCAGGTGGTTCTGAGGGGCACCCAGGGACAAGACCCTCAGTAGAGGATCCTGCGCCCTGCTCAGCCCTGCCTTCTCCCTGTTGCCAGATGGGGGCGCCCTCTCCCTCTTGACACTGAAGGAGAGCAAGGACAACCCCGCCCCTCACCTACTTGGGCCGGCCAGCTCTTTTGTCGGGGGAAGGAGATGTGGATTATGAGACTGGACTCTAGAGAACTCAAGCCCTCGGGAAGCCGAGAGACGGCACGGTGTCCGAATATAGAAATATTGACCCCGTTACTGAAACAGTAACAGCAAGCTGCGGCTTTTCACGGACAGAGATGTCCCTGAGGGTCTCTGGGAGCCTGTTCGCCCAGACCTGGGAATGGTTTGCTCAGAGCCTGTGGCTCTCGGCACCTCCAATTTTTCTCCCTCCTGCTGTGACTCGACTTTGAGAAGGGTCCAGATGAGAAGGTGCAGTTCACGGCTGTGGACTCTCTAAGTGCCATGGAAGTTCCTCCCAGAAGCCTTTGCAGACACAGCCTCCCCCAGTGTGCCCTCAAGGGTTTGAGAGGTGAGCTTCCAGGGGCTGTGTGACCTTGCACCCACTTTCCCTCTAGGCCAGATGTGGACTGAAAAGGCTGCGGCTGAGGAGCTGCCTAGCTGGCCTGGGCAGCACAGGGGAAGGGACAAAGGATGACAGACTCGGAGGCCTGGCTTCTAGTCCCAGCTTGCCCAAAGGGTTATGAGTCATGTGGCCTTGGGTCACCCCTCCCCTCTCCAGGCCCCAGTCCTCTTCATGTGATGTGGGCTGATCCAGTTGGTCTCTGAGTTGTGCTCCGACTTTACCAAATCCTGAGTCTGTGTGTGCTTTCATGTGGACAAGAGTCCATGCCCACCAATGCACCAGCAGAGAACATACACAGGGCACAGGCATGCAAGCCAATTGCTTTTTTTTTTTTGAGTTGGAGCCTCATTCATCGCCCAGGCAGGAGGTACAGGTAGCAGTGCTCACGGCCACTCCGGTCTACCTACTGGGCTCTGGCAATCCTTCTGCCTCAGCCTTCCAAGGAGCCGGAACTACAGGCACATGCTACCATGCCGGCTAATTTTTGATTTATTGTAGAGACAAGGTCTCACCAAGTTGCCCGGGCTCATCTGGAACCCACAGGCTCAGGCAATCCTCTCTCCTCAGACTCCCAAAGTGCTGGGATTACAGGCTGAGCCACTGAGCCCGGCCAGCAAACCGATTCTTAGAATTACGTTTTGAAGACTCATTTGGCCTTCTTCCTTACTGGAGGTGCAGGACACTCCCACACCAGCTGTGGTCCCAACCCTGAGGACTTGCCCATCAGTGTCCCTCGTGTGCCTGGCACTGTGCAACCCTTTGCACATTTATGTCATTCTACCCTCCTCACAACTCCATGAGGAAGTATCATTATCCCACTTTGTTTTATGTTTGTTTTATATGACTAACTTTTTTTTTTTAGAGATAATGTCTCACTATGTTGCCCAGGCATTTCTCAAACTTCTGGCCTCAAGCGATCCTCCCACCTCAGTCTCCCAAAGTGCTAGAATTACAGGCTGTCTTCAGGCCAAGTATGATGACAATTTTTATGTCATTTAAAAATATTAAATGTATCTGGGCATGATGGCTCATACCTGTAATCTCAGGCCTTTGGGAGGCCAAGGCAAGAGGCTGGCTTCAGGCTAGGAGTTCAAGACCAGCCTGGACAACATAGTGAGACTGTCTCTATAAAAAACTAAAAACTAAAAATAAAATATCGAATGTACCAGTTCTGCTGAAATGTGTAATTTTTGGTCTTTTCCCTGTTGAACTAAAATAGGGCCAATTCTGTCACCTTTTGGCTCACAAAGCACCAAACATTTGTCCATTAAGAATGAACGGATCTGGCCAGGCACGGTGGCTCAAGCCTGTAATCCCAGCATTTTGGGAGGCCAAGACGAAGGATTGCCTGAGCCCAGGGGTTTGAGACCAGCCTGGGCAACCTGGCAAGACCTCGTCTCTACAATAAATCAAAAAAATTAGCCAGGTGTAGTAGTGTGCACCTGTAGTTCCAGCTATTGAAAGGCTGAGGCGGAAGGATTGCCTGAGCCCAGTAGGTCAAGGCTGCAGTGGCTGTGAGTGTGCCACTGTACTCCAGCCTGGGTGACAGGGTGAGACTCCAACTCAAAAAAAAAAAAAGAAGAAGAAGATTGAACAGATCTCCGTGTGGGACAAAACTGAGATTGGCTTTTAATCTCCACCAAGTGTTCAATTCCTCTTTATCACATGACTACCTTGAGATTAAGTCAAACTATGCCCGGGCACAGGCATGGTTCAGAATGATTCATACATCCCAAAACAATGAAATCTAGGGCTTTTCTGTTTTGGTTTGGTTTGTTTATTTGGCTGGTTAGTTTTTTGTATGTTTATTTGTGGGGGGTGGGTGTTCGTGTTTTATTTTTTGGCCCAAAATTCTGGAGCATAAATGGCACAAGATCCTACCTAGAACTGTTGGAGCATCAACAGATTATTCCAAACCCCAACCCCCTATCCTTTAACCTCTAGGAAGGGGAGTGAGAGCTGGATCTTTTTGTTTGTTTGTTTGAGTAGGAATCTCTATCACCCAGGCTGGAGTGCAGTGGTATACTCACGGCCACCGCCGCCTGACCTGTTGGGCTCAAGGGATCCTTCCACCTCAGCCTTTCAAGTAGCTGGAACTACAGGTGTGCTCCACCACGCCCAGCCTATTTTTTTATTTATTGTAGAGACAAGGTCTCACCATGTTGCCCAGGCTGGTCTTGAATCCACGGGATCAGGCAATCCTGTCACCTCTGCCTCTCAAAGTGCTGGGATTACAGGTGTGAACCACCATGGCTGACTGGTGCTGGATCTTAAGCTCTATAAAAACTGTTGAATAATGAGACTTGATGTGCATCTGGATTGCTAAACCATGGTGGTGCTCGGAGGGCGAGTGGAGCTCCACTCACCCTCCCGCCCGTTCTCTGCTCATCTCTTCTATATGACTGCTCCTGAGTTGCATCCTTTAGAAGGAATTTGGAAACCTAAGTCATACTTCCCTGAGATTTGTGAGCTGTTCTAGCAAATTACAGAATCCAAGGAGGGGGGCATCAAAATCCCCAATTTATAGCTGGTTGATCGGAAGTACTGGAGGCTTGGACTTGCTATTGAAATGGGAGGAGTCTAATGGAACTGAGTCCTTCACTTGTGAGATCTGAGTCTAACTCCGGTGTGATAGTGTTAGAATTAAATTGTAGGATACCCAACTGGTGTGGGAGAAAAAAACCTGTACCTCTGGTGCCAGAAATGTATGAGTGTAAAGAAACTGTTTTTTCCATTTACCCCAGACCTCATTTCCCGGCTTACTCTTATATGACCTTCCAAACTCAACTCAAGGCTCACCTCTTTCTAGGGAGCCTTCTCTGATCCTCAAGGTGGGAGGTAAGTGATGCTTTTTTTATGTTCCCTGAGCACAAGCACATGTACTGGCCTCTGTCAAAGCACTTAAGACACTGTATGACCACGCCTCATTTTGTTTTTCTTCTCAGCCTGACCAGACTCTGAGTCTTAGAGAGCAGAACTATGTCCTAGGTGTTTGGGGATCCCCAACACCTAGAACACGGTGGGGCACATCACAACCTGGTAATTTTGGTTTGTAGGTTAGCCAGATCACACGCCATGGAGCAGCACTAGTCAAGAGGAGGTGTGGAGAGGAATTCATCTGCTCACCTCATCACCAAGCAGCATGGTGTGCTGGGGTTTGCCCCAGCTTTGAGAGCAGTGAGGCTTGGGTCTAGAGCTTGGCTTTCCCACTCAAACGCTGTGTGCCCAGGTTGGTTTCAAACCCACGGGTTCAGGCAGTCCTCTCATCTCTGCCTTCCAAAGCGCTGGGATTATAGGCACATTCTTTTGTTTTGTTTTGTTCTTGTTTTTTTGAGTTGGGGTCTCACTCTGTTGCTCAGACTGGAGTGCAGTGGCTGCTCCCAGCCACCACAGCCTCGACCTGCTGGGCTCTGGCGATCCTTCCACCTCAGCCTTCCAAGTAGCTGGAACTACAGGTACGTGCTACCACGCCCGGCTAATTTTTTGATTTATTGTAGAGATGAGATCTTGCCAAGTTGCCCGGGCAGGTCTCGAACCCGCGGGCTCAGGCAATCCACTCACCTCGGCCTCCCAAAGTGCTGGGATTACAGGCTGAGCCACCGAGCCGTCTTATAGGCACATGTTTTAACCTCTCTGAGCCTCAGCTGTCTGGACATGCAACCAGTAGGGTGAATGATGGCACCTTTGATAAGGAGGAGGGATGAGCAGGTGGGGAGGAGGAGGCCACTCCTGCAACCCTCCAACTGGAAATTCCCGCAGGCAGCGATAGATGATCTGGGAGGGAGAGACATAGAGATCTGGAGTCACTGGTAGGTAATGGTAGTGGAAGTCACAGAGGTGCGTGTGGATGAGGTGCCTGGAGGGGATCCCGCAGAGCAGAGTGAGGTGAGCAGAGGGCCACAGACAGACAGTCACCAGTGAGGCAGGGTGTATAGGGAGAGGGGTCTCATCTTCGTGACTTTACCAAGCTCCTGTTCTGATGACTCCAAAGTCAGTGAAATTCTGCCTACAGTCATTAAATTAGGCATGGTGCTGGGATCTAAAATAGCTCTGCAATACATGATATCTGCAATTATCAGTGGCTGCTTTCATGAGGAACTGTTAGTAAAAGCATTAAAAGTGGGTTTTTGAGCCTGATTGAATGAAAAACAAAATTAGAATAGAGAAAGTTAGAGGTGTCTTCCCGGTCCCTGTGCTCATAAATACCAACCTGCAGTGATGGCCTTGGAAGAATGTGTGGGAGGGGCTGAAACAGGGCACTTAAGGCATGAGGAATGACGAGGCACCTGGACAGCAGCAACTCAACCTGGCCCAGGTGAGTCGGTGCCCCAGAAATGACCCTCTTTCTTCCTGTGCTGCAGGAAAGAGGTAGCAGGACGATGGGTGTACTAATTTTTTTTTCTTCCTTTTTTTTGAGTTGGAGTCTCACTCTGTCGCCCAGACTGGAGTGAAGTGGCCGCTCCCGGCCACCGCAGCCTCAACCTGCTGGGCTCCGGCGATCCTTCTGCCTCAGCCTTCCGAGTAGCTGGAACTACAGGCGCGCGCTACCATGCCCGGCTAATTTTTTGATTTATTGTAGAGATGAGGTCTCGCCAAGTTGCCCAGGCGGGTCTTGAACCCGTGAGCTCAGGCAATCCACTCACCTCAGCCTCCCAAAGGCACGGGATTACAGGCTGAGCCACCGAGCCCGGCTGGGTGTAGTAATTGACACCCACAGGGGCAGCCCCAGACAGGAAAGTCCAAAATTCAATCAGAATCCCTTCCTCCGGCCACTCCTTGCCAGAGGGTGCAGCAGGCAAGGCTTACTGAGGCAGCCACCAGGGACCAGAGCTAAAGAGAGCTGAAGCCAGGCCCTGCAGCATCTGGGGTGGGGGCAGGGGTGGGGCTACACCCCAGCCCCTCAGGCCCTTGGCTCTCATCTACCAGTCCCAGGGAGCAGTTGCAACTGCAAAAGAATCCCTGGGTATGTTCAGTAAATGCACTGCTTGGAACACAGTCCCTTCCCACACCACCTGAGGGTGGAGAGAATAAGAAAAGCAGTCACTGCACTCCAGTCTGGGTGACAGAGTGAGACTCCAACTCAAAAAAAAAAAAAAAAAAAGAAAAGAAAAGGCACTTTGACCACCTCGGCAGGCCTTCCCGGTCTTACCTTCACTCTGCTCCCCCCCCAATAGACTTGAAAATCATGCCAACAGATTACCTCTAGAAGCTAATGAAAAGGACCTGTGTTTACAAATTGTGCCTAAAAGCACCCCTGCTAACTACAGCTCTGTTACTGGTTGAATTGTATCCCCCTCCCCTGAAAAGTTATATTGGAGTTCTAGCCCCCGGTACCTCTAAATATGGCCTTATTTGGAAATAGGATCATTGCAAGATACTTGTACATTTAATTAAGATGAGGTCATTTTGGTGATCCTAATCCAATATGTCTTTATAAAAAGGGGAAATTGGGAGACACACACACAGAGGGAGAATATCACATAGAGACGAGGCAGAAATGGAGGTGATGCGTCTACAAGCCAAGGAACCTAAAGATGGCCAGGAAACCATCAGAAGCTGGAGGAGGCAGCTCTGAACAGATTCTCCCTCACAGCCCTCAGAAGGAACCAAACCTTCTATCACTCTGATCTCAGACTTCCAGCCTCCAGAACTGTGGGACAGTAAAGGTAAGCCACCCAGTCTGTGCTAAGATTACAGCAGCCAATACACCTCTGTCCTGATTACTGTGTGGGCAGGTCACCTCTCACACGTATGAAAGAGGCCCTCTTTTAGAAAGGGAGGAGGGAAGCCCAGTTTCCCAAAAAAGAGTCTTTCTTCTGGTCTCTAGAAGCCAAGTTAATATTCCAGCTTCTCTCAACAAATCACATTCATGCTTGCTCCACTAGCTCCTTCACTTATTTGTTTGCTTGTCCACCTATCCATTCATTTTTATCATTCATCCAACAAATTTTTCTTGCCTACATACTGGATGACAGCCACTGGTTCAGTCACTGGGCACACAGTGGGGCAGGAGACAGACAACTGCCTTGTCCCCATGGAGCTCTCATTGTCATGGGAGGAAAGGTCATTGGTTAAATGTCACTGACTTCAGTGTAAAATGTAAGGGCTGCCCATGATAGAAACTGGGTGCCAGGGCGATTTGTTGGGGGTTCTGATCTCCCAGCTAACCCTGACGCTGCGCTCACCTGCTTGTGAAGCCCAGGCTTTCTTGTGAGGACAAAGGCCTATCAGGTTATGTGTGGAACAGCCTCGTGGTGCTGCTGAATGTTTTGTCGGTTGTGAAATGGGCTCTTGGGGCACATATGTGGATGTTAGTTTGTGTCTGTCCCTTCTGAAGGGCTGTTTTTGGTAGAGGACCCAGGAAAGTTTGGGCAGAAGTGGCAGGGATGCACGACACTTCTTAGGGGCTGGATTTCCTGGATAAAGACCAAGTGGTGACAACGCCAGAGGGTTGTGAGAGCCCCGGGTGGTCTCTGCAGGAGGCTTGGGACCCCAGACATAGAGCAGGGCAATGCTATGTATTGAAGGGTGGTTCCCAGACTAGTGAGTGATATTTTGAGAAATCCAGACCTATTGAGTTTGAAGCTTGGTTGACCCAGCACACGGCATTAACATGCTGATGCGCCTGGAAGTTGGGAACACTGGTACAGGAATGGCTTTGGGGACAAGCAGATTCCAGTTTGAGATCTGGCCTTAGTTCTCTTATTTTATTTATTTATTTTTTTTGAGTTTGAGTCTTACAGTTTCGTCCAGGCTTGTGTGCAGAAGCACACTCGTGGCCACCGCCACCTCAACCTGCTGGGCTCAGGTGATCCTTCCCTCAGCCTTCCAAGCGGTTGGAACTATAGGTGTGCGCCACCACACTTGGCTAATTTTTTTGGATTTATTGTAGAGACGAGGTCTCACCATGTTGCCCAGGCTGGTCTCGAACCCATGGGCTTAGTCAATCCTCTTGCCTCCGCCTCCCAAAGTGCTGGGATGACAGGCATGAGCCACCGAGACAGGCAGTTCTCTTATCTTTAACAAGGAGATAAAAATAGCTCCTAATTTCTAGTACTGACTTCTAAAATTGTGAAGATTACATTAGATACTGCATATCAGGTACAAACCTAGCACAGGTATAAGCAACATTAGTGAGCTATTATTTTATCATAATGGTCTTTCTACTATGTGCTTGGGCACACAGTGGGGAACGAGACAGACAACTGCCTTGTCCTCATGGAGCTCTCATTGTCATGGGAGCAAAGGTCATTGGTTAAATGACACTGACTTCAGTGTAAAATGTAAGTGCTGCCCATGATAGAAACTGGGTGCCAGGGGTGATTTGTTGGGGTTACCTTCTCCAAACACCGGAGTGTTAGAAAGTTGGTAAACAAACCTCAGTGTAACTGGAGCCCTCTCTTGAGCAGGCTGCCTGGCTGACTCTGTGCTCTCCACCCAGTGAGCAGAACTGGTGAGGCCAGAGATGGCTTAACCCGGCACCTCCTTAACCTGAGGGATGACAAGACAAGGGCTGTCAACTTGCTCTAGGAACTGCCACCTATCATCAGGTTACATATGTAAACCGTCATCACAATACCATGCTATGCAAAATCAGTGCCTCCTACATGATCTGAACAGGGAAGGGTGTGGGCCTTGTGGGGAGGAGAGGACCTGGGAGAGTGAGCTGGGAGGGTGTGTGTTTAGGGAAGGGCGCCCTACAGTTTTCCAAGGAGTCCCACGCTCCAGTACGGTTTTAGCATTGTGTTGCCTCTTTAACTTCTTGATTAGTTTGTCCCTTTAAGCACCCCTATTTGTCTACCCAAATAGGAGGTTGTTCTGGGCTTGAGTCAGCTGTGCCACAACAGGGAGAGCTGCCCAGGCAGATCAGAAAGGCCAAGGGAGATTTGCAAATGCACCGAGCTAATTTCCAGAACGTGCACATCCTACTCCACCCCACTCCTCTGCTACGAAGTTCTTACTGAGTGATCCTGGAGAAGGCCGCCTATTCATCAAGACTTCCAGGGCTGACTGCTTGGTGCAACTGGGTCAGAGACACACCTACTTCCTCTAAACCTCACAGGGGCCTCAGGCATAGCCTTGTCAGAGGAGGCAGAAACAGGTTTTCCTCAACTCCTTCCAAGAATGCCCTGGTCTATAGTTGAGTTGCTGGGTCAACATGTCAGGATCTTCCAGTTCCAGAGGAGGGACACCGGTCAGTTTGGGCTGCCTTTGTCTGTTTTGTGCTGCTGTAACAAACAGAACACCTGAGACTGGACAGTTTGTAAACAGAGACTTAGTTCTTGCAGTTCTGGAGGCTGAAAAATTCAAGGTTGAAGAGCCCGCATCTGGTGAGGGCCTTCCTGCTATGTCATCCCATGGTGGAAGGCAGAAGAGCAAGAGAGCACCTGTGGGAGAGAGCAAGAGATCAAACTCACAGCCTCAAGCCCCTTTATAATTGGCATTAATCCGTTCATGAGAGCAGAGCCCTCATGACCTAAACACCTCTTGTTAGAACTCACCTTCCATCACTGTTTTGGGAATTAAGTTTCCAGAACTGCTTTCTGGGAGACACATTTAAGCCATAGCAAAACAATTGCCTGCTGGAACAAAGCCCTGGGCAGGTTAGAATGTGGTAGCTGAGGCTGAAGGGCCCTGGGCCTCTGTGCACAGGTGGCTCCTTCCTGGTCTGTACTTAGGTTTCCCTCTGTAGTGTGCTCTGATCCCTTCTTCCACGCCCTCTCCCACTCCACAGCTGCACAGATAACCAGCAAAGGCTCCGGCATACTCTCTGGTGGGCTCCCTGGAATCCCCACTAGAGCTCACAAAATAGAGTGAGAGAGCTAACGCCCCAGCAAAGCTAGGCCAGGCCAGGGCCAAACAAAAGGAGATAAAAGTTATATATCCTTTTTTTTGAGTCGGGGGTCTCCTTCTGTCACCCAAACTGGAGTGCAGCAGCGGCACAATCATAGCTCACCACAGCCTCAACCTTCTGGACTCAGGTGATCCTTCCACCTCAGCCTTCCCAGTAGCTGGAACTACAGGCATAAACCACCACACCCAGCTAATTTTTTTGTAGAGAAGTTGTCTCACTATGTTGTCTAGGCTGGTCTCAAACTCCTGGACTCAAGCAATCATCCTGCCTCAGCCTTTCAAAGTACTGGGATTGCAGGCATGAGCCACCATGCCCAGCCAAATATCCCTTTTAACCTTATATTCAGATATATATTTTCTCTAGTCATCCTGATTTTTGCTTTATTATTCATATGTCTCTTTATTACCTGGAGTCTTGAAGGGTCCCTAAAATCATTTATAAAAGAGAGACTTTTTTTCTTTTTTTTGTTTGTTTGTTTGTTTGAGTTGGAGTCTCACTCTGTCACCCAGACTGGACTGCAGTGGCCGCTCCCAGCCACCGCAGCCTCGACCTGCTGGGCTCCGGCAATCTTTCCACCTCAGCCTTCCAAGTAGCCGGAACTACAGGCATGCGCTACCATGCCCAGCTAATTTTTAATTTATTGTAGAAACGAGGTCTTGCCAAGTTGCCTGGGCTGGTCTCGATCCCACAGGCTCAGGTAATCCACTCACCTCGGCCTCGCAAAGTGCTGAGATTACAGGCTGAGCCACTGAGCCCGGCCGACTTTTTTTTCAAATAGTCTACTCTGACTGGGCGTGGTGGCTCACATCTGTAATCCAAACACTTTGGGAGATGGAAGCAAGAGGACTGCCTGAGCCCACAGGTTCCAGACCAGCCTGGCAGCTTGACAAGACTACAATAAATAAAAAAATTAGCCGGGCGTGGTGGCGTGCACCTGTAGTTTCAGCTACTTGGAAGGATCACCCGAACCCAGCTGGTCAAGGTTGTGGTGGCCGTGAGCATGCCACTGCACTTCAGACTGGGCGACATAGCGAGATAGTCTCAAAAAAAAATAAATAAAAGGGCTGCAGTGTGATTATGGGGAGGAAGTTATCCCTCAAAATCACCAGTCACAGTCATGTCTAAGAAATATGAGATGGAGCCAGGCTCGGTGGCTCAGCCTGTAATCCCGTGCCTTTGGGAGGCTGAGGTGAGTGGATTGCCTGAGCCCGCGGGTTCGAGGCCTGCCTGGGCAGTGAGATCTCATCTCTACAATAAATCAAAAAATCAGCCGGGCGTGGTAGCGCATGCCTGTAATTCCGGCTACTCGGAAGGCTGAGGCTGAAGGATCGCCGGAGCCCAGCAGGTCGAGGCTGCGGTGGCCGGGAGCGGCCACTGCCCTCCAGTCTGGGCGACAGAGTGAGACTCCAACTCAAAAAAAAAAAAAAAAAAAGAAATATGAAACGGTACAGGGGAGCGTCTATGGCATGTTGACCATTGTGCTCACTCAGCTTTCAGAAACACCCTTTTTTCTTGTTTCTCTGTCCCCTTGTCCCTGCCACTCCATTCTTCCCCTACGCCCTGCCCATGGGAAGAAGGTCAGATGCTAGCTGAGGAGAGACAGTCCTCTCCTCCTGTTGCTTTGCTCCTCTGGAAGCCCCAACAGGGCACCCTCCTCCCGTGGGCCCCACCCAGGTCCCTCATTAAACATGGCTCTTGGCACACCCACCCACATTCAGGCCTCTGAAACCCTTTCCCTTCAACTCATCCCAGCCTCAGACCCCTCAGCACTCACCCCTCCCCACACACTGCTGCATCGCCTGTGGGTGACGCAAGCGCCCAGTGTTCTGTGGGATTCCCCACTGAGAGACTGGCATGGGCTGCCAATCCCCGGTAAAACAAAACAAAACAAACAAAAAAACTCCAAAATCTTGGCCAGGTTCAGTGGCTCAGTCTGTAATCCCAGCACTTTGGGAGGCCAAGGAGAGTAGATTGCATGAGTCCGCAGGTTCGAGACCAGCCCAGGCAACTTGGCGAGACCTCATCTCTACAATAAATCACAAGAATTAGCTAGGCATGATAGCGCGCGTCTGTAGTTCCGGCTAGTTGGAAGGCTGAGGGAGAAGCATCACCTGAGCCCAGCAGGTCGATGCTGGGGTGGCCATGAATGTGCCACTGCACTCCAGTCTGGGCAACAGAGTGAGACTCCAACTCAGAAAAACAAAAACCCTAAGCCATGTGATGTCATGGAAGGACTCAGGGCTCCAGGCTCTTAAAAATTTTTTTTTGTTTGAGTTGGAGTCTCATACTGCCACCCAGGCTGGAGTGCAGTAGCATGCTCACAGTCACTGCAGCTTCAACCTGCTGGGCTCAGGTGATCCTTCTGCCTCAACCTTCCAAGTAGCTGGAACCACAGGCATGCACCACCATGTTCAGCTAATTTTTAAATTTTTATTATGGAAATAAGGTCTATGCCATGTTGCTCAGGTTGGTCTCCAACCCGTGAGCTCAGGCAATCCTCTTTCTTCCACCTCCCAAAGTGCTGGGATTACAGGTGTGAGCCATCGCACCCGGCCAGGACTCCAGGCTCTTAACCTATGTAACTTCTGTGCTGGATTCAGGAGCCCACGCTTGGGCTGGACTCTGCTACTTACCGGGTGCCCTTGGGCAGATCTCCTCACTGATTTTTGTTGCCGTTGTTGTTTGTAAATTTTGGTAAAATACACACAAAATAAAATTTACCATTTTAACCTTTTTTTTTTTTTTGAGTAGGAGTCTCACTCTGTTGGTCAGACTGGAGTGCCGTGGCACACTCATGGCCACCCCAGTGTTGACCTGCTGGGCTCCGGCGATCCTTCCACCTCAGTCTTCCAAGTAGCTGGAACTACAGGTGTGTGCTACCTCGCCCCATTAATTTTTAATCTATTGTAGAGATGAGGTCTCACCAAGTTGTCTGGGTTGGTCTCGAACTCACGGCCTCAGGCAATCCACTCACCTTGGCCTCCCAAAGTGCTGGGATTACAGGTTGAGCCACTGAGCCCGGCCCATTTTAACCATTTTTAAGTGTACAGTTCAGTGGCATGAAGTACATTCATAGTGTTGTGCGACTATTGCCACCATCCATCTCCAGAACTTTTCCATCTTGCAAAACTATAGCTCTTGGAAATGCTGATACATCCTGCAACATGGATAAGCCTTGAGGACATTAAGTGAGCCAGTGACAAAAAGACACATACTGTGTGATTCCATTTACACGAGAAACCTAGGGTAGTCACATTGACAGAGACAGAGGTAGAGTGGTGGTTCCTGGAGCCTGAGGGAGAGGGAGCAGATCATTGGAAATAGGGTGTCAGTTTTGGAAGATGCAGAGTTCTGGAGATTGATTGTACAACAACGTAAATGTACTTAACACTACACAACTGTACACTTAAAATGAGTAGGATAGTAAATTTTATGTTACGTGTATTTTTCCACAATTAATTAATTTTTTTTTTTTTAGTTAGGGTCCAGGCTGGAATGCAGTGGCTGAATCACAGCTCACCACAGCCTTGAACTTCTGGGTTCAGGCAATTCATCCACTTCAGTCTCCCAAGTAGCTGAAACTGCAGGCTCGTGCCACCACACCTAGCTTTTTTTTTTTTTCTTTTTTGATATAGACGAGCTATTGCTATGTTGTCCAGAATGGTCTTGAACTCCTGGGCTCAAGCAATCCTCCCGCCTTGGCTTCCCAAGTGATGGGATTATAGGCATCAGCCACCATGTCCAGCTCTAGTACCAAGTTAATAGTGGTGAGAATGAACATTCTGGTGTGCACCTGGTCTTAAGGAGAAGGCCTTCAGTCTTTCACCATTAAGTCTGATACTAGTTGCATGTAGGGTGGCCAAAATTTGTAAAAAAAAAAAACAAAAAAACAAAAACAAAACTTTAAAAACTGTTGAAACTCTGTACTGTCACCTCATTTCTTTATGCCTCAATTTCTTTATCTGTAAAATGGGAATAATCAGACTATCTACCTCCTAGGGTTGTGGTGAGGATTCACCAGATAAACATGCCCATTAGATGGCACCTGGCCATCTAAGTGTCCTCATGTCAGCTATTGCAATATTTCTTGTTTTTTGTTTGTTTGGGTTTTTTTTTGAGTTGGAGTCTCACTCTGTCGCCCAGACTGGAGGGCAGTGGCCGCTCCCGGCCACCGCAGCCTCCACCTGCTGGGCTCCGGCGATCCTTCTGCCTCAGCCTTCCGAGTAGCCGGAATTACAGGTGTGCGCTACCACACCCGGCTGATTTTTTGATTTATTGTAGAGATGAGGTCTCGCCTGCCCAGGCGGGTCTCGAACCCACGGGCTCGGGCAATCCACTCACCTCAGCCTTCCAAAGGTGCGGGATTACAGGCTGAGCCACCGAGCCCGGCTCTAGTGCAGTATTTCACGTAGAGCAGGGCAGGCAAGAGCTATGTTAGTGATGGACTTTTCTGAGGAAGGGGACAGGTGTGACAGGTTGATGTGTGGAGGTGGTGTGAGGGGAGGGAAGTCTGTCTGTGACCTTGGGAGTCTACTCCACAGGACAGAGACCTTCACTCACGATTGCCTAAGCCTCTAGGTCCCGGGACTGCCAAGGCTTCCCAATCAAGTAGACTCTAATAATTCTGAATTTGTGATCATTTATGCAAAGCAGGCAAATGTTTCTGAGTCTTTTACCAGGCAAAGAATGAGCTGATCTCATTTTTGACACAAACCAGATAGGTTGAGTACAGGAGAGATTTCTAAACTTATTTTTTTCTTTTTTTGAGTTGGAATCTCACTCTGTCGCCCAGGCTGGAGCGCAGTGGCATGCTCACGGCTGCAATAGCCTCGATCTGCTGGGCTCAGGCGATTCTTCCACCTCAGCCTTCCAAGTAGCTGGAACTATAAGTATGCACCACCATGCCCGGCTAATTTTTTTGATTTATTGCAGACACATCTTGCCAAGTTGCCAAGACTGATCTCAAACCCTTGGGCTCAGGCAATCCTCTCCCCTCGGCCTCCCAAAGTGCTGGGATTATAGATGTGAGCCACTGGGCCCAGCCTGATTTCTAAGTTTCTTAATGGAATAAACTGCCTTAAGACCTTCTACAAGTGTTTTCAGGAATATGGTTGTAGGTTGTCTTGCTTCTCGTCAAGCAGATCCTCATAGTGACATTTTCTTAATTAATTCATTATCTAATTTTTTTTTAAATTTGGGTAAAATACACATAACATAAACATTTACCATCTTAAGTTGGATACGATGGCACACACCTGTAGTCCCAGCTACTCAGGAGACTGAGGCAGGAGGATCACTTCAGCACAGCAGTTTGACACCAGACTGGATAACACAGCAAGACTGTATCAAAAAAATAAATCCAATCTTAACAATTTTTAAATGTACAGTTAAGTAGTGTTAAGTACATTCACACTGTTGGTCAAACAATTTTTTTTGTGTGTGTGAGAAAGCAGGATTTATTGAGAAGACAGAAAAGCTCCCACAGTGGGGAAGGGATTGCCCCCTTTTAAAATTTTATTTTATTTATTTGTTTTGCAAACAATTTTTAAAATATATTCATTAAAAAGTCTCATGAAGCTACAAAATGTAATTACTTTTTTTTTTAAGTTGCAATCTCACTCTGTGGCCCAGGCTGGGGTGCAGTGGCATGCTTACAGTCACTGTACCTCGACCTGCTGGGTTCAGGCGATCCTTCCACCTCAGCCTTCCAAGTAGCTGGAACCACAGGTGTGCACTACCATACCTGGTTTTTTTTTTTTTTTTTGTAGAGACGAGGTCTCACCAAGTTGCCCAGGCTGGTCTCGAACCCCTGGGCTCAGGCAATCCTTTTGCCTCTGCCTCCCAAAGTGCTGGGATTACAGGCGTGAGCCACTGCACCTGGCCTAATAAAATATCTTATTAAATGTAATTATGGCCCGGTGCGGTGGCTCAGCCTGTAATCCCAGCACTTTGGGAAGCCAAGGAGAGAGAATTGCCTGAGCCCGGGGGTTCGAGACCAGCCTGGGCAACTTGGTGAGACCTCGTCTCTACAATAAATCAAAAAATTAGCCAGGTGTGGTGGTGCGTGGCTGTAGCTCCAGCTACTTGGAAGGCTGAAGCAGAGGGATCACTTGAACCCAGCAGGTCAAGGTTGCGGTGGCCACGAGCATGCCACTGCACTCCAGCCTAGGCAACAAGAGTGAGACTCCAACTCAAAAAAAAAAAAAGGAAAAAAATCACACCCTTGAAGATCTGGGAGATTTAGACCCTGATTCTCCTGGGGTCCTACCATATAAAGCCAGAGGCCTGAACACTCCCCTCCTCCCAGGACCCTCTTCCTGATGCGGAGGGACAGCAACTGAACAGAGTCCCCCAATTCTACGGAAAGATCTGGCTATAGATGGGCAGCAAAGAGAAATGAAGCAAAGAAAGGAGATTACTCTAAGGGGTTTTACAGCATCTGTTGGACCAAATGTTTTCTGATGTTTGGCACTAACTCTCTTGGGATCTTGCTCTGAGTGCTCTAATGGCCTCATTTCCCCCTGATTTTTCCTCCAACCAACCCACAGGCAAGCCCAGTGCATTCTCCTGATGGTGAAGGACTGACAAACCCTGGGTGAGAGGGGTGAGGGTGGGAGGGGCTGCCTGCTGTCCATCAGTCCTCCGGGTGTATATGGACAGGGGTGGGCTTGTGTGCTGCCTGGGTGTGAGACCGTGGAAGCCCCTCGGTCCCTTACTCCTTCCCTCTGCCCCATCCTCACGCAGTGGCCTCAGCACTCATGCTGGGAATGCCAGAGATGATGGCTCTTCTTTTATCTTTTTTGTTTTATAGTTCTTTTTTTTGAGTTGGAGTCTCAATCTGTCGCCCAGGCTGGGGTGCAGTAGCACACTGGCGGCCACCCCAGTGTTGACCTGCTGAGGTCTTGTGATCCTTCCGCCTCAGCCTTCTAAGTAGCTGGAACTACAGGTGTGCGCTACCATGCCCGGCTATTTTTTATTTTATTGTAGAGACGAGGTCTCACCAATTTGCCTGGGCTGGTCTCAAACCCACGGACTCAAGCAATCCATTCGCCTCAGCTTCCCAAAGTGCTGGGATTACAGGCTAAGCCACCAAGCCTGGCCTTTTTTTATAGCTTTATTGAGGTATAATTGATATATATAAACTGCACATGTTTCAAGTGTACACTTTGATAAGTTTTGATATGTGTATAAACCCTTGAAACCATCACTACCAGATAATGAACATATGCATTTTCCCAAAAGTTTCTTTGTGCCTTTGTGTAATTCTGTCTTCCCCTGTATACCCCAAACCTCCTTACCTCCACTCCCAGGCAACCACTCATCTGATTTCTTTTTTTCTCTTTTTGAGTTGGAGTCTCACTCTGTTGCCCAGACTGGAGTGCAGTGGCCACTCCCGGCCACCGCAGCTTCAACCTGCTGGGCTCCGGCAATCCTTCGCCTCAGCCTTCCAAGTAGCTGGAGCTACAGGTGCGCACTACCACGCCCGGCTAATTTTTGATTTATTGTAGAGATGCAGTCTCACCAAGTTGCTCAGGCAGGTCTCGAACCCGCGGGCTCAGGCAATCCACTCACCTCAGCCTCCCAAAGGCGCAGGATTACAGGCTGAGCCACCGAGCCTGGCTTTTTTTTTTTTTTTTTTAGTTGGAATCTCACTCTGTCGCCCAGACTGGAGTGCAGTGGCATGCTCCTGACCACCACAGCCCCGACTGCTGGGCTCCAACGATCCTTCCGCCTCAGCCTTCCAAATAGCCAGAACTACAGGCGCACGGTACCATGCCCAGCTAATTTTTTTTTAACTTATTGTAGAGACGAGGTCTCGCCAAGTTGCCCTGGTGGGTCTCGAACCCTTGGGCTCAGGCAATCCACTCACTTCAGCCTCCCAAAGTGCTGGGATTACAGGCTGAGACACTGAGCCCGGCCCACTCATCTGCTTTTAGCTATAGATTCATTTTATTTTCTGAAAACGTATGTACATGGAATGGTACATTATTTACTTTTTTTTGGCCTAGATTTTTCTCATTCAGCATAATTAATTTGAGATTAATTCATAGATGCATGTATCAATGGTTCATTCCTTTCACAGCTGAGTTGCATTCCATTGTATTAATATACTATAGTTGGTTTATCTATTCAACTGCTCATGGACATTTGGGCTTCATACAGTTTGGAGCCATTACAGATAAAGCTGCTATAAACATTTGTGTACATTGGACACATTTTTTAGGGGGGTCCAAGGAATGGATACATGCTTTCACTTCTCTTGGGTAAATACCTAGAAGTAGAATTGCTGGATCATATGATAGTTGTATGTTTATTTAAAAAATGACCTCACTGTTTTCCAAAGTGTTTGTACCAATTTACATTCCCAGCAGCAGTGCATGAGAGCTCTACTTATTCTACACCCTTGCCAGCATTTGAGTACTGAAGGTCTTTAATTTTGGACATTCTAGTAAGCATTTAATAATATCTTATTGTGGTTTTGATTAACATATCCCTAACAACTACTGATTTTGAGCAACTAATTTGTCATCTGTGTATCTTCTTCGGCAAAGAATATATTCAAATTTTTGCCTATTTAAAAAAATTGGTTTGCTTCTTTTTTTGTTTTTTGAGTCAGAGTCTCACTCTGTCACCCACACTGGAGTACAGTGGTGTGCTCACGGCCACCACAGCCTCGACCTGCTGGACTCAGCTGATCCTTCTACCTCTGCCTTCCAAGTAGCTGGAATCACAGGCTTGTGCCACCACACTTGGCTATTTTTTTTATTTATTGTAGAGATGAGGTCTCACCATGTTGCTCAGGCTGTTCTTGAACCCCTGAGCTCAGGCAATCCTCTCGCCTCTGCCTCCCAAAGTGCTGGGACTATAGGCGTGAGCCACCTTGCAGGTTGCTTCTTTATCATTGAATTTTGAGAGTTTTAAAACATATAATCTCAATTAGCTGGGCGTGGTGGTGCATGCCTGTATTTCCAACTACTTGGAAGGCTAAGGCTGAAGGATCGCCTGAGTCCAGCAGGTGGAGGCTGTGGTGGCCATGGGCATGCCACTGCACTCCAGCCCAGGTGACAGAGTAAGATTCCAACTCAAAAAATATATATATATAAAATCGAAATACAAGTCCTTTAATAGATATATGCCTTGCAGTCTATGACTTGTCTTTTCATTCTCTTAGCAGTGTCTTACAAAGAACAGAAGATTTTGGTCAGGTGTACTGGCTCACACCTATAAAAAAATCCCAGCACTTTGGAAAGCCAGGGCAGGAGAATTGCTTGACCAGTCAGGTCTACAAGCAAGGCCCTGTCCCTACAAAAAAAAAAAAAAATACAAAAATTAGCTGAATGTGGTGGTGCTCACCTGTAGTCCCAGATACTTAGGAGGCTGAGATCTTCAGTAGGATCCTTGAGCCAGGAGGTTGAGGTTGTGGTGAGCCAGGGTTGCGGCACTGTATTCCAGCCTGGATGGCAGAGTAAGACCTTGTCTCAAAAAAAAGGAAAAAAAAATCCAGAAGATTTTTATTTTTTTGGTTGTTGTTTTTTTGAGTGGTGGTCACTCTGTCACCCAGGCAGGAGTGCCATGGTGTGATCATAGCTCATTGCAGCCTCGACCTCCTGGGCCAAGTGATCCTCTGCCTCAACCTCCTGAGTAGCTGGGACTGTGTACAGCATGCGCCACCATGCCTGGCTAATTTTTTTATTTTTTTGTAGAGATGAGGTCTCTCTATGTTGCCTAGGCTGGTCTTGAACTCCTGGGCTCAAGCAATTCTCCTGCCTTAGCCTCCCAAAGTACTTGGATTATTGGTGTCAACCACCACGCCCTGCTGATTTTGGTTTTGACAAGTCCAATTTATCCATTTTTAAATTTTATGGCTTATGTTTTGGTGTCATGTGTAAGAAATCTTTGCTTAACAGAAGGGCACAAAGGTTTTCTCTTATGAGTTCCTGCAAATATTTTATAGCTTTGGTTTTACATTTAAGTTTAGATCCATTTTGAGTTAATTTTTGTACAATAGTTCCTCGCCCCCATCCGTGGTTTCATTTTTTACAGTTTCAGTTAACTGTGGTGGAAAATATTACATGCAAAATTCTAGATATAAACAATTTGTAAGTTGCATGCTGTTCTGAGTAGCGGTGATGAAACCTTTTGCCTTCCTGCTCTGTCCCACGTAGAGTGTAAAGCATCCCTTTGTCCAGAATATCCATATGATACAATATGTATGTATAGGAAAAAACAGGCCATTGCTTTGTTAAGCTCTGGTCTGGCCATGTGGTTCTTTGGGCTTTGGCCCTCTTCCCTACCTTGGGGAGGTGAATCTCCTCTCTCTCTAATTTACTTTCTAAATAAATTATATTTTCCAATCGAAAAAAAGAAAGGTAAAACAATCATTGTCTATACGGTACCAGGTTCAGTACTATCTGAGGTTTCAGGTCTGTATGGGAATCTTGGAATGTATCCCCTTCAGACAAGGGGAGACTACTAGATATGGTAAAAGGTATGAATAAGTGTATTTATTTGCACATGTATGAGAGGTGATCCCCTCCAAAAAACTGGAGTTATTTTCTGGAGGGCGGGCCCCTGGGAGCACAGGCTTCCCCCACTAGGTGTTTTAGGAACCCATGGGCATCAGTGTACCAGCTAGTGTTGTGAGGGGCTATGTTCAGCTTCAGTGAAATTTTTTCTTTCTTTCTTTCTTTCTTTCTTTCTTTCTTTCTTTCTTTCTTTCTTTCTTTCTTTCTTTCTTTCTTTCTTTCCTTCCTTCCTTCCTTCCTTCCTTCCTTCCTTCCTTCCTTCCTTCCTTCCTTCCTTCCTTCTTTCCTTCTTTCTTTCTTTCTTTCTTTCTTTCTTTCTTTCTTTGTTGGAGTCTCACTCTGTCACCCAGACTGGAGTGCAGTGGCTGCTCCCATCCACCGCAGTCTCGACCTGCTGGGCTCTGGCGATCCTTCCGCTTCAGCCTTTCAAGTAGCTGGAACTACAGGCGCGCGCTACCACGCTTGGCTGATTTTTTATTTATTGTAGAGATGAGGTCTCACCAAGTTGCCCAGGCGGGTCTCGAACCCATGGGCTCAGGCAATCCACTCACCTCGGCCTCCCAAAGGCGCAGGATTACAGGCTGAGCCACCAAGCCCCGCTAGCAGTTTTTGATTAAAACCAGCATGACCCCTGTGCCCCACTCTCCCTATTTACCCAATCTCACCCTAAGTGGCTGTTTTTTGTTTCCCTGATTTAAAAAAGTCTTCACAGGGAAGGGTTTTGCCAATGTGGAAGAGATGAAACAAAAAATGGCAGAAGCACTAAAAGGCATCAAAACTGACAAGTTCAAAAACAATTGTGAGCAGTAGAAAAACATCTCAATAGGTATATTGCATCAGATGAAGAGTACTTTGAAGGTGACAGAAGTTGTTTTGCTTTTTTTTTTTGAGTTGGAGACTTACTCTGTCACCCAGACTGGAGTGCAGTTGCACACTCACGGCCAGCGCAGCCTCGACCCGCTGGGCTCCGTCGATCCTTCCATCCCAGCCTTCTGAGTAACCAGAATTACAGGCATGCGCTACCACACCCGGCTGATTTTTTTTTTATTTATTGTAGAGATGAGCTCTTGCCAAGTTGCCCAGGCGGGTCTTGAACCCGTGGCCTCAGGCAGTCCACTCACCTCGGCCTCCCAAAGCACTGGGATTACAGGCTGAGCCACCGAGCCTGGCCAGGTATCTGAAGTTTAAACATGTAAGAATCAAAACACAAGTTTTTTTACAAATAAGTTCCATTTTGGGGGGGTTCCCCCTCATATATCCAATTGTTCAGTACCATTTTTGAACATACTATTTTTTCTCCATAGAATGGTCTTTGTATCTTTGTCAAAAATCAGTTATGCATTGTATTCATTTCCCAGGGCAGCCGTAACAAAGTACCACAAACTTGGTGGTTTAAAACAACGAAAATGTATTTGCTCAAAATTCTGGAGACCAGAAATTTGAAATCAAGATGTTGCCCTCCCCTTGGAAGCTCTAGGGAAGAATCCTTCCTTATTTCTTCCAGCTTCCAGTGGTTCCATACTTTCCTTGGCTTGTGATAGCATTACTCCAGTCTCTTCCTCCATTTTTATAAAGCTTTCTTTCTTGGTGTCTCTTGGTGTCTTCCTTCTTCTTATAAGGACATCTGTCATTGGATTAAGGGCCTATTCTAAATACAGGATGATCTTATCTTGAGATCCTTAACTTAATTACATCTGCAAAGCACACTCACAGGTCCTAGTGGACATGTTCTTTGTGGGAGGGGCAAGTCAACCCGCTGTACGCGTATGTGTGTGGGTCTGTTCCTGACTCTTTTCTGTTCCATTGAGCTATTTGTCTATTTTTGCCAATACTACACTGTCTTGGTTTCTATAGCTTTATAATACGTCTTGAAATCAGGTAGTATTAGCCCTTCAATTTGTTCTTCTTCAAAGTTGTTTTGGCTATTCTAAGTCCTTTGCATTTCCATATAAATTTTAGGATCAGTATGTCAATTTATACAAAGTATGGGATTTTTTTTTCAGATTGTGTTGATCCATTTGAGAAGAATTAACATTTCAACAATTTTGAGTCTTCCAGACTATAGACAAAACATATCTCTCCATTTCTTTAGATATTTTTAAAATTCTTTCAGCCACATTTTATAGTTTTCACTCTACAGGTCCTTCATATCTGTTATATTCAGATTTATCCCTAATTTCCATTTTTTATGCTACTGTAAAGGGCACCATTATTATTTTTTTTGATTTTATTGTAGAGATGAGGTCTCGCCAAATTGCCCAGGCGAGTCTCGAACCTGCGGGCTCAGGCAATCCACTCACCTCAGCCTCCCAAAGTGCTGGGATTACAGGCTGAGCCACCGAGCCCGGCTGGGCACCATTATTTTAATGTCAATTTTGACTGCTTATTGCTAGCATATAGAAACACAATTGAGCCAGGCTCGGTGGCTCAGCCTGTAATCCCGCGCTTTGGGAGGCTAAGGTGAGTGGATTGCCTGAGCCTGCAGGTTCGAGACCCGCCTGGGCAACTTGGTGAGACCTCATCTCCACAATAAATAAAAAATTAGCCGGGCGTGGTAGGGCACGCCTGTAGTTCCAGCTACTTGGAAGGCTGAGGCAGCAGTGGCCGGGAGCGTGCCACTGCATTCCAGTCTAGGTGACAGAGTATGACTCCGACTCAAAAAAAAAAAAAAAAAAAAGAAACACAATTGTTGGTATTTACCTATAACTTGCAATCTTGCTAATCTCGTTTATGAGTTCTAGTGGCCTATTTGTAGAGTCAATCAGATTTTCTTTTTCTTTTCTTTTCTTTTTTTTTTTTGAGTGGGAGTCTCACTCTGTTACCCAGGCTGGAGGGCAGTGGCACACTCCCAGCCACCACAGCCTCAACCTGCCAGACTCAGGTAATCCTTCTGCCTCAGCCTTACAAGCAGCTGGAACTACAGGCATGTGCCACCACACCCAGCTAATTTCTGTATTTATTGTAAAGATGAGGTCTCACCAAGTTGCCCAGGCTGCTCAGGCAATCCTTTCACCTCGGCCTCCCAAAATGCTGGGATTACAGGCTTGAGTCACTGTGCTCAACCATCAGATTTTCTTAATCGAACATTGTATCATCTGACTAGATAGTTCAGCTTCTTCTTTTCTCATCTGTGATTCTTTTCCTTGTCTTAGGCGTTGGCTGAAGTCTCTAGTACAATGTTTTGTTGTTTTTTGTTTTGTTTTTTTGAGGCAGTCTTACTCTGTTGCCCGGGCTGGAGTGCAGTGGCATGCTCACAGTCACGGCAGCCTCCACTTGCTGGGCTCAGGTGATCCTTCTGCGTCAGTCTTCCAAATGGCTGGAACTAAAGGTGTGTGCCACCATGTCCGGCTAATTTTTTGGTTTATCATAGAGATGGGGGTCTCAGCCAAGTTGCCCAGGCTGGTCTCGAGCCCCTGGGCTCAGGCACTCCTCTCGCCTCAGCCTCCCAAAGTGCTGAGATTACAGGTGTAAGCCACCTTGCCTGGCTCTAGATGTGCACCTGATCTTAGGGGAAGGCCTTCAGTCTTTCACCATTAAGTCTGATACTAGTTGTAGGTAGGGTGACCAGTAGTATCAGTTTTTTTCCAGGACTGAAGGGTTTCCTGGAATGCATAACTTTCATTGCTAAAACTGGAATAGTCCTGGGAAAACCAGGAGAGTTGGTTACTCTCGTTGTAGTTTCTGAGTTAGTTTCAAGGATTAATTTTTCTCTTCATTATGGATTGTATTTTCCGGCTTCTGTGCATGCCTGGTAATTTTTTTGTTGTTATTGTTAGATACTAGACATTGTGACTTTTACTCTGTTGGATGCTGGATATTTTAAAAATATTTATTTAAAACTATTTATTCCTGGCTGGGTTCGGTGGCACAGCCTGTAATCCCAGCACTTTGAGAGACCAAGGCGAGTGGATTGCCTGAGCCCGTGAGTTCGAGACCCACCCAGGCAACTTGGTGAGACCTTGTCTCTACAATAAATCAAAAATTAGCCGGCCGTGGTAGCGTGAGCCTGTAGTTCCAGCTACTCAGAAGGCTGAGGCAGAAGGATCTCTGGAACCTAGCAGGTCGAGGCTGTGGTGGCCGGGAGCATGCCACTGCACTCCAGTCTGGATGACAGTGAGACTCCAACTCAAAAAAAAAAAAAATTATTCCTATAAATATTTCTGAATTTTGTTCTGGAATACAGTTAAATAACTTGAAATAGTTTTATATTTCAGATCTTTAAGATTTGTTAGGTGGGATGAAGCAATATTTCGTCTGGAGCTAATAATTTGCCGTTGTTGAAGCAAGATGCTTCTGAGCGCTTTACTCAATGCCTCACAAATTACAAAATCATCCAGTCTGACTGGTGGAACCAGAAAGCAGTCCCTGCCCGGGGTGAGCTCTGAGCACGCTTCTCTCTTATTCTTCTGCATGGTGCTTTCCTCACACATATATGCTGCCCCCTGCTCTGCTCAGAACTCGGAGAGAACCCTCTGCAGATCTCCAGGGTTCTCTCTTGGTGCAACTCTCTCCTCCTAGGCACTCTGTTTTGTGTTCTGTGGCTGATGGTGTCCCCAGACTCTTCCAGCTCCTTCTCACTCATTAAATCTGCTGGGCACCATGGCTTAGTTACTCTCTCAAGGCAATAATAGAGGCATTGAAGGTCTTACCTTGTTTGTCTCTCTTTTCTCAAGTATGACTGTCTCTTCTTGCCTGAGGTTCAGGGTCTTGAAAACCATTGTTTCCCATATCTCGCCATCGGGCTAGGATCTCCCAGAAGTCAGGGGCTCTGCTTCCTCTATCAGGCCGGGCGCTACCTGAGAGCAGGTAAGACCTAGGTATCTCCCTTGTCCTTATCCTCCTTACCCTTTCCCTAAAGCATGCAGTACAAGCCAGTCCCAGATACTGAAGTCCGTGGCATTTTACTGAGTGGTTATTCTACCCCCTAGTTCATATTAACTTTCGTGTGACACAAGTTAAGCTTCAGTCCTTTAAGTTGTTCCTTCTTCCACTGGGTGGTTTCTGAGGCCACACATTCTCCAGGAAGTCTTCCTGAGTGGAAAAAGATGACACTTCTTGCCACACCACCGCCCAGGAGTCTGTGAATCCTTTTCTCTTCATTTTCCATGATCACAGTGAATCTAAGAACTCCTCTCCCCAGTCTTGGTTTCTTCAGGAGCATTTTAATCAACCCTGCCAGTTCTGTAGAAACATGGAGTTTACAGTTCAAGTAACTTTGGGAAGTATTGCTGACCATAAGATTATTTTATTTTTAATTTTTAGTGCAGTCAGGGTCTTGCTATATTGTCCAGGATAGTCTCAAACTCCTGGGCTCAAGTAATCCTTCTGACTCAGCCTCCCAAAGTGCTGGGATTACAAGTGTGAGTCATTGCACCCGTACAAGATTTTAAAGGCTCTGAAAAGTATTGTAGTACAGAAACCTATTTGCTTTATTTACACATGTTTTCTAAATGTATTTGATCCCAGTAATTCTTATTTGATTTCAGAATCTCTCTGTAGTATCTGTTATTCTTTGGAACAAACCTGAAGAAACACTAAAGCAAGCCATCATGAGCAAATAAGAGATTATTTTTCTTTTCTTTCCTTTCCCCAGAGAGCTCTAGAGATTGCAGTAGATGAATGTTCGTTGGGTGAATAATTAAATGAAAAAATCTGAAATCATTCTCAACAATCCATTCTGATTTTAACTATCTTCAGAGATCAGGTCAGTTTCCATAGGACCCTTCACGGCTTCTCTCATGCAGGTTCAGTTGTTCCCCCTACACCATGTTCTTTGAACCCCACTTTAGTTCATTTCCTCCTGTTTGAAAACGGTTTAATCTAACATGAGAAGGCTGTGTGTACATACAGATAAGGACAAAGGCAAAGGGCAGGACACAGTAATGCCTGACTTCAGGGGATTTCACGTTGCATTCCATATGATGGGCTCTTCCCTGGAGGAGTAAGGAAGGGTTTACAGGTAGAAGCTCCATGAACTTTCGTTTCTAGATTTCTGTTCACACCACTGCTCTGCTTGGAGTGCCACCCTGCCCACTCGCTTGTCAAAATTCTATCCAGCCATGGAAACAACTGTGCTCCCCATCAAAAGTAGAATAGATAAAAAAAAAGTGGTACATATATACGATGGAGTATTATGCAGCCATAAAGAAGGATAAAATTATAGACCACAGCAACTTGCATGGATTTAGAGTCTATAACACGCAGTGATCTATCAGAGAAACAACAGAGTACCATATGTTCTCACTCATAAGCGGACTCTGAACATTTACCATAACACTCTAAGAAAGGGATTGACAGTAGTCAGAAATTGCCAAGGGATGGGGGAGCACATAACGTCAATAAGGGTACCTGATCTCAAACCAGGGAAGTGGGGACCAAGCTTTACCTGTACAATGACCACTTATCTACCTAATCCTGAATTGTACCGCACATCTTTAAAAAAAAAAAAAAGATGCAAAGCATATAAAGAATATACAGTAAAAAAAAAATTATATCCAGCCTTCATGGCCTAGTCAAATGTGACCCCAACAAAGTCTTCCCAGGTAATTCAGGGGCTCTAGTAGTCTCTTTCTGAGTCCTCTCACAGTTTATCAGTCTGCCTTTGAACATGATTAGTTGTGTCCAGACCTTTCTCCCAGACTAGAGTGTGTACTTCATGAAAATGGGAGTCATGACTTACTCATTTCTGTATCTCTGGTTCTTAACATGGGGCCCGGCCTGGCAGAAGCTCAGAGAATGTTTGAGGAGTGAACAAATGAACTGAGATCCAGTGGAAACTCCAAGGAGCAGGCGTTCTCAGCCCTTCTGGAAGGGTCTTGGGTATAGCCTACAATAGTTCTTCAGGGGCCGGGCTCAGCAGCTCAGTCTGTAATCCCAGCACTTTGGGAGTGAGTGAGTGGGTTTTTCAAGGTGAGTGGATTGCCTGAGCCCTTGAGTTCGAGACCAGCCTGGGCAACTTGGCAAGACCTCATCTCTACAACAAATTTTTAAAAAATTAGCCAGGTGTGGTAGTGTGCCTGTAGTTCTGGCTACTTGGAAGGCTGAGGCAGAAGAATCAACTGAGCTCAGCAGGTCGACGCTGGGGTGGCCGTGAGCATGCCACTACACTCCAGCCTGGACGACAGGGTGAGACTCCAACTCAAAAAAAAAAAAAAAAGTTCTTCAGGAATTCAGGGCAGACTGACAAGAGGGGAGGAGTATCTTGGCCATTAGGGTAAGTGTGTCAATTCTGCAAAAAGCCAGTCGGGAAAAGTGTCCAGCCTGCTGTGTTGATGTCATCATGCTGCTGGACATTAAAACCTGGTACATGAACGCTTAGTGTGTTTATGAAAGAGGACCCAGAGCCCATACAACCACACATATATATATACAGGGACACCTTAGGCAAACACAGGAATTGTTACACATGGTCACACCCACTGGAGATATGCAAAATGTACACTTGAATGTCCAAACATGTAGAGGTACCTCTGAGGTGCACACAAACACACACACAAGCTCAGCAATCTCTGTGGCCCAAGAAACACAGCTGAGTGTGATAACGGTGTCAACAGGCAAGAGCCCTGAGCAAACACCTGATCTATCTCTTGATAACCAGAGTCAAAGAAGGCTGAATGCTGAACTACTCCCTGCCTTCCCTTTTTCTTTTCCAGAAAGTATTCTAGGACTTAAGGCAATAGACAAGCAAGAGACTTACAGACATTGCCTCCTCTAAAGAACCACAGCAAAGCCGGGCCCGGTGGCTCACACCTGTAATTCCAGCACTTTGGGAGGTGGAAGTGAGAGGATTGCCTGGGTAACTTGGCAAGACCTCGTCTCTACAATTAATCAATTAGCCGGGCATGGTGGGGCACCCCTGTAGTTCCAGCTGCTTGGAAGGCGGAGGCAGAAGGATCACCTGAGTCCAGCAGGCGAGGCTGCGGTGGCCATAAGCATGACACTGCACTCCAGCCTGGGCGACAGACTCCAACTCAAAAAAAAAAAAAGAGTCACAGCATCCCAAGAGGGTGCCCCCCACAAGCATGAAGCCAGTCCAGGCCTTTCTTTCTTTCTTTTCTTTTCTTTTCTTTTTTTTTTTTTTTTTGAGTTGGAGTCTCACTCTGTCGCCCAGACTAGAGTGCAGTGGCCGCTCCTGGCCACCGCAGCCTCGACCGCCGGCGATCCTTCCGCCTCAGCCTTCCGAGTAGCTGGAACTACAGGCGCGCGCTACCACGCCCGGCTAATTTTTTATTTATTGTGGAGATGAGGTCTCGCCAAGTTGCCCAGGCGGGTCTTGAACCCGCGGGCTCAGGCAATCCACTCACCTCAGCATCCCAAAGGCGCGGGATTACAGGCTGAGCCACCGAGCCTGGCTCAGTCCAGGCCTTTCTTTGCACAGCTCTGCACTAGTTGGCAGGAAGGCCTCAGGGAAGTGAGTGACTTCCATGTTGATCTTAATCTCTGGGCCATCCCAGCTATGGTCTGGCTAGTTCTGGCCAACTGCTCAATGCTCATACCTTGCCTACTTCTTCCAGTTACAATCATGGGGGTGTGGGTGTGTGTCTTCTGTCTTGCCAGGAGCTGAGTGAGGGCAGGGTTCATGCCTCTCTAAATGAAGCTGTCAGTGTCTCTCTCTGCCTCCCTCCCTCCTTCTCTCCTCTCTCCCCTCTCCCCTCTCTCTCCTCTTCACACAGTAAGAGGACCTCAATGAGTGTGGTTTTTGAGTTGGGTTTCTATCAGTAGTTGTTGCTGTCCCTTTCCTATAGATCTTTTGAGAAATCCTGACTGCAGAGGGTTTTTCACATGGGGCCCTGGTGAGCCAATAGCCTTTGTTTTTGTTTGTTTGTCTGTTTTGAGTTGGAGTATCACTCTGTTGCCCAAACTGGAGTGCAGTGGCCGCTCCTGGCCACCACAGTCTCCCGCCTGCTGGGCTCCGGCGATTCTTCCGCTTCAGCCTTCCGAATAGCTGGAATTACAGGCGTGTGCTACCACGCCTGGCTAATTTTTTGTTTTTATTGTAGAGGTGAGGTCTCACCAAGTTGCCCAGGCGGGTCTCGAACCCGCGGGTTCAGGCAATCCACTCACCTCAGCCTCCCAAGGCGCGGGATTACAGGCTGAGCCACCAGGGGCTCAGGCGCCTGCAGGCCTGGAAGGTGCCCACTCAATCCCAGCTGCAGCGCCCCAGGGGCTGAATTCTCTCAGGTTTCCTGGCATAGCTGAGTCACTCGGAAATTGTAGAGAACCTGAGATTTCCTCAATAATTTACATCCGTGTTTCTCCCTTTAAAGGATCACAAGGCCCTGGACAAAGTCAGTGAACATCATCCTGGGGTAACTTAATCTCCTGGGTCTGGTGACAACAAGGGGAACGATTCTAAGGATTACCTTGAACTTGGGCCAGCACCAGGGAGATCTGGACCTAGCTGGGAGCCAGTGACCCGGAAGGGCGGCTTAAGCTCAGCCATGGGCTTCCACTTGCTGGAGGTGGAGGGAAATTGAGAAAAATGAAGCCCAGTGCTTTGGGAGCCTCAGGAAAAAGATGGCATTCTGTGGTTCGAGGGCAATAAGATGATTCAGGCATGGACGCCTTCTCACCTAGTTTCCTACTCACCTAGTGCGTTGTCTAAACTGGGGTGTCTGCTGGTCATTCTGGTTCCTTTTCCTTCCACCTGTGCTCTGGGCCCATCCCCTTCCCTCGTCGTGGTCTTGGTTCTGTTGCCTCTTCATCCTCTCTCTCTGCTGCCTCTGTCTCCCCAAGATATAAAATCACCCAGGTCTCGGCCTGTAATCCCGCGTTTTGGGAGGCTGAGGTGAGTGGATTGCCTGAGCCCGTGGGATCGAGACCCGCCTGGGCAGCGAGACCTCATCTCTACAATAAATCAAAAAACCAGCCGGGCGTGGTAGCGCATGCCTGTAATTCCGGCTACTTGGAAGGCTGAGGCGGAAGGATCGCCAGAGCCCAGCAGGTCGAGGCTGCGGTGGCTGGGAGCGGCCACTGCACTCCAGTCTGGGCGACGGAGTGAGACTCCAACTCAAAAAAAAAAAAGATTAGCCGGGCGTGGTAGCGTGCGCCTGTAATTCCGGCTACTCAGAAGGCTGAGGCGGAAGGATCGCCAGAGCCCAGCAGGTCGAGGCTGCAGTGGCTGGGAGCGTGCCACTGCACTCCAGCCTGGGTGACGGAGTGAGACTCCAACTCAAAAATAAAAAATAAAGCCGGGTTGGGTGGCTCAGCCTGTAATCTCTCACCTTTGGGAGGCTGAGGTGAGTGGATTGTCTGAGCCCGCAGGTTCGAGACCCGCCTGGGCAACTTGGCGAGACCTCATCTCTACAATAAATCAAAAATTAACCGGGCGTGGTAGCGCGCGCCTGTCGTTCCAGGTACTTGGAAGGCTGAGGCAGAAGGATCGCCAGAGCCCAGCAGGTCGAGGCTGCGGTGGCCGGGAGCATGCCACTGCACTCCAGTCTAGGTGATGGAGTGAGACTCCAACTCAAAAATAAAAAATAAAATAAATCTCCCCCTTTTCCCCTTCTGTCTCTGGTTTATTGGCATAGCTGAGTCACTCAGAAATTGTTGAGAACCTGAGATTTCCTCAATAATTTACATCTGTGTTCCTCTATTCTACTTTTGTCCTTTCTTTGCTAAATAAACCATTGGAAGGACACTGAAGGCTCTACCCTCTTCCTCACCTTCCACTGCCCACTGTCCCCTGGCCTCCTCCTGTTCCCCCTAAGATTTAAATACCCAAAATACATCCTTGGGTGCTTGAATGTTCTATAGGCAAACTCTAAACTTGATATTCATCGAAAGTTGAATGAACACCTTCTCTGTACCAGTCATTGACTTATGAAGTAAATTGATATGGTCTGGATGTTTTCCCCCCCAAACCTCATGTTGAAATTTGACCCCCAGTGTTAGAGGTGGAGTCTAATGGGAGGTGATTGGGTCTTGGGGGTGGATCCCTCATGGATGGTTTTATGCGTTTGTTTGTTCATTCTCAAGGTAATGAGTGAGTTCTCACTCTCTTAGTTCCCCTGAGATTTGGCTGTTTGAAAGAGCCTGGCACTCCACTTCTGTCTCTCTTGCTTCTCTCACCATGTGGCACGCTGGCTTTCTTTCTCCTGCCATGATTGTAAGCTTCCTGAGGCCTCACCTAGAAGCAGATTTTCAGCACTATGCCTCTTGTACAGTCTGCAGAACAGTGAGTCAAATAAACCTCTTTTCTTTATAAATTACCCAGTCTCAGGTATTCCTTTATAGCAATGCAAAACAGACTAATACATAATTACGATGAGAGTTAGGGAGCTGGCTAGGCTCAGTGGCTTCAAGCCTGTAATCCCAGCACTTTGGGAGGCTGAGGTGAGAGGATTGCGTGAGCCCAGGGGCAACTTGGTGAAACCTGGTCTCTACAATATATCAACAAAAAAAACGTTAGTTGGGCATAGTAATGCGCACTTGTAGTTCTGGCTACTTGGAAGGCTGAGGCAGAAGAATTTCTGAGCCCAGCAGGTTGACGCTGGGGTGGCTGTGAGCATGCCACTGCACTCCAGCCTGGGCAACAGAGTGAGACTCGGACTCAAAAAAAAAAAATCCTTGAACAACTACCATAATACTATAAGAAAAGGATTGACAGTGGCGGGAAACTATGGGGGGGGAGCAGGGAGGGGAAGGGTGGGATTAATGGTAGTCAATATCTGTCTGGGGAAAGGGGGGCACACCTCATCAACAAGGGTACCTGCGCAATGAATATTTGTTTTTTGGGGTTTTTTTTTTAGTTGGAGTCTCACTCTGTCACCCAGACTGGAGTACACTGGCCGCTCTCGGCCACCGCAGCCTTGACCTGCTGGGCTCCGGTGATCCTTCCGCCTCAGCCTTCCAAGTAGCTGGAACTACAGGCGTGTGCTACCACACCCGGCTAATTTTTTGATTTATTGTAGAGATGAGGTCTCGCCAAGTTGCCCAGGCGGGTCTCGAACCCATGGGCTCAGGCAATCCACTCACCTCAGCCTCCCAAAGTGCTGGGATTACAGGCTGAGCCATCGAGCCCATCTGAATATTTGCATATCTAACCCTTAACTGTACCCCACAATTAAAACAAATAAATAAATAAAAAAGAGAGTCAGGGAGCTTGTGACTTGGTGATCAACAGAGATCTAAACCAACTGTTACCAGTTTGATTGCTAGATGATACAATTGAGATATGACCAGATGTTAAGGGAACCCGAGGAAGACCCTCGTCCTGGGAGGGGAGGAGCACCTTGTGCTCCAGAGAAGACTTTCTGGAGGAACTGGGCTGGAACTGAAGGATGTGTAGGAAGTGAGAAGAAGAAATGGGCATTTGGGCTATGAGATGCTCTCAGTTTTCAGTGACAGAACCCCAACTCAGACTAGTTGAAGCAAAGCAGGAAACTAACTGGGATGACCAGGTGAAGCTGGCCTCGGACCCACACGAGGCCTTCAGGTTTGCTGTTCTTCTCTCACCCACCTCTGCTGCTTCTTCCTCTGTATTGGACTCATTCTCCCCTATCCAGGTACGTTTCCTCCATGTTTCAGGGGCAGGAAGGGCATAGCCACAGGCAATTCCAGGCTTATATCACCCCAGTTTGTTGACTCCAGAAGAAACAGAGAACTCTCTCAGCACCCATATATAAAATTCCAGATAAGGGCTCTGATTGGCCCAGTTTGGGTGGTGTACAAATCCTGTGACTAGGGCAGGGATACTGTGATTCACCAGGCCTGGTTTTCCTATCCATGGCTGGAGCCAGGTGGCAGAATACTGTGGTTGATAACCCGAAGGAAGGGGTGCTGAGAACACAAAAACAACAGATGGACATAATAGAGAACTTTCTGAACAGAGAGTGTCACATATGTAAAACCATACAACAGTCGTGAACTACTTCTGAGAATTATTAGTTTTTATAGTTGAGTCTAAGAATGAACTTGGGTGAATAACAAGAAATAAACTTAGAGAAGAAAGAATTTGAAGGGTTATATGTGCTGAACAACAGAGTTTGAACATTATCCTGAAAACCATGGAGAATCTTTGAAAAATGTTATGTCAGATATTGATATGATAGATCCTTATATTTGGGCAAAATGACAATTTTGTCCATAGGCCTCTTCTCTTCGTTTCTTCCTTGTTTCAGCTGATGGCACCCTCCATCCCCCCAATTTCGTGAACTCGAAACTGGGGGCATCTTGAGGCCATCTCCCTCAGCCAAGTCCTCCCCCTGGCCCCCACCAATTTGCCATTCCTTTCTATTCTGCGGCACCGCCGTGGTTCAGGCCTGCACCTGCTCTTGCCAGAACTCTTACAGTGGGCCCGCGTAACTTATCCCAAGGCATCCACTCTTTCAGGGAGTTTCTTGTGCCCCACCCTAGGCTGGGTTAGACCTTGTCTCATGGCTTTCCTAGTGCACATCGCTCTCTTGGCAGTCCCTGCCTGCACTGTAAGCGTTTGCCATCTGGCTCTGTGCCACACACTATGTGCACATATGCCCGTGGCTGCCTCAGGAGCAGGGGCCCTGTTTTTTGTTTCTTACCCCAGCTGCAAGAATGGTGCCCAGTTAGACACTGGCTAAATGAATACATGACTTCAACCTCTGTCATTCAGATTGGCAACTGTAAGCACCCGTATAAGTGAAAAAAAGAAAATGTTCTAAGGCCGTAGTGAATCACTCTGAAACAAGGGCTTTTCCTCACCGGCTTCCAATGTTCATATCTTTTTCTCTATCCTCCTATCCCCTCTGTGTAACTGTCTACCTTGTCTAGCCATGCATGAAATGAAACTGAAATCTGCAGTGTGTGTATGAAATGCTTTATGATACCTGTGTGAATTTTAAAAGTGAATGGTCATGTGATTTTTCTGAGTTGTCCATCTGAATTTTAATTGGTAGAGCTTTATCTCTAGAGGTTTGAATTCCTAACTCAAATGTATAAAAACACTCCTTGGCCGGGCATGGTGGCTCACCCCTATAATCCCAGCACTTTGGAAGGCTGAGATGAGAGGATTTCCTGAGCCCACAGGTTTGATAGCAGCCCAGGCAACTTGGTGAGACCTCATCTCTACAATAAATAAATTAAAAAATTAGCCAGGCATGGTGGTGCGTGCCTGTAGTTCCAGCTACTTGGAAGGCTGAGGTGGAAGGATGGCCTGAGCCCAGCAGGTCGAGGCTGTGATGGCCAGAAGCATGCCATTGCCCTCTAGCCTGGGCGACAGAGTGAGACTCCGACTCAAAAAACAAAACAGAACAAAAAACACTCCTCAAGCAAACTGGGAGCAGTGGCTCACGCCTATAATCCTAGCACTTTGGGATGCAGGGGCAAAAGGATTCCCTGAGCCCAGGGGTTTCAGACCAGCCTGGAAGAGCCACTTTAAGGAGCAGGAAGGAAAAGAAAAGTAGACTCAGTTTGCACATGATGAGCCTGAGGGGAGTGGACAGATTTTAGCATCCCCCCATTTTTTTGTGGGCCATTGAGCAACTTGGCGAGACCTCGTCTCTACAACAAATAAAAAAATTAGCCGGGTATGGTGGCGTGCACGTGTAGTTCCAGCTACTTGGAAGGCTGAGGCAGAAGGATCGCCTGAGCCCAGCAGGTCGAAGCTGTGGTGGCTGTGAGCATGCCACTACACTCCAGCCTGGGTGATAGAGTGAGACTCTGAACTCAAAAAAAGAAAGAAAAAAGAAAAAAAAAGAGCTCCATATTTTTGTGGTAACCCTCTGATTAAGGGATACTGATTTACTTAAATACTTTATTCTCAAATGCTGAATTGAAAACCAAACATGATTTCTCTTTTCTTTTTTTTTTAGATACAGGGTCTCACTCTTGGGCCCAGGTTGTAATATAGCGGTATAATCATAGCTCACTGCAGTCTCAAACTCCTGGACTCAAGCGATCCTCCTACCTCAGCCTCTTGAGTAGCTGGGACTGCAGTCATGTGCCACCTGCCTGGCTAATTTAAAAAAAATTTTTTTTTTTTTTTGAGTTGGAGTCTCACTCTGTCTCCCAGACTGGAGTGCAGTGGCCGCTCCCGGCCACCGCAGCCTCCACCTGCTGGGCTCCAGCGATCCTTCCGCCTCAACCTTCCGAGTAGCCGGAATTACAGGCATGCGCTACCATGCCCGACTGATTTTTGGATTTATTGTAGAGATGAGGTCTAGCTGCCCAGGCGGGTCTCGAACCCGCGGGCTCAGGCAATCCACTCACCTCAGCCTCCCAAAGGCACGGGATTACAGGCTGAGCCACCGAGCCCGGCTAAAATTTTTTGTAGAGACAGAATTTTGCTACATTGCCCAGGTTATTTTCAAACTCCTGGCCTCATGATCTTCCTCCCACAGCCTCCCAAAGCACTGGAATTACAGGCATTAGCCACCTCACCTGGTCTGATTTCTAACTTTGTTTACTGAACTCTTTATATTGCCAAAGTGAGCTGACATTTGTTTTTTGCTGGGATAATAACTCAGACTGAAATGATTGCCTGTGACAGAAAACAAGGATGGATCCCTGCCTAGTAAGAAGGCATCAAACTGCTTCCACAACCAGCATGATGTAGAAAATGCTTTCCAAGAGTTCGTGGAATCCTGAAGCATGGGTTTGTCCGCTACAGGAATAAACAAACTTATTTCTCATTGGCAAAAATGCATTGATTGTAATGGTTCCTATTTTGATTAATAAAGACAGGCCGGGCGAAGGATTTAAGCCTGTAATCCTAGCCCTTTGGGAGGTCAAGGCAAGAGGATTGCCTGAGTCCAGGGGTTCAAGACCAGCCTGAGCAACTTGGTGAGACCTCATCTCTACAATTAAAAAAAAAAAAATTTTGGCCAGGCTTGGTGGCTCAGCCTGTAATCCCAGTACTTTGGGAGGCTGAGGCAAGAGGATTGCCTGAACCCGCGGGTTTGAGACTCACCCGGGCAATTTGGCGAGACCTCTTCTCTGCAATAAATCAAAAATTAGCCGGGCGTGGTAGCACACGCCTGTAGTCCCAGCTACTTGGAAGGCTGAGGCGGAAGGATTGCTGGAGCCCAGTAGGTCAAGGCCGCGGTGGCCGGGAGCAGCCACTGCACTCCAGTCTGGGCAACAGAGTGAGACTCCAACTCAAAAAAAAAAAAAATTAGCCGGGCATGGTGGTGCACACCTGTACTTCCAACAACATAGAAGGCTGAGGCAGAAGGATCGCCTGAACCCAGCAGGCCAAGGCTTTAGTGACCACGAGCGTGCCATTGCACTCTAGCCTGGGTGACAAAGTGAGACTCCAACTCAGAAAAAAAAAAGCAACTAAAGATGTGTTTGAGCCTAGTAATAATGATTTAAAATTCAAGGTCTGAAACCACAATTTCTTTTGCACCAACCTACCTGATATTTCTTTTTTGTGTACTGACTTTCAGATGTACCAGAAAACATTTTAAGATCTTGTCTGTGCCTCTAAGTCCACACCGGGGCTGATAGGAGGATATGTGCTGTCGAATCACATTAGAAAGCTTTTCCTCCAAAAATAATCTCTTACATTTGACCACCTAGCTTGCCCTTGGGTAAACCCATTCCCATTTAGCTTGACCCTCATGAGAACCCGGAAGCAGACAGGACAGGTATAATAACCCTTTTTGTCAGCTGAGTCACAGGAGGCTCTAGAAAATCAAGGAGTTTGCCCAAGGTCACAGAACTCCTAAGAGTTGGATCTGGAGGTGGTGGGAGGGGATCCCGCAGCCGGGAGGCAGCTGTGGGAAAAAAAAAAAAAAAAGAGTTGGATCTGAAGGGAGAATTTCTGGCTCTGGGATCAAGTGCCCCTCACCCCTGAGATAACTTGTAATTGGCCTGTCTGTGCACCAGTTTCGATTCTTGATAAAAAGGAGTTTGCCAAGCTAACAAGGCCCAAATAACAAAGTCCACTGTGTGTGAGGGAGGGCAGGGAGCAAAGGCACAAATGCAAAAACGATGGTGATTATGTTACATTTTCACAAAACTCCATTGGTTTGAAAGTTACATTCACAGGCGTTGTTTCATTTGATCTCACAGCCACCCTTTGAGGTAGACATGGCAGGGCTGATTATTGTCTTGAGATGTGGAAACTGAGGAAATGTGGCCTATCTGGCCTAAAAGAAACTGGGCTGGGCTCGTTCCCTAAGATTCCTATTTCCTGAACCTGGATTCTTCCTCCTCACAGATGAATAACAACTACCATCAACTTGCTCCTTCGCCTGCAGGTTCAGGGGTTCTGGCCTGGGCAACTTGCCAACCTGTTTCTCAGAACAACGTGGGAGGCAGCTAGGGCCTACAAAGTGTTTTCAAGGAAACGTGGCGGAGGAAGACGCCTTGAGGAGGGAAGGAAGGACTTGGCAGAGGCTCAGAGCTGGCTGCTGGGCCCAGGGTGGTCTCAGGTGGAACCCCAGGGCAAGCTGCTGCAAGGGGGACTGGATTGAGGGTGGTGCACATCTCTGGCATTCTCCTGCCAGCAGTGAAGTTCACTCCGAGCCCTTCCCCGTGTTTTGCATCTCCTTTTCTAGGTAGCCTCTAGGAAGTAACCCCTCTCCCGGAGTCCTTCAACGTGGCCACAGCTAATCTCTGTGGTGCCGTCTGTGGTGTGTCAACATGCACCTGTAATGGTGGCAGAGCTTACATCCCTTGCCCCTCTCCGGGTCACTCAGTAAACACGCTCTGTCAGCACCAGCTGACTGATCCCACCCCGCTGTCCCACTCTCTCGTGCAACCTGGTGTTGGTTCCATGGTGCGACTGGGCAGGGGGTGGGGGATGGGAGTAGCTCAGAGAAAGGGGCCACTATAGTCAGTGTGGAAGGAAAAAGTAAATTCATTCATAGAACAAGGCAAATGATATCTTGTCCACAGTCCTTGTTGCAATGCCTGCCGCAATAATCTACTGGGAGGCTGGTTCCGAGGGAAATCTGGTGGCCCCTGCATAGGTATCTTAGGTGCTCCTTGCTATATTCCCTTGACTGTTCTCAGCTGCCATTGTGGTGGGTGGCTCCAGTTCCACATGACTCAGGCTCACCTTGAGCGGCATCCCACCTCGAGCACGCACCTTAAGTCTTTCTGCTTTTGGCCTGGAGGCTCCTCTGGGGCCGAGGGAGCCTCTTCCATGCACTGCAGGGCAGCCCTTAACCAGTGGGGGATGGTCAGTGAATGCCCAGTCTCCTGTCCTGGGAGGCCTTGGAAGGTTGAAATTCCATTGCCTATAGCTTGCTACTCTTACCTCCTCCTACAAGCACTTGTACGGTGCCTTGGCAAGGGGGACAGAGAGGGGACACTGAGGACCCCCAGGGGCCTGGCTCCTTCCCATTCCCCATTTCCTCCTTGGTAGTTCTGGTGGCAGGACAGACTTCGTGAACTGCTCTTGTTTTAATGCTCTGCTGACACTGTCTTGAAATTCTTAGTACTTCTTGAACCAGGGGGTTCCGAGTTTCCATTTTGCACCGGGTCACACTGATGATGTAGCCGGTCCTGCCTGTGGTTTGATGCCTGGGGAGAGGCCTCTGAGAATGGTGAGGGCAGCATGAACCCTGTCCTCTGGCCAAGCTGAGCTCATTGTTTCTTCCCTCCTCTGAGCACAACAGAAAATGCAGGCACAGTGGGAGCTTTTATCAGGGTCGCTGTGACAAGGACTCATGGAGGTTGGGGGGCCGGGAGAGACAGGCCTGGGGAGCCAGCTGGTCCACCCCCCACCCAGAGTTGGGCTCTCCCACCCAGCACCCTTGGCACAGGCTCACCCAGCCTCTTTGTGAATTCTTCTAGTGATAAGAATGGGCCTTTTTCATTGTGGGCTCTAATTGTGACAGCCCCTCACTCTTGTGAAGTGTTCTAAGGTTCTCTAAACCCTTTCACAAGGATGATCTCACTGGATTCTCACCATCCTCTCCCCTGTGCCTCAGGCATTTTCTAAGGAGTGAAACTGAGGAAACGTGGTTATTCTTGGATCAGCGGCCCTGGCTCCTCCCCTTTGGCCTTTCCCTTCTGCCAGTGATGGAAATCTCTCCTCATTCAGGAAGTCTTTCAACCTGTCAGAAGAGAAGAAATAACTCCCAATTCGTTGTACTAGATTACTATTCCTCCTGGGCTGTAGGTAATATAGTGTTTTTTTTTCCCAGAGGTCCTTTACTTTGAACAACAGTCAGAAAATGGTTTGAGCTCAGCAACCGTTTCATAGGCTTGTTTTATTGTTTGCTTTATTAATTTATTTTTATGTTTATTTATTTTATGATGTTTGTTTTATTCTATTTATTATTATTGTTATGTATTATGCCTCTGTTCAAAGGTGGCAGAATAAAGCAGGATCACAGAGCCTCCCTCCCCCGTTGCCTTAAGAAATAAACACAGCAATTTAAACAAAAAACAACCTCACACAGCCAATAACCGACATCCATCACACAAGGATAGAGCACACACATTAAAAAGTGCCAGTCAAGCCAGGCTCGGTGGCTCAGCCTGCAATCCCGCGCTTTGGGAGGCTGAGGTGAGTGGATTGCTTGAGCCCGCGGGTTTGAGACCCGCCTGGGCAACTTGGCGAGACCTCATCTCTACAATAAATCAAAAAATCAGCTGGGCGTGGTAGCGCGCGCCTGTAGTTCCAGCTACTCGGAAGGCTGAGGCGGAAGGATCGCTGGAGCCCAGCAGGTGGAGGCTGCGGTGGCCGGGAGCGGTCACTGCACTCCAGTCTGGGCGACAGAGTGAGACTCCAACTCAAAAAAAAAAAAAAGTGCCAGTCAAGGAAAGAAACAGACGCTTCCCCCATCCATCGAGAGCATCCTGGGGCATTTCTCCAGTACCCTCCTATTCGGACTGCAGCCAGCCGAGGGATGGGCAGGGCAGGGGACTGAGAGAGGGGTCCCTGGCCCGAGCCTTGGTTTGCTGTCTTCCCAGTGGGGCGCAGGGTTGACAGAAGAGCCGTAGCCCACGCGAGGAGCAACCCAGGTGGAAAAAGTCTCACCATGCGGGTCCACTGGTGTGTACAGGCAGACAGACACAGCATGCCACAAGATGTCTGGGGCTGAACGTGGGGCAGAAAACCCTTGAGTGAGACACACTTGTCTGCTCCCATTTGCTTGGTTTTTTTTTTTTTTTTTTTTTGAGTTGGAGTCTCACTCTGTCGCCCAGACTGGAGTGCAGTGGCTGCTCCCAGCTACCGCAGCCTCGACCTGCTGGGCTCTGGTGATCCTTCCGCCTCAGCCTTTAGTTTTTTTTCTGGAACTACAGGCGCGTGCTACCATGCCCGGCTAATTTTTTGATTTATTGTAGAGATGAGGTCTAGCCAAGTTGCCCAGACGGGTCTTGAATCCGAGGGCTTAGGCAATCCACTCACCTCGGCCTCCCAAAGCGCTGGGATTATAGCTGAACCACTGAGACCGGTCCCCATGGCTTGTTTCATAGCAAAGCCTCGGTGGCTCAAGGCCTTCACTTTCACCTCCTATTTGGCTATGGTTTTCAGATTCCTTGTACCCATGCTCTGCCCACCACGGCCTGCCACTCTCCTCCTCCTACTCTCCCGTAACAGTAAATACCTCTCAAATTAGAAGCCCTCTGGGCAACTGGGCTCACACTCCTTTATGCTGGACAGGCACCTCCAGGGGCTGGTGAGGTAGCTCTGCTGTCTCTCCTCTCCAAGGTTCAATAAAGAGTGAGAGTCTGAGGCAATCCTCCTCCTGCCACACCAGGTTCCCCCATCTCTAAGTTAAAGCTCCGATGACTATTTCTTTTTTTTTTTTTTTTGAGTTGGAGTCTCACTCTGTCACCCAGACTGGAGTGCAGTGGCCGCTCCGGGCCACTGCAGCCTCGACCTGCTGGGCTTCGGCGATCCTTCCGCCTCAGCGTTCCGAGTAGCCAGAATTACAGGCATGTGCTACCACGCCCAGCTGATTTTTGATTTATTGTAGAGATGAGGTCTCACTGCCCAGACGGGTCTCGAACCCACGGGCTCAGGCAATCCACTCGCCTCAGCCTCCCAAAGCGCGGGATTACAGGCTGAGCCACCAAGCCCGGCTGTCTGATGACTATTTCAATTATGATTCCTGATCGTACACAGAATGGGTTCTGAAGGCTGGCTTTGATTAGTCAACTATTCCATTTCTCTGCCTCCAAGGAAGAACTGTTTTATTAATTCTACATTCATTAACTTATTCATACCCTTACCTTTTCTAGCAATCTTTTGGGAAAATAACGACAAGTCTTCTTCCTAATAAGCCAGCCCAGGACTGCTCTGAACATTGCGTTGCCTGAGGTGGCATGGCATCTCTGTGTCCACGAATCATTCATGCCGAGCTTCCCACCAAAAAATGGCTTCTAAGTACTTCCAAATCTCCTCTAGACCTGCTCCCTAATCTCATCTTGGCTCTGTACCCTCTTTCTCCTGGAATGCCCACCTTTAGGTGTTGGTCTGAAGTTCTGTGAATGGTGGGCTGGTTGGGTATCCGGCTGGGGAATCAAAGCTTTTAGAGTTGGTCACATAAGGTTATGAAGTATCATCTGCTTATCGCCTCCTTACTCCCGCTTCGCAGAAGAGCTGGGCTTCAAACCCACACCTGCTGACTCAGCTCTGCTTCAAGTTCCTTTGTACTCTACCATGATACCTCAGTAACCATAAGCAATATTTGATTCTCATCTGCCTGCTCCCTTCTGGTATCCACTAAGAATTGAGCACCCAGTGCTTACCACAGGAAGATAAATTGTCAGTTCTCAAGATATAAACTTTTGAGTCTTCTGCAACTAGAAGGAAAAAAGTTTTCAAAATTACTTTCAACTTCCTGAAGCATTAGGATAATTTCACTGCAGAATTTTATATTTAGGATCACATGAATTATACAGAGAGCCATGGGCTGGTGGACAGCTTCCAAATACTAGAAATTACATTTCCCTCCCTTTTAATAATTAGTTCAAGGTCTTCACCACAAGTGACATCATGTCTCAGAAGCAAAAATAGGTCCCTATTAAGACTCTGTAATGTCTTCTATCTAGCAGATCCTGTTCCCTCTTTATGCCCTAGTCTCCTCAACCTCCTAATTGGCTCTCCAACCTCAAAGCTTTTTCTTGTTGCTGTCTGGAGCCTTAGATATATTAGATATGGTCTGACTGTGTGGGGTTAGGAACTTGGGTATGCTGATTGCATTTGTCTACGCTTAGAAACCCAAGGGACCCAGGGTTCTGGAAAATAGGCTAAAGTAAGCATTAATAGTAATACCCTTCTTATGCATGGAACAGGTCATTTGAAGTTTAGGCATATCTAAGTAAAAAAATAGTCTACATTTTCTGTTAAACCCAATTGGGGCAAGAGAAAAACAGCCTCCTTACAGAGCATTCAGTTCAATGTGCTAATGTCATATGTGTTACACCACATTATGTCAGTTAATACTGAAAAGAACTATTTCAAAGTTTCCCATCTAACACGTGAGGAAAGTGAGGTTGACAGGATAAGAAACTTGGCAAAGGGCCACGTTGGGATTCCAGCTGCCCTTATGTGGTCTCCTACTCGGACAAGCTCTTGAACTTAATGGCACCATGACCGAGGGACATTTGGGCACTAGTAGCGATCATGGTGTATAATTTATTACCCACTGCCAGTTTCATACCTAGAATTCAGAAATGAAAGAAACGATGATGAGATTGAAATCTTTATCCCTTTTAGACATAAGGACATGATATCTTTATCTTCTACTATATAGGGCAAAAATTTTAAAAATGTACTTCATTCCATATCCAAAAAGATAAAAGTCATGGATTTCAGACTTTTTTTTAGTGATTCATTGTATCTCTCCCACAACTGAGGGAAACACTAATAAAAAATCACCTTTTATTAAAAGAGGAAAAAATTATCTTTTGGGGTTTGGGGGGTTTATTAAAATGGAGGAAAAGGAATTACAGAAGTTACAGAAGCTTTGGCTTTAGATCCATCACCCCTTCAACAAGTGTGTACTTAATCCTTTAGATTTAACTATTATTTACTAAAAACAAATCTCAAGAGAGGCAGTCTGTTCTTTTGGGGAAAACATTTGAATGAATGAGAATCAAGAGAGCTGGTTCTAGTCCCCACAATTCTGTTAAGTAGGTATTTGATGCTCCCAGCAGTGGACAAAAATTGCACTGGAATGAAATCCACCATCTCAAAACAAGGTGATTACTAGCTCTGAAATTCTAAGGGCCAGTGAGTCATGCATTCATCAGTGCCAAAAATAATATAAAGATTACTCCCAAACAAAACCTCTATTCTTTTAGCTAGGTGTCCATTTGATTAATGTGACTTATATGAATGAGGGATGGATCAACAAATCTAATCCTCTTAAAGTATTTGGAAACAAACAAACAAAAAAAATCCAACTAATGGAAAGTGCCAAAGCACGAGAACTCGTCTAGACCCATTGTTGTTTTGTTTTTTGAGTAGAAGTCTCACTCTGTCGCCCAGGCTGAAGTGCAGCGGCATGGTCATGGTTACTGCAGCCTCGACCTCCTGGGCTCAGGTAATCCTTCCGCCTCAGCCCTCCAAGTAGCTGGAACCACAAGCACGCACCACCACACCCGGCTGATTTTTTTTGATTGTAGCAACAAGTTGCCTAGGCTGGTGTCGAACCCATGGGCTCAGGCAGTCCTCTCACTTCCGCCTCCCAAAGTGTGGGATAATAGCATGAGCCACTGCACCCGGTTTAGTTTGTCTTTTACTGTGGCAGCTGATCTTCAGATTCCAGTGAACCATGCCTCTCAGTACTCCTATCTTTTTGTAGACCTTTCTGTGTGGAACCTGAACTGGTTATGCAACCTGCTTATACTAAAGGAATGCAGCAGCTATAAGTCTTGGTAGCTTCTACTTTTGTGTTTTGGGAGCCCCAAACTGCCATTGCTCTCATTGTCCCACACTAAATATATCAGAATTCAGTATGTCCAATACAGACCCAAATGCTCCATTCCTAATGCTATCCTTTGTCCTTACTGAAATGTGTATAAATTAGGGTAAGACAACAAGCTCTATTGTGGGCTATAGATGCCTTGACTAAAAGAAGCTTCTGTGTCACTACTATTTTGAATTGTCCCTTTGTTTGTAATTCTGGAGGATGCCTAATAGCTGAAAGGTATGCCTTTCTTTCGTAGAATGGGCAGTTGTCTGAAATGGGAGGTGGGACCCTCCACAGGTGAATCCTCAGACCTGGCAGTCTTAGAGCAGAATTCTTATGGAAGTTGATTTCCTTCCTTGGAAGGGTGTGTATCGGGTGTGTACCTGCTGTGACGAGCAGCTTTTGGCCTTTCCTTTGTCTTAATACACTCCTGGGTTCCTCTTTCTAGCACTCTGCACTTTAAAAAAAAACTTTAAAGATGTAGGGTTACAATTCAGGGTTAGATACACAAATGTTCATTATGCAGGTACCCTTGTTGATAAGGTGTGCCCCTCCCTCCCCTGGCATTTTCCCTCAGCTGCCAATCCCACCCCCACTCCATACTCTTCTATCCCTCCACTTCTAGGCACCTATTTTCTTTTCCCTCAACTGCCCATCAGCTGGCCCTGATACAGTGTCAACTCGGTAAGACCCTTTTTGGGGAGTTTTTCTATCAAAAATGAAGCAAAGGGATGAAGATGCAGCCATTAATATTTTAGGGGAGATGCCCCAACCCCAGGGTTTTTCAATGACACTGCTAAGATATCTGCTATTGATGGCTGAGTGTTCTCTCTTGCCTCAGGTAGGTAAACAGTGAGAACTTGACCATCTCCATCTCCAGAGTGAGTTTCACACCTAAAAGGCACAAAGTATTCCAAAGGGAGGCAATACAATCTTTCCAGGGAGAATTCAGAAAGGAGATATGTGATATGCTCCATGTCTACTAGCAGAAAACATTGTTCCAACTCTTCTTTTGTAAAATGGGTTCAATCATACCTACTTATTTTTCTGATTATGAAAGGAGCTTGTCTGACTTACAGTGGCCAGTCAACCTTCTACCCACATTCCATCTGTGTGTTGGTTTCTATGTGATCTGAACTGTTGAGACTTAGTTTATGTTTCTCAAGTCTCTAAGAGTTAAGAACAAGGTTACCCAAATCCTGAGAGGTAAAAATTTATTGATTTCTATCATATCAGCATGTTATGATATGGCCACACCTGTTCATACAGCTGACTTCTTCTTAGAGCCAAAAGAGAATTTTTTTTTCCTCTTAAAAATACCTTTTTTTTTACAGCAGGAAGAAGCATTTTAAAAACAAGCATTTCATATTAAGTGGGAATTAAAAACAATGCCCCACCCCCAACTCATGAGGAATAGGGCTGGTCAGCAATAGATCTCTGAGTACTTCAAATTTGTTTAGGGGTCTCTGTCCCCAACTGCTCTTTGTCTTCCACAGAAAGTACTTCCAGGGGAAAAAGAAATTAGAACCTCACTAAAATAGCAGCCTAAATATACACAGAAAAAGAAGAGGTAGACAACTGTAATTATTTAACTCATTTTCATTGGGATCAAATATGTTCTACAAACAAATATCTAAACAAGTGATGTTTCAAATGCTAACAAAATCTTAAGAAATGACTATACCACAACTTACTTAACTTTGAGAAATGGAAGCATAGAACCAACTTTAGAAATATGCAAACTTCAGGAAAGGTTTGCTTTTGTCAAGCTCTTCAAAATCAAAAGCTCGCTCTGTAGGACTGATGTTAATGTTTTTCTCACCCTGTAAAGCCCCTGCAGGGTCAGTAATAAGAATTTCCTGAGATCAGCGAGTAGATCAACTATGAGAGGCTTATTCAACATTAATAGTTAAAAGAAACACAGACACAATTGATGGGGCAGTGGTGTGCTGGATATAGCTCCTACTGGCTCCACAGAGCTAATAGTTACATTTTATAATTTTGCCAGCAGTTGTTAAGCAATTGTTATCAAAATTAAATTACATAAACTTACAATTAGTGTTGAGGCTAAAAGCAGTTTCAGTTTAATGAGTATACTTTGTAGAAGGGTAAGAAATAGTTTAATCGTAGATCACGTTTCAGACTGAATGACAATAGATTTACTGGGAAGCGAGTTAGTAGATTAGGATGTAATGCCATTTTCAAATTACGGTTGAAATGCAGTCAACCATAAATTGACTATAAGAGTTCAGCAAGAAGTAATTAAGTATCCTGTGAGAATCAACTGGGCTATATGGGATTTACAACAAATTATTTATATCATTATCATTTGTTAATTATGTCATAAATCCTTGCTATCAGTAAAATTTATAACAAACTTATATACACTTGAATACATAATTTTCTTCCCCAGGAGAGTGGACTGTTAACCATTTACCAGCACACCACTAGATGGGAAGAATGGAGAGAAGGGGGGGAAATATTTTTGAACCAAAGAAAGAAGTCTAGCTTTTTTTTTCACTTGGGTTTTCAGTTTGCCTTCAGCATCCAACTGCCATGGTGTGCTTTCAGTACTTGTCTACAGACATTAATGCCCAAATAGCTCCAAAAAAACACAAACACCTCATCCCCACTACTAAGAATTAAAAGCACTGTACTTGGAAAAAATCAACTTTATTTTTTTCTAGGTTTAAAAAAAAATAGAACCAGCTATTAATTTTTGTTGAGAAAATGCTTCTTTTGGTGTTCACATCTAAATTTCTGAAAAGGTGATCTGGTTACTAAAATCATCCCAAATGCATTCATAAACCAGATCCACATGTGACCAGCCCTTTACAAAAATTAATTACAGTTGCCACAGCCTTTTACATTCATCTTATCACACGTTACAACATGCAGATAACACAAAGAAAGAAAAGTCAACAAGCTGAAGTAAACATTACAGCATCAGGAAAATGAAAATCCATCTGTATAAAATAAATACAATTTTGTAATAACTGTAAATAAAATGAAAGCACTTAATAAAAATAATGGCAGTTAAATGTATAACTGTCTCATTACCCAATCATAAAATAAATTACTGTTAAATGCATAGACTCCTTACATGTAAAGAATTTGTGCATCACAGTCATGTGTTTAACAGTTTTACACAATAAAAATAAAGCCATTCAAGATATGTGTGCACACTTTGCAACTAGAATACACATACTTTTTTTGCTCTTTAAACTGTCTTAAAAAAATATTAAATGTAAAAATCCTCAGATGGAAATTTTGCAGAAAAATCCATATTTTGTCTTCCATATGGCTACAGTCACCCTCCCCCAACAGTTTAGCACCCTCAGCTTATTCTCAGGGTCCAGTTCCTAATTGTTGGGGATTGATGCAAAATAATTACAATAAAGCACCAACCAATGACTGCTCCAGAGCATACCTGGCCCCTTTGGGATCTAGAAATTTCCAACTTAGGTGGTTTTGGTCCGAAACATAGTAGTCTCTACCTTTCCTGCTGCCCAGTGCTGTTTTTGACTTTGCCCTTCATGTTGACAGATGTAAGGCTCACAGCACTGCAGGGCAAAACAATACCACAGATCATTTTTATCCATCCTTTGTGGACCAGAGCTGAATGCACTCACAATGGTAACTCTGGAGTAAAGTCCTGTGTAAAGACTCCAAAAGAACAAAGAAAACAATGAACTCTTCCTATTCAGTAGTACAAATAAAACATTTTCTTCTTAAATATAAAAGGAATCCAAGAAGACTACTCATGATTAAAGACTACTTTCTATGATTATAACCAGGTCCAACTAGTTCAGAAGAGTCTTCAGGAAAATGATTGTCAAAAAAACATTACCAAGACAAATCCACAAGAAGGAAGCAACATGAGCAAGGAGTGAAGAGGTGTTCTTACATCAATCCAAAAAACAGCAATGCTAAGTATGATGTTCTGAGGTTCGCATTTGATGACTCAAGATTTTATTTTCACAAGACATGAGAGCACTGCCAATGCTGCCAACTCTTGATTATTCAGGGATGCCTTTTCTAGCCCATAGATTATTCAGGTTTTTGTATACCCTCTTCCTGACAGCTATTTTTCCACATCATTTCACTATTGTTAACATAGTCATAAACACATAGGAAAAATAAGCTAATAAAAAACTGAAATCATTTTTTAATTAGTAAGCATTCGGAAGGAAAGAAAAGTTTGATGAAAATAAAAATTCAAACTCCTAAATAAAATTAGGTTTTTGGCTTATTACTAACCAGTAATTAACAATCAATCAATCATCCAGTAATCCCTACTTCCTTTACTGTGGAATATTAAGGATCAGCTGTAATATTAAAAATGAATAATATGACTGATCTGAACTCATAACTTTTAAAAAATCAACTGTTCAGATTCTCAACTAATTTGCCCACTTAAAACGTCATTTTCCACTCCATATTCAAGTAATTTTTCTTTGCTTTCCACTGCTTATAGATTCCTATACCATATATGTATATTTCAACACCAACAATTGTTTTTGAAGAGTGAACCGCTGACTTGGTCACTTTTGTGGCACTACACCTCTGTGGCCAAGCAGATGCTCCATCGCTATGACTTGTTGATACCAGGATTCCAGCAATGAGTTTCAACTCTGCTGCTGTGAGAATCCAGGCAGTCCAGCCAAGACCTAGAAGTGCAGAGATTCCAGAAGCTACTGGTATAAATCTGGCACAGTTTTATTTTCTTTCCTCTTGACAAAAAATATATTCTTTAAACCTCCTTTCATCTCACTTCACAAAGAAAGTACAAATCAGGAATTTTTATTCAGTTCTGTACAGTAGCATATTGCTGCTTCCTCAGATTGCCATATAAGAACACTGATTCTCTCTTTTACATTCTCTAGTGCAAGCAGGAGAACTCCAGTTACTGATGAGGAAAGCACTATCAATGCTCTCAAACAAACATATTTTGCAAACAGAAGAGAGAGAACATGTTGATAAAGAATCAAAGAGGGATAGGGCAGATCAAATACATACCTATTTACAACTCACAGATCTATTTTCAAAAATTAACTCACACATCTATAGGTATTTGTCACTCTAGAGACTGTGGAAATGACACTGCACTTGAAAAGTAAAGCATCTTACAGGATAGTTTTTGTAATGTGTACAGTATATTTAACAACATCATGTTCCTTTGGAGCACAGTGATGGCAAAAGTGGCCCTAAGCCATATTTAAATATGCATGTATGCTTTTTTTTTGGATAGGAGAACTGGCCACTCTACCCTGTGGCTTGCTGTAGCAATGAGGAAAAAGTCTATTAGCTAGGACTGTGTACGCTTATCCTTGACAGTGAGCAGCTTTTCCCCCAGATGGCTGACTAATCTCTCAAATGAACAATTCCAATTCATCTTGTAATTTGGTAGTGTTTGCTGGGCCTCAAACAGAAGCATTGTTGAGCTTCTCTTTGGCTTCCTATCATCATCCATACCTCTAAATTCAGATTGGTTTCATTTATTCACTGTCACTGTAGAACACATGTGAAATGCTTGTATTTCAAGAAAACAGCATTTATAACAACCATTACTAAACCAAACACACTAACACTGTCTTCTGCATTTTAGCAGTAGTAGTATAATATTCAATGAGGTATTTCAGTTAACATGTCATTTTCTTTCACATATGCACTGAGTTATCCTAAATACGAAGCTGCTGTGGGCTTTTATTTGGTGTTGCTTTACCTTTCCCACATAACTGGGGGAAAATTCACATATTTTCAGTTTTTTTTTTTTTTTGGTTTATTTAAAAGTAGAAAATAGCCTTTATTTTTGTTTTATAGTCTATTTCTCAGAATTGTTATTTGTGTGATTAGTGACAACAGGGTAATCTATAATAATAATCATATCACAGAAAACTATCACTGACTTACTAGGATCTTAATGGTTTTACAATCCCATGCCAGAAAACATACTCTGTCTCACACTAATGCAGTGCCAGCACTTTTTAAGAAGAGTATGGTTCTCCTGTGAGGTAAACCACATGAACATAGTGACAAAATTTAAAAAGTGTTTTTTGGAAATAGAAACATGACTTTATCTTCTTCAAATGCAATTGGAAGAGATTGGTAAGCCTTTCGTGGTCTCTCTCCTGGCTACACCTACCCTGACAGGGGTAGCTCCTTGAAGTGATGATACACCATTATCTGCACAGGTTCTGGGGTTGCCGTGTGAGAACCTGTCACCATTCTAAGTCACTATCTCTTATTTTTCTAATAAACTAACCTACTTTCCCTTAAATTGATCATTTAAATGTTTGATACTAATTTGTCCCAACCATCCCCAAATGCATTCAGTGCTAATGTCAAAATGGAAAAAATAAAAGCCTCTGAGCTACAACAGAGGCATCATGTCACGGTGATGCCCAAGGCAGGGTGGTCTGGAGAGCCTCAGCAGGCACATAAACATGCAGACAGGACAGCCTCTAGAGAACCCCCACTCACTGATTATGCTCACATTTGTTTTCAGGCTATACCGCTAACCCTCTGCTATATCCGCATCTGATAAAAGTGCATTACGAGAAATGCAATTATCAATCTATGATATGCCTTTCATACAAAATGAGAAATCAGGTAAGGAAAAGCATGAGTGCATGTAAACACGGTGTTGGACTAAGCTAACCTTTGTAAAGAACACATTCCAGCATCAGAATGGGTCCAAAGGACACTGCTTTTCCCACACAGAGCATGCCAACAATGTACCTCAGCTACTTGTTGAGGACTGGAGTTTGTTACTGCAAATGACAAGGAACAGTTCTTCAGAAGGTGCCAGCCAGCTCCCCTCAAGGTTTTTAGTGACATGGCACGAGTTGGTGGAATTGAGGGCATTCTAGAGTACTGCCCTAATACAGACTACTAGCTAAGAGGAATAAATATAACTTTCTGAGCTTGAACTAAATTATCAAGTAAATCTGGTGGCAACAGAATTTCTCTCAGATAGTCTTCTAGGATAATTTTATGATTTCCTCTTCTCCAAATGTGATGTTTGCTTAAATATGTAGTAGAGTGTATCTTTTTAAAACATGAAGAGTTCTTAAAATATATTAGCAGGTCATTATATTACTAATTCTCATTTTAGTAGAGTTTTAAAATATCCCAAAGGGGGATAAATATTAATCCATCCACTGAATTTCTTTTGCTTTTCATATATTCTGATTTGCACATGTAAAATAATGCACACTTAGGAAAGAAAGTCTGAACTCCTATGGTGACCTTGACAAGTCCAAGTCAGTTCCTAAAACAGGCAATGGTAAAAATACTGAATGATGTTATACCACATATAGCCTGACAAAAATGCAAAAGACTGTATGAGAAATATCCACATGTTGCTGAGTGTCATCTCCCTGGAAACAGCTTCCTTATTGCCCTTGGAAGGTGGAAAAGCTCCTAAAAGACAAGATAAAAAACATTAATTTGTTTTGCTATAGTGGTAGATCTCCTAGATTAAAAACTGGGTATTAGTTTAACTAGAGTTGCTTGTGTGTGTGTGTGTGTGTGTGTGTGTGTGTGTGAAGCATCTTCCTTGACTTTACACTGCTCTAGAAGAGAGATCTCATTTGAAATACTACTTCCAAGCTGCCTAGTCCTTTCCTGTCTCTGAGCCTTTGGCTTTTGCCTTTATACACTGCCTGGAATGCTCTCCTTTTCCATCTTAGTGACTGGGTGGCTCCTTTGCATTCTTTCCATATCAGACCCTAGTTACTTTCTCTTACCTCCATGTTTATTTCCTTCCTGGCAATTTCCCCAATCTGTAATGGTCCCAGTCAATCTATCTGTCTACAGATTTGTTGCTGTCACCCAGTGGAATATAATCTGCATAAATCTGCATGAAAGCAGGTACATTAGCTGCCTTGTTTCTCACTGGATCCCTATAGATTTCTACAGTGGTTGGGACACAGAATGTGTGACAATGACATTAAATAATTTCTGAAATAGTGTAACTTATACTAATTACTTTATTTACAAGTTAAGTGTTTTTTGGACACAAAAAGGGGTTGTATAACACTGATACTATTTTCAAAATGCAATATGCTTTATGAAATATATCTTAATAAAAAGAAACACAAAGTAGACAGATGTTTTCAAATTTGTTTCTGGAAAGGAAAGCTAGATTACTTCAGAGCAATATTACCTAAGGTCATCTTGATAACACTCCTCAGCATTTCAAACAGTCTTTGTCCTTGCTGGTAATCCCCCAGGGTAAGCTGATTCATGAGGGGATTTGCTTCTCACAAGCAATTTACAGAGTGCACTTTCAAGTTTCAAGATCTAATATGCAAACAGCCTTCCTTAAAAAAGGCTTCCATTATCATTGCTACAATATGCAACTATTTAGAGGATATTGTGTACCTGTTTCATAAAAATGTGATAAGAGATCCTCTTTTTCAATAAATCGTTGATAGAGCCACTTGGTAAGGTCATCAGTCTCCAAGGGTACATCTTTAATTGGAAAGAGCCTATTAAAAGTTAGAAAAGGGGCAAAAACTACTTTAATTCATAAGTCAAAATCATTCAGAACCACAACTTATGATGAAAAGTTGAATAAAATCATGTTATCCCCCTCTGCTTTTGCAAGCATTGGTTTCTTCAGCTTCTCAGGCAGCTTGGCTTTTAAAAATTAATTATACAATAAACTTCATTTACACATTCATTCAAATTTTGATTATCCTATTATGTTAGGCCCAGTGCTAAATGCTGAAAACAATCTTTTAAATTATCTTGTGATAAGTAACTACTGGTAATAACTATGGCTTCCCATGTTTGTAGGTTTAAGTAGAAACAGTATTTAGAACAGATGAGGGTTTTCCGTTTGTTTTTTTGAGACAGGGTCTCCCTCTGTTGCCCAGGCTGCAGTACAGTGGTGCCATCATAGCTCACTGCAGCCTCAAATTCCTGGGTTCAAGTAATCCTTTTGCTTCAGCCTCCTGAGTAGCTGGAACTACAGGAACATGCCACCATGCCTGGCTCATTTTTTAAGATAATTTTTTGTAGAGATGGGGTCTTGCTATGTTGCCCAGGCTATTTTTGAACTCCTGGCCTCAAAACTCAAAGTGCGGGGATTACAGGTACCAGCCACCATGGCAGGTCTCTTCTTTTTCTTTATCAAAGGTATAAAGGCACATAGTTTAAAAAGTCAGCAAGAGGTCTGTTTGTATGACAAATGGCAGTCCTATCCCACTACCCTTCATTTCTTCCTACCCAGAGGAATCCATTTTCACTTCTTGACTATCTTGATATTTATCACCATGTTTCCTCTTCAGTTTTAGACTTTATCTACTGACTTCCTACTATGGAATAAGAGGATTAAACTCTTTCTTCTTCTTATTCCCATCACACATGCACATACTTCTCATCTTCCCAATATAGTTGCATAGTAATTTCCGTTAGCTCAATATTAGGCATTTGTATTATTCTAATCATGTAAATATATTCATAGCTAAGCCATGGAGTAAACTGTGGCTACTTTTCCTTTCTTGCCCAAGTTTAATTTTCCCTAGATCGAGCAATTGTATTTTTTTCCATTTGCTTAATTTTCTATGTACATATAACAAATTTAACCACAAGCTCCCCGTCAGTTGTCTAGGATCAATTCTCTAGATCAGGTCTGCAAGTTTTTTCTTAAAGGGACAGAGAGAATATATGCTACACTTTGCAAGTGTGAATGAAAATAAATAGAATTTATGCTGCTGGAACCTCCAAAACACCTTAAGCATGAAGAAAAATGTGACCTTGATCTGAGTCATGTAGCATGTAGTTGCAATTTCTGCTTCTTAGATTACAGATAAACTGTTTTCTTCACTCTGTAAATAACTAGAGGACACCAGAGACCAGACCTCCTCCCCTTTTAATGATCAATCTCTGTTATGGATTAACTGCCTTCTTTATTATCCAATATCTAACTTAGACAAGATGGTACAAAAGACCCCATGACTCTTCTTACATCATGGTGTGGAATGTTAAATATACCTTTCCTCAAAGAAAAAGACCACCCTGACTAATCAGATGGTTGGTTGTAACTATGCATTAAGCCTTCTATACAAAGACGTTGAAATTCTGTAAGCTTCCCTAAACCTTGTCTATATAAATGACCCCAAACTTCTATACTTTATAACACTGACTTACATTTTTTGGAGTCTGTGCTTCCTGAGCAGTTGTCCTCAAACTTGGTGCTTGAATAAACTCCGTATTTACCCATATTTCTGGAATCTTATTGTTTAAGGTTGACACAGCCTATGTTGTCCCTGTCACAACTACTCAATTTTGCCTTGTAGTATGAAAGCAGCCAGAGACATCAAATACATATGCATAGCTGTGTACAAATAAACTTTATTTAAAAACAGGCAGTGGGCCAGTCTGACCATGGTCTAGATATTTTCCTAAGGCATTCCCTTGCATCACACAGTCTTTCAATTTCACCTTCCTAAAGAAATTTCACCCCCCAGACAATGGATTTGTTGCCTATAGTTTTCATTCTGGGAAGTCCCTTCACTACTGTCCTGGTGATTTCCTGTACTTATAAAGTGAATATAATGTTTCCTATACCTCATGTCTTCCTTTTTCTCTAGCTACTCATTTGATGGAACACGTTCTTCAGTTGTTTGAGAAAAAGGCACTTGAAATCTTGGATGTCTGCCCATGTGTTTTTTCTGTCCTCAAATTTGGTTGATAATTTGGCTAGATTACAGGATTTAGGGCTAGAAATCACTTTCTTCCACCTCTATCTTTTTGTCCTCCTTTCTGAGAGATTTCTTATTTAACTCCTACACTTTTTACTGAGATTTTAATTTTAATTTTTTATTTTTATTTTTTTTGAGTTGGAGTCTCACACTCTGTTGCCCAGACTGGAGGCCGCTCCTGGTCACCGCAGCCTTGACCTGCTGGGCTCCGGCGATCCTTCCGCCTCAGTCTTCCAAGTAGCCGGAATTACAGGCATGCGCTACCACGCCCGGCTGATTTTTTGATTTATTGTAGAGATGAAGTCTCGCTGCCAGGCGGGTCTCGAACCTGCGGGCTCAGGCAATCCACTCACCTCAGCCTCCCAAAGGCGCGGGATTACATGCTGAGCCACTGAGCCCGGCTAAATATTTTTCCTTTTTATAAATCAATAATCGTTCATACTCAAGTATTTTTAAGAGTTCTTTTATTGTTCTGAGTGTTCCTTTTTATAGTAGACTATTGCTTTATTGTTACAATACCTTATTTTTTACAAGAGCTTTTAAAAATTATAATGAAAAAATTTAAACATTTACAAAAGAGAAAAGGGTTAATGAACTACAATGTACTATAAAAGATTTTTGGAAGCAGCTATCTCCTTGTATAGTCTCTATTCATCCATGTCACCTGTTTTTTTTTTTGAGTTGGTGTCTCACTCTGTTGCTCAGGCTGGAGTGCAGTGGCATGCTCACAGCCACTGTTGTCTCGACCTGCTGGGCTCAGGTGATTCTTCCACTTCAGTCTTCCAAGTAGCTGGAACTACTGGCACGCCCCACCACATCCAGCTAATTTTTTGATTTAATGTAGAGACGAGGTTTTGCCAAGTTTCTTAGGCTGGTTTCAAATCCCTGGGTTCAAGCAATCCTCTTGCCTCCACCTCCCAAAGTGCTGGGATTACAGGTGTGAGCCACCGTGCCTGGCTCATCCATTATCACCTTACTTATGTTTATTTTAATATTTATTTTTCAGAGTTCAGATTGGTTAGATTACGAGTTATTAGGTAATTCTTTGCTCACACTTACAGACGTGGGACAAAACAGCAGTGAAAGCTCTCAGCATGTGAGTGGAGTTGACTATTGGCCTCACTGAGGATTAACTGGCTGGGATATTTACATTGGTTTTCCCTTCCCCAAAGAAAGATCTCCTAACTTCCTTGTTAAAGAGTAAAGGGGGAATCTCAGCACTCATACTAACATCACTTCACCATGCTGTTTTCATCACAGAACCTCTGCCTCAGTCACACCTCCTGTCAGAGAGCCCCTATTTTTTTTTTTTTTTTTTTTGAGTCAGAGTCTCACTCTGTCTCCCAGGCTATAACACTGGCCACTGCAGCCTCAACCTGCTGGACTCAGGCGCCTTCCAAGTAACTGGAACCACAGGCATGCGCCGCTATGCCCAGTTGATTTTTTTAATTTATTGTAGAGATGAGGTCTCACACCATGTTGTTCAGGCTGGTCTGAACCCCTGGGTTCAGGCAATCCTCTTGCCTCTGCCTCCCAAAGTGCTGGGATTACAGGCATAAGTCACCATACCTGGTGAGAGCCCCTGTTTCCCTCTTCCTAGCAGGGAAAGAATAATCTCCCAGCTGTGCAGTGTGGCGCTTGGAGGATTGGAGTTCTTAAACAGATTTCAGCTAGTCTTCCCAAGGGTACTGATACTGCCAGCCTTTTAGAAGTTCTATGGTATAAGGTTGGCTCTTGGCTTTCCCATAGCTGACTTAGGATTCTTTTATGTTATTTACTGTTTCTTCATTTCCCAACTTCCCAAGTTGTGTTGTCATTGTTTTTCATATTGTTTTCCTCATCCTTGTGGATTTACACTTTAAGAAAACCACTTAGTTTTATTTACTGGGGTTTTAGGAGAACACAAAAATAGACATGGAATCCAATCTACCATCTCTTCTGAAAAATTGTCCTCTTATTTCTAGAAGGTCTAAGATGATTTTCTATGTTTGGCCAGGGTCTAAATCTTCCCATTCTTCAAAGCGGTCTAAGTTGCTGTATCAGGTTTAGGCAAAATATATGCCAGTTACTTAGTAAGGATTTGAAAATTATAATGATGCATATCATCAAAAAAGGACTAAACAATTTCTATATTATACTCAGTAAAACACAATGTGCAGACCAGTCAAATAAATACAAGGGATTCTAAAATAATAAGAATGAATATACTCAAACTCCTTCAAAGACTTTCTTAAAATTGCACATGGGTCGGGCTCAGTGGCTCAGCCTGTAATCCCAGCACGTTGGGAGGCTGAGGTGAGTGGATTGCCTGAGCCCACGGGTTCGAGACCCACCCGGGGAACTTGGCGAGACCTCATCTCTACAATAAATGAAAAATTAGCCGGGCGTGGTAGCATGCGCCTGTAGTTCTGGCTACTTGGAAGGCTGAGGCGAAAGGATAGCTGGAGCCCATTAGGTCGAGGCTGTGGTGGCTGGGAGTGTGCCACTGCCCTCCAGCCTGGGAGCCAGAGTGAGATTCCAACTAAAAAAAATTGCACATGAAGCATGGTCATTTGAAAAAATATCAGAGAGGAACATTACTTATGAATCACATTATAATCAGATCCCTTTCTAAGGTTTTGGTATCAATTTTATGCTGGCCTCATAAAACAAGCTAGGAAGTATCCTTTCTTTTTCTGTGCTATGAAAGAGTTGTACCTAATGTCCTTTAATTCTCTTTTGTTTTTTTAAGTGACAGGGTGTTGCTATGGTGCCCAGGCTGGCCTTGGGTTCTTAACCTCTAAGGATTCTCCTGTCTAAGCCTGCTGAGTAGCTGGGACTACAGGTATACACCCACTGCAACCAACTCCTCTTTTGAATAACTATGGGATCTGTAATGCTGTCTCCTTTTTAAGCTTGATATTGGTAATGTGAGCTTTATGGGGTTTTTTTGGTTTTTTTTTGAGTTGGAGTCTCACTCTGTCACCCAGGCTGGAGGGTAGTGGCATGCTCCCAGGCACCGCAGCCTCGACCTGCTGGGCTCTGGCGATCCTTCCACCTCAGCCTTCCAAGTAGCTGGAACTACAGGCGCGTGCTACCACACCCAGCTAATTTTTTGATTTACTGTAGAGATGAGGTCTCACCAAATTGCCCAGGCGGGTCTCGAACCTGCAGGCTCAGGCAATCCTGAGCCTGTGGGTTTTTTTTTTTTTTTTTTGAGTTGGAGTCTTACTCTGTCGCCCAGACTGGAGTGCAGTGGCCGCTCCCGGCCACCGCAGCCTCAACCTGCTGGGCTCCGGTGATCCTTCCCCCTCAGCCTTCCAAGTAGCCGGAACTACAGGCGTGCGCTACCATGCCCGGCTAATTTTTGATTTATTATAGAGATGAGGTCTCGCCAAGTTGCCCAGGTGAGTCTTGAAACCGCGGGCTCAGGCAATCCACTCACCTCAGCCTCCCAAAGGCACGGGATTACAGGCTGCGCCACCGAGCCCGGCTGAGCCTGCGGGTTTGTAACTCGCCTGGGCAACTTGGCGAGACCACATCTCTACAATAAATAAAAAAATTAGCCGGGCGTGGTAACACACACCTGTTGTTCCAGCTACTTGGAAGGCTGAGGAGGAAGGCTCGCCGGAGCCCAGCAGATAGAGGCTGTGGTGGCTGGAAGTGTGCCACGGCACTCCAGTCTGGGCAACAGAGTGAGACTCCAACTCAAAAAAAAAAAGTCAGTGATCTCAAGAAGCTAGAAAAATAAAAGCAAATTAAATCTAATGATAGAAAGTAGAAAAAATAAAGGTAAACTTGTTGGAATAGAATACATATAGCAGAAATAATAACAATACCAAAAAATTGTTTTTTTAAAAAAAACAGTATAAAATTGATCAACTCTTGGCAAGACTGATCAAGAAAAATATAGCCGGGCTTGGTGGCTCAGCCTGTAATCGCAACACTTTGGGAGGCCAAGGCAAATGGATTGCCTGAGCCCACGGGTTCGAGACCCACCTGGGCAACTTGGCAAGACCACTTCGCTACAATAAATCAAAAAAATTAGGCGGGCATGGTAGTGCATGCCTGTAATTCCAGCTACTTGGAAGACTGAGGCGGAAGGGGATCGCCAGAGCCCTATGTATCTATGTATCTATCTATCTTTGAGTTGGAGTCTCACCGAGGCTGGAGTGAAGTGGCATGCTCACAGCCACTACAGCCTTGACCTGCTGGACTCAAGCGATCCTTCCACCTAAGCCTTCCAAGTGACTGGAACTACAGGTGTGCGCCACAACACCTGGCTAATTTTTCTTGATTTACTGTAGAGATGAGGTCTTAACAAGTTGCCCAGGCTGGTCTCAAACCCCTGGATTCAAGCTATCCTCTCACCCCCACCTCCCAAAGTATTGGGATTACAGGCGTGAGCCACCGTGCCCAGCTCTAACATAAGCATTTTAAAGTTATAAATCTTTTTTCTATGCACAGAGTAAGCTATATTCTATAAGTTTTGATAGATCATATTTTCATTACCATTTGTTAAAAAAAATTTTCTGATTTTCATTGTAATAGCTTAATACATGGTAAACATTAAATTCCTCTCATTCCTTATTGATGGACAGTTTTTCTCTTCTTTTGTTTTTATAACAATGTGGCAATAAATACCATTATATAAATGTTCATTCGTATATAGGTTTGTCTTTTTTTTTTTTTTTTTTGAGTTGGAGTCTCACTCTGTCACCCAGACTGGCGTGCAGTGGCCGCTCATGGCCACCGCAACCTTGACCTGCTGGGCTCCAGCGATCCTTCCGCCTCAGCCTTCCAAGTAGTCGAAACTACAGGCGCATGCTACCATGCCCAGCTAATTTTTGATTTATTGTAGAGATGAGGTCTCTCCAAGTTGCCCTGGCGGGTCTCAAACTCGTAGGCTCAGGAAATCCACTCACCTCAGCCTCCCAAAGCATGGGATTACAGGCTGAGCCACCAAGTCCGGCTTGTAGGTTTGTCTATAGGATACACTTCCAGAAGTAAAACTGCTATTTCAAAAGTTAAATGCATGAGTAATTTTGAAAGATATTGCTACACTGTCTTCATAAAGTTTATGCCAATATAGATTTCCACTAGCAATTTATGAGAATGACTCTTTCAAAAAGATTTTTAAACTGGAGAATAACAAAGTCAGAAGGCTCTCATTTCACTATAGAGGATGGCTTAGCAGTGTTTCTCAATTGGGTTTTGCCAGTTTGGGGATATACTTTGGGGCAGCATTCTATGAGTTCTCTTTAAGAATACAGGTATCGGCTGGGCTCGGTGGCTCAGCCTGTAATCCCAGCACTTTGGGAGACTGAGGCAAGTGGATTGCCAGAGCCCATGGGTTCGAGACCCACCTGGGCAACTTGGCAAGACCTCGTCTCTACAATAAATCAAAAACTAGCCGGGCATGGTAGCGTGCGCCTGTAGTTTTAACTACTTGGAAGGCTGAGGCAGAAGGATTGTAGGAACCCAGCAGATAGAGGCTGCATTGGCTGGGAGCGTGCCACTGCACTCTAGTCTGGGTGACAGAGGGAGACTCCAACTCAAAAAAAAAAAAAAAAAAAAAGAATATAGATATCTTCTGTTTTCGTATCAACATTAATCTTAATTAACAAAAACATTTGAATCATAAAGATATAAACATCTCATAATTAAGTACTGCCATGGGATTTTGGTGCCTGTGTTTACAATTTTTTGGTACAATAGAGTATTGCTTTAAAAGTAATAAAAGTCCAGAAATGTAAACAGGGGCATATTTATATTTAAAAGCAACTTCTACTCTCTCACCTCTTAAAATTAGAGATTTATGGCTGGGTGCAGTAGCTCACGCCTGTAATCCCAGAACTTTGGGAGGCAGAGGCGAGAGGATTGCCTGAAACCATGGGTTTGGGACCAACCTGGGCAACATGGTGAGACCTTGTCTCTACAATAAATCAAAAAAATTAGTGGGGCATGGTGGCACATCCTGTAGTTCCAGCTACTTGGAAGGCTGAGGCGGAAGGATGACCTGAGCACAGCAGGTCAAGGGCGTGGTGGCTGTGATGTGCTACTGCATTCCAGTTTGGGTGACAGATTGAGACTATGACTCAAAAAAAAAAAAAAAAAATTGAGATTCAGCTGTGACTTCCAATATCCAATAAAATGCAACAAAAGAGCAGTTCTGCCTTTTGTAATGGCATAGTAGTTCACAGGTAATAATGATAAAATCCGGACAAAATAAAAAAAGTAATTCGTAAACAGCACTGAAGAGTGACCAAAATCAGGCAGATATTAGAGGAGAGTTAGCACTTGGAAGACAGGCATGACACTGGGGGTAAGTTTCTCATTTTAAATAACTTTCCACTTGAGAACAGTTTTCAGTGAGTGGCACACAGGGACGCTAAAACATATATAGAAACATGTATAAGTTTCTTATACAGAAACATGTATAAGTCTCACTGGTTGAAGAATCAGAGAACAGAGATTAGGGAAACCATAGCAGCTGGAGTGAGAAATCCAGAAGAAGTGAGCAGAGTGGGAGCCACAAATCCTGGATTTAAACCCTACCCAAATCTTTGGCTGACCTCTGGATTATGTGTGTATGGGGCACACTCCAAGCAGAGTAAAGTCCCACAATTCTTAGCCAGCACAGTTCTGGGCACAAGGGGTGCTCAGAGCTATGTAGGAAATTCAACAATTCAGAAAATCTAATGGTTTGTTCTCTTTCTTCCATTTAACTGTCCTTAAATATTTGGATGTTTAGGAAAGTCAATTTATTTCATGATATTAGAGGAATATCTTAAAATTTAAAACTTAAAAATAAGATTTTATATAGTTAAGTTAATGGCATTACAAATTACTGAGTTTTTCAGTTGACGCAGTTTTATAGTGAAAGCAGCACTTTTTAAACTATTAACTTCTACTACACTGAGTTGCAGCCATATATTTGCATTAGTTTTTTACTATTAAAAATATGCTAAGCCGGGTTCGGTGGCTCAGCCTGTAATCCCGCGCCTTTGGGAGGCTGAGGTGAGTGGATTGCCTGAGCCCGCGGGTTCGAGACCCCTGGGCAACTTGGCGAGACCTCATCTCTACAATAAATCAAAAAATCAGCCGGGCGTGGTAACGCACGCCTGTAGTTCTGGCTACTCGGGAGGCTGAAGCGGAAGGATCGCCGGAGCCCGGCAGGTCGAGGCTGTGGTGGCCAGGAGCGACCACTGCACTCCATTCTGGGTGACAGAATGAGACTCCAACTCAAAAAAAAAAAATGCTATCTCTGCCTTGTTGACACTCAATATTTAGTATGCAATCACTCTTAGGAATCCTCTTACCAAAGGAAAGGATTCTCTAGCTTTTATTTAAAAGATAAAATAAACTCATTCAAAGCAAACGTCTGCAAATCTGTTTTCTCTCAGTAAATGTGGTAGTCCTTGCATCCTTCCCATTAAGAACCCATTCAGAACCAATATTATGTGATATTCCCTTAGTTACAGGTATTGGGGTATAGGAATGGACTCATAGCCAACTTGGGCCAAGGAGACAATAATGGAAGTTCTTTAGGGCCTTTAGGGAAAAATTTTAGAGAGATCACAAGAAAAATAAGGTGTATTTTTTTTCTTGTTTTCATCTTTCATGGAAGTGTGAGGTCTTAAATTTCCTCATGGCTACTGGCTAAGGATGAAACCAACACATAGAACAGAGCAGAATTGGGAGAAATAGAGCTTGAGTGACTAGATTAAGCGCATCATAGAACCTGTCCTATTTTGGATGTTGTTATATGAACCAATAAATTCCTGTATTGTTAAAGTCTAACTCTGTTTGAACTGGACTTTCAGTTACTTAGAGGCAAATATTTAACTTGACTCTTAAGGCACACCAAAATCTGAACTAAATTTTCCAACCTTATTTCTGACAACTTCCATTTATGCACGTCATATTACAGACTACTTACTTACTGTTTCCTATTCATGTGCTAGACTTCATAGTTGTATTTGTTTGTTCATACAGTTACTACTTCACAAAATGCCCACCCATCTCCCCTTCCCATCTCTACCTATCTACATTCCATCCATGATTCTTTAAGGTCCAGTACAAATATATCCTCTATAATGCTTTCTCTGGTCTAAGAAGGCCACAGTCCTTCTGTTGTTAGCATAGAATAGGTACTCTCTGTAGGAGAGAGAAAAAATTTGTTGAATCACATCAGATGATACTTGCAGTATGTACTTTATTATATAAGATTAATTTTGTTTGTTACCATAAAATCAGGCCTAAACAACCTAAGTATAGTTTAGTGAGAGCCAAAGGTCTAAAGAAGATCTCGAAATAGCATTTAATATAGCTTTATAAGAAAACTGACATTAAAAATAAGGTTGAATTAAACAGAGGAAGTTTAGGTTTACCAGTTGAACTCTTGAAAGAACAGTGTTACCCAGGCTCGGTGGCTCAGCCTGTAATCCCGCACCTTGGGAGGCTGAGTGAGTGGATTGCCTGAGCCCGCGGTTCGAGACCCGCCTGGGCAACTTGGCGAGACCTCATCTCTACAATAGGTCAAAAAAAAAAAAATTAGCCGGGCGTGGTAGTGTGCGCCTGTAATTCTGGCCACTTGGAAGGCTGAGGCGGAAGGATCGCCAGAGCCCAGCAGGTAGAGGCAGCAGTGGCCGCTCGTGGCCACTGCACTCCAGTCTGGGCGACAGAGTGAGACTCCAACTCAAAAAAAAAAAGAGACAGCCAGGAGAACAGACCAAATGCTCCCTCTCAAGAGCAATCTACTTTTGTTACTCTGATTGTTTGGTCACCATGGGATTAAAATATTAAAATGATAAATCCCGTAATATGGCAAAGGATTAAATACACTAAATACCAGTCCTCTTGAAATCAAATAAGAGTTCTTGTGGATTTAAATACATACATATATATAAAAGAAACCTTTACAATACCAATAGCTATCAAATGAAAAAGTAGCTCCTAATTTTTGAGAAATGAAAATTCTAATTATCAATAATTTAGAATGTGCTCTTAAATACAAAATATTCTGCCAAAATTCATACAATCAGATTTAAAAGCACTAGATGAAATTACGCTTTTAAAAAAATTTTTTTGTAGACACCGGGGTCTCACTATATTTCCCAAGCTAGTCTTGAACTCCTGTCCTCAAGTAATACTCCTGCCTTGGCATCTTAAAGTATTGAGATTACAGGCGTGAGCCACCATGCCTGGGCTGAAATTACACTTTCAAAAAAGGAAGTAAAGCAGTGCTTAGTGGCTGGCATTCCCTATATTTGAGTTAGAACATTTGAATTTTTATGCCACTGACTCCAAAATGTGAGCCAACAAGCAACATGGCTAAACTCTCAATTCAATTATGCCAACTACATGTAAGGAAATACACATTGAAGAATATTCTGAGATAAACAGCTCCTATTTTCAAAAAGCTAATAATCTAGCAGAGGGATAAGAAAAGTAACAATCAGAATAGAACTGCTGGGTGTGTTAAATGAAGGAAAGTGTTTGTTTGCTAATGGCAAAGGATATATGGAAAAGGTACCACTTGAGTTTGGACTAAAAGATTAAGTGGGATGCAATGGTTTTAATGTTTGTCTCCTCTGAAACCCATGTTGAAACGTAATCTCCAATGTAACAGTATTAAGAAGTGAGGTCTTTAAGAGGTGATTGGGTCATGAGGGCTCTGCTCTTATGAATAGATTAATCCATTCATGGATTAATGGATTAATGGGTTATCACAAGAGCAGGTTAGCTATCACAAGAGCAGGCCTGTTATAAAAGCCAGTTTGGCTCTCAGTGTGCTCCTCTCATCTTGTGATGCCTTTTGCTACGTTAAGGCTCTCACCAGAAGCTAACCATATGCGGATACCCAACCTTGAATTTTCCAGCTTCCAGCACTGAGAAATAAACTATTTTTAATAAATTATCCAGTCTCAGAGATTCTGTCAAAGCAACAGAAAGTGAATTTAGACACAGAATTTAAAAAATTTTTAATTAAAAAAATTTTTTTTTTGAGTAGAGGTCTCATTCTGTTGCCCCAACTGGAGTGCAGTGGCATGACCACAGCTCACCGCAGCCTCAACCTCCTGGGCTCAGGTGATTTTTCCGCCTCAGCCTCCCAAGTCGCTGGGATTACAGGCTTGTGCTTCCACACCTGGCTAATTTTTCTATTTTTTGTAGAGACAAGGTCTTGCTATGTTGCCTAGGTTGGTGTTGAACTTCTAGGCTCAAGAAATCCTCCCACCTTCGTCTCCCAATTTAGTTTTTAAGAAAGTAAAATGCATATATAATTTTTAAAAGTCAAAGCATACTATAAAGTAGACAACAAAAAATAGTGATCCTATACTTTCCCTTCTCGGATACCTGTTTCTCATATGGAAACAATCCCTTTCCACTGTTTATTTTCCTATTTACCTACATATAGCTTACAAACATGCTAACAACATTATTTCTAGATTATCCTATTTGTATGTATGTATGTATGTATTTTCTTAGGACAAAGTTTGACTGTTATCTGGACTGGAGTGCTGTGGCTGATCAAAGCTTGCTGTAACTTAAACTTCTGGGCTCAAGGGATCTTCCTGCCTTAGCCTCCTAAGTAGCTAAGACTACAGGCACTGCTATCATGCCCAGCTAATTTTTTTGCAGAGATAGAGTCTTGCTATTTGCCCAGGCTAGTCTCAAACTCTTGGTCTTACGCAATATTCCCTCCTCAACCTCCCAAAATGCTGAGATTACAAGCATAAGCCACTGTGCCAGCCCTGATTTTCCTATTTAAAATGGATTTGTTGACTTCCTACTATGGCAGATACAAATTTGACTATCTTAAACCACTGTCCCCTTCTCCAGCATCCTTCTTCTCCTCTCCTAGACAGTTAAAAACTCCTTCTCAGTGCCAACTCTGCCCTTTGTAACTATGTTTATGATTATACTTATTAGTTTGTGTCCTAATTTATTTTCTTATGTGTCTGTTTCTTCTGTCAAACTGTGCTATCCTCATCTTTGCATACCCAATACATAAATCAGTGCCTGGTCTTTAGTAGGAACTCAGGTTTGCTGAACTGAATTAAACTGACAATAATGTGCCAGCGTAAAACTTTATGTAGTTAGCTATCAATACCATGGGCATAGTTAACTGACACTACCAGGATTAGTGTGACAAGAATAACTAAAAAAATCCAGAAACTACCTGCTATAAAAAGCAGATATGTAGACAAGAACAGATACTGTCAAATTTAACATACTAGAATATCTAACAGCATTCAATTCCTAGTTTTACTTTGAGTCATTATTCTGAGCAAGCTGCTCATGCCTAACAACATACTAAAATGTAATATTTATAGCTTCCTCCTGGAACCAGTAGAAACATTTAAAAAAAAAAAACTCAGTTATCTGAAAATAAATTTTTACCTACTTTAATACAGAGGACAAACCAAGTCAGATATTTCTAAAAACTCTACAGGGCAGCAAACCTAGGGACACACTAGGAGATACTTTTGAATGACTTTACAGTTTATGTAGATAGGGAGATGACAAATACTCAGCACTTAGGCCATTGCTTTCCTTCAAAGTCAGAGATAACTGAGCCCCTTCTTGAGCCCTGCTCCTCACAACAGTCAAAAGCAAATCATAATGCCTTTTGAATATATTAACAATGAGATAACATTACTTAGAACTGGAACTTATTTATTACATTTTTGTTTCATATCCTTTGAGACACAGTAAAATGCTTAACAAATGCCTGCTGAGTGAACAGAAGTGAACTAACCCAATATACAAATCATAACAATTGGTTTTGTTGAAGAGAATTACTATTATGCTCTCCATGTGTCTAATGACTTTTAAAACTTATTTTGAATAGTCTGATTCAAAGAAAAGTTGTAGAAATAGTATAGAAATTCTCAGATATGTTTTACCCAGATTCCCCAAGTGTTAATATTTCCCACATTTGCTTTACCTTATGATTTTTTTCTCTCCACATATATTTTTTTCTGATATATTTTTTCCCTCAATTTTTGGGAGTAAGCTAAATGAAAAGGTTAAAAAAAATATCTGGGTGGGCCTTCCAAGATTCACTGACTAAGTTAACTAAAAGATAAACAGTGGTCATCAGTGAAAATTATGCTTACCCATTGTTCAATTAAAATGTAAGCCACATGAATGTTTGTATTTGGGGGTATAATAGTTCCAATAAAACTACATTAAATTCAAAGACAGAAAGTATTTTTTGAATACCAATGGTACTTTGCTAGGCCTTGAAGAGACTGAAAAGTGGAAAAGACACAGTGAACCCCCAGAGAGACAAGGTGGGAAAAGAGTGCCTAATTTCCAATGTTTCTTTCCAGTCACTTACCCGATTATAACATTTTCCCAATCATATCATGTTCAGATTCACATATTGAGAATACCTGAGTAAATTAGCCTTATCTGCCATTATCTTGGTTCTTTACTATGAGTGATGGTTAATCTTGTATGACCGGGCTAAGTCGTGACTGGGCTATTACCAGATAGCTGGTAAAACATTATTTCTGAGTTTGTCTGTGAGGGTGTTTCTGAAAGAGGTTGCATTTGAATTGACGAACTGAGTACAGTGACTGTCCCCCACTCCCATGTGGGTAGGCAAGGCATCATTTATTCTTTTAAGGGCCCAAATAGAACAAAAACATAGAGGAAGAGTAAATTCACTCTCTCCTCTTGAGCTGAGCCATCCATCTTCTCCAAGCCCTTAGATATCAGTGCTCCTGGTTCTCAGTCTTTTGGACTCAGACAGAGACTTACACAATTAATACCCCAGTCCCCAGGTCTTTAGAACAAGATCAGGACTTACACCATCAGCTCCTCAGTGCTTGGGATTTTAGATTCAGACTGGGACTAATAACACTGGATCCCTTGGTTCTCAGGCCTTCAGACTTGAACTAGAACAACACCATTGGCTTTCCTAGGTCTCCAGTTTACAGATGGTAAATCATGGGACTTGTCAGCATCCATAATCACATGAGCCACATCTCTCATAATAAATCTCTTTCTATATATCTATATACAGATGCTCCTTGACTTACAATGGGGTAACATTGTGACAAACCCATTATGAGTTGAAAATGTATTCAAGCTGGGCTTGGTGGCCCAGCCTGTAATCCCACGCTTTGGGAGGCTGAGGTAAGTGGATTGCCTGAGCCCACGGGTTCGTGACCCGACTGGGCAACTTGGCAAGACCTCATTTCTACAATAAATCAAAAATTAGCCAGGTGTGATAGCGCGCACCTGTAGTTCCAGCTACTTGGAAGGTTGAGGTGGAAGGATCACCAGAGCCCTGCAGGTCAAGGCTGCAGTGGCCGGGAGTGGCCACTGCACAACAGTCTGAGTGACAGAGTGAGACTCCAACTCAAAAAAAAAGAAAAAAAAAAAGAAAATGGATTTAATACACCTAACCTATTGAATATCATACTTTAGTCTAGCATATCTTAAACATACTCAAAACACTTACATTAGCCCCCTGTTGGGCAAAATCATCTAACAGTAGACCTATTTTATAATAAAGTATTGAATACTGCACACAGATGGGCATTTTTTAGTCACTGAGGAAATGGAAAAACACAAAACACTATATGCCGAAAACACTGTAAACACAGTACACTGTAGAGTATCAGTTGCTTACCTTTGTGATCAAGTAGCTTACTGACAGCTGTGGCTCACTGCTACTGCACAGCATCTCGAGAATATTATATTGCATACTAATAGCCCAGGAAAATATCAAAATTTAAAATTTAAAGTACAGTTTCAACTAAGTGCCTATTACTTTTGTACCACCATAAAGTCAAAAAATCTTAAATCAAACTATCATAAGTCAGGGATCATCTGTATATCCTATTGATTCTGTTTCTCTGGAGAAGTCTGACTAATATACCATGATAACATAAAATATTTCTTTCACATATAACTTCCTATATATATTTGAAAATAAATTAGGCATATCTTCTGACCAGAGGACAGAGGTTTTTACCTTACTTAAAAATGATAATTCACTTGTTTCAAATCTTCAACTTCATTACAGAAATACAGAATTTAATTCACAATATAGCCAGACCTCAAAAAGATCACTTATTTAATGCGTCTATCATGAATAGTGTCAAACTAAAAAGTTTTATTTTTATTTTTTAAAAAGGGGGAAAAATCCTGCTGGTGAGAGAGAAAGAGAGAGAGAGAGAGAGAGAGAGAGAGAGAGAGAAACACGTGTTGGTGGTAAACATGAGTAAGCAAGAGCTAAAACCCTGAAGACCCTGAAGATTAAATTTAATATGCAATTTTCCATTTGGGAGCTCTGAAGAGTGACCAATGGCCAAATCATCCAGCCCTTTCCTAGGGAAAAGCAGTACACAGAGGCAAGCAATAGAAAATAAGGGCTGATGCCAGGTGTGGTGGCTCATGCCTGTAATCCCAGCACTTTGGAAGGCAGAAGTGAGAGGACTGCCTGAGCCAGAGCTTCAGACCAGCGTGGGTAACATGGTGAGACCTGTCTCTATAACAAATCAAAAAATTAGCCGGGTGTGGTGGCATGCACTTGTAGTTTCAGCTACCTGGAAGGCTGAGGTGAAAGGATCACCTGAGCCCAGCAGGACAAGGCTGCAGTGGCCCTGAGTGTGCCACTGCACTCCACCCTGGGTGACAGAGTGAGACTCTGACTCAAAAAAAAAAAAAAACAAACAGAAAATTAGGGCTGATAAGAAAAGCAGACAGGAAGAAAAAAATTATTAGATAGCAAAAGTAGAGGTGAAATGATCAATAATTATAAGCAATGATAGAAAAAAGCCCTAGCATAAGAAAAACTAGAGGTAGGACACTGTTCCCTTCTGCTGAGGAGAAAATGCCATTTTTAGCTGAAAAAATTTTAGATGAATAATTTTGGGTCTGGAGCTGAACATATTAGTGCCTACGTGTGTACTACTTAAGTGTGTACCACTTTAAAGTTACTCACAGTTATCAGGAAAAGTTTATCTAAAACTTGATCCCCAATATGTTGAGTAACTGATTTTTACTATATTAATTGTATTCTACTTTATTGTAACTTTTATATCTAAAAAGTATTAAACCTCACAAGAATATGAAAATCTAGACTATGTAATTTGAGTATTTTAGTAGTCTTGATTTAAAAAGGAAAAATCTGTTTAATATCTATTAAATGGCTTGCAGCTTAAACATGAGCTTATTACATTTTTATAACTACCAGATGAAAATGCTTTTGTTGCAATTATTCAAAAAATTATTAAACCAAAATTCTAAATTCTGTGGGCAATTTCTTTTTTCAATTAATTTTTAATATGAACTAATGCATATTATATTTAAAAACCTCAAATAGTACAATGAAAATAAAGAGTTCCTCCTGAGAAGAAACCACTGTCAACAGTTAAATGAAAACTATATGGCTGTCACTGTGCTGCCTGCCTTTTTGGTATGTTTGGTGGCAAAGGAACAACAATTATCTTTTAGATTTTTTTTTTGTTTGAAGTGTTGCCTGCCAAATACCCAATTAAATTATAACCAGTGCTTTATTTATTTATTTTTATTTGTTTTATATTTTTTTGAGTTGGAGTCTAACTCCATTGCTCAGGCTGGGGGCAGTGGCATACTTATGGCCACCCCAGCGTCGACACTGGGCTCTGACGATCCTTCCGCCTCAACCTTCCAAGTAGCTGGAACTACAGGTGCGTGCTACCACGCCCAGCTAATTTTTGGCTTATTGTAGAGACAAGGTCTCACCAAGTTGCCTAGGCTGGTCTCAAACCCGCAGACTCAGGCAATACACTTGCCTTGGCCTCCCAAAGTACTGGGATTACAGGCTGAGCCACCAAGCCCAGTCACCAATGCTTTACTATATTGATTTTAAGGTGCCTCCCACTTTCACAGATGTTAATATATGATAAAATATGCCTCTTAATTTATGAAATATAGTTTATGATTCCTCTCTTGTATGGTTTTCATAATTTAATTCTGGTATCTAAGAAGTGACATTACTTATCTTATGGAATAAGCTTTGAATATCATAACTCTCAAATACAAGAAATATAAATAGAAAATCATCCCAAATCCACTGTGATATGCATACTGGGCTGAGGGAAACAATCACTATTTTAAATAGGGTGAAAAGATGACATTTGAGCAGATCTGAAGAAAGTAAGGGGACTAATCATGCAGATTTCTAAGGAAGACTGAGAGGAAACAGCCAGTAGAAACACAAGGTAGAACACGTTTGGCATGTTCAATAATAGCAAGAAAGCCAGTATAGCCATAGGGAAGTGAACAAGAAGTGACAGGTGATGAGGTCAGAGAGAACACAGGTCAGACAGAGCCTTGGAGACTATTGTTAGACTTCTGGATTTTTAGATAGGAAGCCATGATGAAATTCTAAGCCTAAGACCAGCACGATCTAACTTTTTTTTTCTTGAGTTCAGGTCTCACTCTGTTGCCCAGGCTGGAGTACAGTGACGTGATCACAGCTCACTGCAGCTTTGACCTCCTGGGCCCAGGTTTTTACCTCAGCCTCCCAAGTAGCTGGGACTATAGGAGCTCCCAATGCCTGGCTAATTTTTTGCAGAAATGATGTCTCGCTATGTTTGTTCAGGCTAGTTTCCAACTCCTGGGTTCAAGCAATCCTCCCACCTCATTATCCCAAAGTGTTGAAGATTACAGATTACAGGCGTGAACCACTGCGCCCAGCATGCTCTGACTTTTAAAAGGATCCTCAGAATACTATGTTGGAAATAGATGCTAGAAGGACAAAGGTAGCAACAGGGTAACCCATTAGGAGGTTATGTATGTAGTAATTTAGGACCAGGATGAAAAGAAGTGTTCAGGATATATATTTGAATTTAGAACCAAAAAGGTTTCCTGACTAAGTAGACGTGGGATGTAAGAGTAAAAGAGGTGCCAAGGATGACTCCAAAGTTTTTGGTTTGAGCAACTGGAAGAATGGGAACTGCTATTAACAATGAGATGGAGAAAGCTATGCAGGAGTATATATTTTTAGGAAAATCCACAATTCAGTTTTAGAGATGACTTTTCGACATCCTAGGGAAGAAGTCAGGCAATCAGATATAAAAATATGTTTAGGGTGGGCATGGTAGCTCATGCCTGTAATCCCAGCACTTGGGAGGCAGAGGTGAGAGGACTGACTGAGCCCAGTGGTTCGAGAACTCTACCATGTCTCTACAATAAATTTTTTTAAAAATTAGCCAGGTGTGGTGGTGTGTGCTTGTGGTTCCAGCTACTTGGAAGGCAGAGGTGGAAGGATCACCTGAACTCAGCAGGTCAAGGCTGCGGTACCTGTGATCATGCTACTGCACTCCAGCCTAAGTGACAGAGGACTGCTTAAGCCCAGGAGCTTGAGACCAGCCTGGGTAACATAGCAAGACCTTATCTCTACAAAAAAACTTAAAAAATTAGCTGGATGTGGTGGCATGTTCCTATAATTCCAGCTACTTGGGAGGATAAGGCAGAAGGATAACCTGAGCCCAGAAGTTCAAGGCTGTGGAGAGCTGTGATCGTGCCACAGCACTCCAGACCAGGCAACAAATTGAGATCCTGATTTAAAAAAAAGAAATTGCCTAACACACATTACTTAGAACATATTCCTGTCATTAAGCGATACATGACTATATTCTCAATATTAATCTTTATTATGTGCATTTCAAACTTTAACTTTGCTTACTGTATCTTTTGCATACTCCAGTTTTTAGTTTTGATATAATCATATTTACCTTTTCCTTCATAATTTACGACTTCTGATTTTTGTGTCATGTAAGGAAGGAAGGGCTATTCTACTTGAAGATATTAAGAGTCTCCTATATTTTCTTCAAATATATTATTTTATTGTTTTGTTTTTTCTTTAGAGATGGTGTTTTACTATGTTGCCCAGACTGACTTTGAATTCCTGTGATCAAGCAATCCTCTTTCTTCAGTCTACCAAGTAGCTGGGACTACAGGCCAGTGCCACCATGCCCACCCAAATACTTTAGAGTCTCCTTATTAATGTTGAGGTAAAATTCATTTGGAATTTATTTTGGCATACGGTAGGAGATAAAATTCTAATTTATTTTCCCTTATTCTGTGAATCAGTGGTCCCAAAGTCATTTATTAGATAGTTTATCCTGTCTCCATTGATATGTGATGCCTACTCAATCATACATGAGTTCTCAAATACATCTAGATATGGATTTTCTAATTTCTCCTTGATTTGGCCCTGCTCCTATACTATACTGTTTTTTTTGTTTTGTTTTGTTTTTGAGTCAGAGTCTCACTCTTGTTTTCAAGGCTGGAGTGCAGTAGCATGCTCACAGTCACCACAATCTCGACCTGCTGAGCTCAGGCAATCCTTCCACCTCAGACTTCCAAGTAGCTGGACAACAGGCATGTGCCACCCCGCCCAGCTAATTTTTTGACTTATTGTAGAGATGAGGTCTTGCCATGTTGCCCAGGCTCGTCTCAAACCCATGGGCTCAGGCAATCCTCTCGCTTCAGCCTCCCAAAGTGCTAGGATTATAGGTATGAGCCACCGTGCCCAGCTACTACAGTTTTAATTACACTAAGCCTTGACATCTGGTAGGAAGAACTCCTCTGTTTTTTCTTCATCTTCAAAACTATCTTCGCTATCTTTACTCTTTCAAATGAATTTTAGAATCATCTTCAAGTTTCTTGAAAAACCATCCTGAATTCTGACTGGCATTACATTAAATTTATAGATCAATTTGGAAAAACTGTCATCCCTATTCTTTTGAGTCTTCTCCTCTATAAACACATGTATTCTGGTCTTTCATGTTCTTACATTTTAGAGATTAAACAATGAAACTATTTACAAATGAAATGTTATGAAGCTTCAGACTTGCTTCAAAATAATCCAGAGAGGTCTGGGAAATAACAGAGGAAACAACATTGACCATATGTTGATAATTGGTGAAGAGGTATGACGGGTACATGAGATTTCATTTATGGGTTTGAAACTTTCCGTAATGGAGAAAATAACTATTTAAAAAATTACAGCCCTTAAAACTTATAAAAGCCTGAGACTTTTGTCTTAGAGAGCAAGGGTAAAGCAGAAGAGAAAACCAAAATGATATATTAATCATAAATATTATGTAGGTTTAGGCATTAAACTACTTTTTTTTTTTTTTTTTAGTTGAGTTCTCTCTTTGTCACCCAGGCTGGAATGCAGTGGCACAATCATGGCTCACCGCAGCCTCAAACTCCTGGGCTCCAGTGAGCCCTGCCACTCGTGTGTACACCATCATGCCTAGCTAATTTCTTTGGTATTTTATATTTTTTCTCAAGATTTTAAAAATAAAAACACAAGCTACTTCTGCACAAGAGGATCATCATCTTTAATTCATTGTCCTAATTTGGAGTGAAGCAGACATTTATATTAAGGACAGAAGTTACTCTTACTTTTACCCCTATAAACACTCTATTCCTGTAATTAAAATCTAATCATGTTTAATTTTCTTACTTGCTAAATAGCAGAACATTGTGCCCACTACTTATTTAATAGGAAGAAGCTGTCTTCCAGTTTGACAGAAATAAAAAGGGGAGGGGAGAGAAAAAAGTTCTTTACTCTCAAATGTTTCCCTTAGTTAAATCTTAGTTCCCTTTTTTTGCGGGGTGGGTGGGGAGGGGACTTGAGTTGGAGTCTCACTCTGTTGCCCAAGTGGAGGGCAGAGGCACGGCTCACAGCCACGGCAGCTTCGACCTGCTAGGCTCATGTAATCTTTCTGCCTCAGCCTTCTAAGTAGCCAGAACTAAAGGCATGCACTACCATGCCCAACTAATTTTTTGATTTATTGTAGAGACCAGGTCTCACCATGCTGCCCAGGCTGGTGTCGAACCTGCAGGCTCAGACAATCCTCTTGCCTCGGCCTCCCAAAGTGCTGGGATTATAGGCTCGAGCTACTGCGCCCAGCTTTAGTTCCCTTTTAAAACAAGCTTTCGGCCAGGGACGGTGGCTCAGTTTGTAATCCCAGAACTTTGGGAGGCTGAGGCGAGGGGATTGCCTGAGCCCGCGGGTTCAACACCAGCCTGGGCAACGTGGTGAGGCCTCATCTCTACAATAAATAAAAAAATAAGTTAGGCGTGATAGCACGAGCCTGTAGTTCCAGTTACTTGGAAGGCTGATGAGGAAGGATCGCCTAAGCCCAGCAAGTTGAGGCTGCGGTGGCCGTGAGCATGCCACTGCACTCTAGCCTGGGTGACAGCAAGACTCCAACTCAAAAAAAACCAAACAAAAACCAAGCTTTCCTTTTGAAAATGATCAATAATGTTGTTAAGTGCATACTAATAAACATATTTCCCTAAACAATAAATAATACTGGGAAAGAATGAATACAAAAGGCATTTTTTCTTAAAGTAACAAATGGCTAAGTTTCAATAGATGGGGAATGCTGATTTACAAATACTGGACTTATCAATAATCTACCCATACTTTCTATATCTTAATAATGGCACTTTACATTTATAATGTGCTTTGTAGTTTTTAAAACACTTTTTTACCAGTATATAATTTGCATCTTACAAAACATTCACTGAAGTTGTTGGCAACTTCAACCAGGATGGGCGGCCTGAGGATCTATGTATGCATTAGGTTTAATTAGCAAAGTGGCCTAGGCACTTATTCACCATTTGCCACAAATTTTCTAAGATACACACTCTAAATACTTGTCCTAAAAGTTCAATTTTAGAAAGACAACAATACTATCTATTTGTAAGGCAGAATCTAGTATATAACTTTGCCACAAATGTTTACTTTCTCATCTATACGGTATTTTAAGTATTTAAGTGGTATTTTATATATAATAGGTATATTTAGGGTTAATTTACCAGAAATCCTAAAAACCAACATAGGCTTGAGACTAAGAAATGAATTAATGTAGAAAAGTGCTACTGGAAGAAAAAAATAGTTTATTTCGGAGTACCTAAAATAAGCTATTGCATTTGTATGTTTTTTTCCAAAGCGTCAGAAATTTAGAAGCAAGAAAAACATTTTGCTGCATATTCTCGCAATCTAGATATACTTTTTCTATTTAAACTGGAGCAAATTTTTTTTTGATTCTTATTAACATAGTATGCAAGAAATCAGTCTCTAGGGAAAATGCCACTTTTGCTTGGAGATCTCCATATACTTGTCACATTATGTTCCAGTGAGGTACAGAATAGGTAGTGGAACTTATTTGGTAGCTTTGACTATAATTTAAAAGAAGCAAAAAGAAATGTACTATGGAAACAAAAAAATGGTCTAACCACTGATTAGTGTTAAATAAATTATGCCAACTATATTGTTCCCCAAGTGAATTCTGATGGTAAGGAATGATGCAAGAAAATAATGTAAGACCCAAGTACCCAGAGGCACATTTTGTGGCTCTTAGCAAAGACCAAGATGCACTACACAGGAGAGGATAGTTATTGTCCTCTATGACACTTACCTAAATGATAAAAATATCTCTAACACACAGAAACTTATTACAGATTCAGTGCTTATGAATCGTTGAACTTCTTATCCTGTTTGTACTTTCAAGGTGGAGTTTTTCTTTAAGTGGTACTAGTAATCTAGGATTTATTTATGTTAGATCTTCTGGTAACCTTTTTACTTACTACATTATTTCTTTTAAAATAGAGAGATCAAAATACAAGAAATGTTCTAAGTGGGATCTAATAAAGGATGAGAAGAATGGAATAATCACCTTCCGACTCCCATATGTCACACTCCTCAGGATTATACTAAAAAATCTATATGACCTGGCACCTGCATTAAAAAAAAAAATCTGGCAACAGTACTTAACTTGCCCAACTGTTACACCACAATCACTGAATGGCTACTTCAATTAAATTCTTTAAAAATGAGAGCTACTTTATTACTTAAAAAAAAAAAGTCAGCTGGGGCTGATTGTTAAAAAGGAAGCAAATCCTTTCTATATCATGTAAAACAAAATTGACTTATATCACATGGCTTAACTACAGAAAAAAATACATTCATGAGCAATTTAAAAAATCTGTCTATAGGTGAAGATAAGCCAATACTGAGCAAAACTACTGTTTTTCAGTAAACTTTATAGTATCCAGACAACCTTTTCCTATCTTTTTGGGTACCATTTTAAGCATCAGAACTATCCAGTTTTTCCCACCAACCTCCTCACACTAAAAAAGAAATCTAAATGATTATTTATATCACACACACACACACACACACACACACACACACACACACACACACAGATTTCTAATGTTGTACTTTAAAACTTTTATTCTAATTGAAAACATCTTATCCTTGCTTAAAATTTTAAAAATGCAACCATACAAATGAAGAGTCTGAACTAAAGCCACTCTTTCTTTCCCTGTTCCTCATAGTGTCCTGATGGCTTAGAACAATACATGAGTGAATCTACACATGACAGTGATTGCTCCTGGGAGCCAATAAAGACATGGTCCACATTCCTTCTCACAAGCTTCACAAAACGGCAATGCTATCCTGACGCGATGACACCTCTGTTCTCGCTAGCCCTTTTCATGTGCTTTCCCTTTCCCATCTGAGCACAGGTCCTTTACCTTCCCTAACACTGATTAGACAATGATCTCTATTAAATTCCTGGGAAGAAAAGGAAAGTATGTCTCCACATTTGTCCCAAGACTCCCAGGGCATGTATGTGTGTACACATAAATAATCAGACATCATTTGTACTTTAGTATTTTGGAGTATGATTCTATATCATAATTTAATCTTTGCTAATCTAATCTAAAAACTTTCTTATTTCTACATCTAGTAATTAAGTTTCTAGACAGAAATATATTTCTGAGAAATTTCTTTATGAATAGAAGTATTTTTCTGTATCAAACCAACCATTTCCTCATCTTTTATTATCTGATTTTTGTTGTCCTTTTTTTTTTTTTCAGTTGGAGTCTCACTCTGTCACCCAGTCTGGAGTGCAGTGGCACGCTCATGGCCATCGTAGCCTCAACCTGCTGGGCTCAGGCGATCCTTCTGCTTTATTTAGCCTTCCAAATAGCTGGAACTACAGGTGTGCGCCACCTTGCCCAGCTAATTTTTTGATTTATTGTAGAGATGAGGTGTCCCCAAGTTGCCCAGGCTGATCTCAAACCTGTGGGCTCACATAATCCTCTCACCTCTGCCTCCCAAAGTGCTGGGATCACAGGCATGAGCCACCACACCCAGCTGATTCTGTTTTCTAAATCAGGTATCTTTAAGTCACAGATAATTTTGAGAATAGAGAGTGAAGCTATGAACTGTCTCTGAAGAAAAGTACAAAATATACACAACATTTTGCATAGAGATTTGGTTAAAAAATTATCTATGATTCATTCATAAGCCCCAGGATTAAGAATCTTTGCTTCATGCTAATTTAATTGCCTTATATTTGCTCCTGTTAAAGTGGTTTTTGTGAGTTGGAGTCTCACTCTCTTGCCCAGGCTGGAGGGCAGTGGCACACTCACGACCACCCCAGTGTCAACCAGCTGGGCTCCAGTGATCCTTCCACCTCAGCTTTCCAAGTAGCTGGAAATAATGAATTTTTTTTTTTATTTATTGTAGAGATGAGGTATTGCCAAGTTGCCCAGGCTGGTCTCGAACCCGTGGGCACGTGCTACCACACCTGGCTAATTTTTTAATTTATTGTAGAGACAAGGTCTTGCCAAGTTGCCCAGGCTGGTCTCGAACCCACAGGTTCAGGCAATCTACTTGTCTTCGCCTCCCAAGGTGCTGGGATTACAGGCTGAGACACTGAGCCTGGCCAAAGTGATTTTGCAAAAAATGAAACTTTTTTTTTTTTTTTTGATTTATTGTAGAGATGACGTATTGCCAAGTTGGCCCAGGCTGGTCTTGAACCCGCGGGCTCAGGCAATCCTCTCACCTCAGTTTCCCAAAGTGCTGGGATTATAGCAGCCAAATCATTTCTTCAATTTCTAAGATCCTGTATGATTCCATTTACTTAGTCCTGATGATCTAAAAACTAAAATTTTCCTCTATTTATTGATTTAAGAAGAAAAGCACAGTCAACTATACTAGAAGGTCTACATAATAGAATGTTTTACTCCTAAATCGGGCTCGGTGGCTCAGCCTGTAATCCCACGCCTTTGGGAGGCTGAGGAGAGTGGATTGCCTGAGCCCGTGGGTTCGAGACCTGCTTGGGCAGCGAGACCTCATCTCTACAATAAATCAAAAAAAATCAGCCGGGCGTGGTAGCGCATGCCTGTAATTCCAGCTACTTGGAAGGCTGAGGGGGAAGGATCGCCGGAGCCCAGCAGGTCGAGGCTGCGGTGGCCGGGAGCAGCCACTGCACTCCAGTCTGGGCGATAGAGTGAGACTCCAACTCAAAAAAAAAAAAAAGAATGCTTTACTCCTTATCTCGGTTCTTTTTTGGGTATGATTTACTTGGAAGCTTTATATACATCTAATGAAGATACACTCTATCTGTATCTAACACATATATCAAATAGCCATGTATTTCTAGCTTGGGTATTAGCACTGTCCTTCATTTATTTAGATTATAATTTCAAAACTTACTGAAGGCCAGATATATTTCATATTGCCAGGCGCAGTGGCTCATGCCTGTAATCCCAGCACTTTGGGAGGCAGAGGTGAGAGGACTGCCTGAACTCACAGGTTTGAGATCAGCCTGGGCAACATGGCGAGACCTCATCTCTAAAATAATAAATCAAAAAAACAAGCTGGCACGGTGGCACACACCTGTGGTTGCAGCTACTTGGAAGGCTGAGGTGGAAGGATCACCTGAGCCCAGCAGGTTGAGGCTGCAGTGGTCGTGAGTGTGCCACTGCACTCCGGCCTGGGCGACAGAGTAAGACTCTGACTCAAAAACAAACAAACAAACAAACAAACAAAGATACATATTTCATATATATGTGAAAATAAAACCGCTCCTAGGGCAACTCTTCCAGAGTCTAGCACACTGCTTTTTGTACATAGTAAGTGCTCAATAACTTAAAATGAACAACATATGTGAAATGGAGTCAGAACAGTCATCAAGAATTATACTCCTACCTTATACATTAACTTCATAATTCGGCAATATAAGTTAAGTCACACATCAGAATCAACTGAAATTTTCTAGTCATCCCTCACACACAAAAACCTCAAACTATAATTAATTTTAAGTTTTAAAATTTAAGTTTTAATTTCTTCCAGCTCTATACTTATATTTATAAAATTCTGATGGTTTATACACATGAAAATATGTTACCTATCTACTATCAATGGGTACATAATTTAATTTCCTTTTAACTGAGGGCTTTTGTTGCAACTGCGATTTTCTTGGGACCAATTCCTCACATTTGTTAGTTGCCGTGGGCTGAGGTTTTTATTTTTTAATTTTTTTTTGAGTTGACTTCTTTACTCTGTCACCGAGGTTGGAGTGCAGTGGCACACTCACGGTCACCTCAGCCACGACCTGCTGGGCTCAGGCGATCCTTCTGTGGCAGCCTTCCAAGTAGCTGGAACTACAGGTGCTAGTTACCACTCCCAGTGAATTTTTTGATTTATTGTAGAGATGAGGTCTCATTAGTTGCCCAGGCTGGTCTCAAATCCTTGGATTCAGACAATCCTCTCACCTCAGTCTCCCAAAGTGCTGGGATTACAGACTTGAGCCACCACACCAGGCCCTATTTTTTATTTTTATACTTATTTTTATTTTTTTGAGTAGGAGTTTTACTTTCTTGCCCAGGCTGGAGTGCAGTGGCACACTCACGGACACCACAGCCTCAGCCTGCTGAGCTCAGGTGATCCTTCCACCTCAGCCTTCCAAGTAGCTGGAACTACAGGTGCGTGCCAACATGCCTGGCTGATTGTTTTTTATTTATAGTAGAGACAAGGTCTTGCCAAGTTACCCAGGCTGGTCTCAAACCCAAAGGCTCAGGCAATCCTCTCACCTCCACCTCCCAAAGTGCTGGGATTACAGGCATGAGTCACCACACCCGGTGGACTGAGGTTTTTAACAAGGAAACAGAGGAAGGTTAAATAGCCTATAGTTAATCAAATTTACACAGGCCTTATCAGCACCATGGTTAAGTACCTACACACATTTACATAAAATTCCTAAAAAACAATCTGTATTTAAAATAATCTCAAGAAGCTAGCACAGACTAGATAGTTAATAAATGTTTTTCAAACAACAAGAGATGCTGGCAAGGATGTGGAGAAAAAGGAATGCTTCTACACTGCTGGTGGGAATGCAGACTAGTACAACCTCTTTGGAAGACAGTGTGGTGATATCTGAAAGAACTAGAAATTGATCTTCCATATGACCCAGCAATTCCCCTATTGGGAATATACCTGGAGGAACTCAAACATTTCTACAAAAAAGATACCTGCACACGTATGTTTTTGCAGCTCTATTCACAATAGCAAAAACATGGAACCAATCTTGTTGCCCATTGAAGCTGGACTGGATAAAAAAAATGTGGTACATGTACACAATGGAATATTAAGCAGTCATAAAGAAGGACAAATATATGGACTTTGCAGCAACTTGGATGGATTTGGAGTCAATCATACTCAGTGATTTATCACAGAAACAAAGAACTGAGTTCCACATGTTCTTACTCATAAGGTGACCCTGAACAATTATAATGCTATAAGAAAGCGATTGGCAGTAGTGGAAAACTGTCAGGGGTGGGGGGGTGGGACTGGCAGTTGAGGGAAACTGCTAGGGGAGGAAGGGGCATACCTCATCAATAAGGGTACCTGCATGACTGGTGTTATATACCTAACCCTTAATTGTACCCCACATCTTTATAATAAATAAATAAATTTTAAAAAAATAAATTAAATAAATAAAAAATAAATGATTTTTGCCAAAGTGTGGTGGCTCACACCTGTAATCCCAGCACATTGGGAGGCAGAGGCGAGAAGACTGCCTGAGCCCAGGTTGGGTTCAAGACCAACCTGGGCAAAATGGCGAGACCTTTTCTCTCCAATACTTCAGAAAAATTAGCCAGGCATGGTGGCACACGTCTGTAGTTCCAGTTACTAGAAGGCTGAGGCAGAAGCACTGCCAGTAGGACGAGGCTGTGGTGGTCATGAGTGTGCCACTGCACTCCAGCTGAGGCAAAAGAGTGAGACTCAAAAAAAAGGAAAGTTTTTGCTGTTGTCTATGAAAATAACACATAGGTATATTAAAATATTAAAAGTGTCGGTCATCTAAATCATCAATTTAATCATTCAGAAAATCTTATGTAGATTAATGATTTAAAAATATTTTCTAATTCTATTAATACATATTTATTTAGCCCAAGCAAATATATGAGGGGGGAACCTCAAAAATGGAATTTATTTATAAAAAATTGTGTATTGGCTGGGCTCCGTGGCTCAGCCTGTAATCCCAGCACTTTGGGAGACCAAAGTGAGTAGATGCCTGAGCCCGTGGGTTTGAGACCAGTCCAGGAAACTTGGTGAGACATCTCTACAATAAATTAAAAAATTAGCTGGGCGTGATAGCACGTGCATGTAGTTCTGGCTACTTGGAAGGCTGAGGTGGAAGGATCGCTGGAGCCCAGCAGGTTGACGCTAGGGTGGCCGGGAGTGTGCCACTGCAATCCAGCCTGGGTGATGAGACACTCCAACTCAAAAAAAAAAAAATGTGTATTTTTTCTTGCAGGTTTAACCTTCAGTCACCTTCAAAGAATCTTCTCCACTTGATGTAATACACCTACTCTAAGACACTATTTCCACTGCTCAAAACCATTTTTAAACTTGTCAATTTTGATGGCTTTTAGTGCTTTTGCCATTTTTTTGTTTCACCTCTTTCACACCGACAAAACGTTTCTCTTTGGAAACAAAAAAAGTAGCTGGGGCGAGACTGAGTGAATAGGGAGGGTGGAGCACAGAGATCATGCTAGTTTTGGTCAAAAACTGCTGAACATTCAGTGCAGTGTGGGCAGGTGCACTTGTAAATCCCCCATTATGAAATGGGTAAATCACTGAAATAATCTAAAAAAAAAAAAAAATTCACTGAAGTCAAATGCAGTCTTTCACAACAATGCAAGCTGATACACCAATGTGGATGGTTCTAAGAACACTTACCTAGCAGGGTAAGCCTGCACTCCAAAAAGATAATTCCGGTTTTTTTGGTCCTCTCTCTATATTTATCCTTGATGTTTATTCTTTAAATTAACTTTTGACTCGGCACAGTGGCTCACACCAGTAATCCCAGCATTTTGGGAGATCAAGGTAGGAGAATCACTTGAACTCAGAAGTTTGAGAACAGCCTAGGCAACACAGTGAGACCTCATCTCTACAAAAAATATAAAATATTAGCCAGGCATAGTGGTGCGCACCTGTAGTCCCAGTTACTCAGGAGGCTGACACAGAAGAATCACCTGAGCCCAGGAGTTCGAGGCTGTGGTGAGCCGTGATCATGCCACTGCACCCCAGCCTGAGAGAGTGAGACACCCAAATCAAAAAAAAAAAAAATTAAAAGAAACTAAATTAATTTTTATTCAAAAGTGTCAGGTAATCAAATAATCACAGCATCTCTAGAATGTTATTTTTAAAGATCTATATCACTCAGTAAAATACTTCAGATGATGTTTTCATATAAAAAATTCATCAGCGAATGATTTTTGAGCCAACTATTTCCACTGTCTGATTAAAAACTAAATATTAAAACATTCACACCAATCTATGGTAGTATTGTTGGATATAGAGTCCTAATATAGAATTCTTACCTGTAATGTACATGTGTGACTGTTGGTTTCCTGTATCCAAGGATCCAGGTTTGAATATCTATAGGTTCAGCTTTGGGATAAGCTATAGTTGTATCTATTATCCACTGGAGGCCTTTCGATTTTCTGTCTGAGAATAAAAAAATTAATTTAAATTAGATCAATTTTTATATTTTCTGCAGCAAATAACATAGATTACTTGAGCAGTATGAAGTATATTGATATATCTTTTGCTTTAAGAAAACAGGATGTACTTTGGTACTACTTAGAATGAAATTAAGCATTGCCTCTTATGTTATACAATATATGACCCTCCAACAAATTAATAAAAACAGAACACTGTTATTTACTAGACATGCACCATTCATGCATTCAATACAATTATGCACTATCCAGGTCTAATTTATATTTAATACTCTTATAAAATATTGGCTTACAAAAAAGCCAGAAGCTAAAGTACCACATCACAAAAATGAAAAATAGACTTTAATACAAAACAAAATCATTCACTAAGTTTACCATAATATAATACAAACACCAAAATTTGTGATACTTGTGAGACATTAATAAATATTGGAACATGGCAATAAAATTAAGCAATTTCTTTTGACACATTGTTAGTTGCTGCTCTTGTTTAAAACAAAGCAAAAACAACTCCCTCAATTGTATCAAGAGGTATATACAAATAAAGTAATAAACCTTCCTGCCCTTTGGAAGGTATAACAGGTCACAACTGTTGTGGAAGAGGGATGGGAAGTTCTGTTTAGTGTGATCCATTGTACTGTTTTTATTCCCAGTATGGAATACAAAACTGAGTAAGCATTGAGAGGGGAATCCTTGCAGAGAATGCTGTTAGCCAGACTTCAGAGTATAATGGCGTATTCTTTGAAATATGTAAGCAATCCCTAAAAAACAAACCAAAAAAACCCCAAAAACCTCACTTTCAAGCATCAGTCCAAATGTACGCTAACAACCAATGATAAGGGCCGGGTGTAGTGGCTCAAGCCTGTAATCCCAGCACTTGGGCAACTTGGTGAGACCTCATCTCTACAATACATCAAAAAATTAGCAGGGCGTGGTAGCGCACACCTGTACTTTCGGTTACTTGGAAGGCTGAGGTGGAAGGAACTGCCTAGGCCCAGCAGGTCGATGCTGAGGTGGCCGTGAGCATGCCACTGCACTCTAGCCTGAGCAACTCAAAAAAACAAAACAAAACAAAAGAATCAATGATATATTACTTTTGTATGTCAAATAATTTTAAACTGGCTTTAAATTATTTAAATATTATATTATTTATCTATTCATTTATTTATTTTTGAGTCAAAGTCTCACTCTGTTGCCCAGGCTGGAATACAATGGTAGGCTGTTCATGGCCACCGCAGCCTCAACCTGCTGGGTTCAAGTGATCCTTCCGCCTCAGTCTTCCGGTAGCTGGAACTACAGATGTGTGCTACCACGCCCAGCTAATTTTTTGATTTATTGTAGAGACAAGGTCTCACCATGTTGCCCAGGCTGGTTTTGAACCTGCACGCTCAGGCAATCCTCTTGCCTCTGCCTCCCAAAATGCTGGGATTACAGGCTTGAGCCACCGCACCCAGTCAAAAAATAATTTTAAAATAACATATTGCTATAAGAACAGAGTTTATGTAAAGAAACACGCTTTAGCAAGTTACCAATGACATATATGCTGAAATGTTTAGGAATAAAGTACACTATGTCTGAAGCTTACTTTGAAGTGATTAAAAAAAAAAACCAAGATGGACTAACGGATGAATAGAGGATGAAGACAGATGTGATAAAGCAAATATATTAAAATGTTAATTATAGAATTTAGTTGACCAGTTCATGGATATTCACTGTAAAATTCTTTTAACTTTTATGTATGTTTGAAACTTTTAAATAATAAAACGATGGGAAAAAATAACCAGAGTTCAGTTTAACATCTGTTAAATTCTATGATAAACAAAAAAACCCAAATCTTTTAAAAGTTAATCAGACAGAACTTAATGTTTATATATGTGCATAGATCACATTTTAAAACAAACACAAAGGCATAATTGTGTCTACTTAGAATAAAATGCTAGTGAATATGAGCACAACAGAATATAAAATGCAAATACCAAAACATAGAAATAGTAAAATACAGATGAAACTGGTTTTTAGGTATACTTGTGATTTTTTTCTAAACAGAATAAAAAATTTGAACTGAGGCATGATAAAAAAACAAAAACAAAAACTATTCTGCTTTGGTTATAAAACAGAAAGTATTTTTCTCCAAAAGGAGAAAAACTATTTTTCTTCACTGTTAGGCAATAACAATTGTCCCTACCTTTGAGATCTAGAACACCACAGCACAGGGTATTGACTGGGTGGAACTATTTTAAAACAGCAGTCTTTATTAATGCAACTAATCTTGTTTGGAAGACATTTGCCTCAGAGCTTTGGCTTGGCTGACATTGCTAGTGTCTCTCCAGTAGTGAAGCTATTCTGAACTTTCCCTTTCTATTAAAAGATTCTTTCAATTTGTCTTTTTAATAGATGATGAAAGATTAAGAGAGCAGACTGCCAAGTAAGCTGCTCAGGAAAAACAAATGAAAGGAAAACTCAGTTAAATCTCACAGGCATTATTTCTATGCCTGGTCCTTATCTCCATTTAAAAACACATTACTTCTGAGGAAAAATCACTTCAATTTTTATTGTACTAAAGAATGTTAAAATAAACAGTAAAATATTACAGAGAACACAGGTCTAGCAAGTGCCTTTCAGATTTTAATTTACAACCAAACTTTCATAGTAGCATGTTAGATAAACTTGTTAGTCTGCATGCTATTGGCGCGAATACCTTCTGCGAAACTTCACAATTTACCAGGCTATTTCCAAAACAGTTACATCTTTGTGATTTACTTTTTCCTAACCATAAAAGTAACATATACTCATTATAAAATGGAAAATTCAGATCAAGTATTAATAAACAGAGGAAATTCATCCATAATGTTACATCTCAGAGAAGCAATCACTGCTAACATTTTGAGTATCATTCCTTTTACTCATTTCCTCCTGCCTTATTGCTTATAGACGTGAACTCAAATTGTTTTTACAAGTTGTATGTTCTCTCTAATCAATATTAACATTATAGCACATTTTCCCAGCCAATAAAAACTCTCCATAAACATAATCTGTGGTGGCTGTGTTGTATTCCATTGTATAGATATTTGACAATTACTTATCCATTCTCTTTTTGGCTATTTCCAATTTTTTGCTATTATTACTACTATGTAATAAACTTCTTTGCCTACACTTCAGAGTATCTCCTCTTGACAAATATTATTTGCAGTGGAATAACTAAGTCATTTATTAACATTTTTAATGCTCTTAAACACTATCAAAGTGTATTAAATCAATCCTCTGTATTAAAAACAAAAGACTTTCTAAATTTGATAAATGAAAACATGTATCATTACTACTTGCATTTGCATACCCATGATTAGTTTTTCAAACAAGTCTTTTCTGTATCTGTATCTTTTAAACTAGCAATTCCACTTCTAACAATCTGTACTACAGAAATAGTTCTATTAATATGTAAAGATATTTATAGGAATGTTTACTGCAGCAGGGGATATGGCCCAGAGTAAGGATAAGCAGGGCAGGAGAAAGACACCTTTATGCATTTCTCCTTTATTTGAATAAGTTATTGTAAGCATGGACTACTTTTTAAATAGAAACATTAAAACATTACAATTTCATTTCCCTGAGTATTATTTCTCTTTAACAGAAATTTTAAGTATAAAAAGAACAATGATCATCTTCTGAAATTCCAGAAAATCCTTTAATTCCAATAAGGTAAAAAATGCTAAAAACCATCATACCTAATTCTTTAGCATCTCCTCCTGCTGTACTTCCATTTTCCTGTGGTGCTACAAGTGCACTCAAAATAATTTGTGTTGCCCCAGATCTTGGCAGAGTGACATGTGTGAGAAATGGCAAGTTATTTTTCTTGGCAAATGCCTGACTTGTTTCTCGCCTCTTCCTGAGGAAGCCCCCTTCTGGAAACAAAACAATCCATTTTCGATCTCTGCTCCTGTAATTATTTTCTAAATGCTTTTTGAGAAGCAGCAGCTGTTGGTCACGATAAGATCTTCCCTAAAAGGTACACACACATATAATAAGTATAGGTATACTTGAAATTAAAATGCTGTAAAATTAAACGGAAACAACAGCTTCTAAATTAAAACCAGTCATAGAACAAAACAGTGACTTCCCCCTACTTATTTCCCTTTTTGACCACAGTCATAAAAAGAGAAAAGTTATTTTCACTTACATAAATAAGCGTTTCTTTTTAAAGGAAAGGAAATTGTCCTGATTGCCCCTGAAAGTTCAGTCATTCATCAATTCAGTGACTACTTACTGAGGGCCTACTATGTGCCAAGCACTGGCCTAGGCACTAGAGAAAGAGGAGGAAATAAGAGACCCTCAGGGAGCTTATACTCTAGTTTGGGAAGGTAGTAAACATGAAGTATAAATTAAGTTGGTATTATGTGTTTGGAAGAAAAGAGTTAAGCGAATAGAAACGGTCAAGAAGGTCAGGGAAAGCTGCTCCAAGGTGGTGACATTTGAGCAAAGAGCTGATGATGCGAGGGAATAAGCTATGTGAAGATGAGAGGCAGAATATTCCAGGTGACAAGAACAAAAAAGACAAAGGTCCTTAGGTGGGAGCAAGATGGGCATGTTCAAATAACAGTGCCAAGGCCAGCGTGGCTGAAGTGTGACAAGCAAGGGAATCAGTGGTAGGAGATAAAATTGCAGAGGGAAGTGGAGACTAAATAAGAAGGGCCTTGTGCATGGTCAGTGGTTTTGAGGGGCATCTTTAGACAGTTTTGAACAGGGAGGTGTTATAACCTTATTGATATTTAAATAAAAAATATTTTGGCTCTTATGACAAAAAGACTATAGGAGATAAGTTAGTAGACTATTGCAGTATTCCACACAAGGGAGTTTGATGAGATTTAATTATAGGGGGTACATTCAGGAAAAAAATTTGTATTTGAGAATAAAGCTAACATGACATTCTAATGGTCTGAGTCTTAGCTGTGAGGGAAAAGAGGATGACTTAAAGACTAAAAAGAAGAATCCAGAAAAATTTTGTAAAAAGGCCCAAAGCTTACAAATAAATATCACAGAAGCTTTTCCTTTCAGTATGATCAAGTTGCTAATAATTTTCCAGCTAGCACAATTACAGAAGCTCCTCAAAATAATTAGTATGCACTCAGTCTTTAAACGAAATGTATCCCAAATGCAAAACAAGTTGAGACATTTTCTTAGCTAGTTTATTGAGTTGAATTGATTGTAATTAAGATAGCTATTAAGTTCCCAAGACTATATATAAAATGGTATCACTATTCTTGGACAATCTTGTCACAATGGTCTAATAGCAAGGTCCCAAAGTATTAACATTAATACTTTTTCTTTTCTTCCCTCCCCCCATGTTATAGATTTTTATTACTTATATCAGGGGAAAATGTTGTTCTTTAGATATAAATTTGTAAATCTTCCAGATACTTTGAAATGTCTTTAAATATGCAAAACTTCACATGGTAGTAACAAGAAAAACATTTTGGAATATATAATATTTGACTTTCATCCCCTCAAAGTACACCAATAATTTAGCCTCTTCTTGATGCATAAGGATCATCACTATAGTCAACTGGAATACTACACTATAAATTCAAAATTTTCTTCCAACTGGAAATGATGTAAGGAACTTGGCTAGCTTTTCCACTGGATTTCCCTAGACTGCTAAGCTTTCTAATTGTTGCTTCTGCTGTCTTCTCTGATATATTAGATTCTTTGTTAAATTCTGATCATCGTTTATTGTGTATAGACCTTGTGGCCAACCCAATTGCCACTTCTTCCTGAGTTTCCAGTCTATGCTTCTCTTGTTTCAGTGTTCAGAAGAACAGAAGGTGTTTCCAGAAAAAATGAGATAATTGCACATGTGAAAAACAAAAATACGTTCTGTACATAAAACTATCTGGAGTAAAGTACATGTATTTTTAAGTTTTTTCATAGAATTTAGAAGTTTTTCCACTCCCAGCTTATTTCTGAATTTGTGGTTCTTAGAAGAGGCTTAATTAAATTCACTAATTATTCATTAGGTGCTTATTATGGGCAGGGCACTGCATAATTCAGGTTAAGTACCTAAACATGTAAACTAAGTAAGTGTGGTATTACCATACATAAAAACTCTTACATATCAAATTTCAGTTATTCACCTGGAGAAAATAAAGCATGTGATACTAGAAGCATATCAGGGAAACACTATAATGTAGTGCAGACTTGATATGAGGTTCTGACTTTTTCCTACACTAAACTATTCCTAATAGTTAGGACCTTTCTCAATTCACCTTACTTCACCAAATCTATACTCATTCTTTAAAATTTAAGCCAAATATAATCTTCTCTAAAGTTTTTTTGAACTCACAGACATCTGATGTACTCACTTTTCCTACTATAGAATCCTAAAAGATTTCCTATTATTATTGTTACATTAATTATTTATTACATAATTAATGTAACAATCTCCCTACTGGTAATTTAGATATCTTCTCTATTATATAACAGTGCATTATAAATAAAAATAATATTGATATGATAGTGGTAATCATGATAAAAATGACGACGAAGGTAGCAGGCACTGTTCTAAGTATCTTACAGGTATTACTTCATTTAATCCCCACAACAACCATTTGAGGAGGATACTACCTATTATTCTCATTTGAAAAATGAAGAAACTTTGAGTGTTTGAGTAATTTGTCTAATTCACATTGCTAGGAAATTAAAGAGCAGGGAATGTGGCAGGCATTTGATAAATGTTCACTAAACTAAATTGTACCCTCTAGGTGGGAGGAGAGTAGAAATGAGAATATTTGCATTAAAAGCATTTTAATACTTAGCACACTCAAATTCAGATCAATATCTAGGGCACAAAGATTTACAGGAAGAGCTCCCTGAGACACTACAACTGCCCCTACCTATTATTGGTTTTGTTATGCCTTTTTATAATCAAGAATGAATCTGACCAGGCTATCACTATGAAAAGAAATGCTGATTACTTACCTGTCTAATAAAGAAGTCTCCATGAAGTAAAGAAACAATTCCAAAGTTTGTGTACTTAAAAATATGATCCATCAACCACATCATTTGAGCAACAACCTAAAATATTTAAGAACAAGAAATAATTTAATGTTGGAAAGAAGAAACCTGGCTATAGTCTAGCCAAGTCCCCAAGCTTTAAATATAATCATCTAAGCATACTCTTAATTACCCTAAGTATCATAAATCTAATGCTACTTCTGCAAATAAAGTACAGTTACTAATAGGGTCTGCATGAAAAATTACAGGTCTTGATTCTAAGTCTTCAAATCCTAAGTCACAGGTATATATATATCACTGTATAACAGATGAAGCTGAATTAACTTCTTGAATTTGAACTTAATAATTTTAAATTAAATTTGTTCTACCCTAAATAAAGTATCTGATAATTCTTTTTTTTTTTTTTTTTTTTTTGAGTCGGAGTCTCACTCTGTCGCTGAGACTGGAATGCAGTGGTACGCTGGTCTCGGCCACTGCAGCCTCAACCTGCTGGGCTCAGGTGATAACTTCTGCCTCAGTCTTCCAAGTAGCTGGAACTACAGGTGTGTGCCATCATGCCTGGCTAATTTTTTGATTTATGGTAGAGATGAGGTCTTGCCATGTTGCCCAAGTTGGTCTCGAAGCCACGGGCTCAGGTAGTCCTCTCGCCTCTGCTACCCAAAGTGCTAGGGTTACAGGCATGAGCAATCATGCCCAGCTGTATCTGGTAATTCTTACATAACTTGTAAAATTATTTTGAAGCAATACAATAAAATGGTTAAAGTTATCAAATGAGAGCTATATATTTAATTAATAAGCACTAAGGTTTTATAAAATATGCGTGCAACTTCTTGGCTAAAATATAAAAGATTAATGTAAAAAAAGAAACATTTAAAAAATATAATAGTTTATGCAAGGTCATACTCTGACAGGATAAAAACATTTATAGTGCCTCAGTTCTTAAAGCCAAAATATTATTCATTGCTGATAAGAGTTAATAACTATATCAAGAGCAGACTTCATTTCAAGGAAATTTAAAAATTAAAAGTATACACAGGATGTAATTAATAAATTGGCTAATTGCTCTTTCCTGCTGAGGAAATAGCATTCCTTGTTATAAGCCTTAAAAAAAGTGAAAGTTACAACCTCAAACAAGAATGCAAAGAGCTCTACTTTGGTTTTGCAGGGGAACAATAAGTGTAAAACATCGGGCTGGGGTGGCTCAGCCTGTGATCTCAGAACTTTGGGAGGCTGAGGCGAGTGGACTGCCTGAGTCCGTGGGTTTGACACCAGCCCAGGCAACTTGGCAAGACCTCCTTGCCACAATTGTAAAAAAAATTAGCTGAGCGTGGTAGTGCACACCTGTAGTTCCAGCTACTTGGAAGGCTGAGGCAGAAAGATCACCAGAGCCCAGCAGGTTGATGCTGGGGTGGCCCTGAGTGTGCCACTGCACTCCAGCCGGGGCAACAGAATGAGACTCCAACTCAAAAAAAAGTAAACATTATCTTGAAGCACAAAATTATGTGAACTTAACAAATATAGAAAAAAACCTAAAATACTGACATCCATGTACTGCTTTTATAAAAGCATTATAAAAGCCCTCAGATCATATAATATTACAGCTTCTGCCTTTGTTTTTTAGTTACACAACTCTTACTCCATCAGTTTTATTATCAATGTTTTAAAAAAAGATATGAGTCTCCAAGCCAATTAACACAGAGTAAAATAATCACCAGCATCTCATTTTTCAACCTTGTTTTGCTTTGCAATGGCGACTACAGTATTCTGTTTAAATAAACTGAAATGTGAATGCAATGACATTTTTTGAAAAGTGCCTCAAGGAAAAAACACAGAGTAGTGGATTCAACCTATAAAGCATTTTAGCTTTATACACACGATGAAGTATACCAGCATTTTGGGTTTAAGATACCAACACTTAAAGTAACTAGCTTTTATGTTTAATCTTTCATGTATGGTGAATGTACCTCTTCAGTTAGAAAGGTTACTTAAAACAAATATATTCAATAAGGTAGTCAAGTTATCTTCTGAGATTTGTATGAATAATTCTGCCCTAACTTATTTTGGGGGAAATGTTATAAGTCAATAAATATTTATAAAACATTTAGTAAAGTTCTTTTGACAGAAATAAAAATTATTAGTTTTATCAGAAATCGCCATAAAAGGCCAAGACTCCTCACTTCACAGATATTTCTTGAAAAGGTACAAGCACAGCCAGGTGTGATAGCTCACGCCTGTAATCCCAGCAATTCGGGAGGCTGGTGAGAAGATCATTTTAGCCCAGGAGTTCAAGGCCAGCCTGGGTAATACAGCAAGACTCTGTCTCAAAAAAATTTAAAACTTAGCTGAGTGTAGTAGTGCGCATCTGTGATCCCAGCTACTTGGGAGGACTGCTTAAGCCCAGGAGTTCAAGGCTGCTGTGAGCTATCATCGTGCTACCCATCCTAGGCAACAGAGTGAGACTATGTCACAAAAAATAATAATAAAAATTAAAAATAAATAAGGTGGCCAGGTGTGGTGGCTCACCCCATAATCCTTGCACTTTGGGAGGCAGAAGCAAGAGGGTCACTTGAGCCCAGAAGTTTGAGACCACCTGGGCAACATAGTGAGATCTTGTCTCTACAAAAAAAAAGTCTAAAAGGTACCAGAACATTAAAAAATATAATTAATCCTTTGTTTCATATTCCTCAAAAAAAAAAATCAGCAAACACAAGCTGCCTAAACTCTGTTAGTGTTTTGATAGGTCTATCACTCCGAATTTAGCTAGTTATTTCTAAGAGACAACAATTAAATAAACGACTCCACTTTTAATGTCCCTTTGAAATTACGATAAGGTCAATGGGTCTCTATTATGTATATGGGTAAGCATGACAAATTTTGGTTGTCACGATGACTAAGGAGTGCTACAAGTATTTAGTATGTGGTAGTTGGGTATGCAAAACGTCCAGTAATGCCCAAGACATTGAACAACAGTGTTGTTCTACCACAGTGTTAACAGTATCCCCACTGGGAAATACTGAAGGGTGCTCTAAGAAGTCTCCTGAATTCAAAATCTATGTTACAGTCACATTACCATTAATTTTTTTTTTTAGTTGGAGTCTCACTCTGTCGCCGTGGTCACACTCATGGCCACCGCAGCCGCAACCTGCTGGGCTCAGGTGATCTTTCTGCCTCAGTCTTCCAAGTAGCTGGAACTACAGGCACGTGTCACCATGCCTGGCTAATATTTTTTTGATTTATTGTAGAGATGAAGTCTCTCTAAGTTGGCCAGGCTGGTCTTGAACCCATGGATTCAGACAATCCTCTCACCTCAGCCTCCCAAAGTGCTGGGATTATAGGTGTGAGCCACCATGCTCAGCCTAAAGTAGTATTTTTAAACTGGTCCAAAAGTTAACAACAAGCCAGCCTCGGTGGCTCAACCTGTAATCCCGCGCCTTGGGAGGCTGAGGTGAGTGAATTGCCTGAGCCCGCGGGTTTGAGACCCACCTGGGCAACTTGGTGAGACCTCATCTCTACAATAAATCAAAAAAATTAGCTGGTGTGGTAGCACGCACCTGTAGTAATTCCAGCTACTTGGAAGGCTGAGGCGGAAGGATAGCCAGAGTCCAGCAGGTCGAGGCTGCGGTGGCCGGGAGCGGCCACTGCACTCCAGTCTGGGTGACGGAGTGAGACTCCAACACAAAAAAAAAAAAAAAACAAGTTAACAACAGTCTTCCTTCTTTGAGTGCACCACGGAGTACAAAATAAATCAAGAAAACATTCTGACTAATAAATATAAATTAACTACTAAGCAGGAGGGAGAGATTATAATGCAGAAATTCTACCCTTATATTTCTCAGTTACATCATTATGAAAGAAAATAAATTCTTTTAGATTTCAAATTATTCAGTAATATCAGAGCATTATAAAAAATGCTCCATACTAACTGATCTGAAAATAAAAATAAAATTATTTGGGACAGAAAAATGAACCTAGACAAATGAACTCAAATTCTTTTTTGAATAGGAGTCTCATTCTGTCACTCAGGCTGGAGTGAAGTGGCTCACTCACGGTCATTGCAGCCTCGACCTGCTGGGCTCAGGTGATCCTTCTGTCTCAGCCTTCCAAGTAGCTGGAACCACATACCACGCCCGACTAATTTTTCTTTGGAAGTCTTTCATAACTGAGTTTCTTGGTTGTGTTGAGGATCAGTACACAGGCATTTCAATTTGTACACAGTTCTTTTTTTTTTCTTTTGAATTGCAGTCTCACTCTGTCACCCAGACCGGAGTGCACGCTCCCGGCCGCCGCAGCCTCAATCTGCTGGGCTCCGGCAATCCTTCCGTCTCAGCCTTCCAAGTAGCTGGAATTAAAGGCGCACGCTACCACACCCGGGTAATTTTTTGATTTGTTGTAGAGATGAGGTCTCGCCAAGTTGCCCAGGCAGGTCTCGAACCTGAGAGCTCAGGCAATCCACTCACCTCAGCCTCCCAAAGCACTGGGATTACAGGCTGAGCCACCGAGCCCGGCTTGTACACAGTTCTTTTTTTTTCTGAGTTGGAGTCTCACTCTGTCACCCAGACTGGAGTGCAGTGGCCGCTCCCGGCTGCCGCAGCCTCGACCTGCTGGGCTCTGGCGATCCTTCCGCCTCAGCCTTCCGAGTAGCCGGAAGTACAGGCATGTGCTACCACGCCCAGCTGATTTTTTTATTTATTGTAGAGATGAGGTCTTGCTGCCCAGGCGGGTCTCGAACCTGCGGGCTCAGGCAATTCACTCACCTCAGCCTCCCAAAGGCACGGGATAATAGGCTGAGCCACCGAGCCCGGCTTGTACACAGTTCTTAACATACATACTGAAAATCAAAAAAGCCATGTATAGTTATTTTTAAAAAGTTATTTCAGTGACTTTCCAGCTTAAAATTTGGAGGCAAATTTTCCATAAGAGGATATCAATACCAGTATCTTCAAATGTTGATAAGCTGTTACAGCCATGTCACCAATTCACAATTTATCATATATACAACATACTCAATTTTTCAATCTTTCACAACACATTAACAAAATTATTAGGAAAACAGGACTACCACGACCAAAGATGTTACAGAGTGCACACAATTCTGACAGGGAGAGCCATGATCAAGGAGTGGGTTTTTTTTTAGGAAACAATTCTACTAAAAAACAACATGGAAATAGAAGTAATTATAAATGTTCAAGACATTAAATGCAGGGCTGTGATCCATATTGCCACTTAGTATACTTTGCATTATAGGACATAAGAACTAACCCCCGTCTATGGAATGCTAAGTTGACACCCAAGACTGTCAAAGCCTCCCAAAATTCAATATCCCACACTATTTTCTGGTTGTACCAAAAAATAAACAACCAGCGAAAGATTTCACCTCTTAAAAAAAAAGCATTTACACTTAAAAAATGGGATGAGGTAAGAGTCTCTCCATCTTAAAAATGCTTCTAGAGCTACTAAAAAACTTGCATTTACCAAATAGTTGATAAAAGTATTCCTCTGGATTGTACAAGAAGGGAGACAGGGACCACTGATAAGACATGGGATATGATATTATTCAGATTTGACTTCTTTCTCTCCTGCTTCGTCAGAGGCTGGACTCTCCTCGGTTTTAGTTTCTCCGTTTTCTGCAGGTAACTCTTCTTTAATTTCTTGATTAGCCACTTCAGACTGCTTTCCCTTCACTCCTCTTTTCCCTTTGGCTTGCACTTTTTTGTCTGAAGATTTATCCTTTCCCGCCGCCTTTTTTTTGGCTTCACTTCCACTTTTGCAGGAGCAGGTTTAGTCGACAACGGCACTGATCTCTTCTTGGGCTCCTCCTTTGCCACCTCCTCGGTGGAGCTGACTTTCCTCTTGGGCATCTTGGCTGCGGGCAGGGTGCATGCCGAATGCCTGCAGGCAGTGGCGCACCAAGAGCCTTTGTGAAGCTGGGCTGCCTGGCCACTACCGCTCCTCCCGACGCCCGAGCTGCTGAGACCAGCCAAGTTTTTTGATTTGTTGTAGAGATGAGGTCTCGTCAAGTTGCCCAGGATGGTCTTGAACTCCTGGACTCAGGCAATCCTCTTGCCTCTGCCTCCTGAAGTGCTGGGATTACAAGCATGAGCCACCGTGCCCAGCAAACTCAAATCTTTTAACAAAAGCAAGCAAGCCAAACATTTGTGTTTCCATATGACTGGTGAATTTCAGGTTACCTAAGATTCTGGTTAATACAGTTATCATCTATGACAAATTGGTGTTAGAATACAGTTAGGCATATTTATACTGATCATTTTTATCATTCCTTGAGACTCAAAAACCACTTAAGGACATTGTAGGCCCTCAGAATAATTACTTTTTTTTTTTTTAGTTGGAGTCTCACTTTTGTCGCCCAGGCTGGAATGCAGCAGTACGCTCACGGCCACTGCAGCCTCGACCTGCTGGGCTTAGGCGATCCTTCTCCCTCAGCCTAGAATAATTACTATAAATATAATTATCATGTTAGTAAGAATAACAGTGTTAACTAATTGGGGATTCTCTTTTATAAAAAGCCAAATCAACTAGTTTTGCAAAATTTTAATATCATGAATTTAGGAGAAGGCAATAAATATTATTATAAGTGCAATACACAATGAGGTTCTTTTAGCAATTCAAGATTCTGAATGTAAGAAAGAATTAAATTTATTCCACATTAGATCAAGATTATGTTTCTGCTTTTCAGATAAACAGGAAAACAGATCCTGCAATAATCAAACATATTTTCCTCTAATCTCATCTCATTTTCTGACCCTACCCTGACCTTGTGAATCAAAATCTAGACCTAAACACACCAGAGCTTATTCTCACCTCAATGTTTTTGCCAGGATTGTTTCACTAAGCAAGAAGGCCCCTGCTTCACTATTCTACCTAACTAAATTCTATTCATCCTCAAGGCCAACTTTATGTTTTCTCCCTTTCACAAAGTTTTTCTATGTCCATTAGGTACAGGGTATGCTTACCCTCAACTGAAGTCCTCTTATTTTGCAATTAAGTACTGCTCTTGACACTCTTCTTCCACCTGCCACTGGACTATTAGCACCTTGATGAGAAGAATGGTGTCTTATAGGATGGTGTCTACAATTCTTATAGTCACTGATCATGACTATTAAACACTATGAACATCAATTGACTTGTTTCTTTACTATTAGGTCAAACATTAACTCCATTAATTTTATATATTTTCTATTTGTTTAGTTTTCTATGAATATAACCTCTTTAAATTTCTAAGGTAGTAATTCTTTAAATGCTAAAGACCAAATTTATTAATTAAAAAAAAAAATTTTTTTTTGAGTTGGAGTCTCACTCTGTTGCCCAGGCTGAGTGCACTGGCATCTCATAGTCATTGCAGCCTCAGCCTGCTGGGTTCAGGCAATCCTTCCATCTCAGCCTTCCAAGTAGTTGGAACCACAGGCATACGCCCCATACTTGGCTAATTTTTTTGATTTATTGTAGAGATGAGGTCTCGCCTAGTTGCCCAGGCTTGTCTTGAACCCCTAGGCTAAGGTAATCCTCATGCCTCCGCCTCCCAAAGTGCTGGGATTACAGGCATGAGCTACCGTGCCTGACCCAAATTCATTTTTTAAATCCACCAAATTTATAGCTCTATTTTATTATCCATATAAGCAATGTAAAATAACAGTTCAGGCCGGGTGCGGTAGTTCATCAACAGTTCAGGCTGGGTGCAATGGCCTGTAATCCCAGCGCTTTTGGAGGTAGAAGCAAGAGGATTACCTGAGCTCAGGAGTTTGAGACTAGCCTGAGCAACATGGTGAGACCTTGTCCCTACAATAAATCAAAATATCAACCAGGCATGGTGATGCATGCCTCTGGTTCCAGCTACTTGGAAGGTTGAGGCAAAAGGATCACCTGAACCCAGTAGGTAGAGACTGCGGTGGCTGTGAGCATGCTACTGCACTGCAGCCTGGGTAACAGATGAGACTCTGACTCAGAAAAATCAACAGTTAAGTCATAGCTTTGGGAACAATGAATAAAATGGGCCTAATATCTTCCCTTTCAATTTATTTTGTAAATGAAATCCAAAATAACATTGACCTTATTTTCTTTTGGCTAAAGATCCCCAAGATCACATTATTCACTGACCAATTTTATTTTATTTTAAGCAGTACTTTTTTTTTTTTAAAGAGATGGGGTCTCGCTATGTTGCCCAGATTAGAGTGCAGCAGCTATTCATAGGCACGATCTCACTACTGATCAGCACATGAGTTTTGACCCGCTTCATTTCTGACCTGGGTCAGTTCATCCCTCCTTGGGTGGTCCTTCATTCCTGGATGGTCACCAGTCACCATTTTTATGCTCCACTTAGTACAGATACCTGATAGGCATAGCACACTACAGCCCAGGACTCCTGGCTCAAATGACCCTCCCACTTTAGCCTCCCAAGTATCTGGGACTATAGATGACACTACTGCACTGGGCCAAAACAGCTTTTTGTGTTTGTATTTCTCAAACTGGCAATCCACTGCATCACCTCAAGGTCATCCTCGATTTGAACTATATTAACTTTGCTTTCATCCAGTTATTATTTTTTAAAACGGTTTTACTGAGACATAATTCACATTATCCCAGTTTTTTTAAGGTCTCTAAATCCCACTTCTAGAGTATCTTAGAATAATATAATTTTTCTTTTTAATATTTTCTATAGTCCAAGTATACATATTAAAGTCTATGATGTAAACCACAGTAAGATATTTGAATGAATTCTTGTTAAACCTTCCCCTACTGGATGTCTATCGATTGCTTCAGGATAGCTTACCAGTCCTTTGTCCTGGAGGCACATCATCAGTGTGCATACATCTCCTGTTGCCTGATGATTCACCAACATCACTGCTTCATCTTTTGAAACTGCCTTAATATCTTCCCCCCATTCCATCACTGTAAGAATACAAAGTTTCAAAGCCGTCATTTTAAAGATTTTTATATTATCAGAAACCTTATATTTTTTAAGAAATGGTATACATTAATGATATGTCACCTAACTACAATGACTAAAAGTTCAGAACTAAGTTTATTTCCTATAAAAATCAAAATATTGATATAACATTTTATAGACTCTCCAAAAATCCATTAAAACATTAAATGGTCATCCATTAAAATATAAAATTGTCATATCTTTGGCCTAGAAGTTCTAGGTCCAGAATTTATCCTACAGAAACATTTTTCCAATTAAACAGGTATATATATATGCTATCTATTACAATTTAAATGTTTTCCAACAGGGGAATGGACAAGAAAATTATGATATAATAAAAGAGTATAAATCCATTTTAAAAATGGGTATCTCTATGACCCTAACCCAAAAAAGGCATATTATCAGCTAACAAAACAAATCACAAAAACAGTATATATAACATGATCCCATCATTTAAAATCAGGAATACAATCTATGTGTTATTCAATGCACTGAAAAAAGTCTAGAAAAATGAATTTCAAATCATTAGTACTGATCATCAATGGGAAGTAGTTTTCCAGAACCCTTCAATTTCTGCTTTATAAAAAAGTTCAAATATTATAAAAGTATGTATTTTCACTTTACAATAAGAACACTAATAAAAATATTAATTTACTTCAAGTCACCAGATAAAAAAAATAATTGCACCAAACTCTTTATGTACACTGTATGGGAAATGGTACTATTTCTATGTAGCTATGCCTTATTTCTAGTAAGTTTACGTCACAGAAAAAATAAAATTGAGCATCAGTTTTCAAACATCATAATTCTACAAAGAAGCTTCTAGGGTTCCCCAAATGCCTGACATGGATTACCAAAGGATGATTCTACATTAGAATTCACTTTTACCTTACCCTTATCTCATTCACTGCTACAAGGAAAGAAGTCAAGCCACCTGTGTGTAAAAGTTCTGAATGAAATAGGAATTGGGAGACCTATTTGGAAGCCAATTTTTGCACTATATTCCAAAATTAAGAAATGCAAAAAAATTCTTTTTTACCCAGCAATTCCACTGCTAGAAACTAATCCTATAGATAGACTAATTTATGTACAAAATGACACAAATACAAGGTTATTTATTGCAGCTTTGTTTGCAAAAGCAAAGATGAAAACAACTAAATAGAAAGATTAGCTTACATCTGTAGAAACAGAAAGTAGAATGGTGATTGCCAGGGACTGGGGGAGGGGAAAATGGCTGTTTAATGAGTATAGAGTTTCAGTTTTGCAATATGAAAAAGTTTTGGTGGCTGGGCTCAGTGGCTCAGCCTGTAATCCCAGCACTTCGGGAGGCCGAGGTGAGTGGATTGCCTGGGCCTGAGGGTTCGAGACCTGCCTGGGCAACTTGGCGAGACCTCATCTCTACAATAAATCAAAAATTAGCTGTGTGTGGTAGCGTGCTCCTGTAGTTCCAGCTACTTGTGGTAGCGTGCTCCTGTAGTTCCAGCTACTTGTAAGGCTGAGGTGGAAGGATCGCCGGAGCCCAGCAGGTCGAGGCTGCGATGGCCGGGAGCGGCCACTGCACTCCAGTTTGGGCGACAGAGTGAGACTCCAACTCAAGAAATAAATAAATAAATAAAAACAGAAAAATTTTTGGACAACGATGTGAATTTACTTAACAATACTAAACTGTACACTTAAGAATAGTCACATTTTATGTTAATATATTATACCACAGTTAAAATTTTTAAAGGCCGGGCTCGGTGGCTCAGCCTGTAATCCCAGCACTTTGGGAGGCTGAGGCGAGTGGATTGCCTGAGCCTGCGGGTGCGAGATCCACCCTGGCAACTTGGCGAGACCTCCTCCTACAATAAATCAAAATTAGCCGGGCATGGTAACGCGCCCCTGTAGTTCCAGCTACTTGGAAGGCTGAGGCGGAAGGATGGCCAGAGACCGGCAGGTCGAGGCTGCGGTGGCCAGGAGCGTCTGGGCGACAGAGTGAGACTCCAACTCAAAAAACAAACAAACGAAACAAAACAATTTTAAAAAGAGGCTTAGCATGGTAGCTCACACCTGTAATCCTAGCACTATGGGAGGCTGAGGCAAGAGGACTGCTTGATCCCAGGAGGCCGAGACCTGCCTAAGCAACACAGAGAGACCTTATCTCTACAAAAAATTTTAAAAATTAGCTGGGTGATGGCGTGTACCTATAGTCACAGCTACTTGGGAGCCTTAGGTGGAAGGATCACCTGGGCCTAGGAAGTCCAGGCTGTGGGGAGGCGTGCTGGTGTCACTGCACTACAGCCTGGGCCACAGAGTGAGACACCAACTAAAAAAAAAAATTTAAAAAGGGAGACTAGCTAAATAAATGATGATATATTTAAGCATCAGAATGTTATGTAATCATAGCACTTATGTTCTAATATGGAATGATATAAGTAATAAAAGCAAAGTGCAGAATAGAATGAGAGATGCTACCAGTTACATTTTTAAAAAGAGTGGAAGCTGGGAGTGGGGGATCACACCTGTATGTAATCCCAGCACTTTGGGAGGCAGAGGTAGGAGGATTGTCTGAGTCCAAGGGTTTGAGACCAGCCTCGGCAACTCAGCAAGACCCCATTTCTATAATAAATTTTTTAAAAAAATTAGTTGGGAAGGGTGGCGCATGCCTGTGGTTCCAGCTACTTGGAAAGCTGAGATGGAAGAATCACCTGAGCCCAGCAGATGAAGGCTGCGGTGGCTGTGAGCGTTCCACTGTACTCCACTCTGGGTGACAGGAATGAGACTGACTCAAAATAAATAAATAAGTAAAAAGAATGGAGAATATAATTGCTAAATGAAATTCCCTATATCATGCCCCTGCTGATAAACCTTCAATGGAGATACACAAAAACACATATATAACACACATACACATCATTTCATTAATTCATTCTTCATCCAATTAAATCAGCACCAGGCACTGCTCAGTGTTGTGAATATAAAATAAATAAGAACATTTCAAGTACTATTTAAAGTCAATAGCAGTTAAAACTCTCAAGAAAAGTCTAGTTTGGTTCTATAAATAGTGTGCTATCAAGAGGTAATATGGAATGTTTTCTGACTCCACATCTATATTAATAGATGTCTCATAACCAAATATTCCATTATGCATCTCTGGTAAATACTAGATACCTAGGCTCATATAATGAAAAGCAAAATAAGTGTTTATTTTTTTGAGTTGGAGTCTCACTCTGTCACCAGGCTGGAGTGCAATGGCACAATCTTAGCTCACTGCAGCCTCGACCTCCTGGGTTCAAGTGACCCCTCTGCCTCAGTCTCCTGAGTAGCTGGAACTACAAGCATAAGTCACCATACTGGGCTAATTTTTAAAATTTTTTGTAGAGATGAGGTCTCGCTATGTTGCCCAGGCTGGTCTTGAACTCCTGGGCTCAAGCAATCTTCTTGCCTTAGCCTCCCTAAGTGCTGGGATTATGTGCATGAGCCACTGTGCCCAACCAAAAATAAGTTTTGTGGGTTTTTTTAAAACATAAAATGTACCTTACTTGTTTGCTTTACATAAATTAGTCTTATCAAAATATAAATTAAATCTGGATCCCTCTGTACTGGGTCGAATAGTATTCCCAAAATTCATGTCCACCCAGAATCTGTGAATCAAGTTGAGGTCATCCTGGATTGGGTGAGCCCTAAACCTAAATCCAGTATGACCAGTGTCCTTTTAAGAAGAGGGAAATTTGGACACAGATATACACAGTGAGTGACAACAGAGGTAGAGATGGGAGTGATGCACCTATACGTCAATGGACAGCAAGAATAGTAGGCAACCATCAGAAGCTGAAAGAAGTAAGAAGAATCCTCCCCTAGAGCCTTTAATAAAGCATGGCCATGCTGAAACCTTGCTTTCTGACTTCTAATCTCCAGAACTGTGAAAGAATAAATTTCTGCTGTTTTAAGGCAACCAGTGTGTGGTATTTTATGATGGCAGGCAGCCCTAAGAAATTAATACCGTCCTTCCCCCAACTTTTCCCATCCTCTCCTTTCCATTCTATTTCCCCCCAAATTATAGTCTTTTTTTTCTTATCAAGTATAGAAAAATAACTGCATAAAAATATTAATATCTAGAACATTTTAATAGACATGTTATGCAATATAAATGGTTTTTAAGATTCATTTCTAAATACTTTTAAAGTATAATCATTGAGAGTTGATCCAATACATGTTTTTTTTTTTTTTGAGTTGGAGTCTCACTCTGTCACCCAGACTGGAGTGCAGTGGCCTCTCTCGGCCACTGCAGCCTCGACCTGCTGGGCTCCGGCGATCCTTCCGCCTCAGCCTTCAAGTAGCTGGAACTACAGGCGCACGTTACCACGCCCAGCAAATTTTTTGATTTTTATTGTAGAGATGACGTCTCGCCAAGTTGCCCAGGCAGGTCTCGAACCGCAGGTTCAGGCAATCCACTCACCTCAGCCTCTCAAAGCATGGGATTACAGGCTGAGCCACCGAGTCCAGCTTGAATACATGTTTTATATCTCTCAACCAGAACTTAGCCAAAATTTATTTTCCGAATAAATGCCAGCTGGGCACAGTGGTTCATGCCTGTAGTCCCAGCACATAGGGAGGCCAAGACAGGAGGATTGCTTGAACCAAGGCATTCAAGATCTGCTTAGGCAACATAGCAAGATATTGCCTCTACAAAAAAATCAAAAAATTAGCTAGGTGTGGTGGCTCCTAACTACTCAAGAAGCTGAGGCAGAAGACTTCCCTGAGCCCAGGAGGTCAAGGCTATGGTAAGTCATTATCGTGCCACTGCACCCCAGCCAGGGCAACAGAGTGAGACCCTGACCCAAATAAAAAAATAAATAAATATAAACAAACAAATAAATATATGTCAATCTACCAAGACTCACATGGCATGCTAAATCAAATAAGTTACGGTAACTAGATCAATTTCTGATCAAGAAATTATACTGATACAGCAATAAAGTCATGCAAATTTTTAAATAACTCTAATTTTATTCAACAGATTTAGTTTCCAATATATATGGTAGTCTTCTTTTAGAATATTCGCGGGAGACCTAAAAAAAGCAAGATATTATCTTTTGGAGGGCGAGTCCTCTGATTTACAGGCTTCCACCACTAGGTAAGTGTTCTAGGAATGCATCGGCATCAGTGTATCAGCTAGTGTTGTTGTAACAGGCTGCATTCGACTTCAGTTAAGTTTTTTCTGGAGATTCTTTCACCACATTTGCCCATTTCGTGATGGGTGCTTTACGAGCACACCTGCCCACATCACAGAGTGTTTAGCAGTTTTTGACCAAAAACAGCATGACCTCCTTGCCCCACCCTCCTATTCACCTGACCTTACCCTGAGTGACTTTTTTAATGTTTATTTCCCCAGATGAAAAAAGTACTCAAAGGGAAACATTTTGCCAATATGAAAGAGGTGAAACAAAAAATGGCAGAAGCACAAAAAGGCATCAAAATTGACAAGCTCAAAAACTGTTCTGAGCAGTGGAAAAAGTGTCTCAGTAGGTGCACTGCATCAAATGGAAAGTACTTCGAACGTGACTGAAGTCTAAACATCTAAGAATAAATACACATTATTTATTTTAAATGTTCTGTTTTTTGGAGGGTCCTCCTTCATACTTCAAAGACCATTGTGAAAGTTAAATGACAACAAAATCAATAAAACATGTTTGTAGAGAAAGAGCAATGTATTTATTTTATGTATGAAGTAGCTATGTTCCTCAGATCATGCCCTCTTACCAGGACCAATAAATATAATAGTAAAGCCAACATCTTAACCGAGGGATAGAGCAGAAGCTGTGGATGCCTGCCAGTTCTTACAATGCACTTGATTAGAAGAACAAAAATATTCTGACACACTGTACTGTGAAATGAATTCTCAAAAAAGAATTGGGTCAGGTCCATTATTTCCAAAGAGAATGAAGGATAAATTAATAAAAACTAGAAGAAAAGTTCTGTAGCTGCAATACATTTTTTAAATTCTTACTGAAAATAAAAGCTAAAGATTATCACCTACTACACACATACACACAAATATACACATATATGTCAATACACATTCTCCAAAAGTTACAGATTAGAATTGATCAGAAAAGTTCACATCTTAAAAAGAGAATAAAAACAATGCATCACAAATTCCTTAAACACAATGATGCTAAAGCCATTATGCTGACCTACAAAACAGAATTAATGTAGAGAAGGAAGGTTGCTTAATATATAACCGTATTAACTTGTCTCTCAACATTCGAAAATAATTATGCCCGCAAGCTGATGCCACAAACTGTTTTAACATTCTGTGTCATTTTCTCATTATGAAACTTTTTACCAAACATGTTGTGAAAATGAATAAGATATAATTGATAGTACCATATAGACCCTGGGTAATGGGATTATGTGGTAGTAAAGTCACTTTTGGAATCACTATTACCTAAAAGAGCAATATGCCCACTGTGCCACATAAAGTCAGAATGTCTAATATAAACAGTTAACAGTCAAAATAACCCATGAATGAATTTACCTAGCTCAAGGACTGTGGCTTTCAGCAGTCCAGGTTAGAGGCAGATTGGATCAGATTTATCCAAGGTTAAGGGTTAGTAGAGCAAATGGGGAAAGAGAGTAAGGATACTAATTAAGAGTGGCCATGAGAAAGTAGCTTAAGGTACTTATTAATGGAAGGGAGACCATGAGGAAAGGAAGTCAGACAAAGGGGTGATTAGCAAGAAGAAAAGGAAGTTGGGAGGGAAATTATAATAGAGATTACCTGATGCCATCCCCATCTCTACAATATTTCTAGTCAGATTTCCTGAAAGAAGGGCCAGACATTTTGAAAAGCCTGCTGGGTGAATCTGATACACAATATATTTCTAAATAAGGACCACTGTAATTGAAGTGAATTTATTTTTTTTAAGTATACTGAGCACACTAGGATATCATGCAGTGTCCATTTTTTAGCATTAACATTTTAAGAGCTTAAAATTTGAGGGCAATCTTCTTTCAGGTTCCCTCCTACTAGGTACCTTTTCTATTTTCTTAATAAATCCTGTTTTTAAAAAAATTTGAGGAGGTAAGGCTCAAGGTATGGCTTTTGAAGGGGTTACATAACTAAAATATTAACAGTAGCATATATTATTAAATAAATATACAAGTAACAATCTTAATAGCTAACATTTATGGAATGATTAATGTACCAGGTACTAGTAATTAGTAATAGAAAATAATTTATATTATTTCTTATTTAATCTTCACACAATTCCAAATGTATAGATACTATTACCCCCAATTTACAAATGAGAAAAATGAGAAACAAAAGGTTAAGCACAGATTTCAAAGTTATACAGTTAGGAAGTAGGAGAACTGGGATTTAAAACCTCTATCATACTGTCACTACTGGTAAAGAACCTTGAGGACAGGAATTTGAATAAATTGCCTTTGCAGTCCCCAAAGTTGCCCATAATTATGCCAGGAAGTAGGATAGACTAGTCAAGTTGCAAATTCCTCAACAAAAATAAGCTTGGTGGATGACAGTAATTATCAAGGTAGGTAGACAGTGTATAGCAAAATAAGCAAGCATTTTTTGAATGACAATTGAATAATAACCAAATCTAAAGAGACAATGAATATCTAAGAAAAACATTAACATTGTCTTTGGGCCCAGATGTAACATCTTAAATATATAGATCTCAATATAGAACTGGTCCTTTTCCCTGGTCTTCCCCATCTTAGCAAAGAACACCATTGTCCACCAAGTCATCTTAAGACAAAACCTAAGACCACCTTTGATTCCTCCCTTTTCTCAACATTCCATATTAACTCCATCTCTAAGTCTAGTGGACTCTACCTACAAAACACATTCTGTATCTTCTATGTTTCTTCTTCTCTACTATTACTACTCTAGTCTGAGCCACCAATAACTCTCACCTAGACTTATGCAGTGACTTCTTAACTAGTCTTCTTGCTTTCACCCTGGACACCTACTTAAAAGAAATCTTCAGAGCCGGGCTTGGTGGCTCAGCCTGTAATCCCGCGCCTTTGGGAGGCTGAGGTGAGTGGATTGCCTGAGCCTGCAGGTTCGAGACCTGCCTGGGCAGCAAGACCTCATCTCTACAATATTTCAAAAAATCAGCCAGGCATGGTAGCGCATGCCTGTGATTCCGGCTACTGGGAAGGCTGAGGTGGAAGGATCACCAGAGCCCAGCAGGCGAGGCTGTGGTGGCCGGGAGCAGTCACTGCACTCCAGTCTGGGTGACAGAGTGAGACTCGAACTCAAAAAAAAAAAAAAAAGAAAGCTTCCGAATTCCAATTCGAATATCATTAAAATCAGAGTCACCACTGGCAAGCATGAATTAGAGAAGAGCAAGAAAGTCAAAGATAATAACTGTAATTAACTGGAACTGAGATTTACTTTAAGTTAAACTTGCACTGCTTTCAAAAGGGGAGTTATTGGCATTTTGGGTGAAGTAATTCTTCCTCCCAGTCATTAGCACAGTGAAAATTTTAGCATCCCTGAGCAACAACCTCTGTTAAACCCAAACGCAATTCCAAACATCCTGCCTCATCCTCCATCCCATTTGAGAACCACTAAACTACCAAAATGAACTATGTCAATATAAACCTGTGGTAAAATCAGGGTAAGGTTAAATAACAAATAAGAACCATCCTAACAACATTAAGACTACGTAAACACATGCTTTGATTGCAGAGATCCATCTCTCTGATCCCTCTCTCCTTACTTTACTCAGCTCCAAGATACAGCAGCCAGGAGTTTGGAACAATCTTCCCTAGGAAATCTGACCAGCTCAAGAGGAAAGACCTAAAAATACTGTCATCTGGGGTTTCCCAATGAAATGCTCCAAAAAAATCACCCTACAACAAAGTTCAGTGTTGACAAGCCTCAGCCACTTGCATGGGCACCAATCAACATTTTACTCCCATACTCTTAAATCAGGAACAGATGGTTGAAGAGGATGAGAAACAGCAGATGCAGGAAGGGCTCTGTCTTCCCTCTTTCTGCTAAGAAGCAAGGCATAAATTCCCCACAAGAAAGTCACCCTCAGTGTACCAGAAGGAAAACACAGAGATAACTCTGTACCACAAATCCTACTAAAATAATGTTTTTCTTCCATTAGTTTCCCTCATATATTTCCTAGCAACTTTCTTACAATTGACTGAAAGCTCAAATCCCTTTCATTCATCAAATCACTTCTCTGTAATTTATTAACCTTTGTTAAAATGATATTTAAGACCCTGACTCTAACTGCTTCTTTAGAATTTTCGCTTATATTCTATGAAGTCCCCTGTACCACATAAAAATACTAATATCAAATAAGATTTGTAGGCCGGGCTTGGTGGCTCAGCCTGAATCCCAGAGCAAGTGGATTGCCTGAGCCCACGGGTTCGAGACCTGCCCGCGCAACTTGGCGAGACCTCGTCTCTACAATAATCAAAAATTAGCTGGGCATGGTAGTGCACGCCTGTAGTTCCAGCTACTTGCAAGGCTGAGGCGGAAGGATCGTTGGAGCCCAGCAGATTGAGGCTGCGGAGGCTGGGAGCATGCCACTGCACTCCAGCCTGGACGATGGAGTGAGACTCCAACTCAAAAAAATAAATAAATAAAATAAAATTTGTATGCTTTTCTCTTGTCAGTCTGTCTTTTGTTTACCTAAGTCACAGCCCTAGCCACAAAACCTAAAAGGGTAGAGGAAAAGTTTTTCCTCCCCTACATAGTCATCATATATTACCAGATACCTAGAAAAAAGTCCTTGATGTGAAAGATAGAGTAAAGCAAACAAAAAAATAAAGAATATGAAGGAAACTGACAACACACAAAAAAGAAACCTTCAGAAGAGACCAGCATTAATACCTACACTGAGATAAGAGGTGACATGATGATGACAACCATAAGACAAGAACAAGAAAAAAAAGGATCTGTTGGAAATAAACAAAATAGTGGGAAAAAAAATCAACAGAAAAAAATTGAGCGATAAAATTAGGAAAATCTTCTAAAAAGTAGATAAAAAGGCAAGATGAAAAAGAAGAGAGAAGATTTGACCATTAGAGGACCATTCTACAAAGTCCATCATTCAAATAACAAGAGATCTAGAAAAAAAGGACAGAGAAAAAGAAATTAGAGATATAATTAAAGAACATCCGAGGACATGGATTTCAGACTAACATGGAACATCTAATAATTAGCACAGTGCATAAAAGGTAGACCCATACCAAGGCATACATCATGAAGTTTCAAAATAATGAATCAAAGAGAGGATCTAACAAACTGTCTGAAAGAGAAAAAAAGACATAAAAAGGATAAAAAATCAGACTCATTTTGAACTTCTCAATAGCTTCAGAGAGCTAAAAGACTGGAATTTTACCTTCAAAATCCTGAAGAAAGGCTGGTCTAAAGCTAGTAAGTTATGTCAATTTGAACACACTCAAGTTTATTTTATGAGGTCAGCATTACCCAGATACCAAAACTAGAAAAAGACAAACAAAAACTACAGACCAATACTCATCATGAATAGAGGCAAATACCAAAGACCCAAAAGCAAGAGCAGAAATCAATAAAATGAAAATCAGAAAAATAGAAAAAAATCAATGAAACCAAAAAGGACTCTTTGAAAAGGTCAATACAATTCATCAAATTAATTTCTAACAAAACTAACAAAGAAAAAGAAAAAAACATAAAGCTCCAATGTCAGGAATGAAAAGAAAATATAACTACAGACGATCCTCAATTTATGAGGTTTATGAATCATTCATTACCCAGTGTAAGTTGGAAATATCTCCCCTCACCTACAGAATATCATAGCTTAGTCTGGCCTACCTTTAATTGTGCTCAGAACACTTACATTAGCTTACAGTTGGGCAAAATCATCTAACATAAAACCTATTTTATAATGAAGTCTTGAATATCTCATGTAATTTACTGAATACTGTACTGAAAGTGAAAAACAGAATAGTTGTATGCGTACAGCATTACTGAGTGTATGTCGCTTCTACACTAACATAAAGTCAAAAATCATAAGCTGAATCATCATAAGTTGAAGACTGTACTATGAACAACTTTAGAAACAAAGCTTTGACAACTTAGGTGAAATGAATTAATTCCTTGAAAACCATCAACTACTAATTACCAAAACTCATTTAAGATGAAATAGATAACCTATTTCTGTTAAAGAATTTCATTTTATAGTCAAAAAACTTCCAAAAAATAACCTGTCTGGCCCAGATGATTTCACTGGCATATTCTACCAAACATTTCAAAAAAGAAATAATACAAGCTGGGCATGGTGGCTCAAGCCTGTAATCCCAGCATTTTGGGAGACGGAGGTGAGAGGACTGCCTGGGCTCAGGGGTTCGAGACTAGCCTGAGCAACATGGCGAGACCTTGTCTCTATGTTTTTATTTTTTTATTTTATTTCATTTTTTTGAGTTGGAGTCTCACTCTGTCGCCCAGACTGGAGTGCAGTGGCTGCTTCCGGCCACCGCAGCCTTGCCTGCTGGGCTCCGGCGATCCTTCCGCCTCCGCCTTCCGAGTAGCCGGAATTACAGGCATGCGCTACCATGCCCGGCTGATTTTTTGATTTATTGTAGAGATGAGGTCTCGCTGCCCAGGCGGGTCTCGAACCCGCGGGCTCAGGCAATCCACTCACCTCAGCCTCCCAAAGGCGCGGGATTATAGGCTGAGCCACCGAGCCCGGCTTCTATGTTTTTAAAAAAATCAGCCGGGCATGGTAGTGTATGCCTGTGGCTCCAACTATTTGGAAGGCTGAGGTGGAAGGACTGCCTGAGCCCAGCAGACAGCAGGTTGCGGTGGTTGTGAGCGTTGCCACTGCACTCCAGCTTGGGCAACAGAGTGAGACTCCGACTCAAAAAAAAAAAAAAAAAAAAAGAAATAATACAAATTCTATATAATCTCTTCTAGAAAATAGAAAAGAAAGGAACACACTCAAGTTTATCTTATGAGGTCAGCATTACCCAGATACCAAAACTAGAAAAAGACAAACAAAAACTACAGACCAATACTCATCATGAATAGAGGCAAAAATCCTCAACAGAACATAAGCGAATGGAGTCCAACAATATATCCTATAACCAAGTTTATCCCAGGTTTATCTCAGGAGTGAAAGGCTGGTTCAGTATTCAACAATCAGTCAATGTGACTCATGACATTAACAGTCTAAGAAAAAAACCCTTATGATCAAATGAATTGATGCTGAAAAAGCAACTAACACATTTCAATATCCATTCATGACAAAAAGCTCTCAGCTAACTGGGAGTACAGTGTTTCCACATAAAACCTACAATTAAAATAACATTTAGTAGTATTGGAATGCTTTCTCCCTAAGATTGAAAGCAAGGTAAAGATATTACTCCGACCACTCTAAAGTTGTACCAGAAATCCGAGCCAGTTCAATAATTTAATAATAATAAAAAAGAAGCAGCCAGGCTTGGTGGCCCAGCCTGTAATCTTGCGCTTTGGGAGGCCAAGGTGAGTGGATTGCCTGAACCTGAGCATTCGAGACCCACTTGGGCAACTTGGCGAGACCTCATCTCTACAATAAATCAAAAAATTAGCCGGGCATGGTAGTGCGTGCCTGTAGGTCCAGCTACTTGGAAGGCTGAGTGGAAGGATCGCCAGAGCCCAGCAGGTCGAGGCTGCGGTGGCCGGGAGCGGCCACTGCACTCCAGTCTGGGCGACAGAGTGAGACTCCAACTCAAAAAAAAAATAAATAAATAAAAATAAAAAATAAGCATATAGGTTGGATAAGAAGACATAAAATTCTTATTCACAAATGACATGACTACCTGTGTAGAATATCCTAATTAATCTACAAAAAGCTCCTATTCCTAATGAGTTTAGCAAAGTTGCAGTATACAAGGTTAACACACAAATATCAATCATATTTCTTCATTTAGAAGTGAAGAATAGAACACTGAACACATTTTAAAAACAATATTTACACAAGCTTCCCCCAAATGAAATACCTAGGTATAAATCTAAAACAAATGTGTAGGATCTATATATGAAAACTACCAAATACTGATGAAAAATCAAAAAGACCCAAAATAAAGAGACTTACTATGCTTATAGATTAAAAGACTCAATACAGTAAAAATGTCCATTCATCCACAAATTTATTTACAATTATCATACACATCCAACCAAAACCTCATTAAGAATTTCTGCAGATAACTGGCTTTTTTTTTTTTTTTTTTTTTGAGTCAGGGTTTTCCTCTGTGGCCCAGGATGAAGTGTAGTGGTATAATCATACCTCTCTGCAACCTTGAACTCCTGGGCTCAAGCAATCCTCCCACTTTAGCCTCCCAGGTAGCTGCAACTACTGATGCACGCCACCATATTGGTTAATTTTTTATTTTTGTAGAGATAAGTTCTTGCTATGTTGCCTATTAGTTTGGTCTTGAACTCCTGGGCTCAAGCGATCCTCCCATCTTGGCCTCCCAAAATGGTCGGATTATAGGTGTGAGTCACCATGCCTGGTCAGATAAGTGGTTTCTAAAATTTATATGGAGAGACTAACAAGCTAGAATAGCCAAAATAACTTTGAAAAAGTTGGAAGAATCACACTACCTGATTTTAAAACTTACTATGAAAGTATAATCATCGATATTGTGATATTGGTAGAGAGACAGACACATAAATCAAGAGAACAGAAAAGAGAGTCCTGAAATAGACCACAAAATATGACTAAATAATTTTTAGCAAAGGTGTAAGGTTAATCAAATGGAGAAAAAAATAGTCTTTTCAACAGACAGTGCTGCAAAAATGTGAACCTTGACCCAATCTCATACCTTACACAACAATTAATTCAAAATGGATCACAGAGCTAGATGCAAAAGGTAGAACTATAAAAAATCTAGATGAAAACATAGGAGAAAATCTCCATCACCTGGAGTTGGGAAAAATGCTCACAGACGGACACAAAAAACAATCTATAAAATATAATAAAATCAATAAATTGAACTTATTCAAAACTTAAATCTTTTGCTCTGGAAAAGATACTGTCAAGAGATTAAAATGGGAGAAAATACATGCAATTACATATCCAACAAATGATTTGTAGCTCAGATACATTAAAAAAAAAATCAGCACTAGGATAACAAGAAAATCCAATCTAAAAATGACCAAAAGGCTTGGACACTTTCCCAAAAAGGACACAAAGATGGCAAGTAACCGTATGAAAAGAACCACTTAGGGAAACAGAAATCAAAACTATGACGGCTACATTTATACACTTATTAAAACAACTAAGATTTTAAAATACTAATACCAAGAGCTGGCAAAGGTTATAACAACTGGAACATTGCTGATAGAATGCAAAATGGTACAGTCACTCTAGAAAAGAATTGGGCAGTTTCTTTTTTTTTTTGAGTCGGGGTCTCACTGTCGCCCAGACTGGAGTGCAGTGGCCGCTCCGGCCACCGCAGCCTCGACCTGCTGGGCTCCGGTGATCCTTCTGCCTCAGCCTTCCAAGTAGCTGGAACTACAGGTGCACGCTATCGTGCCCGGCTAATTTTTTTTTTTTTTTGCTTTATTGTGGAGATGAGGTCTCGTCAAGTTGCCCAGGCGGGTCTCGAACCCGCGGGCTCAGGCAATTCACTCACCTCAGCCTCCCAAGGCGCGGGATTACAGGCTGAGCCACCGAGCCTGGCTCTTTTTCTTTTTTTTTTTTTTTGAGTCAGAGTCTCACTCTGTTGCCCAGGCTGGAGTGCAGTGGCACACTCACAGTCACTGACGCCTTGACCTGTTGGACTCAGGTGATCCTTCCACCCCAGTCTTCCAAGTAGCTGGAGCTATAGGCATGTGCCACCATGCCTGGCTAATTTTATTTATTTATAAAATTTATTTATTTATTTATTTTGACTTGGAGTCTCACTCTGTTGCCCAGACTGGAGTGCAGTGGCACGTTCCCGGCCACCGCAGTCTCAACCTGCTGGGCTCCAGCAAATCCTTCCGCCTCAGCCTTCCAAGTAGCCAGAACTACAGGCGCGTGCGAATTTTTTTTTTTTTAATTATTATAGAGACAAGGTCTCATCGAGTTGCCAAGGTTGGTCTCGAACTTGTGGGCTCAGGTAATCCACTCACCTCAGCCACCAAAATGCTGGGATTACAGGCGTGAGCCACCACGCCCGGCTTGGGCAGTTTCTTATAAAGTTAAACATGCACTTAACATACGGCCCAGCAAACCCACTCCTGGAGCAGGGATCTGCAAACTTTTTCTGTAATGGGCCAGAGAGTAAATATTATTTTCCTCCAGATCAGAGTAATAACGGAAGATATTACTAAATGGACTATATTCTTTTTGTTTCTTAAATTTTTTCTTCCTTTCACTAACAACTTGTCCCCCAAAGTAATCTGATTCAAATTAATTTTGTTAAGCTACTGAGAGTTGATATAACTAAAACTTTATGTCTTAAGCTTCTTTCTATAGTATGTTCCAATAATAGTACTTCAGTCTGTGCAAAATCTTCAGCTTGCTCAAAGGTTTGTTTTCTCAATCTTTTAAATAGCTCCTTTCATGTATCTATAAGTTGACCAAGAGAACACCACAGGGGTGAATTCAAAGATTATAATTTAAATCAAAGGTACTTTAATTTTATTCCATTGGGAAAACTTTAAGTAATGGAATTAAGTAGTATCTGCCTCACATTCCTAAAATGAGTAACTGGAAAAAGGGAAATTCTTACTTCTCCTAAAAATAAAGGATTATACTAGGTGGCCAAGGAATGAGTATACAACACAGGCACCTCTCTGCTTTGCTACTGGATCTCCATAAAGCTTTAGAATTGGATCATTACATATAGTAAAGGTTTGGCTTTAAAGAAACTTAAAGCTAGAAAGGAGTTTTGAGATATTTTAATTCAAACCTTCACAAGTATTTTAAATCAAATACAAGAAACAGAACTCTATGACTCCTTCTTACATGACTGAATTAGTTGCAAAGAAAAACACACAGATGGTAAATATAATTAATTTACACCGCCTCCTGCTCACTATCCCCCAAAGCACTTATTGATGTATTCATTCATCCAACTGGTTTTATTCTCTTCATAGAGACACAGGGTTCTACCACTGTGGAAGACAGAAAAGTATACTAGAATTCTATCATGAAGTAATTAAATTATGAAACTCAACTATGAGACCAGCAAAAAAAAAAAAAAAGAGAAAATGAAAAAGTAGAAGGTAAGGGAAGAGAGAAGACGGAAGGAAAAGGAGACAAATAGAAACTGAAACATTTTAAATATGCAATTTTGCCTGCCTTTCTAGTCAAAGATGTATGCCCCAGAGTCGGCATGAGACTGGAATTTTGAATACGCTGTTCCTTGTCATTCTAGCTCTCATGTGCCATCATCACGCCAGCATCTCATTTAGCAGTATGATTTTGGTTGTTTTATTTTTATTTATTTATTTTTTGTTAGAGTCTTACTTTGTCGCTCAGGCTGGAGTGCAGTGGCACGCTCACAGTCACCGCAGCCTCAACCTGCTGGGCTCAGGCGAGACTTCCACCTCAGCTTTCTAAGTAGCTGGAACTACAGGCATGCACCACAGGTTTGAGAACAGCCTGGGCAACTTGGTTAAGACCACACCTGGCTAATATTTTGATTTATTGTAGAGACGCAGTCTCGCTATATTGCCCATGCTGGCCTCAAACCCCATGGGCTCAGGTAATCCTCTCACCTCCACCTTCCGAAGTGCTGGGATTACAGGTGTGAGCTACCACATATGGCCAGATTGCGGTTTTTGGGGTTTTTTTTTTTTTTTTAGTCGGAGTCTCACTCCGTCACCCAGGCTGGAATGCAGTGGCACGCTGCTCACGGCCACCCCAGTGTCAACCTGCTGGGCTCAGGTGATCCTTCTGCCTCAGCCTTCCAAGTAGCTGGAACAGGCATGTGCTACCATACCCAGCTAATTTTTTTGATTTATTGTGGAGATGAGGTCTCACCAAGTGCCCAGGCTGTTCTTGAACCCATGGGCTCAGGCAATCCCCTTACCTCGGTCTCCCAAAGTGCTGGGAATATGGGCTTGAGCCACTGTGCCTGGCCCAGATTTTGGTTTTTTAAAGATATGTTTTCAGCCAGGAGCAGTGGCTCATGCCTATTATGCCAGTACTTTGAGAGGCGGAGGTGAGAGGGTTTCCTGAGCCCAGGGGTTCAAGACCAGCCTGGGCAATTTGGCGAGACCTTGTTTCTACAATAAATAAAAAAATTAGTCAGGTATGATGGCACAGGCCTGTGATTCCAACTACTTGGAAGGCTGAGATAAAAGTATCACCTGAGGCCAGCAGATCAAGGCTGCAGTGGTGATGAGCTTGCCACTGTACTCCATCCTGGGTGACAGAGTAAGACTCCAACTCAAAAAAAAATAAGTTGGGCATGGTGGTGCCCACCTGTAGTTCCAGCTACTTGGAAGGCTGAGGCAGAAGGATCACCTGAACCTAGCAGGTAGAGACTGTGGTAGCCGTGAGTGTGCCACAGGACACCTGCCTGGGCAACAAAAGTGAGACTCCAACTCAAAAAAAAAAAAAAACAGAGGAAGGTTCCTGAGCAAGTAGGAAGGAATGGAATCCAAACAAAGGGACTGGCCCTTGATAGGAGGGACAATTACACTGTAGCAGGAAGAATAAAGGGAAGGAATACCAAAAGATAAGGCTGAAGTGGTAGGATTGGGCCAGGCTATTAAAACATCAGAATTCTGAATATTATCTTATAAGTAACAGAAAGCCAGTAGATAAAAGGAACTGACAACATGTGGGACAGATGAAAGGAATGAAGAGCTGCAGGAATGAGGGAGCAGCTGTTTGTTAAATATTGCTTTGTTTTGTTTTGTTTTGTTTTTTGTTCTTATGAGAATGTTTTTATATCCTGGAAGAACAAAAATAGAAGGAGATGGTATTAGTGAGGTGAAGATACAATGTTAACCTTGAATCTATCTACCTATAGATGAATGAGGGCTTGAATAAGTAAGGATTAAGAGAAAAAAGAAGAGTCTCCAGAACATAGTCCCAAGTCACCAAAGAAGATAAAGAGAGGAATTGAAGAACTGACCTAGGAAAGAGAACTGCTCAGAAAGTTCTCACAAATGTAGATATCCTAAGTGGAGCTGAGCTACTCAGACTTGGAGTTGCCCCTCAAAATTAAAGAGCAGAAAACAGAACATAAGCATTCACACCAGCCAAATGTCTAAGAGATCTTAAAAGCAAATAAATTCATAGTTGGAACTAATGTACCCTCTGGTTTGAGGCTTGGCTACATTCCCAAATTTTGAAATCTAGGAAAGTAAAAGAAGTACTAAGAATACAATCAAATGAGAGACTAATTAATTGTACCACATATGAGTAAAATTTTCCTACTTGGAAGAGCTTTCATTTACATTTTCTCAGTTTCTACAACAACACTAAAAGACATACCTGTCAGGTATTAGTCTTACTCAAAGCTAAGGATCAGGGAAGATACTCATGTAAGGTAATACTATAAGTAAGCACTGTAAATCTGACTAAAATCCAGTAAAACCAAAGCATAGATAGCCCCTGTTTAATAAGATTACTAATCATTTAACTAAAAGTGAAGTGTGCTATGTTTTCATGGTATAATGAAAATAACATGAGCTTTAGAGGAGAAGACCTTCAACTCGAAGACCAGCTCTCCCTTGCTAGCTCTATCACCCACAATGAAGAAGTTACTTAACTTCCAGCAGTTTTCATTTGCTAATTGATACCACCTCCCTCACAGGATTGTTTTCAGTATTAAATAAGAAGCCATGTGTAAACACTTGCTAAAAGGCCTGGCATACCATGCACACAGTCCAGGTAAGTTTCTCGTTTCACTGCAAGCATTACCAGTGATCTATGGTTTGCGTACATATTAGTCTCCTTACTGCAGAATAAAGTAAAAGGCTTGGGAAAGGCTTTCTTTTTTTTTTTTTTTTTTTCTTGAGTTGGAGTCTCACTCTGTCGCCCAGACTGGAGTGCAGTGGCCGGTCCGGTGATCCTTCTGCCTCAGCCTTCCAAGTAGCCGGAATTACAGGCGGGCGCTACCACGCCCGGCTGATTTTTTGATTTATTGTAGAGATGAGGTCTCACTGCCCAGGCGGATCTCGAACCCGCGGGCCCAGGCAATCCACTCACCTCAGCCTCCCAAAGGCGCGGGATTACAGGCTGAGCCACCGAGCCCGGCTGAAAGGATTTCTTTTTAACAAATTTTATCAAAGGATAAAAAGTTCCTAAAGGAACTGGAGAAATTAACTCATAGAGCAAACTGTAAATTGAAGAATATAAGATCACAAGAAAAAACTATCATTTCAAGATCGGCATTAACAGGATAATGACTCTAAGAAAATGTCACAGAGACAGGAGAGAATAAAGAGATTATGTAACTAGAACAGCACTATAGGTGTAAACTTCTCACTGAGCAAGGAGCCCAAATCTAGATTCTATGAGGTCCACAAGTGGACTTCAAAGAGTTGTGACCCTTTGAAACTGTTTGTAAATTGTGAACATGTGCAAAGGTTCTGTGGAAAGCTGAAAAATATCTACCACCCCTACCCCACGTGTCCATGTCAAATCCCTAAAACGTGTGAATGTTACCTTATATGACAAAAAAAAAAAAATGTGATTAAATTAAGGGTATTGAGAGGAGGTACTTATCCTGGATTATCCATATGGAACTTAAATCCAATGACAAGTGTCCTTGTAAGTGATGCACAAAGAAGAGGAGGCAGCAATATGACCCTGGAGATAAAGACTGACTGATGCAGCCACAAGCCCAGGATTGCAGCCCATATGCCAGAAGAGGTGAGGGATCTCTCCTAGAGTCTCTGGGAAAACCTCATCCCTGCTGATACCAATTTGAACTTCTGGCCTCCAAAACTGTGAAGGAATAAAATAAATTTATGTTGCTTCAGGTACTTCTATAGTAATGTATTATGGCAGTCACAGGAAACTAATACAGATACAATCCAGGGCCCATAACTTTCACCAGATTCTGAAAGAGGTCATAATGAATGTCAAAAGGTAAAATGACTACTATTATAGAAAGTAAAGCAAAACTGTCTATAAATAAGGGAACTAGAATTTTTTTAAACCTGTAAAACAAGTAGTTACTTGGATAATGTCCTATAGCTACCAAATGTTGAAGAAGGGGAATGATCCATCCTCTGACAAGTATTCAATTCATTATTCCTTGGAGTTCAACTCTACAAATAGGTTAAAAGGAAGGGATTCCCAAGCAACTCAATAGTTTGTTAAAAATGTAGACTCCTGGGCTCCACATCTGATGTACTACATCAAAATCTCCAGGGTAGAGAAATATATACGTATATATATTTACTTACTTAAAACTTCTCAAATAATTAAAATGTGTGAATAAATTTGAGAACTACTACTATAAAGCAGGAGTTGACAAAGTTTTTCTATAAAAAACCAGATAGCAAAATTTTTGGATATGCAGACAAGAGGCAAAATTGAGGCTATTATATAGGTTATTTACATAACAAATTTGTTTTCTAACAAATTTCTACAAGACTTTTACTGATAAAATTCAAAGTAGAAAATTAATAATTGGCCGGGCTCGGTGGCTCAGCTGGTAATCCCACGCCTTTGGGAGGCTGAGGTGAGTGGATTGCCTGAGCCCACGGGTTTAAGACCTGCCTGGGCAGCGAAACCTCATCTCTACAGTAAATCAAAAAATCAGCCGGGCGTGGTAGCGCATGCCTGTAATTCCGGTTACTTGGAAGGCTGAGGCGGAAGGATCGCCGGAGCCCAGCAGGTCGAGGCTGCGGTGGTTGGGAGTGGCCACTGCACTCCAGTCTGGGTGACAGAGTGAGACTCCAACTCAAAAAAAAAAGTCTATAACACTTTTGAAGGATTTATTAATCAAAACAGCAGCCACGTATATTTGAGAAACATTAGCATATTAAATAATGTTTAACATTATTAACATAAGCATAATAAATAATGTTAATAGATAAGACACATTATTTATTCATCCACAGATGGTACTTAGCATGCGTATGGATTTCTGACCCCCTGAGATAACTCTGAAGCACTGCAGGAAATCTCAACCTAATGATTAGGAACCACAATTACGAAGTAGATGCCAAAGATGTTCAGAAGGAAGGAAACAGTGGAGTAGTGGGGAAGGGTGTCATGGGGCTAGACAGGCAGCCAGAAATCTTCAGAGAAACCAAAGTACAGATTTTAGTAAGAGGAAGAATGTAAATGAGAAGATGCAGAGGGTTTACAGGAGAGCAGCCTTGCTAATAAAGATCTTGGACCAGGACCACATCATGAAGGCTTTGAACCTCTCTGTCAGTCTCTGCCACTAAAGCCAACATTTAAGTGCTTTCCAAGTATGGAGCACTGATATGCATTCTCTCATTCAATCCCCACCAATAATCAATTCCCAAATACGCTAGCTGTGTAAGAAAATGACTGGTTTCATCAGGTACAACCTAAGTGGGTCAGGACCTAGACTTTTCCATCTAAAAAATAAAATAGCCTTCCCTTGACCCCATATTCCTTCTGCAACTATCACCCTCTAGTCCTTCACAGTCAAACTTTTGGAAAGTCATACATTCTTGTTTCCAATTTATAGCCTACCATTCATCATCCATCTCCAATCCACTCCAATCTAGTTCCAGTTCTACCACCTCAATGAAGCTGCTTTGCCAAATGCAATAAAAGACATGTCAGAAGGCCGGGCAGAGTGGCTCAAGTATGTAATCCCAGCAGTTTGGGAGGCTGAGGTGAGAGAATTGCCTGAGCCTGCGGGTTCCAGACCCTGGGCAACATGGTGAGACCCTGTCTCTACAATAAATTAAAAAGTAGCTGGGCATGGTAGCACGTGCCTGTAGTTCAGCTACTTGGAAAGCTGAGGCAGAAGGATTGCAGGAGCCCAGCAGGTCGATGATGGGGTGGCTGTGAGTGTGCCACTGTACTCCAGCATAGGCGATGGAATGAGATTCTAACTCAAAAAAAAAAAAAAAAAAAGATATGTCAGCTTTCATCTTACAAAATGTAAACTCTAAGAAGCATTCAGCAGGTTGCCTTCAGACACTGCTGGTTTCTGCGACCCCACACGCTTAACTCCTGAGCTCAAGCAATCATCCTGCATCAGCCTCCCAAAGTGCTGAGATTGCAGGCGTGAGCCACTGTACCCAGCAGGATTGTGAATATCTAAAGAATTAAAATACAACAAAATGTACTTCACACTAAAAAACTTATTACAAAACTACACTAATCAAGACAGTATAGTACTGGCAAAAGGAGAGACATATAGTTAAATGGAGTCGGATATAGAATGTAGAAACAAACTTATACCTTCTAGTAAACAGATTTTTTACAAGGGTGCCAAGATCATTCAATGTGGAAATAAAAGTCTTTTCAACAAATGATGCTAGGACAATGGGATATCCACATATAAAACAATAAAGTTTGGATCCCTACTTTATACCACATACACAATTTAACTTATATTGGCCAAACATCTAAATATAAAAGCTAAACTCTTAGCAGAAAACATAGATATAAATTTTCATGACCTTGAATTACACAATGCTTTCTTAGATATGACACTAAAACATAACCAACGAAAAAATATACACGGTCTAGTATTCCTGATATAAAAAGAACTCTTACAACTCAACAATAAAAAGACAAATAACCCAATTTACAAATGGGCAAAGAATGTGAATAGACATTTCTCCATAGATGATACATAAATGGCCAATAAACACATGAAAAGATCATTAGTCATTAGGGAGATGCAAGTCTAAACCACAACGAGATATCATTTCACACCCACTTAGGATGGCTAGAAATAGAAAAAAAAAAAACAGAAAAAAGCATGTATTAGTTTAGTGAGGATGTGAAGACATTGGAACTCCCCTTACACTGCTGGTGAGAGTGTACAATAGTGCAGCTGCAATGAAAAACAGTTTGGCAGTTCTTCTAAAATTAAACATGAAATTACCATATGATCCAGCTATTTTACTCTTAGGTCCAAGAGAATTGAAAACATATGTTCTCACAAAACTTGTACATGAATGTTCATAGCAGCATTATTCACAGTAACCAAAAAGTAGAAACAACCCAAATGTTCATCAACTGAAGAATGTATAAACAAAATGTGGTCTATCCATACAATGGAATATTACTTAGCCATACAAAGGAATTAAGTACTGACATGACATAATACGAATAAACGCTAAAAATAATATGCTAAGTAAAAAAAGTCCGCCTATAATCCCAGCACTTTGGGAGGTTGAGGTGAGAGGACTGTCTGAGCTCATGGGTTTGAGACCAGCCCGTGCAAGTTGGTGAGACCTCATCTCTACAATAAATCAAAAAATTAGCCAGGCATGGTGGCGCATGCCTGTAGTTCTAGCTACTTGGAAGGCTGAGGTGCAAGGATCACCTGAACCCAGCAGGTGGAGGCTTTGGTGGCCATGAGTGTGCCACTGCACTCCAGCCTAGGTGATAAGAGTGAGACTCCAACTCAAAAAAAAAAAAAAAAAAAAGGACACATATGATTCCATTTATATGAAATGTCCAGAAGGGCAAATCCATAGAGGCAGAACATAGATTAGAGCAGTGGCCTCCAACCTTTTTGGCATCAGGGATCAGTTTCGTGGAAGACAATTTTTCCAAGATCAAATGTGCAGTTCACAATAGGGGTCACACTCCTATGAGAATCTAATGCCTCTGCTGGTCTGACAGCAGACAGAGCTCTTCTGGCCCACCACTCACCTCATGCTGTATGCCTGGTTCCTAACAGGCCATGGATCAATATTGATCCATGGTCCAGGAGTTGGGGACCCTCGGATTGGAGGTTGTGCCACAGAGTGGGGAAAGAAGGGAAAGGGAAGTAAGTCTGGGGTTTCTTTTCTTTTGTTTTTTAATTCAGGGTCTCACTTTGTTATCCAGGCTGGAGTGAAGGGGCACAATCATGACTAACTACAGCCTCAAACTCCTGGGCTCAAGTGATCCTTCCGCCTCAACCTCCTAAGTAGATAGGATTACAGGCATACACCACCACGTATGGCTAATTTTTTGATTTTTGTAGAGTTGAAGTCTCACTATGTTGCTCAGGCTGGGTCTCATGCCCACAAGTTTGAGACCCACACGGGCAACTTGGTAAGACCTCATCTCTACAATAAATCAAAAATTAGCTGAGTGTGGTAATGCGTGCCTGTAATTCTGGCTACTTGGAAGGCTGAGGCGGAAGGATCGCCAGAGCCTAGCAGGTCAAGGCTGCAGTGGCCAGGAGCGTGCCACTGCCCTCCAGCCTGGGTGACAGAGTGAGACTCTAACTCAAAAAAAAGGAAAAGAAAAAGTGTAACCTTATAACTAATCTTTTTATGAATACTATTTTTAGTTACTATATTATAATTTAAAATAAGATACATTTTAAATTCATATTTTAAAATATGAAATAGCAAGAAGTAACTAATTTATAATAATCTAGATTTTACATGATTATTCATAAGAAGGATGAGACATTCCACTAACCAAAGAGTGTTAGCAGGAAACATTTTACAAGATTAGTAATAAATATGGTACATGAAACCTAAAAAAAAACTTTGTGACCACATCTTTTGCTAATGGTGCTTCATTTTTCAGTTCCCATTGAATACCTCTACTTCATGAAATCAGCAGTTGAGATTCCTAACAAATTTTCAGTTTTTAATGGTAGGTTCGTTAGTTTTAGGCACTACTAAGGTATATAAATGCAAAACAATTATCATATGCCTAACAGAAATAGAGTAATAATTGTAATTTAAATTTTAAAAGATAAGCATCACCCAAGTCTCTGGGGTCTAAGCAGGTAACGTTCATGAGCAAAAGCAGGCCCAAAGTAAGACAAGAAATAGGATCTTGGGTGAACTGGAGAGTAAAGGGGCAGCTATGTTACACAACTCCACCATTACTAGGCAGAAATGAGGGCTCAGCAGAGCCACATTTCTAATTACTCAAGAGTAGCTGGAAATGTGAATTGTTTTCACATTTTTATGAAATCTCCCTAATTTTGAAATGTTGGCAACTAATTTTTTTTAAGTGTAAGTAGTGCTGAGGCCAAATAAAACATATCAGCTGCTAAATATGACCACTAGTTTGCAAACTCTGAACCCTAAACAAAGGTTAAGTACTCAGTAAACTCCAATTTTAGATAAGGAATAGTAAACATAGAAAACTGTAACAATATTTATCAAAGTTTGGGGGAACTGGTGATCCTTAAAAAGCTCAAGGTGATAAAACGCTAAAGAGTTTTACTGTATTAACATCATACTTCATTCATATTCCCTACTGAAGTGTCAAAGATAATTCACTTCTTCCATTTATTTTGATGACATTTTCTTATGAAACCAAATGGAAATAGAGTGGATGTCTTAGCAATATGCATCATAAGCAGTCCAAGAATCAAAACAGTTTGGAAACCACTGGGAGAGGAAAAAATACATCTTGGAGGTTACTTTTTGCTTCTGAAGAAACCGCAAAGAAAATTAATTAGTGAAGTTTGTCTCCACTTTATAACAATTATAGTACAATAGAATGATGACAGTGCTATCTGAATTATAACCACAAAGTTAAACAAAAAACTTGTGTTGTACTTTTTGGTATAAGCACAGTAGCATTATAGACAGGAATCTCCCTGGGAAATACAGCAACAAGGAGAAAAACCTGCTCAAGACCCCTTTTTCAGAAAACCTAGGAGAAAAACAAAAATATGAAAACTCCAAAGTACCTGAGAATAGGGTTGAGATCAAACAAGGCAGATAATCTATGCTGGAGTAGAAAGCAGAGTTATAGTGTAGCATGGAATGAGGAGGGCACAGCAATGGCAGATGTCAGAAAGCACAGCAACAATATGTTTTCTTAAGAAAAGGAGTTTACGTTGGCATGATGGGGCTGTGTCCCTCTAGTCACACCTGCCAAGGAAAGAATGGGATGTCCAGAAATGGTGGTAAGATGCCTCCTAGACTAGTTTCAGTTTGGAGAGGCAGAAGACTTGTGGCAACACAGAGAAACATATCCAGGTACCCTATGTGAAAAATGACCATCTCGAGTCCAAAATCTGGAAATCCTGGCTCCACCCAAATCTCTTACAAATAACTGACTGAGAAAAATAACAAGGAATAAAAAGGTAACTGACATGGCACTGACTGAAAGATATTATAAGAAAAATGGTAGGAATGAGCAGCATAATATACCAACTATCAAAGAACATTCACCAGAAAACTATTACAGTGGAGAAGTTAAAAAAATATAATTGAATCTTCTTGTATGAATTTAAGAAATGTAAAGAAGCCACTACCACTATAAGTAAGCCCACAAATCAGAAATACAAGAATTCAAGGGAGAAATGTCTAGATAACAGAAATAGGGAAGCATGAGCTGGTATCACTCAACAAAGAAACAGAAGAATAAACAAAATTACAGAAATGAAGAAGAAACTGAAAGGAGAACAAAAACAGGCCAGGCATGGTGGCTTACGTCTGTAATCCCAACACTTTGAGAGGTTGAGGTGAGAGCATTACTTGAGGCCAGGAATTCAAGACGAGCCTAAACAACACAGCAAGATCTTGTGTCTGCCTCTATTTAAAAAAAAAAAAAAAAAGGAAGGAAGAAGAGACAATGCAGAAAACACAGTAAGAGACATGAAGCAAACAAATGAAAAATAAAGAAAAATTAAAGGAAAAATAGCAGATATAAAATAATACAGAGGGAAATTCAACATACATATAACTAAGGTCTCCAAAAAGGAAAAACAAAATGAGACAAGATAAATAAAGATATAATTAAGGAAAACATTTCTTAAATAAAAATAGAAATAGAATCTACATTAAAAAGGCATATATATACCAGGAGAGATTGAGCTAAACAGTGAATACCAATACATCCTAATAAAGTTACTAGATATCAGAAATAAAGAGAGAATCTTTCAGACATATAGACAAAAAAGACCAAGTCATTAATAATGGGAAAAAATTCAAGCTGGCTTCACACATCTCCACAGTAAACTTTACTGCCAGAAGACATTTGTACAACACCTGTAAGATACTTAAGGAAATAAAGTGAGAGCCAAGGATTTTATAATCAGTTAACTGTCCTTCAAATGTAAAGCAACAAGCAGGCTTGGTGGCTCAGCCTATAATCCCACGTTTTGGGAGGCTGAGGTGAGTGGATTGCCTGAGCCTGCAGGTTTGAGATACGCCTGGGCAACTTGGTGAGACCTCACCTCTACAATAAATCAAAAACTAGCCAGGCGTGGTAGCACATGCCTGTAGTTCCAGCTACTTGGAAGGCTGAGGTGGAAAGATCGCCGGAGCCTAGCAGGTCAAGGCTGCGGTGGCCACTGCAACCTTGACCTGCTGGGTTCCGGCGATCCTTCCGCCTCATCCTTTAGCGTAGCTGGAACTATAGGCATGTACCAACATGCAGGGCTAATTTTTTGGTTTATTGTAGAGACGAGGTCTCGCCAAGTTGCCCAGGCTGGTCTTGTAACCGTGGTATTACAGACATGAGTCACTGTACCTGGACAAGAAGTTCTGAAAATGCTGTAATAATAATATTAGCCAGGCACAGTGGCTCATACCTGTAATCCCAGCACTTTGGGAGGCAGAGGGGAGAGTATTGCCTGAGTCCATGGGTTTGAGATCAGCCTGGGCAACTTGGTGAGATCTCATCCCCACAATTAAAAAAAAAAAAAAAATTAGCCGGGTGTAGTGGCATGTACCTGTAGTTCCAGCTACTTGGAAGGCTGAGGCAGGATTGCCTGAGCCCAGCAGGTCAAGGCCGTGGTGGTCATGAGCATGCCACCGCACTCCAGCCTGGGCAACAGAGTGAAACTCTGACTCAAAAAAGAAAGAAAGAATAATATCCCCATATTGTTGTCATGAGCCCTTAATAAGAAACTACTAGATGAATGTCAGCCAATCAAAGATTGATTCTGTAAAAGTATCTGGGTTAACATTATATATATCTAACTGAAGAACTAAGACAAAAACAGATGGAGATGAAGTTGACAAAAGAGAACATAAATATTATAGGTTATAACACTGAATAAATGTAAGTAACATAAATTGGGAAAAGGGATAAAGCAAGAGGAAGTATAAGCAACTTATTGATTACTTTGATGTATTAACTGGGAGTCAATGATTAGCCTTAAAGTACATAAATCCAGTAGTAGAACTATAAACACACATAGTAGTACAAATGTATGTATACACTATTGTGAATAAATACTACTAAAATTGGGTGATGGAGAAGAGAAAGGGGAAGAGAGAAGGATTAAAAAGAGTTTTACCTTTGCTCATAGAAGAGAACCAATAGTTACTATCAATACAGAAGTAAATATATTATATAAAGTAACTACTAAGACAAAAATATAAACCTTCCTAAATATAAGATCAACAGAAAAGCAATGAAAAACAGACTACACAGTGACTTTATACACACACACACGGTGCCAAAAATATGTATATACATTTTTTTTTTTGAGTCAGAGTCTCACTTTGTCGCCCAGACTGGAGTGCAGTGGCGGCTCCCGGACACCGCAGCCTCAACCTGCTGGGCTCCAGTGATCCTTCCGCCTCAGCCTTCCGAGTAGCCGAAATTACAGGCACGCACTACCATGCCCGGGTGATTTTTTGATTTATTGTAGAGATGAGGTCTCGCCAAGTTGCCCAGGCAGGTCTCGAACCCGCGGGCTCAGGCAATCCACTCACCTCAGCCTCCCAAGGCGCGGGATCACAGGCTGAGCCACCAAGCCCGGCAATATACATTTTAAGAAAGGAAAAAACCGTATTAAAATTGTAACACTCAGGCCGGGTGCGGTGGCTCAAGCCTGTAATCCCAGTCCTTTGGGGCCAAGGCAAGAGGACTGCGTGAGCTCAGGGATTTGAGACCAGCCTGGGCAACTTGGTGAGACCTCATCTCTACAATAAATCAAAAAGTCAGCCGGGCATGGTAGTGTGCACCTGTGTAGTTCCAGCTGCTTAGCAAGCTGAGATGGAAAGACTGCCTGAGCCCAGCAGTCCAGGCTGTGGTGGCCGTGAGCAGCGTGTCTCTGCACTACAGCCTAGGCAACAAAGTGAGACTCTGACTCAAAAAAAAAAATTGTAATTACTCAATATATACCAATAACAAAAGATGAATACAAGTCACGTTTGACTTTTGCAATTACAAGAAGTACTCAAAATGGTTACCATCAGCATTCAGACACTTCTCTTCTGATTATGGTGGGACTTGTTATGTGAGACCTTCCAGACCAGATCTTCCTTTGTGCACATTACACATGATGCCATGCATCTCAAATTTATCACAAATGCGCACAACTGTTAGGCATGTTGGAGATTTTGTTGCATATTCACGATTTCATTGCCGTACTTCCACAACATTCTCAAATTTCAAATACCACTTCAAAATGGTCCTGCACCCCTCTACCGACAACCATGCTTCTGCCATTTTGACTGTCCTGTCTGTTGCATGGTGACACCAGCATTCATTTGATTAACTCCATCTTTTGAGCGAACATCAAACTACACATTGCTACTGTAATTCAGTTCAACTTTGACAAGTAACAGGCCGGGTGCGGTGGTTCAAGTCTATAATCCCAGCACTTTGGGAGGCCGAGGTGAGTGTATTGTCTGTGTCCGTGGGTTCAAGACCAGCCTGGACAACATGGTGAGACCTTATCTCTACAATGAATCAAAAAATAAGCCGGGTGTGGTAGCGCACACCTGTAGTTCCGGCTACTTGGAAGGCTGAGGCAGAAGGATTGCCTGAGCCCAGCAGGTCGAGGCTGTGGTGGCCATGAGTGTGTCACTGCACTCCAGCCTGGGTGACAGAGTGAGACTCCTACTCAAAAAAAAAAAAATCAGTTGTCAGCCTAACATCATGCAGTAACTCTTCAATCTGATGACAATCTACTTTCACTTAAAAACGAAAATTCCTTGGGAAACTTGGCGAGACCTCATTTCTACAATAAATCAAAAACTAGCCGAGTGTGGTAGCGCGTGTTGATAGTTCCAGCTATTTGGAAGGCTGAGGCAGAAGGATCGCTGGAGCCCAGCAGGTTGAGGCTGCAGTGGCTATGCGTATGCCACTGTACTCCAGCCTGGGCAACAGAGTGAGACTCTAACTCAAAAAAAAAAAAAAGAAAAGAAAAGAAAAGAAAAAGAAACTAAAAACAAAAATTCCAGTGGAATTTTTCTCCATATGGATAAAGAACCTTAAGGAAGTGGGATTTTATGAATTTCCATTATACTACAAATATTTCTGTTGAAATAAATGTTTAAGTCTTTTTAAATTTTTATTACAGAAAAAAAGCTTCATTTCTTTATTTTGCTTTCTGACTCTGGGCTAGTACCTTCAATACTTTCACAATGATTTTCAGCTCCTCAAGAAGGAAAGCACATTTAAGTCTGTCATGAACACATTTTGCACACATGGAACCACCACAGTCCCTAGTGACATGTTTTTTTGCTTTGGACAACCTCATAAGAACTTTAGGTCTCACAGCATGAACCCCTTAAAGTCTGCCTAGGCACACACCACACACAGACTTTGGTGCTTTCCCAACCTTCTTGGTATACAGGAAAACAATTCTATTACAAGGGGTGCAGGAAAACCTAGTTTCGTTAGAGGCTGTATTGTAAGAAAGCCTACAATGGTATGTCAAACCCTGGATCATTCTGAGTGCCTTTACACAGTGTCCCCAGAAGAGAGAAACAACAATTTTTAACCACTTGCAGAAATCCATAGCTATTATACTGCCTTCATATGTTAAAGAGTTGGAGCTTCAGAGAGAGATTTCATCCTCAGAAACAAAAGGGCACACAGGTAGTAAAAATTAAGAAATATTCTAGGAGCATTATCTAAAGGTCAATATTGGCTTTTTGAATACAAAATTAGGCTAGGAGTGGTGGATCATGCCTGTAATCCCAACAACTTTGGGAGTCAAGGCAGGAGGATTGCTTCAGACCAGGAGTTTGAGACCAGCCTGGGCAGCGTAGTGAAACCTTGTCTCTACAAAAAAAAATTTTAAATTAGCTGGGTGTGGTAGCACATGCCGTATACCTGTAGTCTCAGCTACTCAGGATGCTGACATGGAAGAATCCCCAGAGTTCAGGAGGTCTAGCCTGGGTGACAGAGTGAGACCTTGACTCAAAATAAATAAATAAACAAACAAACTTATCCTAGCAAAGGTTCATGCCTGTAATCCCAGCACTTTGGGAGGCTGAGGTAAGAGGGTTGCCTGTGTCCAGGTGTTCGAGACCAGCCTGAGAAACTTGGAGAGACCTCATCTCTACAATAAATTGAAAAATTAGCCAGGTGTGGTGGCCTGCGCCTATAGTTCCGCTACTTGGAAGACTGAGGTGGAAGGATCACCTGGGACCAGCAGGTCAAGACTGCAGCAACTGAGAGTATGCCACTGCACTCCAGCCTGGGTGACAGAATGAGACTCTCGACTCAAAACAAATAAATAAGCAAACAAACAAACAAACTTGTGGCAACATCAGTTCAGTTAATGCATCTGAGGCAGTAACTGTGAAACCTCTATTTCAATTTCAACACCAATAACAAAAGGAGAAGAGATAATAATAGAAGGACAATAGAGATACCAACCTGATAAAACTGTTACGAGCATTAAATTAAATGACTGAAGCACTCTGATTATAGTTCAATAAATATTAGCTAATATTATCACCACAAAGATACAAATTTAAAGTTTTTAAAATCTATTATAATTACTGACAACACAGTTAGACAAGACACCCACAGAGAAATATTTCTTTAATGAAGGCGGGGGAGGGAATTGAAGCCTCTTCTTTCCTAAATTCCCTATTCCCTCCCTGCCACCACCTACCACTGATGCTAGATAAGGAGACTCTCCTCTTTCATCCCATGTTATATCTGTTTATTTTCATTGTTTGTGCACTGTCTCCCCACTAAGGCTACTGTGAGCTCCTTAAAGTCAGCAATTATGTCTTGTGCATCTCAGCACCTCCAGGGTACCTGTTCACACACATTATAGAAGTTCAATAAAGGTGTGTGAAATTAAGAAATGTGATACTGTAAAAGACTCTATATTATACACACATATATAGCACAGAAATATATATATGCATATATACACATATATACACATACATATAGATGTATACATAAAACATCTGGTTCAAGGTTTGTATTTTGTGAATTGCAATGACCTTGATTGCATATTGCAATGACCTTGACCTTTCAGGAAGGTAGGCAGCTAAGAAACCTCAGTTGGGACAAGGAAAGACAAAAGAGATCTTTCAAGAAATAGACAGCCGAGCACAGTGGCTCACCCCTGTAATCCCAGCACGTTGGTAGGCGAAGGCAAGAAGATTGCCTGAGTCCACAGGTTCAAGACCAGCCTGGGTAACTTGGTGAGACCTCATGTCTACAATAAATAAAAAAATTAACCGGGCATGGTGGCGCACATCTAGCTACTTGGAAGACTGAGGCAGAAGGATCACCTGAGCCCAGCAGGTCGAGGCTGCGGTAGCCATGAGCACGCCACTGCACTCCAGCCTGGGAGACACAGTTAGACTCTGACTCAAAAAAAAAAAAAAAGGAAAGAAATAGACACTTATTGAGCACTCTATGAGCATCAGGTAACAAATTAGGCTCTAGGGTGGCCCAAGAGCAGGTAAGGGTCTCACTCCTACTAGTGAGTAGAGATGTTAAAGTTAAAGCTAGATCAAGACACTGACTCCCAGAGTCTTCCTAATTTACAGTGCTCTTTCCACCAGAACAATGCCTTTCAAATATTGACTGCATTCATAGTAAAAAATACATTCTGTAGCACCACTCAGTACAGATACACACATTTCTGATCTTTTTTATTTTATTTTACTTCACATTTTAAAAATATTCATCTTGACACACTAAATTGGTTTTATGACTCAAAGGTTGAAAAATAATGCCCTAAAAGACATATATTTTTAAAACTTTCTCTAGAATTTCAGGGTCAGATATAATTTTAAGATTAATTTTTCTCGCACAAAGAATCTATATTTCAACAAAAAAAAGTAGGACGTTATCAAATAACCAAATAACCCAGAAAGACTAACATGCAGCCAGGGCAGCTGTCACTGGAATGGGAAAAGACTAAATCTCATCTCCATCAGCGTTCTCTGAAGCCTCTCCACGTAAATACACAATTTAAGGAAAACAGTGTTCGCTAAGTAAAAACAGCTTGGCAGCAAGTCCTGGCACCCCAGATCCCTTCCAGCCAGACTCTGGCCCATAAGATTCTCATCCTATACAGAAATTCTGGAGCTTCCACTTACAATAAATATTTGTTTTGTTTTTGAATTGGAGTCTCACTCTGTCACCCAGGCTGGAGTGCAGTGGCATATTCATGGCCATCACAGCCTTAACCTGCTGGGCTCAGGCTATCCTGCCTCAGCCTTCCAAGTAGCTAGAACTACAGGTGTGTACCACCACACCTGGCTAATTTTTTGATTTATTGTAGAGATGAGGTCTCACCAAATTGCCCCTTCTGGTCTCGAACCCCTGGGCTTAGGCAATCCTCTCAGCTCACCTCCCAAAATGCTGAGATTACAGGTATGAATCACCACACCTGGCCTACAATAAATATTTTAAAACTATTTCATGTACAGAGGCTTTAATTAAATGAATTAAATATGTCTGAATCATATTAAAATAAGTAAATGAAAATCAAAATTTTAAATAAACATGTTTTGTTTGGTACAAAAATCTCTACCTGAATTTGCCAATCTTTGTTTAAACTGGGAGGCATAAGGGATACTGATTTATCACAGATCCAAATACAAAATGCAGAGGTAGATAATTAGTTAAGCTAGTACCTCTTCTGGTTTGTCCTTGAAATATTAGGGCAAATGCAATATAAAAATTTTCCTCAATATGAGATATTTGTACAGAACGGCCCACTAAAGGGATGTGAAAACAACAATCATCACTACCTAGTAGCAAGCTGGGGATAAACGCACCCCAATATCTTCAGAGTTAGTTTAAGGAATGTGTGATTTAATATCAGGAAATGTCAGAAAGACCAGAAAATTCCTTTTCCAACTTCTGTGTCCACAGTCATTTCTCCAGCTCTGACAATGCAAACTAAAGTGCAAGAATGTTCATTTAAGTTCTTGGGCTAATAAGCCTCACCATTCCACCCCCAGAAGCATGTCTGATTTTTTTTTTTTTTTTTGAGTTGGAGTCTCATTCTGTTATCCAGGCTGGAGGGCAGTGGCATGCTCCTGGCTACCACAGCCTTGACCTGATGGGCTATCGATCCTTTCAGCCTCAGCCTTCCAAGTAGCTGAAACTACAGGCACATGCCACCATGCCCGGCTATTTTTTTATTTATTGTAGAGATGAGGTCTTGCCAAGTTGCCCAGGCTGGTCTCGAAACTACAGGCTCAGGCAATCCTCTCACCTCGGCAGGGATTATAGGCATAAGCCACTGTGCCCGGCCCATGTCTGAGTTTTAAGGCTCTTTTTTGTGATGTTTGCCTCAAATTAAGACAATTGTATAAAACTTTAATAAATCTCCCTTTCACAAAAGAAAGATATTCTTTTTATAAAGATAAAATGCAATCTTCCTAAGAAAAGGGAAAAAGTCTTTCTTACTATAACAGTTCTGCCCAACAGAACCTTCTGTGATGATGTAAGTGTTCTATATCTGCTCTGCCCAATAACAGTGGCCACTAGTCACCTAGTACGAGCACTTGAAATGTGACCGGTATGACTGGGGAACTAAATTTTATTTCATTTTAATTAATTTAAATGTAGTCACATGCAGCTAGTGGCTACCATACGGGACAGTGTAGGTTAGATAATCAACATAAGTCCTCAGCAGCAGAACTGAGCAATTGACTCATCTTATACTAAATGTCAGTTAGAAAAAGTTATTCTATACCAATATTCAATTCTCAGCTCCTTAATTAGTATTTCAGGTTTCCTCTTAAGTGGTTTTTCAACAAAGTTTTGGCAATCTTTATTCTAAATCATGAACATACTTAACCTGCTAAGCAGAATTCCTTTGGCAATGTTCAGTATTCTATCTGTGAAACCTGGGCATAGGGAAAGAACAAAAAACTTTCAAGCCCACTCCCCTATTGATACAAAGAGAAGAAAAGAAATACATAACTTAAAAACAGTCTAATATAACTCCAGAAATTCTCTTATGGGTACACCTGTTCATCAACCACTGCCTAGGTTTGCTTCTTTAAATCCAACTGTGACTTTCAACAAAATCCATTTCTATATTTGTTCTCAGCTGTGTACTGCTATAATCAGACTATGACCAGACCCTCTGAAATCAAGTACTTTTTCTATAAGAGAATCATTTAAAAGACACACATTAAAACAGTCTCAATTGAAATGGGACAAACTGATCACAAATGACAACATGAAGTAGCCTGAAGAGGAGCAGATGCTTCAGAGAGACTAAAATATACAGATCATGCCAAGACCACTTTCCAAGCAGGTGGCAAAAGAAACTACACAGTTCTATAGTCAGCAAGGAGGAGATACCCCAAGAAAATATGCTTAAAAATACACTGAAGTCATGCTATGGCCATAGGATAACTAACTTCAAGGAGCACCACTGCACTCCTTGTAAGTTCAAGGTCAAAGCCAAATTAATTTGTTTCACCTTCCCATCATGCTCATACTTACACATAAATATACCACACATTCACAAACATTTCAGTAATTTAACTGTGTTTCTAGAACTGGTTTCTCAAAACACTATGAACTCATTTAAAACAAGCAAACTTAAGTATACTGTACAAAGAATAAAGCTACTAGTACCACATAGCATATTTGGGAACACTCAAACTATACCAAGCAAAGCAACTCTAAGACAGCAGCACCGTTCAGGTAAGAATTCAGCACCACAACCAGAACTTCATTTTTTTTCTCTACCACTGCTACTGCTATCATCAAGTCCTGAAAAGGACTAGAAGCTCACTTACTGTATCCAAAGAGCATGGGAATCTCAACAAGATAAATGACAAGGAAGCAATGCATACACTATCCCAGGGGGTGTCAGCTCTTGCATAATAATAAATGGCACTGCCTGAAGGAGAAAAGGCTTCATCTGGGCAATTGAGACCACTCAGATATAGCAAAAGTCTGTCAGACTCCAAAAACCTGTGTACTGTCAATCCTTTTCTCGTGTGTGTGGATAAAATCTGCAGATACAGCCTGGACAGGAAAGAGGGAGATAGAGAATTTTAAATGGAGAGCTGCCACACTGCTCGACCCTGAGAATATCCTCCTCACTCTTCCAAGCTATGAGCTTTAAGACTCTATTAACCGCAGCATGATCACTAAGGAGCCTGCCTACCAGGTGTAAATTTCTGTAATAAAAGCCTCCAGATCTGACAAATGCTAGAAATCTCAATTTTTTTTTATTATCTTAATTCTAAGGGGAATAAAATAAAATAAATATAATAAGCAATATGGAATTTCCATGGCAGAGGTATAAGGTCTCAAAGTACATACAGTTTACAACAAAATATACACTACTTCTTGTTTAGTTCTATAAAAGTCTACTTCAGAATAGCATTACTCCTGTTTCCCAAATGCAATTTAAAAGCAGACATAGAAATCTGTTGAAAGACACTCAAAAAGATAAATTAGCTTAACACAGACAACTTAATTTTTAATATTTAATATTCTCTGGTTTATGAGATAAAATATAGATTTCAGTAAACAAAAGAAACATAACAGAAAACACTTGGGGTTGAAGATGCTTTTATGCTTTGACTATGGCTTAAAATGCCATTAACACACTACAATATCACATTAAATGAAAAAACTTAGTAAACTATCTTAGCACAAATATGGCTCAATTGTCTTTCCAATTTTTCAGTGTTTATAGGCATCTTACATATAACAGATGAGCTATCTACATCTTCACTTTATAAGTACTCATGTCCCATATAACACACTCCTATTCCTCTATGAGAGCTTTTGCAGATCAGTTTTAATAAATGAACATCCATCATGTTAAAACCATTTAAGGAATCTGCCAATACATAATCATGAAATTATACTTCTGAAAACATCAGGTTTCCTAACAGATTCTGAAGGGAAAGTCATTAGAATGGTTTTCTATTTATTTTTTCAATAGTCAAAAAGCATAAAAGCATCTTCAACCCCAAGTGTAATATGTATTCAATTATGGCTCCTGACTTAGCATAACATTACACATTTTTTCATATGCATTAAACAAAAGTGCTCTCACTCTTACCTGTATATCCAGCATACCATCCCCAGGAAGCCACCATTCCTAACAGCCATTTATACATCATTCCTTCAATATACCAGAACCGCTTACTGTCCAGCACTCGAAGGGGCTGAAGTACAATTAAATAGCAGATGTAGGATGGAATAGCAACCAGGTTGTTGACGACCATGAAGGCAAACCTCATCAGTGCTTTCACCAACATCCAGCCCAGCCAAGGCGCTTCTTCCAAAGTCAAAGCCATTCTCACACTGGAGTCTGTCCTGTCTTTCTGGGGTGAAAGAAAAATTCACTTAAAAAAGGAAAAAGGATTAAACACATCAAAATAGTCACCAGCACAGAAATCGCCTCCAGCACAAGAAAAGAAAAGGCGAGGGTCTAAGCTTTCCGGGTGTAGTACCTTGGTGATCTCTCGGGGAAATTCCAGAGGGGGACAGAGAGCGAGGGGGGAGGAGCCGCACAAGGTCAAGGGAGCTGTTCACCGAGGCACCGGGTATGTCACAATACATTTAGCAAATAATTCCCACCTACTAATCGGTGGCCGTCCCCGCACCGCGTCTCACTGCGGTCGTGTAGACTTTAAGGAAGAAAGATAGATCGGCCCGCTTCAGACGCCCTCAGTATCTCCAAACTGACGACACGAGTGACACGAGTGAAACGACCGAAACAGGGACCTCTCGGTCAGATTTCCCAGACACTGAGAACCTCGGTCTCCTCACCGCCACCATCCCGGCACACTGATGCATTCCTTTAAAAGGTCTCTGGCGTTAGCGAAAGGAGTCACGCTCACAATTCTCATTTGCGGCAAGGGGGTTTTTGTTTCCCCTTTTTTTTAGAGAAAAAGAGAAGGGCCTAGAAAAGAGAGCCCCAAAGGTGAGCAGAAGAAAGTGGGGGTTATAAGGCGAAAAAGAGGAAGGACAGGAGTAGGGGGAGGGGAGCAAGAGCCAGAGAGGGAAGCGCCGAGGGGCCGGGGATGAAGAGAAGGACGGGGAGGCGAGGGATGATGAAAGAAGCCGGGAAGAAGAGGCGACAACGGCCGGGCGGGGAGCCGGCAGCGGTTTCCGCGGATGTGGACGGGGTCGCGGCGGCGGGCGCGGCCCGTGCTCCCGGCTCACCTCGGCGGGCGCGGACGGCGAGCGGCGGCGCGGCGCGGGGGCGGGCGTCCCCCGCCGAGGGGTCGCGGTCATGGACGCAGCGGCGGCCGAGGCGGCCCGAGGCGCGGCGCGAGCGGGCGCGCGGGCGCCCTACTCCCCTCGCGGCTGCCTGCGGACAGAGGGACGGCGGGGACTCAGAGGCCGGACCTGTCACCGGGGCGGGTCCCGGGGAGGCGGGCGGATGCCCCGCGCCCCCGCCTCCTCCCCGGGCCTACCGCGCCCTCGTCCCTCAGGCCGCCGCCGCCGCCGCCTCCCCGGGCCACGCGACGACGACACCCCTTCCCCGCCCTCAGCGCCTCCCCGGGCCCGGCTCCGCCGCCGCCCCGGGGCCTGCGCCCGCCGAGCCGGGGGTTACCTCGGGCTGGCCGGGCTCCGGCCCGGGCTGCGGGAGCCACAGGAGCCGGAAGAATGCATGGCCGGTGGCGGGACCGGCGGAAGGAGGCGGCGGCGGGGCCCGGCCCCGCTCGGGCTGCGGCGCGGCCCGCGCACGGTCCCCGGCGGCGCGGAGACTCGTCCCCAGGGCCCGACCGCGTCCGCCCGGGCTGGCGGGGAGGGGCGGCGGGAGGAAGCGGCGGGAGTCGCGACTGCGGCGCAGCCGCCCCCAGAGCGCCCCCTAATGAACGCGCGGCGGCGCCCGGCCCGCTCGCCGCGCCGCCCGCGCCCCCGACCCGGTTCGCCCGCGCGTCTGGCCCTCGGGGCCGCCCGGACGCTAGGCCGGGACCTCAGGGAGCCCGGAGCCGAGGCCAAGGCTCGGAGAGGTCGAGGGGTGAGCGCAGCCTTCACGCCACACAGCAGTCCTTGGGTTCGCGCTGAGAGCCTCTTTTCAGACAAAACAGCCCCTTTTCATTGTTAGAGCTCTCGTCTCTGCCCAAACTGGAAGCTGCCTCTTTGAAGACTGAATGTCCTTTTTTCATTCTTAATGAAACCCACTTGCACCCATGGCTTTTCTTCTGAACCTCTCCAGAGTGTTCATGTCTAGAGTTTTAAATCAATTCTTGTTTCTGGAAAGCGTCCGGAACGTTAATGACAACTCCACTTTCCCATTCATTCCCCTCCCATACCCTCGCCCCAAAAGGGGAATCCAGTGGGAATGAATGGTCTACAACACAGAGACTGAAGTTTAGTCAAGAAGCAAAAAACATTTAGCCAAGTGCCTGGCACTGAATACGAGCTCAAAAAACGGTGACCATAGGAACTCCTAAACACGCGGTCACTCGGGATGCCCCAGCTGCATTCTAGTCAGAGTTTAGGACACCTGAAGGAAAATACAGAAATAGCCCACTGATTTGTCCCCTTGAACATTCCCAGATGACCTACCTTAATGTTAGTTTTAAAAAACCCAACGTATAAGACTTTGTTCCTCCGTTGCATTTGTAAATGGTGGGTAGGGCCGATTTTGCATTCCCTAGGAAACTGCCATATTTGAGTCAGAATGTCACGTAATCTGCCTACTTTGAAAATATTCATTACTGCATATTTGCTTTGGACTTTCAATTCTTTCTAACTTCAGTTCTTCTTTGGTTCATAGGTGAAGGAAAGAAAACTCACCTTAGGCCATGTGAAAGAATATATTCTGAAGCCGATACCATGGTGCCCATGCCTGTAGTCCCAGCTATTAAGAAGGCCAAGGTGGGAGGATAGCTTGAGAGGAGTTGCAGACCTGTCTGGGCAACATTGTGAGACCCTGTGCCCATTCCCTCATGGCGATGAGGAAATAAAAACACAGAGTCTGTCTGAAATATGTATTAGATTCTTTTCCATTTATGATTAGTTTGTTTTTATCTAAATATGTTACTTATCTATTTCACTAATATTATATTTTAACTGTACAGGGCATAAGCGGACATAGGCCATCTCAGGGAAGTTTCCGTATAAGCTATACATATTAGAAAATTAGAAATGCCTTTTCTATTCCATACATTCCCTCTGTTAATTTAGGTGCCAAGATCTTTAAGTAAATCTCATGAGAGAAATAATATATGTACTATAGATGATTGTTCAAAATATGCCATTATATATTAAGCAAGACGGGTGATACACATATTTGCTTCCAGAATCAAGAGTAAACTCTAAGGATTTAATTCAGTCCATCCCATTCAGCTTTGCCACATGCCGGGTAAACACTGGCTGACACCTACAGAAAAGTGACCTACAATGGGATTTACACCTTCCTCTTGGATCACAGAACAGCTACCAGAGCACCAGGCACACCAGTACTTGATGAGGTGTAATTAGTACCAGGCTCAGAATTCATTTTCGGGCCAAGAAAAGAGGTTGGTCAGGACCACAGAGAGTAGGTCTCAAGCATTAGTGTGCAAACATATCACTTGAGGTGTTTACCAAAGAGACAGATTCTTAGGCCTCATATGACAACATTTAATACTCCAGGTTCAAAGGAACCTACCATTTATTTATTTACTTATTTATTGGCTTGGAGTCTCACTCTGTCACCCAGACTGGAGTAGAGTGGCATTCTCATGGCCACTGCAGCTGAGTTCAGGTGATCCTGCCACCTCAGCCTTCCAAGTAGCCTGAACTACAGGTATGCACCACCATGCCCGGTTAATTTTTTTATTTATTGTAGAGATGAGATCTCACTATGTTGCCAAGGCTGGTCTTGAACCCATGGATTCGGCAATTCTCTGGCTTCTGCCTCCCTAACTGCTGGGATTATAGGTGTGAACCACCATGCACAGCTGGAACCTACTTTTTAAAACGTATCATAGGTGATTTTGATACAGGTAGTATGCAAACCTTGCTTTAAGAAACCCTGACCTAGACGTATCCTAAGATGATCACATCCTTTTCTAGACTCTTCATAATTTTCAATCATTTGATCATATCTGTTCTTATCCATATTCATCTTCTAGGACTGCCATAACAAAATACTGCAGACTGGGTGGTTTAAACCATAAAAACTAACTTTCTCACAGTTCTAAAGGCCAAAGTCAGAGATCAAGGTGTCAGCAGGTTTGGTTTTTTCCAAGGCCTGTCTCCTCTCACTGAATGTTCACATGGTCATTTCTCTGGGTATGCACTTGTCTGGTGTGTGTGTAGGTGTATGTATGTCTCTGTTTCTCTCTGTACTGATCTCTTCTTATAAGGACACCAATCAGATTGGATTTAGGGCCCGTCCTAATGACCTCATTTTAGTTTAATTACCTCTTTAAAGGCCCTATGTTCCACATACAGCCACATTCTGAGATACTGGGGGTTAGGACTTCGATGTATGAATTTTGGACGCTCACAATTCAGCCACAACATCATCCTTTTTACACTGCCAGATTTGCCGTTTCACTAGCTCTTTGTGGGAAGGATATGGAAGTCCTAAGGTCCTTGAACACTTTTAGGTATTCTATGGACTGACTCCAACCTCGTTAGACTTTTCTAAAACCTCAACAAACAGTACAACATATCTATACTTTGTGTTCCAGGTATAGATAGGTCCTCGTTTTATGTCAAGGATATAGGAAGTAGAATATCTTAACTTTCTGACAACAGCAGCACATTTGTTTGCAAGATAATTCAGTGCCTATAATGGATAAGAAACTGTGGGCTGACTTCTTTAGGGAACAATTTCAGGTGATGCTTAGGTTTATTTCTTGTATTTCAAAGTTCACTTTAGTTATACACTTAATACCTTCTCTCACCTTACATGTAATACCTTCCTCTTGCCTATACTACAACTTTTTTACCTGGCCTCCTTTCAACCACTTAGGCAACCTCCTAAGGTTTATCTGTAGCTTATTTTCACTGAGCAGAGATGTATAAATGCTTGAAAACTATTACAGGAAAGTTGGGACAGTCGGTTCTTCTGTAGAAAGCACGGACTTTGTTCAATGACTAATTAGCTTCCAGTCCCCTATTCTGCCACCTTGGAGCCATCTTGTTCAAAACACAAATGTGAGTCAAGAATTTCAGAAGCTTCATGTACACCCAACAGGGAAAAAGAGGGAAACAGACCCCACCCTCTAACCACGGTCTTTATCGTTTCTGTTTCAAAAGCCCAAATTTGAACCACAAAAGGATGGTCCTTTGAGAGAGAAAGACGACTGCTCACATTTCCTGGAATCTCCAGACATTGAAAGCAATCTAACCACAACACCTTAGAAGGTTTCATTCCACCCATCTGGTCCACATACACACAACAAATTAGGTTACAATCAGGGAGGGCCCCCTTGGGCAGAAGAATCCCCTGGGCCCTCTCTTTTTCCTTGTGGCAATTATAAAAACATCTCACCTATCTGTGTGGGTTTCTGCACTTAAGCTCCAATGAACTATTTCCTCTCTAGGGGAACACCCTACCACCAGTTTTGTAGATATACAATGACTTGGTACAGACTCTCCCTGACAACACCTCACTAGGAAACAGTTGCAACCTTGAAATCAGCACCACAGAGAGTCATGCATTCTGACTGTTGTCAGCTTTAACTTCAAACAAAAAAGGGAAATATATGGATGTTTTCTTCTATGTTAGTGTAATTAATCATTTAATATAAAATGTACTAAGGCTTATAACCTTAAAATTTTTTAGGCAAGGTGGATCAAATCATCCAGACTTGACTGCAACACTCTTTTTTTTTTTTTTTTTTTTAGTTAGAGTCTCACTCTGTCCCCCAGGCTGGAGTGCTGCAACCCTTTTTTTTTTTTTTTTTTTTTTGAGTTAGAGTCTCACTCTGTCCCCCAGGCTGTAGTGCAATGGCACGCTCACAGCCACTGCAGTCTCGACCTGCTGGGTTCAGAGGATCCTTCCACCTCAGCCTTCCAAGTAGCTGGAACTACAGGTGCGTGCTACCACACCCGGCTTATTTTTTGATTTATTGTAGAGATGAGGTCTCACCAAGTTTCCCAGGATGGTCTCAAACTCCCAAGCTTACACAGTCCTCTCGCCTTGGCCTCCCAAAGTGCTGGGACTACAAGCTTGAGCTGCTGCACCCGGTCAATTGCAACACTCTTTAAGCCATTACAGCAACTCTTTTTATTAACAGGGGCCCTAAACAATACTGTGAAGACAATCTGTCTTCTCCATGCCCCTCTCCTGTTCAGCTAATTTTCTTTGTCCCTTCTTGAAACTAAAAATATCCCTAGTTTCCAAAGGGCCCTGAAGACTCCACATAAGGCCTCCCTCTCCTCCCCCAACAGATTACACGCTAAGCTAAACCTTCTTTGTCACCTGTCCAATGTTGCATTTCCTTGGCTCAGTCCTATCTCTCCTGCCTGGTGTGGTCAGCTAATACATGCTGAGGTGCTTATGGCTAAAAAAGAAGGTTTTCTCTCTTCCTACAATATTAACGTTTTGTAAGGGAACTCCCCAAACCCCCAAAGCCTTAATGCATTACTGCTGGTAGAGTCTCAGTGTTTTAGTGGATGAGTATACTGTAAAATGTTTTGGAGAAGGATGTTTTACACAAATCACACAGTATACCCGTGAATAAGACAAATTCAGATCTAAAATTGCATTTTCCTAAAATAAGAACCCAAATCATGACATGCTATTGCTGATTATTGTTAAAATAATAATAATCACATAGAGTGGAACAAAAGTTGAGCTGATGTGATCTTCAGGTGACCAGTTCACCCTGGTTGACCCCAAATTTCCATAGTTTTAGTGTTGAAAGTCCCCCCAGGAAATTCCTCATTCCTGGCAAATGGTTGGGGCCCCTGCGTGATCTGACTCCTAGATCTCCATGCAGTTCTTTAATCAGGTAGCAGAGGTCTGGTTTCCTTGTCTCCCTGCTTTTTTATTTTATTTTATTTCGTTTGAGTTGGAGTCTCACTCTGTCACCCAGGCTGGAGTGCAGTGGCACATTCACGGCCACCCCAGCATCAACCTGTTGGGCTCAGGCGATCCTTCCGCCTCAGCCTTCCAAGTAGCCAGAACTACAGGTGTGTGCTACCATGCCTGGATAATTTTGTATTTATTGTAGAGATGAGGTTTTACCAAGTTGCCCAGGCTGGTCTCGAACCCACGGGCTCAGGCAATCCTCTTGCCTTAGCATCTCAAAGTGCTGGAATTGTAGGCTTGAGCCACTGCGTATGGCCAGTCTCCCTCCTTTTTTGCTCTGCTCTACCTGCTCTCTGATGATCTGATACATCATAGGTTAACAAGCCATTCAGGGCTGATAGTGATGTATAATGTTTCCTCTAAAGCATATTACTTATCCTTACCCGGGTTAAATTTCCACTTCCCCCTTTGTCTAAGCCTTCTACTTGGCTCTTTCCATGGTTCTCATCAGCTTAAATCAATTAAGGGATCTGAGAGTTTTTCACTGTGTTACTACTCCAACTGTGTGGGTTTTTTTGTTTTTTTGGATTGGGGTCTTGCTTTGTTACCCAGGTTGGAGTGCAGTGGCACAATCACAGCTCATCATAGCCTTGGCCTCCTGGGCTCAGGCAATCCTTCCACCTCAGCCTCCCAAGTAGCTGGGACTACAGATGTGCACCCCCATGAGATCTCACTATGTTGCCTAGGCTATTCTCGACCGTCTTGGCTCAAGCAATCCTCCTCTCTCGGCTTCCCAAAGTGCTGGAATTCTAGGCTTGAGCCACCACACCAGGCCCCAACTGTGTGTTTAAGGTTAATTTATCATTTGGGGGGTTGAGCCTGTTGACTAAGTCTCTGTGGTAATGAAAATTTTGCCATCTTGCGTTTCTCCAGTGCTTTGCAGTTGACAGTTATTACACCACACCCCTCCGCACACACACAATTTTATTAAATGCTAACAATAACCCCCCAAAGTAGGCAGGCACTTACTGGATGAAGGAAGTAAGAAGAAGAATGAGGAAAGAATTCTTTTTCTTTTTGAGTCGGAGTCATACTCTGTCACCCAGGCTGGGGTGCAGTGGCACGCTCACAGCCACCACAGCCTCAACCTGCTGGGCTCAGGGATCCTTCCGCCTCAGCCTTCCAAGTAGCTGGAATTACAGGTGCATGCCACCATGCCCAGCTGTTTTTTTGATTTATTGTAGAGACAAGGTCTCACCAAGTTGCTCAGGCTGGTCTCTAACCTCTGGACTCAGGCAATTCTTTTGCCTTGGGCTCCCAAAGTGCAGGGATTACAGGCTTCAGCCACCGTGCCTGACCTGGAAAGAAGTTTTTTACAAGTGGTTTTCTCTTGAAATGTCTTCGAGAAACATTTTATGAAACATATTTCCAAATATTTCATTTCTCTTAAACCTTATCTTCAAAGCATAGACTGAAGTGGAGATCTAAATTATTTGGAACCAGTTGCTGGCAACCATACAGCCTGGAGAATCCCCATAATGGGGCCGGGGGATCCTGGACCGGCTCCTGCTCTAAGTGCTATGAATCAAACAACCTGTGGGCAAAAGAGTGATGCCAAAATGCTGCATCTTTTTTTTGAATTGGAGTCTCACTCTGTCACCCAGACTGGAGTGCAGTGGCTGCTCCCAGCCACCGCAGCCTCCCCTGCTGGGCTCCGGCAATCCTTCCACCTCAGCCTTCCAAGTAGCTGGAACTACAGGCACGCGCTGCCACACCCGGCTAATTTTTTGACTTATTGTAGAGATGAGGTCTCGCCAAGTTGCCCAGGTGGGTCTTGAACCCGCGGGCTCAGGCAATCCACTCACCTCAGCCTCCCAAAATGCTAGGATTACAGGCTGAGCCACCAAGCCTGGCTTAAAATGCTGCATCTTAAAGTATGAGTTTTTTTTAGCCAGGCACGGTGGCTCACGCCTGTAATATCAACACCTTGGGAGGTGGGGGCAAGAGAATTGCCTGAGCCTAGGGTTTGAGACCAGCCTGGGCAACTTGGCAAGACCTCATCTTTACAATCAATCAAAAAATTAGCTGGGGGTAGTGGCACACGCCTGTAGTTCCAGCTACCTGGAAAGCTGAGGCAGAAGGGTCATCTGAGCCCGGCAGGTCGAGGCTGCAGTGGCCATGAACGTGCCACTGCACTTCAACCTTGGTGACAGAGTGAGACTCTGACTCAAAAAAATAAAATAAAAAATAAAGTATGGAATTTTAAAAGTTTAGAACCATTCAAGTTATATTCATATATAATGTAAGTTCTTATTAAGTTTTGGTAGTTTTATTTACTCCATGTTATGCTGAACTGAATGATATCCTTCCAAAAAGCTACCTACTCTATTTCAACGTTTCTTAAACATGCCTAATCATAGGAATTATCTGGGGTTCTTTTTAAATTCAGATATTAGTGTACATGTGAATCTCCTGAAGAGCTTGTTAAAATGCAGATTCTGGGGCCCCATCCAGGAGATTCTGATTCATCAGGTCTGGGATGGGGCCCCGGGATCTTTGACTTTAAAAAGCATGACTCCAACTCAAAATAAATAAATAAATAAAAATAAAAAACATCTTCCTGTGACCTGAGACAGGTAATCTGAGAATCTCTGCAGCCTTGCTAATTTGTATCTGCCAACATGGGTGCCACCTGGAATGTTTAGAAATGCAGAATCTCAGGCTCTGCCCCAGATTTCCTGAATCAGAATCTGCATCTAAATAAGATTCCCAGGTGATCAGTATGCACACAAGGTTTGAGAAGCAGTGCACTAACAACAAACATCACATCAATTCAGAAATTGAAACCTAGTGAGAGCTATAAATGGATAACCCGGAGCAAGACTTCTTTCATGGGGGCTTTCAACATGTACTCAATAAATATTTGTTAGATGGATATATTTTCTTTCTTTCTTTCTTTTTTTTTGAGTCAGAGTCTCACTCTGTCACCCAGGCTGGAGTGCAGTGGCACGCTCACGGCCACGGCAGCTTCAACCTACTCAGGCGTTCCTTCCGTCTCAGCCTTACAAATAGCTGGAACTACAGGCACGCGCTACCACGCCCGGCTAATTTTTTGATTTATTGTAGAGATGAGGTCTTGCCAAGTTGCCCAGGTGGGTCTCGAACCCGCGGGCTCAGGCAATCCACTCACCTCGGCCTCCCAAAGTACTGGGATTATAGGCATGGAGCCACGGCGCCTGGCAGATGAATATATTTTCATGGGAGGTAGACTATAGAAGTTCTATTGTATGAACTAACTCACAATGAAAACTCCTGAAGAAACTAGAGGTAAGTGTTAGAGTAGATAAATAAGGTTATTTTATATAGTAATCAGTAAGTATTGGCCAGGCCCAGTGACTCACACCTGTAATCCCAACACTTTGGAAGGCTGAGATGGAAGGATTGCTTAAGCCCAGGAGTTTGAGACCACCCCTGGCCAGTGTAGTAGATTTTGTCTCCACAAAAAATTTTAAAAATTAAGTGGGCATGGTGGCATGCGCCTCTAGTCACAGCTACTCAGGAGGATGAGGTAGAAGGATCATCTGAGCCTAGGATGTCAAGGCTGCAGGAGCTGTACCACTCCACTGCACTCCAGCCTTGGTGACAGAGTGAGATCCCCAACTAAAAAAAAAAATTCAGTAAATATTTACTAGGTGGCTATATACCCAGAACTTTGCTTCTCCCATTCTATTTGAGAGAAAGAAAGCTAACATAGGGAAGACTTTTGGAAGATAATGAAATGTCCCTGTGCTGTGTGGGCATTTGGTGTTTCCAACCGGAGTTCAAAACAGGAGGAAATAAATTGACTGGAATAGTCAAAGGAGATTCTGTGGAGAAGAAGCGAGGTTAGTTAGTCAGTAGAGTGTGGGTTGAATTTATACAGACTGACAGGAAGCCTTCCCAAGAAAGAGAGAGAACAAGGAGAGTAAAACCGAAGATGAACTTGATATGTCTGAGAGACAGGTGAGTGGCTTACTATGATAAAGGTTTAAAGTGAGTGAGGGGTGGAAAACTTGATTATATAGAATAAAACTAAATTGTAAATAATTTCGAAAGCCATAAGTAGAACTCACTATAGCATGTGTTTAGCAGATTCCGATTATTTTCCCCAACATTCACTCTTTCTTCCTTAGGTATAAGAGAATTTTTTAAAAGTTTGGCCCATAACCAACAAGACATAGACTATATTTCTCAGTCTCCTTTGCAGTGAAGTGTGATCATAGGACTATATTCCAACCAATGAGATATAAGCAGAAGTGTCAGCTGTGACTTCTCTAAAGTATCTTTAAAGGATGAGGATACATCCTTCCTTACAGCTTCCTCTTTCCTGTTAACTAAATAGGAATGCGGAAACTGGAGCTCAGGTAGTCGTTTTGGACCAGAAGGTGGAAGTCACAAGCTAGGGAGAGCAAATAACATATGTATGGGTCCCCGATGATCAGGCCATTCTAACCCTGGACGACTCTCCTCTGGTCTCTTTCATGTGAGAAAGATGTAATTTTCTATTTTGCTTAAGCCATTATTATTGTACTTTGGACTTTTCTTGTCATGCACGGTCAAACCTAATTCTAACTCATAAAACATGTAATTAAAAGTCAAAAATGCAAGGATTTATGTATCAGATACCATCCTGGTTCCATCTCTTACAAATTCTATGACCCTAATAGATTAGTAACCTAATCTCTTTAAGCCTTTTTCTCCTCAGATATAAAATAGGGAGAATATTCCTTAAGGGTGATTGTGAGGAGCACATTATATTAAATAAAGTATCTAGCATGGGACTGGTACACAGTATACTCTTAATAAATGTACCCTTTCTAATTGTATGCAGGGGCAGATCAGCAGACCAATACGGGGCACAGTGATGGCTGTGGAAATTTAAAAGATATCCACATCTAAAAGACTAGCATGACAGTAGTGGATATTACAGTTTGGAAGGTAAATAGACTAGACGGAGGAAACTGCTTCAAAAATCTCAAGCCGGGCCTATGGCATTAGCAGTAAAACTGAAGTGGATATTTATTGAGCCACTTTTATGTGGCAGGCATATTCTAGAAGTTAAATTCACAATGATAAACTGAACCACACATAGTTCTTACCCTCAAAGAGTTTACAGTCCGGTATGGGAGTCAGACATAAAACTACTGAGTAGCCGGGCTCGGTGGCTCAGCCTGTAATCCCACGCCTTTGGGAGGCTGAGGTGAGTGGATGGCCTGAGCCTGCAGATTCGAGACCCACCTGGGCAGCGAGACCTCATCTCTACAATAAATCAAAAAATCAGCCGGGCGTGGTAGCGCATGCCTGCAATTCTGGCTACTTGGAAGGCTGAGGTGGAAGGATCGCCGGAGCCCAGCAGGTAGAGGCTGCGGTGGCCGGGAGCGGCCATTGCACTCCAGTCTGGGCGACAGAGTGAGACTCCAACTCAAAAAAAAAAAAAACAAACTACTGAGTAGTTATATAATGACAAACTAAGGTAAGTGACCTGAAGAAAAGAAACAGAATGTTCTGAGAGCTTGTATAGGAGGGACATGATATTGTGAGATAAGATTAAGCTGGGAAATGAAGGATGAACTTAAATTAACTAAGTTAAAGGAGGCAGAAAGTACATTCCCTGAAGGAAAATGAAGAACTAGGACCACAAGGAGCTCTTGAAATTCAGATAGTCAGTGTACCCATAGTGGTAGGTCCAAGGGGAGCCTGATGAGAGACCTGCTGGAGAGACAGGCTAGATACACACACTGTGGGACCTCAAAGACTATCACACAGGGTTTTATTACCAGGTTGATTGGAAGCTGCTGAAAGACCTTGAGCAGAATTCTAGGGCAGCGAATCATCTCAGTTTTTCCGGAACTGAGGATGTGGGACTTTTAGTGCTAAAACTGGGACAGTCCCAAGCAAGCCAAGAGGTCAGTCACCCTAGTAGTTATATGGTCTATTTTTTCCTAAAGATCACACTTTAGCTGCTGTGTAGAAAAGTGACTATAGGGAGGCAGAAATGCAATTGGTAAGACTAATTAGGATATTATTGGAGTATCTAAGCAAGAGAGGATAGCAACTTGGGCTAGGTTGGTGACAGTGGAGTTGAGGAGGAATCTAGGAGATAAAATTGGTAGGGCATGAGAGAAGTTGGAAATGTTACTTCCTTTTTTTCTGAGATGGAGTCTCATGTCTCACTCTTGTCACACAGGGTGGAGTGCAGTGACACACTCATGGCCACCGCAGCCTCAATTTGCTGGGCTCAGGTGATCCTTCCACCTCAGCCTTCCAAGTAGCTGGAACTACAGATGCACACCACCGCGCCCAGCTAGTTTTTGTGATTTATTGTAGAGATGAGATCTCACCAAGTTGCCCGGGCTGGTCTCGAACCCTTGGGCTCAGGCAATTCTCTCACCTCGGCCTCCCAAAGTGCTGGGATTACAGGTCGAGCCACCGTGCCCAGACCATTTGTTGTTTTTTTAAACAATGTTCACAGCATCTGCAGAATCCCAGGAGTAGATTTCATCTCAAGAAATCACTTTCTTTGCTCATCTATAAGAAGCAACTCCTTATCCATTTAAATTTTATCATGCAGCAATATAGTCCCATCTTCAGACTCCACTTCTAATTCTTTTTCTCTTGCTGTTTCAACCACATGTGCAGTTACTTCTTCCACTGAAGTCTTGAATCCCTCAAAGTCATCCACGTGGGTTGGAATCACCTTCTTCCAAATTCTGTTAATGCTGCCATTTTGACCTCCTCCCATGAATCACAAGTATTCCTTTTTTTTTTTTTTTTTGAGTTGGATACTCACTCTGTCGCCCAGGCTGGAGTACAGTGGCATGCACACAGCCACTGTAGCCTTGACCTGCTGGGCTCAGGTGATCCTTCTGCTAAGGCTTCCAAGTAGCTGGAACCACAAGCACATGCCACCACGCCCGGCTAATTATTCTTGATTTATTGTAGAGATAAGGTTTTACCATGTTGCCCAGGCTGGTCTCAAACCCATGGGCTTAGGCAATCCTCTCGCCTTGACCTCCCAAAGTGCTGAGATTATAGGCATGAGCCACAGCGCCCAGTTCACAAGTATTCTTAGTGTCATATAGAATGGTGAGTCCTTTCTGTAAAGTTTTCAATTTACTTTACCCATATACAACAGAGGAATCACTATCTATAGAAGCTATAGCCTTACAATCTTTATTTATTTGTTTGTTTGTCTGTTTGTTTATTTATTTATTTTTCAGTCAAGGGTCTCACTCTGCTGCCCAGGCTGGAGTGCAGTGGCACAATCATGGTTCACCACAGCCACCACCTCCTGAGTTCAGGTAATCCTTCCATCTAAGTCTTCCAAGTAACTGAGACTACAGGTATACACCACCACACCTAACTCATTTTTTACATTTTTCATAGAGGTGAAGTATCATTATGTTGTCCAAGCTGGTCTTGAACTCCTGGGTTCAAGCAATCCTCCCACCTTGGCCTCACAAAGTGCTGGAATTATAGGTGTGAACCACCGTGCCTGGCCATGAAATGTATTTTTTAAGTAATAAAAAGTGGAAAAGAAAAATTATTCCTTGAGCCATGAGCTGCAGAATGGATGTTGTATTAGCAGGCATGAAAATAGCATTTAGCTCCTTGTCCATCTCCTTCAGAGCTCTTGGGTGACCAGGTGCATTGTCAACGACCAGTAATCTTTTGGAAGGAATCTTTTTCTGAGCAGTAAGTCTCAACAGTGAGCTTGAAATATTCACTACCCCATGTGCTATCATCCAGGCTGTGTCGTTTCATTTATAGAGCACAAGCAGAGTAAATTTAACATAATTCTTAAAAGACCTAGGATTTTCAGAATAGTCACTGAACATTGGTCTCCACACAAAGTCACCAGTTGCATTAGTCCCTAACAAGAGAGTCAGCCTGTCCTTTGAAGCTTTGAATCCAGGCATTGAGTTCCTTCTAACTCTGTAAGTACTAGATGGCATCTTCTTCCAGTATAAGGATATTTTGTCTACATTGAAAATCTGTTTTTAGTGTAGCCACTTTCATCAATAATCTTAGCTAAATCTTTTTTTTTTTTTTTTTTTTTGAGTTGGAGTCTCACTCTGTTACCCAGACTGGAGTGCAGTGAACTCCCGGCCACCGCAGCCTCAACCTGCTGGGCTCCGGCGATCCTTCCGCCTCAGCCTTCCAAGTAGCCAGAACCACAGGCGCGCGCTACCTCGCCCGGCTCATTTTGATTTATTGTAGAGATGAGGTCTCGCCAAGTTGCCCAGGTGGGTCTCAAACCCGCGGGTTCAGGCAATCTACTCACCTCAGCCTCCCAAAGGCACAGGATTACAGGCTGAGCCACTGAGCCCGGCTAATCTTAGCTAAACCTTTTGGATAACTCGCTGCAACTTCTCCATCAGTACTTGCTGCTTCACCTTGCACTTTTATGTTATAAAGATGACTTCTTTCCTTCAGTTTCATGAACCAACCTGTGCTATCTTCAGACTTTTCTTCTGCAGCTTCCTCACCTCTCTCAGCCTTCATAGAATTGAAGACAGTTAGAGCCTTGCTCTGAATTAGACTTTAGCTTAAGGAAATGTGACTGGTTTGATCTTCTACCCAGGCCACTCTAACTTTCTCCATATCAACAATAAGGTTGTTTCACTTTCTTATTATGCATATGTACAGTGGAGTATCACTTTTAATTTCTTTCAAGAACTTTTCCTTTACATTCACAATTTGGCTGTTTGGTACAGGAGGTCTAGCTTTCAGCCTATCTTGGCTTTTGACATGCCTTCCTCACTAAATTTCATTTCTCACTTTTGATTTCAAGTGAGAGACTTGGGACTCTTCCTTTCACTTGAACACTTAGAGGCTATTGTGGAGTTAACTGGCCTAATTTTAAAACTATTGTGCCTCAAGGAATAGGGATGCCCAAGGAGGAGAGATGCTGGTTGGTGGATCTGTCAGAATACATACATTTCTCGATTACTTTCACTGTCTTTTATGGGTGTAGTTCTTTTATAGGCATCCCAAAACAATGACTATAACATCAAAGATCACTGATCACAGTGATATAATAATAGTGAAAAATTTTGAAATATTGAGAGAATTCCCAAAATATGACACAAAGACACGAAGTGATCACATGCTGTTGGGAAAATGGCACCAATAGACTTGTTTGATGCAGAGTTGCCATAACCTTCAATTTGTAAAAAAGTACAATATCTGCAAAGTGCAATAAAGTAAAGCGCAATAAAATGAGGTCTGCTTGTATAAACACTGGCCTAGGCCTTAGTTTCAGAAATCAAAGGTTATAAAGAAAAATTATGGCTCTTTAACTTGCTGCCTTTAGGCAAGAACCATTTAAATCATCTCAGATCAATGTGTTCCACACGGAAAATGATCTTTATAGCCTAACAACTACACCTAACCCCAAACAGATTCGCTATAAATGAAGCCAAAAACTCTTTCACCTGGGATACTCTAAAATGTTTCTTTCCTCCTACTAGTGAGTGGTCCAATAGTTTTCATGGGCTCCTTATCTAGTTTTATTGATATGGGAACTATGCTACTGACAGTACTTGGACACATTTATTTGCTTCTGTCATATTTCTCAGCTCATATGCTGAAGATAGTGAAGGAAATTATTATTTACCTAATGACTGTCAATGTGGTTTTGTGATCATTTTAAGATTTTCTTTTGCAAGATGTTTCACCCTTTTAGTAGGTATAACAAATAGTACATATGAGGGAACTTCAAAAATGTGTACAGAAATTGAATTAAAAGATAAAACTAAAAAATACAAACTTTATTTCTCAACATAAACTCCATGAAGTTCAAGACACTTTTGTAAGCCATAGTGCCAACCATTTAGTCTATTCCTAAAGATATGAGGGTCCTGGGAATGTAACCATGTCAGTGCAGTACGTTTTACATCATTAACTAAAGAAAAATGGATGCTCTTTATAGATTTTTTTAAGATTAGGAAACAAAAGTGAGAAAGGGTCAAATCAGGACTGTAAGGTGAATGCTGATGATTTCCCATCAAAACTCACACAAGTCGGGCTTGGTGGCTCAGCCTGTAATCCTGCGCCTTTGGGAGGCTGAGGTGAGTGGATTGCCTGAGCCTGCGGATTCGAGACCCGCCTGGGCAGCGAGACCTCATCTCTACAATAAAATCACAAAATCAGCCGGGCGTGGTACCGCATGCCTGTAATTCCGGCTACTTGGAAGGCTGTGGTGGAAGGATCGCCGGAGCCCAGCAGGTCGAGGCTGCGGTGGCCAGGAGCGGCCACTGCACTCTAGTCTGGGCGACAGAGTGAGACTCCAACTCAAAAAAAAAAAAACTCACACAAAATTGCCCTTGATTGATGAGAGGAATAAGCAGGAGCATTGTCGAGGTGGAGAAGGACTCTAGTGAAGATTTCCTGGGTGTTTTCCCCTAGAGCTTTGGCTAACTTTCTCAAAACTCTCTTACAATAAGCAGATGTTATCATTCTTTGGTCCTCCAGAGTCAACAACAAGCAAAGTGCCTTGAGCATCCCTACAAACGGTTATCATGACCTTTACTTTTTTTTTTTCTTGAGTTGGAGTCTCACTCTGTCACCCAGACTGGAGGGCAGTGGCCACTCCTGGCCACTGCAGCCTTGACCTGCTGGGCTCAGGAGATCCTTCCGCTCAGTCTTCCAAGTAGCTGGAACTACAGGTGCGTGCTACCACGCCCGGCTAATTTTTGATTTATTGTAGAGATGAGGTCTCACCAAGTTGCCCAGGCGGGTCTCGAACCCGCGGGCTCAGGCAATCCACTCGCCTCGGCCTCCCAAAGCGCGGGATTACAGGCTGAGCCAACCGAGCCCGGCCGACCTTTACTTTTGACTGGTTTGTTTTTGCCTTGACCAGACTGCTTTTATCACTTGCTAGCTATTTCTTTGTGTTTTGTCTTCAGAATAGTACTAGTAAAGCCATGTTTCATTTCCTGTTAACAATTCTTCAAAGAAATGCTTCAGGATCTTGAACCCACCTGTTTAAAATTTCCATTGAAAGCTCTGTTCTTTTCTGTAGCTGATCTGATCCGTCAGGTGGGAAGCTTGCTCAACTTCAGTTTTTCTGTCACAATGTGTTAACTGAACCGACTGAGATGTATGGTGTTGGCTATTGTTTGTGCTGTTGGTCTTCTTCAATTAGGGCATAAACATTATTATATATTTTTTGAGTCGGAGTCTCACTCTGCTGCCCAGGTTGGAGTACAATGGTATGCTCACAGCCACCCTTGTATTGACCTGCTGGGCTCAGGTGATCTTTCTGCCTCAACTTTCCAAGTAGCCAGAACTACAGGCCCGTGCTACCACACCCGGCTAATTTTTTCAATTTATTGTAGAGACAAGGTCTCACCAAGTTGCCCATGCTGGTCTCAAACTCTGGGCTCAGGCAATCCTCTTACCTCAGCCTCCCAAAGTGCTGGGATTAGGTGTGAGCCACCACACCCAGCTTAGTTTTTTCATAATATGCATTTCCCATGAACTTTTGGAAGACCCTTTGAATACCTCTTTAATACAGCACTTTTTTTTTTTAAGACATAATGTCTTATTCCGTCCGCCAGGCTGGAGTGCAGTGGTATGATTATAGCTCACTGTGGCCTCAAACTCCTGGGATCAAGCGATCATCCTACCTCAGCCTCCCAAAGCACAGGAATCTTTTTTTGTATCATAAAACTTATTGATGCTTTAGAAGTAAGAGGTTGAGAAACAAGCAATGATGAAAAAAGCTTGATGCTATAAAATAAAAATGTACACTTAAACACTTTTCTGCTTTGTTTTTCTCCATTTATTTATGTATCAAGTGAGAAAGCAGGATTTATTGAGAGGACAGAAAAACTCCCACAGTGGGAGGGGACTCGAAGGGGTTACCCCATTTATTTTTATTTGAGTTGGAGTCTGTTGCCCAGGCTGGAGTGCAATGGTATGCTCATGGTCACTGCAGCCTTGACTTGCTGGGTTCAGGTGATCCTTCCGTCTCAGCCTTCCAAGTAGCTGGAACTACAGGCAGGCGCCACCACGCCTGGCTAATTTTTTGATTTATTGTAGAGATGAGGTCTTGCCAAATTGCCCAGGCTGGTTTTGAACCCATGGGCTTAGGCAATTCTCTCATTTTGGCCTCCCAAAGTGCTGGGATTATAGGTATGAGCCACTGTGCCTGGACTCTCCATTTATATTTAATCTAAAGTTTCTAATAAGCCTGCAGGAACTTTGCTAGTGTTTTTTACATCAATAAAGTACATAAATATTTTTTACAAAATAATAATTAGCATATTTTAACTTTACAAAGTTTTACTCTAATTTTACCCTGCAGCATTTAGTGATTTTTAACTTGAATTAATTAATTTCAGTACAAAATACATAAAATACACTAAAAATAATGCGCATGAGATAATTCCGAAGATCTTATGACAGTGACAAGGATAAGTTTAGATGAGTTGAAGGTCAAACACATGTGTGGCAAGAGCTGACATGTTTCTCTCTACCTTTTAAGGTAGTTCTAAATCCTGCCTCCATTCCTGAGGATAATTGATTCAGTTAAAAAAAAAAAAGCTAACGTAGCCTGGCATGGTAGCGCGTGCCTGTAGTTCTTGCTACTTGGAAGACTGAGGCAGAAGGATCACCGGAGCCTAGCAGGTTGACAATGGAGTACCAGCCTGGGTGACAGAGTGAGACTCCAACTCAAAAAAAAAAAAAAAAAAAAAAAAAAGCTAACAGTGTCCCCCAGCATCTAGGAGCTCTAAAGAAACAGATTTAGGGATTATGTAGCATCCACCTACTAGCAATTCCACTTCCAGGTTCACCTTGGACCTTGTCACCACCCAGAACTGCTTTGATTATGAAATCTTAAACTCCATTATTCCAACCTCTGACCACAGCCTCCTGTTCTTCTGGCTCTCACTCTCTCACTCCTGCTACCTAGAAACCCATCCTTTCTTCCATTTCCTCTCTCTCCTCTGGGCTTCCCTTACCTTACTTGTCACTTTAATCACTCACTATTTCCCTCAACTTGCCCTTCCCTAGTCTTTCTATTACACATGCCCTGCAAAACCAGGGATGGGCCTGGACTCTGTTTTTTCTTGTACCCATACTGGGAGTGTTGGAATCAGTTGAGAAAAATCACACAGCTCTGCACAGAAGGGTGCCACAATACAACTGGGCTTCCAGACTCAACCAGGCTCTCTGAGTCACTTGGAAATCCTTTTATAGCTTTCAGATCAGCTTCCTGTCCCCTTTGTCTCATTTCAAATACAATGTTCTCTTTGCTTTAAACTTCAATCTAAATTATCTCCTCTCAGTCTCAACAGAATGACTTGTTCCAGCTCTCAACTGGAAAACTATCTGCAGTCATCGTTATGTGTTCAACTAAAAAAGTTTTACTCCATGTTTCTTAAGACATATTAAGCACAAGTGCTACTAGGAATTTCCTCATTTTATGTTATATTTAAAATCCATCAAACTTCTGAGTAATAAAGGACCCCTATTGAACAACTGAGAGGAAAGACAGAAAAGCTATAAAATATGTATACATAGATAGGTATGTGTGTGTGTCTGTGTATAGTCACATAGATATATAAAAGAATAAATATATAGTGTTATAAATAAACAATAACATATAAGCAATAAACATACAAATGGCCATATCTTTAAAATATGGTCATTTATATAAATAAGTATAAGTACATAGTAATATATAAAGCATATATATAAGCTTTATTGAGTTAAAAGTCACATACCATAAAATTTACCCATTTATGGCAGCTGGATGCAGTGGCTAACACCTGTAATCCCAGCACTTTGGGAGGCAAAGGCAAGAGAATTGCCTGAGTCCAGGGGTTTGAGACCAGCCTGGACAACTTGGCAAGATCTCGTTTCTACAATAAATAAAAAAATTAGCTGGATGTAGTGGTGGGTGCCTGTGGTCCCAGCTACTTGGAAGGCTGAGGCAGAAGGATCACCTGAGCTCAGCAGGTTGAGGCTAGGTGGCAGAGTAAAACTCCTACTAAAAAAATTATAAACAAACAAACAAATAAATAAAATGTACAATGGCAGGGCACGGTGGGTCACACCTGTAATCCCAGCACTTTGGAAGGTGAAGGCGGGAAGGTGAAGCCCAGGAACTTGAGACCAGCCTGAACAACTTGGCAGGAACATGTCTCTACAATAAATCAAAAAATTAGCTTGGCATGGTGATGCACGCCTATAGTTCCAGCTACTTGGAAGGCTAAGACAGAAGGATCACGTGAGCCCAGCAGGTCAAGGTTACAGTAACCGTGAGCATGCCACTACACTCCAGCCTGGGCAACAGAGTGAGACTCCGACTCTGAATGAATGAATGAATGAATTTTTAAAAAGTGTACAATGTAATGGTTTTTAGTAAATTCACAGTGTTGTGCAACTTTCACCAAAATCAATTTTAGGTCATGTTCATCAACTCATTTTCCCCCAAATTCCCTAGCCCTAGGAAATCACTATTCTATTTTCTGTCTCTATGGATTTGCATATTTTAGGCATTTCATATAACTAAAATCTCATAGTATGTGACCTTTTGCATTTGGCTTCTTTCACTTAGCATAATGTTTTCAAGGTTTATTCATGTTGTAGAATGTATCGGAACTTTACTTCTTTTTATTACCAAATAAGATTCCATTGTCTGAATACAACATATTTTATTTGTTAGCTCATCAGCTGATGGACATTTGGGTTGTTTCCACTGTTTGGCTATTATAAATAATATTGCTGTCAACATTCATGTTCAAGTTTCTATGTGGATATGCATATACCTAGGAGTGGAATTGTTTGGTCATATGTTAACTTTATGTGTAACTTTTTGAGGAACTGCTTGACTTTTTCAAAACAGCTATGCCATTTTGCAACCTCACCAGCAAGATGAGGGCTGGGATTTCTCTACATTCTTGCCAACACGTTTTTTTCCTTTTGTTTGATTATAACCTTCTTAGTGGGTGTGAAGTGATAGCTCATAGTGGTCTTAATTTACATTTCTCTGATGATTAAGGATGTTAAGTATCTTTCCTGTGCCTATTGGTCATTTGTATATTTTCTTTGGAGAAATATCTGTTCAGATGCTTTGTTTTTTTATAGAATTGTCTTTTTATTATTGAGTTGTAATATTTTATATATTCTAAATGCAAGTTCCTTATCAGATATATATTGCAATTATTTTCTCCCACTCTGCATGTTTTCTTTTCACTTTCTTGATGGTGAAATACAAAATCTTCTCATTTTGATGGTGTCCAGTTTATCTATTTTGTTGTCGTTTTTCGCTTGTGCTTTTGGTGTTATACTTAAGAAAGCATTGCTTAACTCAGGATCATAAACGTTTGCATGTATGTTTTCTCCTAAGAGTTTCAGTCCTATATTTTGAGTTAATTTTTGTTGTTGTTGTTGAGTCGGAGTCTCACTCTATCGCCCAGGCTGGAGTGCAGTGGCATGCTCATGGCCCACCACAGCCTCGACCTGCTGGGCTCAGGCAATCTTTCTGCCTCAGCCTTCTAAGTAGCTGGAGCTACAGGCACATGCTACCGTGCCCGGCTAATTTTTTGATTAGAGACAAGATCTCGCCAAGTTGTCCTGGCTGGTCTCGAACCCCTGGACTCAGAACCCTGGACTCAGGTAATCCTATCTCCTCAGTTTCCCAAAGTGCTGGGATTACAGTCTTGAGCCACTGTACCCGGCCTTGAGTTAATTTTTATATGTGGTACAAGGAAGGGATCCAACTTTATTCTTTTGCATATGGTTTGTCCCCCACTTGTTAAAAAGACTGTTCTTTCTCAATTGGATGGCCTTAGCACCCTTTTCAGAATCAATTGACCATACCTGTGTGGGTTTACTTCTAGACGCTCAATCCTATCCATTGATCTATATGCTTTTCTTTATGTCGGTATTATACTATCTTCATTACAATAGATGTATAGTAAGTTTTGAAATCAGGATGTGTGAGTTGTGCAACTTCATTCTTCTTTTTCAAGATTGTTTTGCCTATTCTGAGTCCCTTGAATTACCATGTAAATCTTAGGAGCAGTTTGCTGATTTCTGCAAAGAAACCAGATGGAATTATGATAAGGATTGTGCTGTATCTGTAAAGTCCTGGGGAATATTGCCATCTTAACAATATTAAGTATTTCATTTATTTAGTTCTTCTTTAATTCCTTTCAACAACATTTTGTAGTTTTCAGAGTAGAGGTTTTATACTACTTTGAGTAAATTTGTTCCTTAGTATTTTATTCTTCTTGATGGTATTGTAAGTAGAATTGGTTTTAATGACAAATTCCAAGTTTGGCCAAATATACGCTTAAAGAGGTTTATTCTGATCCAAATGTGAGTGACCAAGGCCCGAGGCACAGTCCAAAGAGGTCCTGAGAAGATATGCCTGAGGAGGTTGAATTACAGTTTGGTTATATGCATTTTAGGGAGACAGGAGTTACAAAAAACCCCATAAATCAATATATGTGAAGTTTATACCAGTTTGGACAGGGAAGGCAGTATGTCTTCAAGTGGGAACTTCCAAGTCATAGGTAAATTCAAGGATTTTCTAATTGGCAATTGGTAGAAAGAGTTAAGCTCTGTATGAATAATTTTGAAATCAGTAAAAGAAATGCTGGGTTGAGGAAGCCAAGGTTCTTTTTATGACCATGAAGGCTCATAGGTGGCATTCCTTAAAGAGAATCAATGGCAAATGTCTTAAAGGATGTCTGGCTCCTCTGGGAATCCTCAGGAAGGGGAATCTATGCAGATGCAAATTTCCCCAAGAGACAGCTTTATAGCATCATAAAATATTTTTTATTTCCTTCTTTATCTGTTATGTGATGTTATGCCAGAGTCAAGTTGGAAAGTAAGCTACATTCTATAAGGGTTGTAAAAACCCATCTGATGAGACTTTTTGGTTTATAGGGCATGACTCCCAGTTCTCTTAGTTAGGAATTTGGGCAAGAGAAAAAAAGGTCAGAGTAAAGGTCCTCAGTTTTCTGTTTTTCTTTTTTCTTTTTTTTGAGTTGGAGTTTCACTCTGTCGCCCAGACTGGAGTGCAGTGGCCGCTCCCGGCCACCACAGCCTCGACCTGCTGGGCTCCAGCGATCCTTCCGCCTCAGCCTTCCAAGTAGCTGGAACTACAGGTGTGTGCTACCACGCCCGGCTAATTTTTGATTTATTGTAGAGATGAGGTCTCGCCAAGTTGCCTAGGTTGGGTCTCTAACCTACGGGCTCAGGCAATCCACTCACCTCAGCCTCCCAAAGGCATGGGATTATGGGCTGAGCCATCAAGCCCAGCTCTCAGTTTTCTAATTTCATTTTCAGATTTTCCATAGCAGGTATGTAGAAATATAATTGATTTTTATATATTAATCTTGTATCCTTCATCTTTGCTGAATTCATTAATTAGTTCTTATGATTTTTCTTTGACTTATATATAAGTTTATGTCACCTGCAATCTGAAGGTTCTTAAGTAGGACTACAACAACTGCAGTGTGGGGCTGAGGATTGTTCTTTAGTCCTTTCAAAATAATGATGTGTTTTTTGCTGAAAGCTCTTCATTTTTCTCATTTGAAAAGATGACTCTCTTAACAAAATCATAATTAATTCTTTACATATTACATTTCAACTGGCTACAACTAGAAAAAATCATTTTTACTTTTTACCTCAAGAGTTGCACTTATCAATCTGTACAAATATATGAGGCCATGATACCAACAAACTTCCAAGCACTGATCTCTTTCATTCAGGAAGCAGCATGGTTTAATGGAAAGAGGCTAGCCTCTAGAATTGAAAGGCTGGTTTCCAGTTCACTCTGTCCATACTAGCAGTAAAACTAATGCCTGCGTAACTCACTTCACAGGGTTGAGGGTCCGGTGAGCTACCTCTTGGGCTTTCTTCTGTGGACTGGCTATCCCTACTGTGGAGAACTGGGTCTCAGAAGAATGGAAGTACCAGAGGGGACTGAGCTGTACCCTTGGGCAGTGCCTACTTTTTATTTCAGTCAAGTCACTTCTTTGGTTTCATTAGGGGTAAACTCCTTTCCTGTTTAAAACTGTTACAACATTCCACCTCATTGAGGAAACACTCCCATGCTAAGGGTGGATCTATCTTTTGGTGAAGATATATCCAGACCTCATCCAACCTGGTACCTGCAGTTTGGAGAATCTGTGGTGGTAAATCAGAGTGTTGCTCAGAAAGAAAAAACAGGCTGTAGCCTTATCTTAGCCACAGAGCCAAGGCTTTGTCACCAGGATGGAGGATTAGCAGGGGGAATTCCATGCCTTGTCATAATGTTCATTGCATTAGCAGCATCACTGCTTTTTCCTTAATATGCAATTAAAGGCTGACTTTATAAGAAGTAAATAACATGTCAGTTTTATGATAGTCAAAGCTAGTAATTTTAACATGTGGTTTCCTAGCTAGGCTCAATAACAGAGTGGTAAGAGTTGGCCCGAGACAAGAGTCAGATTGTCCTTGGATTCCAATCCTGGCTCTATCCTTTAATAGCTATATGACCAGCGGGGCGTGGTGGCTCACACCTGTAATCCCAGCACTTTGGGAAGTGGAGGTGAGAGGATTGACTGAGCCCACGGATTTGAGACCAACCTGGGCAATTCCATGAGAACTCTTCTCTCAATAAATCAAAAAATTAGTGAGCATGGTGGCACCTGCCTGTAGTTACAGCTACTTGGAAGGCTGAGGCAAAAGAATCGCCTGGGCCCAACAGGTCGAGGCTGTGGTAGCCATGAGCGTGCCACTGCACTCCAGCCCGAGTGACAGAGTGAGACTCCGACTCAAAAAAGAAAAAGAAAGCTATATGACTTTGGCAATGTATATAATCTCTCTATACCTCCACTTCCATATCTGTAAAGAGTATAATTATAGTAATTCATATAAATTATTGTGAGAATTGAATATAATACATACAGTGCTTACTATATGATAAATACATGATACACTTTAGCAGTAGTAGTAGTATTTTTCAACTAATCATTTAGTTGATTAAACTAAGAAAGTGCATTAGCCAATGAAAGCACTTTAACTGGTTTTAATTTGAAGTACACCTCACTGATTTCAAACTTTAGTATGCGTGAAATCACCAAGAACAATTTTTAAGACAAACATTTCCAGGCTCTATCCCCCAGAATGTCTGATTCGATAGTCATTGCCAGGTCCCATTAATCTGCAATTTTAACAAATACTGTACTTCAGTATTCTGATTCAGATGATCTGTGGATACTTTTTTTCTTTTTTTAGGTCTCACTCTGTCACCCAGGCTGGAGTACAGTGGCATGCTCACAGTCTCTGTAGATTCAACCTACTGGGTTCAGGTAAACCTTCTGCCTCAGCCTTCCAAGTAGCTGAAATTACAGGCATGCGCCATCATGCCTGGCTGATTTTTTAATTTACTGTAGAGATGAGACTGCCCAGACTGGTCTTGAACCCGTGGGCTCTGGCAATTCTCTCGCCTCAGCCTCCCAAAGTGCTGGGATTATAGATGTGAACCATTGCACCTGACTGACAGTTTTTAAAATTAACTTTTAATTTTGATATAATCTCAAATTTATAGGAAAGTTGCAAAAACAGCACAGTGAACTTTCATATGTTTCACCAAGATTAATCTATTTTAAATATTTTGCTGTATTTGCTTTACCAATCTCTCTATCTCTCTCTATAACATTATGTTTCTAAATTATTTGAGAGTAGGTTGCATATCATGTCTCTATACCCTTTAAAACTTTAGTGTAGGCCAGACTGGAGGATTGCTTGAGCCTAGGAGTTTGAGACCAGCCTGGGCAACATAGTGAAACCTCATCTCTACAAAAAATCAAATCAAATCAAATAATATATACAATAAAATAAAATAAGCCAGTTGTGGTGGCACATGCCTGTAGTCCTAGGTACTTGGGAGACTGAGAAGGGTGCGTTTCTTCAGCCCAGGAGTTTGAGGCTGCAGTGAGATGTGACTGTGCTACTGCACTCCAGTCTGGGTGACAGAATGAGACCCCAAGTCAAAACACACACACACACAAATACACATACACACACACACAAACAAAACTCTTAGTGAGTATTTCCAAGAATAAGGTTATCTTCTCTACATAACCATCATTCATTTATCAAATAATTCAGGGAATTTAACACAAATAAAATACTTTTATCTAATATACAATGCATATTCCAATTTTACCAATTGTCTTAAGAATGACTTTTATAGCAATTTTTCCTCCATACAAGATTCAATCCAGATTCACATATTATACTTATGACATTTCTTTTTATCTCCTGCAGTCTGGAACAATGCCTCAGCCTATCTTTGTTCTTTATGACATTGACATATTTTAAATAAAAGCCAGTTCTTTTATAGTCCTTATCTTATTGTGGGTTTGGCTGATGTTGTCTGGTGATTAGATTTAGGTTATGCATTTTTGGCGGAAATCCTACATAAATTATATGTCATTTTCAAAGTATCATTGCTGGAGACATATGTTACCCACTTGCTTCTTACTGGTGAGATAAACCACATTTAAGAAATATTTGACAACTTCAGGACATATTTGACTGGCCACTTTCTGTTCTGAGAGAACTTAGAAACTAAGTGGTCAAAAAAAGAAACAAAAATTTTACTATTCTGATTGATTGTTGGTTTGTTCAGGGGCTTATCTAACTATTGCCTAATTCCTTCAGAAGATGGTCACATATTAACCATAGCTGCCTGGCCGGGCTTGGTGGCTCAGCCTGTAATCCCAAGCCTTTGGGAGGCTAAGGTGAGTAGATTGCCTGAGCCCACGAGTTCGAGACCCGCCTGGGCAACTTGGCGAGACCTCATCTCTACAATAAATCAAAAACTAGCCAGGCGTGGTAGCGCGCACCTGTAGTTCCAGCTACTTGGAAGGCTGAGGCGGAAGGATCACCAGAGCCCAGGAGGTCGAGGCTGCGGTGGCCGGGAGCAGCCACTGCACTCCAGTCTGGGCGACAGAGTGAGACTCCAACTCAAAAAAAAAAAAACACAAAAAACCGTAGTTGCTATTACATTCAAAATCACAGCACAGCCAGGCACAGTGGCACATGCCTATAATCCCAGCACTTTGGGAGGCTTAGGTGAGAGGATTGCCTGAGCCCACAGGTTCGAGACCAACCTGGGAAACTTGGCAAGACTTCATCTCTACAAAAAATAAAAAAAAATCAGCTGGACATGGTGGTGCATGCCTGTAGTTCCATATACTTGGAAGGCTGAGGTGGAAGGATAGCCTGAGCCCAGCAAGTCAAGGCTGCAGTGGCCATGAGCATGGGTGACAGAGTGAGTCTCCAACTCCAAATAAAAAAAAAAAATCACAGTGGGTTCGAGACCCTCCTGGGAAACTTGGCGAGATCTCATCTCTACAATAAATCAAAAAATCAGCCGGGCGTGGTTGTGCACGCCTGTAATTCCGGTTACTTGGAAGGCTGAGGCGGAAGGATCGCCGGAGCCCAGCAGGTAGAGGCTGCGGTGGCCGGGAGCGGCCACTGCATTCCAGTCTGGGCGACAGAGGGAGACTCCAACACAAAAAAAAAAAAAAAAAAAAATCACAATAGACCTTCATATTTAACTTATACAATTCCTCACCCTCACTGCCTCCATTTTATTTTTAATAACTCCAGATTATTACTTTTATTTTGTAGTTAAAACAAGTAATCTATGTGATGTGTCACATGATATAACTAAATTTGTCCACGAAGTTGGTGGTATTTTGAGGCTACTAGAGACAACTTAATTAATTTCTTATATTACACATTTTCAGTGATGTATCAGCTTTTACTTCAATGGTGAGCTTGAAAGTATTCACTTATTTTTGTTTAATCTCTAAAATATGCTTATCCACGAGCTGTAATTTCTATTTTGCCTTATCACTTATATTTCCATGTGAAATCTCTATCCTGCTGTCTCAGCATACCTACTACATCACAGACTATATAATTCTCCTGGCATTTCTTTATTCACCTGAAAAAGAGTTCAAAGACTAAGAATATGAATTAAGTCATAAAGAATCTAGCATTTATTGTGTGCCAACTTTGTGGCAGCCACTATTATGTATATTACCGCACAGCAATCAGAGAGAAATGTTTTTGTTACTGCCAATTTGCAGACAAAGAAACAGAATTAAATAACTTGCTTGGCACCAAACAACTAACAAGTGATAGAATTATAATTTAACCCTAGGTTTGATTAATAAATAAACTCTTTTTGGATACCACTTATAAAATTGCAACGCTAAAGATAGAGCAAACAAAATTATTTTTATACATTTTAGAATCCTAGAATTAGGATATGCCTCTAAAATTCAAAGGGCAGCTGAAATTCAAATTAAAGCATTACCTTACTAAATGGTCAGGAATTGGGAAGGAACTTTTTCTTCTTGGGGGGACCTTCAGGAGAAAACCAGAAAAAGTTTCATAATAGATTCTTTTGAGAACCTTGAAAATAAAGTTGAAATCTTTCTGTTCCCTCCTCCATTCCACCCGTCCTTCGTTTTTACCTTATAGGTCCCTATTATCATGTATCTATACTTTGCATAAATAATGTCATTTCAAAAATCAATAAATGCAAAATAGCATGCTATATATAATATTGAACAACTTGGTATTGTCACTAAATATTATATTTTCAAGATTTAGCATTTTTCATTAAATTTGTCTAATAAATGACGTCTAAGTGCACATTTCTAATACATTTATTTTCATGACTATATGAAGGGGGACCCCCCCCAAAGATCCCAGAATTTATTTATTAAAAAACTGTGGCTGGGCTTGGTGGCTCGGCCTGTAATCCCAGCACTGTGGGAGGCCGAGGCGAGTGGATTGCCTGAGCCCGCGGGTTGGAGACCCGCCCGGCCAACTTGGCGAGACCTCATCTCTACAATAAATAATAATAATAATAATAATAAACTAGACGGGCGTGGTAGCACGCGCCTGTAGTTCCAGCTACTTGGTCTTTTGTTTTGTTTGAGCTGGAGTCTCACTCTGTCGCCCAGACTGAAGTGCAGTGGCCCCTCCCGGCCACCGCAGCCTCAACCTGCTGGGCTCCGGCGATCCTTCCGCTTCAGCCTTCCAAGTAGCCGGAATTACAGGCATGCACTACCACACCCGGCTGATTTTTTGATTTATTGTAGAGATGAGGTCTCGCAGCCCAGGCGGGTCACGAATATAATATGTTCTTAAGGAAGCTAGAATTTATTCCCTTTAACTTTTGAGATTAGCATTATGAATAAACTCCCCAAAGCCAAACAGAGTAAAGAGGACCCGGAGTTTGCATTTGGTGTTAGAAAGATCCTTTGGCTTGAACCTTAAGATCTCAAAAGGAGGCTGGACACAGTGACTCATGCCTGTAATCCCAGTTGGAAGGATTGCTTGAGCCCAGGAGTTCAAGACCAGCCTGGGAAACAGTAAAACCTCATCTCTACAAAATAAAGATAAAAAATTAGCCCGGCATGGTGGCACATGCCTGTAGTCCTAGCTACTTGGGAGGCTGAGGCAGAAGGATAAGCCTAAACCCTGGGGGTTGAGGCTATGGTGAGTCGTGATTATGCCACTGCATTCCAGCCTGGGTGACAGAGAGATACCCTAACTAAAAAAAAGAGAGATCTCAAAAAGGGCCTCAAAATTAGACTCTATTTCTATACTTTTTAAATGCTCCAAAATTTCAACAATACCTATGCATTAGGCAAAAGAGACACTTCCAGAGCAGGTGACATATTAAAGATAAATTAATGTTATATGTACTCTCATCTCTATACATTATTCTTATTTATTTAATAAACTTTTTGTAGAGTAGTTTTAAGGCCACAGCAAAATGGAGCAGGAAGTACAGAGAACACCCATACACCCCCTTTTCCCACATATACACAAATTTCCCCACTATGAACATTCCACACCAAAGTGGCCTGTTTGTTACAATCAATGAGCCTGCCCTGACACATCATAATTACCCAAAGCTGATAGTTTACATTAAGGTTCATTCTTGGTGTTGTGCATTCTCTGGATTTGAACAACTGTGTAATGACATGTATCCATCATTATAATACCACACAGAGTGGTTTTACCACTTTAAAAATCCTCTGTGCTGCACTGGTTCCTCTCTCCCTTTCCTCTGTCTCTGGAAACCTGATCTTTTCACCATCTCCATAGCTTTGCCTTTTCCAGAATGTTATATACAGTCATGTGTTGTATAATGACATTCTAGTCAATGACAAACCACATATATAATGGTGGCCCCATAAGATTATAATACCATATTTTTACTGTAACTTTTCTATATTTAAATATGTTTAGATACACAAATACTCACCATTATAATTGTCTACAGTATTCAGTACAGTAACATGCTGTATGGGTATGTAGCCTAGGAGCAATAGGCTATGCCATACAACCTAGGATGAAGTAGGCTGTACCATCTAGGTTTGCATAAATTCACTCTATGATGTTTGCACAATGATGAAATCTCTTACTAAAGCATATCTTGATTGCTTTCAAGATTTAGCAATTATAAACAAAGTTGCTATTAATACCTGTGTGCAGGCTTTTGTGCAGACATTAATTTTAAATTCTTTCAGGTAAATACCAAGGAGCATGACTGTTTGAATGTGTGATAAGAATATGCTTTATTTTGTATTGACAAATACAAAACCTTGGAAGACAATTGACAATTTGTCTTCCAAGGTAGATGTATCATTTTTGCATTCCCACCAGCAATGATTGAAAATTCCTGTTGTTCCACATCTCATCAGCATTTGGTATTGTCAGTGTTTGGGATTTTGGTCATTCTAATGATGTGTTGTTTGAATTTGCAATTCCCTAGTGACATATGACATCTAACATCTTTGACATATACTTACTTGCCATCTGTATATAGTCTTTTGTAAGGCATCTATACAGGTTTTCATTTTTAAAAATAAAGTTGTTTGTTTTCTTTTCTTTTTTTTTTTTTTTTTTGAGTTGGAGACTCACTCTGTCGCCCAGACTGGAGTGCAGTGGCCGGTCCCGACCATCGCAGCCTCGACCTGCTGGGCTCCGGCGATTCTTATACCTCAGCCTTCCAAGTAGTTGGAACTACAGGCGCATGCTACCTCGCCCGGCTAATTTTTGATTTATTGTAGAGATGAGGTCTTGCCAAGTTGCCCAGGCGGGTCTCGAACCCGCGGGCTCAGGCAATCCGCTCACCTCAGCCTCCCAAGGCGCGGGATTACAGGCTGAGTCACCGAGCCCGGCTTGTTTGTTTTTTTTTTTTAATTCTTTTTATATTTTGATAAAATAGATAAATTTTATAGATATGTCTTTTATACATTTTCCGTCTTGAAATTACTTTCTTGCCCTTGACTTTCAACTTAGCTTTATTTGAATAAGTCTAGCTACCTTTTTCTTCTCTAGTCCAGCTTTCTTTTCTTTCTCTCTCCTTTTTTTCTTTTTTCTCTCTTTCTTTCTTTCTTTCTCTCTCTTCTCTCTTTCTTTCTTCTTCTTTCTTCTCTTTTTCTTTCTTTCTTTCTCTCTCTCTTTTTTCTTTCTTTCTTTCTTTCTTTCTCTCTCTCTTTTTTCTTTCTTTCTTTCTTTCTCTCTCTCTCTTTCTTTCTTTCTCTCTCTCTCTTTCTCTCTTTCTCTTCTCTTCTCTCTTCTCTTTCTTTCTTCTCTCCTTTCTTTCTTCTTCTTCCTTCTTGTCTCTCTTCATATATGTTTGTATTTTCTATTTCATTGCCAACTCCAGTTATCTTTTTCTCTTTTTCTTCTAATTTTTTCTTTCTTTCTTTCTTTTTTTCTTTCTCTCTTTTTCTTCTTCTTCTTCTTTCTTCTTTTCTCTCTCTTTTTCTTTCTTCTTTTTTCTCTTTTTTCTTTCTTCCTTCCTTTTCTTTCTTCTCTTTTTCTTCTTCTTCTCTTGTTTCTTCTTTTATAGCTTTGCATTTAGGTCTCTGATCAATTTTGAGTTAATTTGTACTAAGCATATAAATCTGTGCCTAGATTATTATTTTTATTTTTTGGTATGCTGATGTCCAGTTGTTCCAGCACCATGTGTGAATATCTTTGCCCCAGTGTATTGCCTTTACTACTTTGTCAAAGACCAGCTGACTATTTACGTGGGTCTATTTCTAGGCTTTCTACAGTTCTATTTATCTATTTGTCTTTTCCTTGGCCAATGCCACACTGTTTTGATTACTGTAGTTTTATAGTAAGTCTTGAAGTTGGGTAGTGTCAGTCCTCTAAACCTTGTTCTTTTCCTTCTCTACTATGTTAACTATTCTGGATATTTTGCCACTCTTCATAATCAGTTTGGAATTCATTTGTCAATATCTAGAAGATAACTTCTGGGATTTTTCTTGGGATTATATTGAATCTATAAACCAAGTTAGGAAGAAATGACATTTTCACAATATTGGGTCTTCCTATCCATGAGCATGGAATATATCTTCATTGATTTACTTCTTTAATATCTTTCATCAGAATTTTATAGTTTTCCCCATATAGATTGTATACATATTTTGTTAGATTTATACCTAAGTATTTAATTTTGGGAGGTGCTAATGCAAATAATATTGTGTTTTTAATTTCTTTTTTTGTTGTTGCTATAACCATTTATTTATTTATTTATTTTAAGGATATGGGGTACAATTCAGGATTAGGTATACAAGTGGATATTGTACAGGTAAAGTTTGGACCTCCTGTTGGTCCCTGTTTTTAATTTCAAATTCCACTTGTTTATTGCTGTTATAGAGAAAAGTTATTAACTTTTGTATATTAACCTTGCAAAGCTTGCTATAATTGTTTATTGGTTCTGGGAGTTTTTTGTCAGGTCTTTTTGATTTTCTGCATATATGTTCGTGTCTTCTGTGAACAAAGACTATTTTATTTCTTCCTTCCCATTCTGCATGCCTTTTATTTCCTTTTCTTGTCTTATTACATTAGCTAGGACTTCCAGTAAGGTGGTGAAAAGCAGTTGTGAAAGGGAACATTCTTACCTGGTTCCTGATCTTAGCAGGAAAGTTTCAAATTTCTCATAATTAAGCATGTTAGCTGTAGGTTTTTGTAGATGTTCTTCCTCAAGTTGAGAAAGAACTCAACTAGTTTAATTCCATTGTAGTTTGAGAGCTAAGTTGAGAAAGTTTTCATCTATTCCTAGTTTGCTGAATTTTTAGCATAAATAGGTGTTAGATGTTGCCAGATGCTTTTCCTGCATCAATTAACATGATCATATGATTTTCAAAAGTTGAGCTAGGTTTACACACCTGAGTTATATTCTACTTGGTCTTGGTATATAGTTCTTTTTATACATTATTTAATTTGATTGACCGATATTTTGTGAAGGATTTTTACATTTATATTAATGAGAGATATTGGTCTGTAGTTTTCTTTGGCTATGTCTTTGTTTGGTTTTGGTATTAATGTAATGCTGACTTCATAGAATGTTTTAGGAACTATTCCCTCTTCTTCTATCTTCTGAAAGTGATAGTAAATAATTGGTATAATTTCTCTCATAAATATTTGGTAGAATTCACCACCAGTGAACTCATCTAGGCCTGGTGCTTTCAGTTTTAGAAGGTTATTAATTATTGATTATGTTTATTTAATATAAATAGGCAAATTCAGATTTTCTTTTTCTTCTTATGTGAGTTTTTTGGTTTAAGTTGGAGTCTCACTCTGTCGTCCAGGATGGAGTGCAGTGGCACGCTCATGGCCACTGCAGCCTCGATTGCCATCCTTCCTCCTCAGCCTTCTGAGTAGCTGGAACTACAGGCATGCGCTACCACGCTTGGTTAATTTTTTGATTCATTATAGAGATGAGGTCTTGCCAAGTGGCCCAGGCTGGTCTCAAACCAGCAGGTTCAGGCAATCTTCTCACCTCGGCCTCCCAAAGTGCTGGGATTATAGGTATGAGCCACTGTGCCTGGCCTGCTCTTCTTTTTCTAGTTTACTTCTATAAATAATCTTCTAACTTACATTATTGATTTCTTATCTTTCTTCTGTTCTAATACATGTTTTTGATGCTACAAATTTTTTTTTCTAAGCACTGCTTTCCCTACATGCCACAAATTTTGATAAGTTGTATTTTCATTTTCATTTGGTTCAAATGTTTTTTTTTTTTTCATTTTCTGAGATTTCCTCTTTGAGCCATATGTTATTTAGAAGTATGTTGTTTAATCTCCAAGTATTTTGGAATTTTCCACCTATCTTTCTGTTATTGATTTCTAGTTTAATTCCATTGTAGTTTGAGAGCTCAAATTGTTTGGTTTATATTCTTTTATGTTTTTAAAGTTATATTTTATGGCCCAGAATGGGGTCTCTCTTAGTGAATGATGTATGTGAGATTAAGTTTTAATCTCTCAGGCTTATCCAAACTGAGCCTCTAGCAATTCATCGATCAATTACAGTTTGGCTTTTCTACCCAGGCACTGGTTCCCATAGTGTTTTTTGCTCATAAGCTTCTACTCTGGAAAGTTGTGATTATCTGTACCTGCCCACCAGTCTTTCCAATTTTGGGGGCAATGGTTTTCCCTGTGACCTCACTTCTCTGATGAATCCAAGAAGAATTGCTCATTTTTTCATTTTTTCACCTTTTTGCTTGTTGTTAGGACACGATGGCAACTTCTAAGCTCCTTGCATACCAGAATGAAAATCAGAAGTTCCTATCTTTTTTTCTGAAGCTCCAATCATCCCATCTTCAGCCAGTGAGAGTGAACCTCTTCAAGCCAGTTCCCAAGTCCTTTGGATACGATTCTAGTAATCTTTAACAGCGTCCTTGCTATAGATGAAAATACCAGGTTTATTTTGTAAATCTCCTGCCCCAGACCTGGAATCAGCCATTTCCTCCAAAGTTTGGCTTCTTTTTGTGCTATTTTAAGACTGTAAATGGTATTTTAAGACTGTATTCTGGGTATAAGAAGTGCTCATTATTACTGGGTTGGTCATTGTTTCTAGGATTCTATGCCTCATAATACTTGCATTCAAATTCAGAGCTATAGGGCTATAGGTTTATGTTTACCTGTTTTTTAAAAACATTTTTTACATTACATTCATTGCAGTTTTTCATTTGTTACATTACATTTTTCTTACATTTATATTTTGTTTATTTCACATAAAAAAATCCTGGTTCCTTAGGATACAATGGATGACAGAATTAGAAACTTTTAGTGGGACCTCATCGCTACAAAAAAAAAAAAAAAACTAGCCAGACTTGGCGACATATACCTATAGCCTTAGCTACTTGGGAGGCTGAGACAAGAGGATCGCTTGAGCCCAGGGGTTCAAGGCTACAGTGAACTATGATTGTGTCACTGCTCTTCAGCCTGGGTGACAAAGTGAGACCCTGTTTTTAAAAATAATAATAATAATTAGAAAACTTCAAAATTACTTGTTTATTTTATTCAACATTGAACACACAGTATCAGAATACTAATACTACCACTACAATTATAATTAGTGAAAATAATTTAAAACAATTTTTTACATATGTGCTATTTCTGTCCAATCCCATTTTTGAAATTGTACCATACCTATACTACCTAAGCATATAGATACTACTGCTGTATTCTCTCTTTTAATTCTCATTTAGTCTTAGTTCTATAAGATACAGGGTTGAAATGAGAGGTTTTCTAGACCCATAAAATGAGGAGTTGGATCCTGTGGTCACCTCACCACAATTTGAATTGGCCACATTAGAATGGGAGGGGAGGGCTACTTGACTATGAATTTTGTTTTTCAAGGTTACATGGCTACACCAAGAATCATGTAGACTATTTTCACTAATGTCATCTTTGATATACTTAATAGTGTTTCTATATTATCATTATAACTGCTGCTGTTTCAGTAACCAAGATTCCTGACAATTCCTCCATTCTAGAAATGAGAATCAGAAGAAAGAAATCCAATGGAATACTTTTTTTTTTTTTTTAAAGACATGGGCTTTATTTGAGAACTTACAGAGAAGGTGATCCAGGAGCAGCCAGCTGGATGGGGAAAAACTGCTCCCAATTGTAAAAGGCACACAGGTTGTATAACATTTTCTATAGGGCAGAGTGCAGGGTTAAGCATGAAAAGGGTCTCAATTATTTCAAGCAGATTTTAGAATTTCAAAAGCATAAGTATGTGGAATGGAAAACAAAGGTATGTGGAGTCATTAACAAAGAAATAGCATGTGTGATAACATAAAAGACAAACCAAACAAAAACAGAATATTTAGAGCCTCATAATAACATTAATATAACAACTAATATTCGTTCATCATTTGCTATATGGCAGGCACAATGCTAAATGCCATATCATAGCATTATCACATTTAATCTTCACAACAACAGTGGAATGTAGAAACTATTTCCTACCATTTGTAGATAAGGAAACAGGCTTTGTAACATTCAATAAGTTGATCAATATCACACAGCCAGGGATAGGACTCGAATCAGGTCTGACTTCTGAGTTGGAATAAATTCATAGTATCAATAATAATTATATTTAATACATATCACTAATGTGTCAGGTACTTCGTATGCATTATCTTTATTCCTTACTGCAAACCTCAGAGGTAGCTGTTACAGATATTTATAGGATGTTACCATATTAACTATTAACAGTATCTTGGGCCAGATGCGGTGGCTTATGCCTGTAATTCCAGCACTTTGGGAGGCCCAGGTGGAAGAATTGCTCAAACATAGGTGTTTGAGACAAGTTTAGACAACATAGTGAGATCTTATTGCTACAAAAAAATTAAAAAATTAGCCAGGCACAGTGGCATGCACCTGTAGTCTCAGCTACTTGGGAGGCTGAGGTGGAAGGATCATCTGAGCACACGATATCAAGGCTGCGCGGTAAGCCACAACTGTGCCACTGCACTCTAGCCTGGGTGACAGAGTGAAAGACCAACTAAAAAAAAACAACTATAGTTTCTTGATGTAGAGTTACAGTCAATAGTATACAAAGCTGATATTGAATTCCCTCAAAAGCAAATCATCTTTAGTGTCTATGTTTCCCCTCCTGTTCCTCCTCCTATGAGAATAGGCAGTGGGGGAGAGTGGATGAGTGTGGACATCAAAGCCAGGTAGGTAGGCCTGGTTCTGATAGACTTGGGATCAGATTCCAACACAGTTGGGAAAATAGCAACTAAAGAGATATTAAGAGGGGAGTGATCGATTCTCTAATTCTTCTGTAACTTTCATTTTAGTGTGCTGTGGATATAGCTGCTTGTTTTACGGGGAGTGGGGTGAAACCTCGGGCCTCCAAAATGTACTGGAGAGTTTAAAAGAGAGAGCATAGGCCAGGCTCGGTGGCCCAGCCTGTAATCCCAGTACTTTGGGAGGCCGAAGCAAGTGGATTGCCTGAACCCAGGGGTTTGAGACCAGCCTGGGCAACTTGGCAAGACTTCATCTCTACAATAAATCAAAAATTAGCCAGATGTGGTAGTGCACGCCTGTAGTTCTGGCTACTTGGAAGACTGAGGCAGAAGGATCATCGAGCCCGGCAGGGTGGCCATGAGTTGTGCCACTGCATCCAACCAGGGCACACAGAGTGAGACTCCAACTCAAAAAGAGAGAGAGAGAAAGAGAGAGAAAGAGAGAGAGAGAGAGAGAGAGAATGTGTGTAGAAACAGGCAGTGTTAGACAATTAAAGTAATTCAGAGAAAGATCTGAACATTGTTGTTTGCAAATAACAAATCTGAAAGTTCAGAAAAATAAGACAGCAACTTCCTATAGGAAACATGAGTTCCTAGAATTATGGACTATGATAGGGAAGACTGATTATTTGAGGGAGAACATACATCCAATGTTATGCAACTTGTCATCATTACTTAAGGGATGGTTTGAAGTTCTAGTTGGAAAATTATCCAAATTTGTTGCTTTTCCTCTAACCATTGCCTTCTCTGAACTGCTTTATTATCTTTTTGCAGCTTCACCAGTGGGTGGGAAAGGAAAGAGAGAAGAAGATAGACTCATATCCAGAAAGAAATTTTGATAACGTATTTGACAAAAGAATGGCAAAAAGATTAATTCACTGGTTAAGATTAATTTTCTACATTAGCTGAGTGATTCAAACACCCATGATTAGAAGAGCACTTGGAGCCAGAACAGGGATTCTGTTGGTTCACTTGTTTGACTAGGATATTCACTACACACACCTTCTTAGTCCGCAGTTTGCCTCTTCTCTGAGGTTTTATAATATAAAGATTAGAGCACATACAGTCATATTGGAGGATAACTGGAACACAAGTGGGATGAGATGAGTACAATTATCTAGGGAAGTAGACTGAAAATGCCCTCTCTGCCTTGTGCCCAATTCCATCACACATGGTATAACCAATCTCCCCAAAACTCTACACCAGTGGGATTCCAGATGAAAAGAAGTCTGTTCTTGTTGGAATGAAGGTACAGCATTTGTCTGGAATCTTGGTTACAGAAACAACAGCAATAATAAGTTGATGATATAGACACACTCTATTAAAATAAGTGGCAATTAGTGGAAATCAGCTACATGATCCTTGGTGTACCCATGTAACTCTCAGGAGCAAAGTTCATAGTCTAGTTCTTATCTCCTGTTCTGATAACATGAGTATCTGGTCAACCCACATTATGGTGGGGCAGTGCAGGATCCAACTCTGGATTTCAGAGGTCTACAAAACTCTTAATTCCAACCATATATCTTAGCAGGTTCCATGATGCTTCCATGGACAACCCTTGCTGATCTTATGAAAAGCTTACAGGGTCTACCTAGCTCCATGCTTCTTCCACAGGATCAAGAAAGCCTTTATTTAGTGGCCACTACCCTGAGGCAGCCCTGGCTTCATTCTCTCATCCTTTGCAGTTCCCAGCTGGGTTTGCTGCTTACCTCTCTACCCTGTCCTAGCTATTGCTCCTTGCACCTAGTCCTTGAGCTCATCCTAGGCAGGGAGTTCAGTATTTTACGGTCTTAGTATCTCCACACAATCTTATCTCATGGAGCTGAGAAGTAAGTCTACTCTCTAAGACCTGGAGTCTGGCTCACTAGTTATGGCTGCTGGGTACCTGTGTGGCCTGCTTATTCCTTGCATTTGGTTCATTTGGTTTCTAGGCCAATCTGGGACCAACTGTACCTACATAGAGGATAAGCACATTGAGGCACACTTCTCCTTACTGCCTGGGCCCCACCAACCTCTAGTCCTAGATTTCAACCAGTTACCTTGTCCAGGATGTCAGTGCTGAGGCTGAAAATCCAAGCTCAGCAAAGTTACTGGAACTGCTTTTTTCTAGTCCAAGTTCACGGTACTTCAGACTGGGTTTTGGCGGCAATCTTGATTCCCTCTCACTGTGCTCCCTGCCTGCCTTTAACCTACCTCTCAGTGCCAAGTTTTCCGAAATTGTGTTTTTTTTGTTTTGTTTTTGTTTCTTTTTTGAGTTGGAGCCTCACTCTGTCACCCAGGCTGGAGTGCAGTGACATGCTCATGGCCACCGCATCCTTGACCTGCTGGGCTCAGGCGATCCTTTCACCTCAGCCTTCCAAGTAGCTGGAACTACAAGCATGCGTCACCATGCCCAGCTAATTTTTTGACTTATTGTAGAGACGAGTCTCACCAAGTTGCCCAGGCTGGTCTCAAACCCCTGAGCTCAGGCGATCCTTTCTCCTTGGCCTCCCAAAGTGCTGAGATTATAGACTTGAGACACCGTGCTAAGCCTGAAATTGTGATTAAGGAAACTGGGCCTTATGGGTCTTGTGCTTGCTCTGCTGGGCTGGGACTCCATCTAGAGCTAGTGTATTGCAGTAGGGAACGCCCAGAGGTGGATTCATCATGAAGCTTACTCAGGACAAAAACTTCAGGGCTTCTCACTTGCACAGGCCCCTGTGAATGCTGTGATCAATAATTTCTCCTGGTAAATTGCCTACAGTGATCTCAAATGAAAGGAATGTGAATCTCCACGCTTTTGTATTTTGTTGTCATTTCTTTGCTCATTCTAAATAAACATTTACTTTCATACTTAATTTGTATTCATCATTTGTGTTCTTTGTCTTAAAAAGGGTTCCCAAATTTTATAAGCTTCAAGTCCCACAAAACTTGGATCTTCTCCTGGGAAGACCCATGCCCAAGCTCCCTTCTCTAAGAGACTATGATTTAATTGATCTGGACAGTGAATCTCAGCTCGAGTCAATTCCTTCCCCGCCCCTCCCAGGGAATAGATATTTAGCAATATCTGGAAACATTTTTGGTTGCCACAACTTGGGTAGGGGTTTCTGTTGGCACCTAGTGGTTAAAGACCAGGAATGCTGCTAAACATCTTATAATGCACAGGCAAGTCCCCCGCAAGAAGGAATTCCCTGGCTCAAAATGTCAATACTGCCACAGAAGCCCTAATCTAGGATGGGGCTCTGAGCATCAATAGTTTTCGAAATGTTTCCAATTAATTCAAATCTACAGCCCAGGTTGAGAATGACAGTTCTACAGATAATAATAGCTCATCTTTGCTACCTGATACTTACTATGTGCCAGTCACTGTTTCAAATGAATTAACTCATTTAGTCTTTGGAATTAGCTTGTGAGATAAGTATTATTATTATTATCTTTTTTGAGTTGGAGTCTCACTCTGTCGCCCAGACTGGAGTGCAGTAGCCGCTCCCGGCCACCACAGCCTTGACCTGCTGGGCTCCGGCGATCCTTCCGCCTCAGCCTTCCGAGTAGCCGGAATTATAGGCATGCGCTACCACGCGTGGCTGATTTTTTGTTTTTTGTTTTTGTTTGTTTGTTTGTTTGTTTTTTGAGTTGGAGTCTCACTCTGTCATCCAGACTGGAGTGCAGTGGCCGCTCCCGGCCACCGCAACCTCGACCTGCTGGGCTCTGGCGATCCTTCCTCCTCAGCCTTCCGAGTAGCCAGAATTACAGGCATGTGCTACCATGCCCGGCTGATTTTTTGATTTATTGCAGAGATGAGGTCTCGCTGCCCAGGCGGGTCTCGAACCTGCGGGCTCAGGCAATCCACTCACCTCAGCCTCCCAAAGGCGTGGGATTACAGGCTGAGCCACCAAGCCCGGCTTGATTTTTTGATTTATTGTAGAGATGAGGTCTCGCTGCCCAGGCGGGTCTCGAACCTGCGGGCTCAGGCAATTCACTCACCTCAGCCTCCCAAAGGCGCGAGATTACAGGCTGAGCCACCGAGCCCAGCGAGATAAGTATTATTAATGTTCCCGTTTTACAGGTGAGTAAACAAATATACAAAATATTTTTTAAATGTGTCCTGGGATTCAATCCCAGGGATTGTGACTCCAAAACCTGAGCTGTTATGTACCTGAACTTCCTTGGCTGGCCTATTTCGTCCAGCTAGAGATCTCTAGGGCAGAAGGGAGGTAGAGTCCCTGGCTGCTCCCATTGTACAGTCCTCTACCTGAACCTATTATTTGGAAATGAAAAGTACAACTGAGATGGGGAAAGAAGTAGAAAATCACTTTGACCTGTGTGCCAAAAGATGGCCTCTCAATTAGGAGTGTGGGTATTTGTTCCAGTTTCTCAGATATGTCTTTGTCTAATTCAATTTGCTAAACGTAATTTCTTAAAATGAAAGTTTTATCCAGAAATGGATACATGCTCAGGTAAGAGTTCTAAAAAAGTGTTTGGCCCGTTAGACCATAAATAAATAATTGTAATTGTTTCTGCCATCACCAGCTCCTGAGCAGTAATGGGCTGTGTGGCAACGTACCTTTTACAGATGGCTGTCTCTAATTGAAAGCCATGCCAAACAGCTGTCCGAAATGCAGACAACCAGACTGGGGGAAGTACTGCCAAATGGGAAGAATGAAGACAAGTACTGTGGCAGAATGATAGAAACATATATCTTAAGAAGACGCTTTCTTTATTAACTGTTATAAAAAGCTCAGGCAGAAAAAGAAAGCACCAACATACTTGAATTTCTTGGTTCAATTTCACAAAACTGAAAATGAAGAGGACAGTTCCTGCCTTCAGGGTAGGGGATGTGGTGGGAGATAAGACAAAGATACAAGTATTTCTAAAATAAAACAGGTTATGGAAAGAGGTATAATAAAGGGCTATGGAAATTCCAAGCTTGGAAGGGAACCTTGAGCTTCACATAGCCACAGCTATGGCCAACTCTGATTTCGGTCAATCTACTTGCATCATGCTTGGCCTTTTGATCTACAGAGTCTGCAAGATAACAAATTTGTGTCATTTTGAACTGCTAAGTTTATGGTAATTTTCTACCCAACAATGCAGTACATTATATTGATTGATTTTCTTTCTTTCTTTTTTTATTTTTTTATCATTTATTTATTTATTTTTTTGAGTTGGAGTCTCACTCTGTTGCTCAGACTGGAGTGCAGTGGCCGCTCCTGGCCACCGCAGCCTCAACCTGCTGGCTCTGGCGATCCTTCCACCTCAGCCTTCCAAGTAGCTGGAACTACAGGTGCGCACTACCACACCTGGCTAATTTTTTGATTTATTGTAGAGATGAGGTCTCACCAAGTTGCCCAGGTGGGTCTTGAACCCTTGGGCTCAGGCAATCCACTCACCTCAGCCTCCCAAGGCACGGGATTACAGGCTGAGCCACTGAGCCCGGCTTCTTTCTTTCTTTTTTTTTGAATTAGAGTCTCACTCCGTAGCCCAGGCTGGAGTGCAGTGTCACACTCATGACCACCACAGCCTTGACCTGCTGGACTCAGGTGACCCTTCCACCTCAGCCTTCCAAGTAGGTGGAACTACAGGCATGCACCACCACGCCTGGCTAATTTTTGATTTATTGTACAGATGAGGTCTCGCCAAGTTGCCCAGGGTGATCTCAAACCCCTGGGCTCAGGCAATCCTCTTACCTCGGTCTCCCAAAGTGCTGGGATAATAGGCATGAGCCATCGCACCCAGCCAACTGATTTTTTTTTTTTTTTACTTTATTAAAATACCGTTTATTTCACATGTATATTTTTGTCTCCCCACCAGTTCCATGTCTGACCACCAGTACTACTATGCCCTATCATAACATTCCATACATACTTAAAACCAAGCCAAGGGTGGAGTTCCATCTTTAAAAACTAAACAGGCATTTTGGACAACACATTCTTGGCAATGGAACCTGGACAAAAAACACGGTAGGGAAAGTTTCTCACTCTGCATTATAAGAAGGACAGCCAGATATTAACTGTTACAGTAATGAAATAAGACGGAAAACTTTTAACAAACTGTTGAAACTATTTTCTTAAAGAGATTTCCTCCGCTGCCAGAGATCTTGAGTAGCCACCTGGTCAGTCATCCGAAAGCAACTCTTCCCGTAATTGATGAGCCTGGCTTCCACCTTGGGAAGAGAACCACCTTTTTCCATACTTGCTTGCATTTTTGCCTTAATGTCTTCGACAGAGCTAGGTCCTTTTGGTGTTTTAGGAGTTTTTTTCCTGTTTTTTGATGGATTCTTGACCTTTTGATCTTGGTGTTGATGGTTTTGAGTCTTTTCCATTCTGGTTTGATTTTTGTGCATTTTTGGCTGGAGTATCTCAGACAGATTTCTTCACTGGAGCTTTTTCTTCAGTTTCCTCATCATCAAAATCATCATCATCATCATCTTCATCATCATCATCAACATCTTCATCAGCAGCAAGCTTTACTTTTTTCCGAGGAACCTTGCTACCACCTCCAGGAGCAGATCTTTTTCCAGATATACTTAAGAGTTTTACCTCCTCATCCTCTTCATCTTCTGACTCTGCATCTTCTTCCACAGCTACTAAGTGCTGTCCACTAATATGCACAGGCCCTGAACCACACTTCAACTGTAAGACCATGGGTGATGTTATTTCAAAGCCCCCAAGGGAAACCGTTGGCTGCACAGACATTTTCAAAGTTGCCAGTGTTACTTTTATTGGGCCGCCTTCATAATTCATTGCCTCTGCTTCAACAATGTGCAATTCATTCTTTGCACCAGCCCCTAAACTGACCGTTCTTAAAGATAACTGGTGCTCATTTTCATCATTATCCACCTTAAAGTGATAATCTTTGTCGGCCTTTAGTTCACAACCGAAAAGATAGTTCTGGGGCCTCAGGGGGCTCATGGCCATGTCCATCGAATCTTCCATGGGGTGGTGGCGCACACTTAGGTGGGAGAGAAGGGGGACGGAGGCAAACGACTACTGCTCCAAAGAACAGCCGTGCAGGACGGAATCACACCAGGGACCCCAACTGATTTTTGAATGTTAAACCAACCTTACATTCCTGGGATAAACTCTATTTGGTCACGATATGTTGTAATTGTATATACCGTTGGATTTGAATTGCTAAAATTCTGGAAAAAATTGCTTATATACGTTCATGAGGAACATGGCTTTAAGTGAAAGTGAGAAGAAATTTGAAGGAGAAAGAAATGGGAGTAGGGTAAGGAAGGAAAATGTTATAGGCAAAAGAAAAACACAAGCAGAGGTGGGAAAATGTCAGGATGTGCTTGGAAATCCACCCATTGTTTAATTTAGTTGGATAAGGTAGGAATGAGGCAGGAAAACTAGGGAGTAGAATTTAGCCTTCATTTGGGAGACAAACTGAAGAGCCATTTAAGTTTTTGAGGCACATAACAGAATGAACATGCCAGTCACAGGGTGTAGTTTGAAGCAGAACTTGAAGGATGGCAGGGAGGCCCTTGCAGTTGTATGATTAGAGGTCACTAGAGCCTGAACCTCAGCACAGTAAGGGTGAAGTGAGGAAGCAAGAGACGCAGGAAGAGCTCTGACCCATAGCCCTCATGTTGCTAAGCCTAGATGCTAGATTGGCCTGAAAAAGAAGGAGCCAACTAAAAGAGGCTGGGTAGCTGGAAAATGGAAGAGGCCTTAATACAAATAAGAAGGTTGATTGGAAAGGAAGAGCTTTAGAGGAGCACTTTTTTGGACCCAACTACTGAAGCCAAATCTGAAAACTACTGACCAACCACAGATCCAATTCCTCATGTTCCCAGTAGATCCAAGCCTGGCTGGGTAGGCCCCAGAGAATATGCAGTTATTAATGGTGGCCCAGGATAAGCAGCCTCCAAAACTCAACCCAGAAGGATCCCAAGAAATGGGTTTGAGTCTGCTTTCCATTCTGTGGTGGGAGGTGGTTCAGCCAATAGACGAAACATAGGAAAGGGGACAGGGGACTCAGGAAGTAGAAGTGTGCTTGCTCAGTATGGACTTGAGGTGTCTCTCTTGGGTTTATGGTCCCAGTGCAGAGGCTACTGGGAGGAAGTTTTCTGGAGGGAGCCATCACCAGACCTGGTGCTTATCCTGTCAAAGAGGTTAGAAGGGAGCAGAGCGGTCTTAGGAAAATCCAGCGTGTTGGATGTTTATTTTTATCCTCTGCTGCATGCAAGTTCCTTAGGAGAGACACTATAATATGACTACATTTGGGAACCACCTTACAACGTTCTCCAGGGAGCTGCCCTCTAAACTCGTTCTTTCTCCAAGAAAAGTTTCACTTTCACCATCAGAGACAGGTTCCTCTAATGAAATGCCAGTTACCTGGGAGGAGATTAGCACATAAGCTTATTCGACCATCTCCTTGGGGCACAGAGACAGAGAGGCTTGGGAGGGTTATGATAAAGGGCTGGGATGGACTGACGAGGAGAGAAGAGGACACAACTAAGAAGCTGAGCCAAAGAAGCAGGTGGGGCATGTGAGGCACTGGGGTGGCCTTGGCACCAATCTGAGACTGCAGTTTTGCTCAGGGTTCACTCTGTTGCTCTATGTAACACTCCCCACCTTCCATTCTGTAGTGATTTTGAAGCCTGTCTACTAATTCTTTGATCTGCTTCCCCATGATTATGGGCTGGACTTAATGAACCGCTTCTAAGAAACAAAATAGGAGAGAAGTAACAGTGTGTTACTTCCGAGGCTAAGCCATAAAAGACATTGCGGCTTCCGTCTTGGCCACTATTTCTTGAATCACTTGCTCCAGGAGAAGTCAGCTGCCATGTCAGGAGAAAGATCCATGTGGCCTAGAACTGAGGCATCCTGCCAACAGCTGTGAGAGTTGAGCCATCTTGGAAGTGGAACCTTAAGCTCTAGCCAAGCCTTAAAATGATTGCAGCCCTTGCTGACATCCTGACTGCAACTTCATGAGCTACCTTGGGAAGAGCCACCCAGTGAAGTTGCCCTCATTTCTGACCTAAAGAAATTGTGAAATAACACATGCTTGTTGTTTTAAGCTACTACATTCTGGGATAATCTGAAATGCAGCAATATATAACTATTTTGTCTTCCACTGGGTCTCAGTTCAGCTGTTTCAGGTCAATATAATTCAGGGACTCAGCATGGAGGGGTTTGACGATCAAAGATTGTTGAGTAAGATGAATCTCTGTGTTTTACATGTAGGAAAATAGAACTTTTATTTGAATAGGTCTAAAGTGCTTTGCTTTGTTTAATTTTGTCTACTTGAAGTAAAGCTTTTGAAGCTTGGCATAGGAAGTTACATGTTGGAGCATACAAATTTATTCAAAGTACTGGGAAAGGGAAGCCATTATTCAGCTTTTAAACAGCAGTTTTTTGCCTTGCCTACAATGGAGAATTTCAAGAGGTATAACTGAGCAGAAATGTAAAATGGGAGAGGGCACATGTTGCTCTTTGAGGGTAACTCCACGGACTGTTTCCTTTAACCTGGAGGCATCTCAAACAGAGAGATAAATCTCAAAACTGATTTTTTAGAAATATCCTTTTCTAGCTGGGCTCAGTGGCTCATGCCTGTAATTCTAGCACTTTGGGAGGCAGAAGTAAGAGGATTGCCTGAGCCCAAGGGTTTGAGACCAGCCTGGGCAACATAGCGAGACCTTGTCTCCACAGTAAATCAAAAAAATTAGCCAGGCGTGAAGGCACACATCTGTAGTTCCACCTACTTGGAAGGGTGAGACAGAAGGATCCCAGCAGGCCGAAGCTGCAATGGCTGTGAGCATGCCACTGCACTCCAGCCTAAAAAAAAAAAATACCCTTTGCTTTGCCAGAGAGTGGAGCACCATATACTTTCTGGCATCCTGAGCTTTCACCCACTCTGATCTAGAAAGGAGCTCTGATTTTACTAGTCTTGAAAAAGGGGTTTGAAAAAGGGGTTGCTGGGTGTGGTGGCTCAAGCCTGTAATCCCAGCACTTTGAGAAGCCAAGGCGAGAGGACTGCCTGAGCCCAGAGGTTCGAGACCAGCCTGGGTAACTTGACAAGACTTCATCTCTACAATAAATCAAAAAATGATCTGGGCACGGCGGTGCATGCCTGTAGTTCCAGGTACTTGGAAGGCTGAGACGGAAGGATCACCTGAGCCCAGCAGGTTGAGGCTGCGGTGGCCATGAGCATGCCACTGTACAGCAACCTGGGCGAAAGAGTGAGACTCCAACTCAAAAACAAACAAACAAACAAAAAACAAAAAGAAAGAAAGCAAAAGGAGTGAACAACTTGATAGAAATAAATAATTTTGAAAATGGAAGGCATTGCCTTAGCAAAGTGTCATCTAGAATCTAGATTCTGGAATTACCTTTGGTCTGTTTTTTCCTGGTTCAGACAGGGATTGCTCAATTAGGCAAGCCAGTCAGTCAGCTAGGCCATCATATCTCGACATATCTTAAAGGCCCACTGTGGGCAGCTCTCTATCAGTACCCTCCGAGGTTACTGACCAGGAGAGGACCTTTAATTGTAGCAGTCAGAAGTGACTGCTAACTGGGGCTGTGATGCTGAAGATGCTGGAAAAGGAGATAACTCCAGACATCTCTTCCTCCCATCTGTTCAATTTTCCATCCCCATCAGCTGAGAATGTGTGATTCCATTCCTGCAGCTCTTCTTCTAGGGTGGGGGTGGAAGGCTCATGCCTCTACAGTGAACTCAGCTTCCACAGGAAGTTTTTCTTGATCCTCCACCTTCTAAATGCTATTATCTGTATCTTCATTATAGCACTATAATGTCATATCACACTTTGTGTCATTGTGTTATACTCCCTTGTAGTGGATGCTGTGGTGTGCAGCCCAGATACCCATCTTCAGGCCCAAGACGAGCATTTTACAACTTCTAGTATTGCTTGCTGAAAGCTCAAACCTGAGTTCCTCTTCAGGAATTTCCTTCCTCCAACAGGAGCTATCTTGCCTAAGGCTACTCACCCTCCTAAGAGGAAGGCCACACCCAGTGATGTTCAATAAGGGGCACAAAGACGCATCTCCTTGCCTAAATCTGAGGCATTTCCAAAGGTCCGGCTCAACTTCAGTGTGTCCAGGTGAAGCTTTGGACCAGTGTGGGACCAGGTGAAGCTTTTGTTGCTTTACAGTTCAACTCCCCCCTCTGCCCCACTTCCCTCAGTCCTACACAGGTATTGTTTTTGAGAACACACCCCAATAAACTTCTTCCCCAGTTCTTGATCTCAGACCCAGGGAATCCAGCCTAAAATAGCCCCACTAGGCTGGAAGTTTACAAAGGGCTACTTGTTGCATCCTTTGTTATCTGCCTTTTTCCATCCTGCTCCATCACCCTGGTACCTAGCAGAGTGCTGGTCACAGTAGACCCTTCACAAATTTCCAACAAATGGAAAACAGATGATGACTAGGACAAAGACTGGATAAAGACTTTCTATTTTCCTTCTCAAGGAAGTACTCCCTTTACATCTAAAGTAAACACTGGATATCTTCTTGTCCCTAATATGCAAAGTATTTACAGAGTAAACAGATAATACAAAATATATACACTCTAGGGAATGACCTGTATAAAGTGTTTCCTGGAGAAACGAACTTTTTAAAACCTGGAGAATGTTTATGTTTAAAATCAGGAAATGTGGTCCAGACTGGCTTTAATCTTTCTGCTTCTGATGGTAGGTCTCTGGGGAGTCAGAAGAGGCATCATATAAATCTGTTTTGTCTCAGGCACCTTAGCAAAATTTTCACTGTTGATGAAGAATGTCAACAACCCATTCTGGTGACTCTGCAGGCATTCTCAAAAGATCTGTTTAACTACAATCTTCCCCTGTTCAGCTCAATGATAATTTTGGCTAAGTGATTATTAGTGGCAGTGCCTATAGTCTAATTGGCACAGTATTTCTGCTCTAATGGATCCCAGTCAACATTCTCAGCAAGAGATGCCTTGGTCCCAGGTTCCCCCAGTCGACTGGCATTTTATTCTTCCTCCAGGACTTCAGCCTTCTGTTCTGCTTGATAAGCTTTGCTGTCCCTGATGCTATGGCTGCCCTTCCAATTCCCTCAGCCACCCCTGCCCCCTCTCCCCGACCCCTCCCCAACATGGAATGCCAGCGGATGCTTTTTGAACTGGATTATAGATTACACAAATACAGGAGGTTAAGGTTCTTAGTTGGACTGGTTGTTACATTTATTTTTGTATCCCCAGGATTTAGCACAGTATCTGGCTCAAAAATGCTTGATAAATGAATGAATGAATGATCAAACAGACAAAAGGATGACTATTGCTCTCCACCCAAGATGGTGAAACCCCACAGGCAGGTTGGTCTGACACACAAGTGATGCTTTTCCTCATTCTTTGCAGACAAAAAGCATCAGCCAAGATCCTTAATTCTTTCCTCAGAGTACAAGAACTTTACGGATTGTCTTTACTGTAGTTTTTCCTTTTTAAATGCAAACAGCACCACCTGGTTTCCAGGGGTAGAGAATTCTCACCCTGAATCATTCTATCATACTCTGCCTCGCCTCCAACTACTTGCTGCTTACACTGCACTGCCTTTTCCATACAGGCCCTGCCCCCACCTGAGGTTTAGTTCTAATCAAAGACTTCCCAGGAACGTCTGATATCTTCCTCTCCAGTCTGGACACTCTCTACCTAGGGGCTCAACTGACAAAGGCTCCGCAGTTCTCCCTTTCCACCAAAGTTTCTTAACTAACAATCCCCACACCCCATCTCAGGCCCAGGTGAACTCATTCTACATTCAGTGACGCCAACATGTCAGTCAGGTGAGACTCCTGTTTTGTATAATCAGGAGCCTTTCATTTTTTATCTTTAAAGTGACTATGCATGTCTTTGCTCTGACTTACCGATTTTTATTTTACTTCTTTTATTCCAGATCCCTGAGGTCATCCTCCCAGCTGGCCTCATTGTTCTCCATTTGTGATTTTCTCTGTGACATCCAGCATGTGGTGGTGGGCTTCCTTTGGAGTACTCAGTATTGTTGATGATTCTAGTTCATGCGTTCGTAGGCTACAAGGTCAGTACCCGCTTGTGAGTGACTTCTGATCCACCCTCTGCCTGTGCCCTTCCCTTGCTCCCTGGTTACTGGCTCAGTCAACAATGAAGCACAGAGTTCTCACCAAGGGTCAGGCACAGAGCCACCTCCTTGGACTACAAGGTATGTATTCCCTGGTGGTCCCCACCTTCAAGGCGCCCACAGTGAGGGAGTCGTGGAAACATTATGTGGTCAGTGCAATGATGGAAATAGGCATTTAAGAGAATGGAATTGGAGTTCCAAACGAGGGGAGAGGAAAGCAGCCTGGGGAGGTTTACTCAGAGAAAAGATGCTTGATTCATGTCTTAAAGGCTCGGTAAGAAATGGCCTGATGATGAGGAGAGGATGCCTAAGTGCATTTATCATTCATCCAAACACATGCGTGCTGAGGACCTGCTGTGTGCCAGGCCAAGTTCTTTTTTTTAAGTTGGAGTCTCATGGTGACGCCCAGGCTGGAGTGCAGTGGCACGCTCCCGGCCACCGCAGCCTCGACCTGCTGGGCTCAGGCCATCCTTCTGCCTCAGCCTTCCAAGTAGCCAGAACTACAGGCCTGTGCTACCATGCCTGGCTAATTTTTTGATTTATTGTAGAGACATGGTCTCATCAGGTGGTCCCGGCTGGTCTCTAACCCGCAGGCTCAAGCAATCCTCTCACTTTGGATTCCCAAACTGCTGGGATTATAGGCTTGAGCCACCACGCCTGGTCCAGGCCAAGTTCTAAGTGCTGGAGAGATAGCAGTGAATGAAACAAAATGTCCTAGCACTTGTGGAACTTTACTTCTATTGGGAAGATACAGACAATAAGCAAAAAAAGGAAGTGAAACATGTAGTATGTCAGAAGATGATGAAAAGTGCAACACAGGGAAAAATAAATCCAGAAAAGGTGAACACTGAAAAAGAGTGATTTTAAAGATGTAATACTTTTAAATATGGTAGCCAGAGAATGCTACTATATATTTATATGTATTTTTTGAGTCAGAGTCTCACTTTGTCACCCAGGTTGGAGTGCAGTGGCATGCTCATGGCCACCACAGCCTCAACCTGCTGGTCTTGGGCAATCCTTTCATCTCACTCCAAGTAGCTGGAGCTACAGCCACGTGCTACCATGCCCAGCTAATTTTTTTTTTTTTTAGTCGGGGTCTCACTCTGTAGAGATGAGGTCTCTCCAAGTTGCCCAGGCTGGTCTCGAGCCTGTGGGCTCAGGCAATCCTCTCACCTTGGCCTCCCAAAGGTGCTGGCATTATAGGCATGAGCCACCGCGTCTGGCCTGGAACGCTACTATATTAATGCCAATTCTTTCATCTTCATTGTAGCTTTTTGCAAAGTGATTTAGTTCTATTGGCTCATTTATTCCTTAAAACCATCTCGTGGTCAGATGCAGTGACTCATGCCTGTAATTCCAGCAATTTGAAAGGCCAAGTTGAGAGGATTGTTTGAGCCTAGGAGTTCGAGACCAGCCTGGGAAACATAGCAAGACCTTGTCTCTACAAAAAAGTAAAAAAATTACCCAGGGGTGGTGGTGAGTGCCTATAGTACCAGCTACTTGGTAAGTTGAGGTGGAAGGATCGCCTGAGCCCAGGAGGTCAAGGCTATGGTGAGCCAAGATTGTGCCACTGCACTCCAACTTGGGCAGTAGAGTGAGACCCCTAACTCAAAAGAAAAAAAAAAAACCCCATATTGTGAGGAGGTAAGAAGGATTATTCTACTGGACTCTGTTGCTGCCTGTTCTCGTTTGTTAGGGTTGCCATAACAAAGTACCACAAACTAGATGGCTTAATCCACAGAAATACATTTTCTCACAGTTCTAGAGGCCGGAAGTCTAAGATCAAAATGTGGGCAGTGTTGGTTCTTGCTGAAGACCATGAGGGAAGGATCTGTTCCAGGCTTCTATCCTTGGCTTGTAGATGGCCGTCTTCTCCCTGAATCTCTTCATATCATCTTCTCTCTAAGTGTACAGATTTCCCCCTTCTTATAAGGGTATCAGTCATATTGGATTAGGGCCGACCCCAATGACATCATTTTAACTTGCTTACCTCCGAACAGACCCTATCTCCAAATAAAGTCACAGTCTGAGGGTCAGGAGGCTAGGACTCCAACACATGAATGTGGAGGAGGGACACAATTCAACCCATAATACTCCTCAAACTACAGTAAGTCCCCTATATACAAATGAGTTCCATTCTGAGAGAGGATTTATAAGTCCAATTTGTTCATAAGTCCAACAAAGTCCTCGACTAACACAATTGGCTGCTTTTACACTTACTTCCAGATATCCTGTCTTGAAATAAAGATACTGTACTAATGTACTCTATACAATATTGTAAAGTATACAAAAGCATAGTCATTTGTAGAGGATGCAGGCACATGACAATGTATGCCAGACATTTGAACTAATTCACACAATTGGGCATGCAAACACATGTTTGCATCTTTGAAAGTTCATAGCTGGGCTCGGTGGCTCAGCCTGTAATCCTGTGCTTTGGGAGGCTGAGGGGAGTGGATTGCCTGAGCCCACGGGTTCGAGAACCACCTGGGCAACTTGGCGAGACCTCATCTCTACAATAAATCAAAAATTAGCTGGGCGTGGTAGCACGCACCTGTAGTTCCCGCTACTTGGAAGGCTGAGGCGGAAGGATCGCCGGAGCCCAGCAGGTCGAGGCTGCAGTGGCCAGAAGCAGCCACTGCACTCCAGTCTAGGTGACAGAGTGAGACTCCAACTCAAAAAAAAAAGAAAAAGAAAGTTCATAACTTGAAGGTTTGTATGTCGGGGACTTACTGTACTTTGAACTTTAGGTTTCACAACTTGTACTGACTGACTCCATGAAGCTAGAGGCATGAGGTAGCCTGTGCTACAAATGAGGGACTCTCAATTCACAAACCTGCTTGCCTTCAGTTATTTATCCAGGAACAAAGGGACTTTTACATGAAGGGCCCTTCCTCGATCATTTGGAAAGCCAAATATTTTTATTTTTAAAAAGGACTCAACAAATCTAGGTTGAATCAGTTTTAATTCCAATGTTGGTCATCTCTTGAACTCTAAGTAACCCCAAAAAGTCCTGTACACTAATTTCAAGGGAAAGCAAGGCCTAAGCAAACTATTCAAGCAGGAGTTGAGAAACAAAGAACAAGAGAGAAAGAAAAGAAGAAGAAGAAGAAGAAGAATGTGGACCCAAGGAGAAGAAAAGAGAGGGTTGAGGAAAGGAAAGAAGAAAGAGGCTGCGAACTGCCTCATGTTACCTCAGAAATTATACTCCCTCTCCGGAGGTTGCAATAATACATGCAAATATGTTTTGAGAGGTTAAAAGTATATGCAATTGTTAAGTGTTATTTTTTTAAGGTAGAAATACCCAGGCATTGCACATTTTGGAGACGTGATATTAGTTTTCTGGCAGATTGCTTACTTGGTTTTCTTTCATCAAATTTTTAAGCCACAGATAAAATATTATAACTCTTCAGTGAATCTTTATTGCTTTGAACAAGTCGGTTTCTTTGAATTATCAAGTGTGAAAAACTTCCCAGTCACTTAAACCTCTGTGCTAACCTAACTGATGATATCAGGCTGTAATCCTTAGCGATTGCCTGAGGTCCTGGCATAACTCTTATGGTAGAAAGCAAGAGGGTTGGAACAAATGTCAACATGACACCTTGATATGTTGACCAGGCTGGTCTCAAACTCCTGGGCTCAGGCAATCCTCTCACCTCTGCCTCCCAAAGTGCTGGGATTACAGGCATGAGCCACTGTGTCTGGCTAATACATATTTGTTTTAACTATTTTTTGGCCTTTAGTTTTCCAGTAATTATACCAAAAGACAATTACTCATTGAAATTTGAATATGAATCATCTATACTTTGATTACAAAAGAATGTGTATACCTAATCCTTTCAATATTCTTTACATTGGCCCCTCCATAGTATTCTTGCAGTATTTTTCCACTTGTATGTGAGAAGGGATGAGATAGATTGACATGGGTTATTTTGTCCAGCTTAAAGTGATCTAGAGCAAGAAAAAAAAAAGATTGAAAATTACTTTTTAGTCTCTAAGAAATACCAGAGAAAACTGGAACTAGACAAGGATGCCCACTCTCTCCCCTCCTGTTCAACATAGTATTGGAAGTCCTGGCTAGAGCAATCAGAGAAGAGGAGGCAATCAGAGGTATTCAAATAGGAAAAGAGGAAGTCAAGTTATCTCTCTATGCAGATGATATGATGGTGTACCTTGAAAACCCAAGAGAATCTGTCAAAGGTCTCCTTACATTGATAAAGGCCTTTGGCAAAGTCTCAGGATACAAAATAAATGTACAAAAGACAATCGCATTTCTCTACACCAATAATAAACAAACAGAAACCCAAATAAAAAACACAATTCCATTCACAATAGCCACAAAAAAAAATGAAATACCTTGGCATCTTCCTAACCAGAGACGTGAAAAACCTTTACAATGAAAATTACAAAACACTGCTCAAAGAAATCAAAGCTGACACGAACAAGTGGAAAAATATCCCATGCTCATGGATCGGAGGAATCAACATTGTGAAGATGTCCATCTTACCTAAGGCAATCTACAAATTCAATGCAATACCCATTAAATTACCAATAACATTCTTCTCAGACCTAGAAAAAACAACACAGGAATTCATATGGAAACACAAACGTCCAAGAATAGCCAGAACAATCCTCAGCAAAAAAAACAAAGCAGGTGGTATCGCAATACCAGACTTCAAACTTTACTATAAAGCTACAATCATCAAAACAGCTTGGTATTGGTACAAGAACAGTCATATAGATCAATGGAACAGAATTGAGATTCCAGAAGCAAAACCTCAATTCCTCAACCAACTCATCTTCAACAAAGCCCCCACCACCTACCAATGGGGAGAGGAGAACCTATTCAGTAAATGGTGCTGGGAAAACTGGCTGACCACATGTAGAAGATTGAAACAGGACCCCTATCTATCCCCATGCACAAAGGTTAACTCCAAATGGATCAGAGACCTAAATGTAAAACCTCAAACCATAAGAACCTTAGAAAAGGAAGGAAATACTCTCATGGAAATCGGAACTGGCATCCAATTCTTGTACAAAACCTGAAACCTACAGGACTTAAGAGAGAAGATAGACAAATGGGACCTTATTAAACTGACAAGCTTCTGCAAAGCCAAAGAAACCATCAAGAGAGCAAGGAGACAGCCTACAGACTGGGAAAAAGTATTTGCCAACTCTAGGTCTGACAAAGGCTTAACATCCTGGATCTACAAGGAACTGAAACGTACTGAAAAGAAGAAAACAAACAACCCCATTATAAAATGGGCAAAAGATATGAACAGACACTTCACAAAAGAAGACATTCGAGCAGCCAACAAACACATGAAGAAATGCTCAACCTCACTAATCATCAGGGAGATGCAAATCAAAACCACACTGAGATACCACCTAACTCCAGTCAGAATGGCAATTATCAACAACTCAAAAAAATAACAGCTGCTGGAGAGGCTGTGGTGAAAAGGGAACACTTCTACACTGTTGGTGGGAGTGTAAGCTAGTGCAACCTCTGTGGAAAGCAGTGTGGTGATTCCTGAAAGCTCTAAAAATTGACCTTCCATATGACCCTGCAATCCCCCTACTGGGAATATACCCTGAAGAACACAAATCACTCTATAAAAAAGATACCTGCACACGTATGTTTATCGCAGCGTTGTTCACAATAGCAAGAACCTGGAAACAACCATGCTGCCCAACAAAAGAGGACTGGATTAAAAAAATGTGATACATATACACGATGGAATACTACGCAGCCATGAAAAAGAACAAAATCATGAATTTCGCAGCAACCTGGATAGAACTAGAGTCTATAATACTGAGTGACCTCTCACAGAAACAAAGATCCGAGTATCACATGTTCTCACTCATATAATGGACCTTGAACATCCAATGTAATACTATAAGAAAATGACTGATGGTACTGGGAAATTATGGGGGGGAGGGGGATGGGATTAACAGTAGCTAATATCTATCTGGGACTGGGAAAACACCTCTTATCAATAGGGTGCCTGAATGAAACGTAATTGTACACCTAACCCTTAACTGTACCCCACAAAACGATAATAAAAAATACTGATTAATTATAAAAAAAAGAAATGTTAAATTTTAGCCATAAGAGAGCTGAAATAACATCAGCATAATACAAAACAGACTGTAAGATAAGTATTATTATTCAAAGTGCAATTATGTCAAAAAAGAAAGGAAAGGAAGGAAAAGGCATCCAACTGGAAAATGCCATAACTGTGTACATCATAAATCCCAGGTAATCCACACAAAAAAATCACTAGTCCTAATAATTGAGAGTAGCAAAGCTGAAAAATATAGATCAATGTACAAAATTCAACTTTGCCTATATACTAATAAAAAATCTGAAAATGGAAAAAAAAAAAACAAAGAAATACCAGAATATACTATACAGTTTGCAAACGGCATATGCAAATTCATTTCCCTCGGTAGATACCTGGGAAATAAATATTCACACTTAACCTTTCACCAATACTGGTTGTAGCAAGTAGTAACGGAGGCCAAGCGTAGAGCTGTGATCAGGAATAGGGTGGAGGCGGGACTCTTCAGAGCAAAGGTTTCAGGGCAACTGCCTGAGTGGCAGAGTCACAAACAACACTAAGCACTGCAAACAGTGGTCACTCACAGCAATATGTTTCCGTTCAGGGTTATGAAAGCTGCTGGTCATACATCAACAAATGGTCCTTGCCCACAAAAGCCCAAAATGACTTTGGGAGACTGGTCGCTTTGGGGTTTCTTTGGGCATCCAAGTATTCAGGAATCTCCTAAATATCAGGCCTGGGTTGACTTATGGCACAATTTGGTCTCAAATACTTTCTCCTCTATGGACCCTGATGACTTTTATTTGTATCTTTTTTATAGCATTAGGTTCTGTCTTGCTTTGCAAGTATAGTTGTATGACGGTCTGACTTTCCTTGCTGGCTTTGTTTCTTTGGGACAGGACCAGGTTTGACCTATCTTTGGGAGGCAGCTTGGCAGAGTACCAGCTGCAGAGTTGGCGAATCAGAGAGACCTGGTGTGAATCTTGGCTTTCCAGGGCTGCCTGCATGACTGTTGGACAAGGTCCATCTCTGAACCTTGACTGCTTGATATGATTGCTGGGAGCATGGGAGGAAACTATGAGGACTCATTGTGCTCTACATATTTAAAAACTCAACTCAAAGAAGCGCATGTGCATACACACACATACACACACGCACACGCACACACACACAATTCAGTTCACAGAGTTTACATTACGACATATCCGAGATTAAAATAGAGCTGCAAGGATAGATGGCAATATAGATCTCAATTTCTCTCTCTCTTCACACATAAACACAATCAACTCTGCTTCTTTCTGTGAGTGGCCCTTATTTTCTCCTACTACAAACGAGCTTCCTCCATACAAACGGTGGCAATGGTTGCAAATAGTTTCAGGGTTTTTTTTTTTTTTTAATTAATTAATTATTTTTATAGTGATGGAGTCTCACTCTGTCACCCAGGCTGTAGTACAGTGGTGTGATCATAGCTCACTGCAGCTTCTACTCCTGGCCTCAAGCAATCCTCCCTCCTCAGCCTCCCAAGTAGCTGGGACTACAGGCATGTGCCATCCCAGAGGGGAAGAGGGCTTCTCTTTCCCAATAACCATATATACAAGCTGAAGGAAGGTTCTAACTGACCAGGTGTGCGTGCTACTCCTGTGAGAGCACAAGGGATTAGTGATTGGCAGTCCCACCAGAATCATTTAGGGTGAGGAGGGGATATTTCCTGGGTATGTGTAAATGCTGTTACCAAAAATAAAGATTTGGTGAGGGATGAATTTGAGCAGACAAAATAGCCACTGTCTGTTTCAATTGATGGGATACCATATGTATGGTTATAATGCCTGGGACCTAAATAGACTTTAAACTGAGTTGCTTGTTTATTCCTTCTTTTGGCAGCCCTCAATTCCTCTGTTCTTAGTACTTCTACCTCCTTTCTTAAATATCTTTGTCCCAGCCACACCCAAAGTCACTTCAGAGCTGAGATGTTTGAGCAAGAAGCAGTCATTTAAAGATAAAGTACATTAAAGATAAGGTCATTAAAGATAAAGCCCAGCTAGGGGCAAAGCAGTTTTGCCCCTGTTCCATGAGGCTTGTCTCTTGAGTCAGTGGCAGAGCACACCTATGTGGGAGGAGGCTGTTGACAGACGAGGGCTCTTCTGAGCCCTCCTCAGAGTGCCCCAGGTGTGGCCCTGACAATGGATTCAGTGCCAGGAGGAACCACATCCCTCAGGATTGGGAAAAGTCAACATCACAGCAAGGATTTGTGCTGAGTTTTTGTGCTGGTTTTTTGGTTGTTTGCTTTTTTCCATTGCAAGCATATTCCAATAGGACTGGAGGTGCCGAAAAGGAAAGAATCTATGGTTCCCTAAGTTCTTGGCCATAGCTGGGGGCTAACTGGTATGGAAGGTTGGGCACAGGAGGCAATCAATTACTTCCTTCCTTGCAGTTGTGATTTATAGGAAAGATAATGGGATGTGGAATCAGCAAATCTGAATTTAATCCCTGACTCAACTATTGAATCACTGTGTGATCTTGGACAAATCACTTAGCCTTCTGTACCCCAGTTTCCTCATCTGAAAAAAAAAGAAGACAGTAATACTTCACAGGGTTGTTGGATAAAAGGAGCAAATACCTGTTAATGTGCCATTCCATTTCTCTGGGTCTATTACCTTTCCCAAGAAACTGGAAAGTGTCATTCTCAGTCCCTGGAATTTCAGAGCTGGATTCAAATCCCCATTTTGAATTCATATAGAGATACTATGAAATGATGAGCTGTCAGGGATTTGCTTCAAAATAATAGAGGAAGGGGAGAGTGGGTGGAAGGGTTGCAGAAACAAGATTGGCCATGAGTTGACAATGGTTGAAGCTAGGTGTTGGATACATGGAGATTTATTATACCAATCTACCTATTTAATATATACTTTCATATTTGTGGGCTCCACATTTTTGGATTCTGCATCGGTGGGTTCAACCACCTGTGAATCAAAACTATTTAGGAAAAAAAATTGCATCTCTAAGTTAACATGTGTAGACTTTATTTTAATTTATTTTATTTATTGTTCTTAGAGACAGGTTCTCTCCACTTTTCCCAGGCTGGACTCAAACTCCTAGGCTCAAGTGATCCTCCTGCTTCAGCCTCCTGAGTAGTTGGGACTACAGAAGCATGACTTGTAGACTTTTTTTCTTGTTATCATTCCCTAAACAATACAGTATAACAACTATTTATAAAACATTTACATTGTATTAGGTATTATAAGTAAGCTAGAGATGATTTAAAGAGAATATGCCCATGTTATATGCAAATACTGTCATTTTATGTCAGGGACTTGATCATCTGTGGATTTTGGTCTCTGTTGGAGTCCTAGAGTCAGTTCCTCAAGGATACCAAGGGAGGACTGACTGTACAGGCAGTCCTCAATTTGCATGGCTCCAGTATGCAAGGATTTCAGTTGCCATGGTTTAGTTAAATCAAACCAGTCACCCCATGTCACAGTTCAAATTTCAGTTACCACGGACTATGAATGTGAGCAATTAAATAAAGCACAAGTTTGGCTGCTTGTTCTTCCAGCCACACATCACTGCATAATAACAGATGCACATCGGAATCAGTGGTCAGTCACATCAGTTTTTTCAAAATCTGTCGGTCTGTGATTGGTCACTGCCCATCTGTTGTTTGGGTCATACACAGATAGGAAGCATGGGTTGTGTTGCCTCCTTGTCTCCTGGTGATAAACCTGTGTGACATTTTATAAAAATGAACAGTTCCAAAAGAGAATTGACACCCTTTTTAAAAAAAGGAATAAGAATGCACCAAGCAAAATATAAGTGACAACATTGGAAGGGAAATTTGAGCCAAACAGAATAGAATCATAGGAGGAATTGCCAAACCATGGGAATGTTGATGTTGTTATTGTTCAAGACCACGTATGCTTAATGAACATTTGTATACCTAACCCTGAACTATACCCCACATCTTTAAAATTAAAATTTTTTTTTAAAAACTACGTACACAGCCAGGGGAACTTAATGATATCGACATAAATGCAGAAAGTGGTTTTGACAAAAAAGGATGAAGAGGTCTCAGAAGATGTGACATTGGGAAAAAACTTCTTGTTAGAGGCACCCTTGGAGATTGTTTCACAACACTGTAAGCACAAAAGACAGCATGTGGGAAGCTGATCCCAGCTGATCCCAACTTGGGAGTGTGACAATACGCCAAGGCACTGCAAAAAGGCAAGCACTGTTCAGACTACCCTGGGTATTTTTTTTTTTGCAAAGAAATAAAGAAATAAAACACTTTTATTTTCCATGTTTCTAATGTTTTAAATTACAGTGTACTAAATAAATATTGGTTTTTACTGATTTTTTTCATTTTCCAATACATTTACAACTGAAAAATAATTTTTAATTATCTTTTGACAAAAATGTGTTAAGGTCATGCAGCAATTGTCATTTTTCCAATTGATTATTAAGATAGCTTTGTGTAGTTTCACAGTCTTGCACTATTGTGGAAAGTGAGGACTGCCAATACTTGGAATTTCAATATGAAATAGTTTTTGTTTCTAACCCCCATCAGTCACCTTCTTATGAGAATTATTAATGTTTCTGTGCCTGACTTTCCTCATTTGTCAAATGGAGAAAATAATCGCACCATCTTTACTTGGTTGTTGTGAAGATTTAACAAGTGAATACCTGCCAAGCACGCAGCAGAGTAAAAAATAAAGCATTTAGTGAATATTGGCCACTATTATATTTACAGATCTGAACCAGATGGAGACAGAACACACTAAGTGGCCAGAGAGTACCAGTGTTTAGTTACAATAATCACTACCACCAGTATCAGATGCCTCACAGCTATTCCTATTTGCAGATGTCCTTAACATGCTGTCTTGAGTACCACACAGTACACAGTTCAGCACAGTTCATTTTCTCTAGGAGCTTCTGCTTCTGGATAAAGACATTGGTGCTTATCAACCTTCTTTTTTTCATTATCATTCCCCAAGGGAATCTTTTTTTTTTTTTTTTGAGTTGAGTCTCACTCTTGCCCAGGCTGGAGTGCAATGGCACACTCACAGTCACTGCATCCTCGAACTGCTGGGCTCAGGCAATCCTTTTACCTCAGTCTTCCAAGTAGCTGGAACTACAGGCACAAGCCACCACCACTGGCTAATTTTTTAATTTATTGTAGCGACAAGGTCTTACCCAGTTGCCCAAGCTGGTCTCGAACCCCTGAGCTCAGGTAATCCTCTCGCCTTGGCCTCCCAAAGTGTTGGGGTTACAGGCTTGAGTAACCATGCCCAGCCTGGGAGTCTTTTCAGGCATTTTTTCCCCCTACCCATCCTTCCTATGAAATTTTAATATTATATACTGTGTACTGTATATTATGTGTCTGTTCAAATACTCCATGTATATTTGTGTTTTACACATCAAAAGAGTAAAATCCTCCCCCAAACAAATTTGTTGCTCTTTTTGAGGAATATCACTGCCACAGAGAATACATGATATAGTCGAAAATTTAGCAGTCAAGTTGATTGCTTCCTCAATGTCCTCATCACCAAACCTCTCATCTCCCTACTCCTGCTCTACTCCACCCCTGCCCTCAGCCCACTGCTTTCTTCTTTCTTAGAGAAACTTGATTTGTTGTTGTTAATCCACTGTCTTCCACATGGTTGTGCCTTCGTTAAACCAATTAGGCAATCACGTTCCCTTTGCTAAGGATTGATTAAGAACAGGCATGTAACACAATTCTGGTCAACAAGATGTGAGGGCAGATCTGTCAGGTGGCTTTGGAGAAGGGTTGCTTTCTTTCTTTTTTTTTGAGTTGGAGTCTCACTCAGTCACCCAGACTGAAGTGCAGTGACTGCTCCCGGCCACCACAGCCTCGACCTGCTGGGCTCCGGCGATCCTTCTGCCTCAGCCTTCCTATAGCTGGAACTACAGGCGCATGCTACCACGCCTGGCTAATTTTTTTTTTTTATTGTAGAGATGAGGTCTCGCCAAGTTGCCTGGGCGGGTCTCTAACCCGCGGGCTCAGGCAATCCACTCACCTCAGCCTCCCAAAGCACGGGATTACAGGCTGAGCCACCAAGCCCGGCTAAGGGTTTCTTTATGAATAAAAACAGGGCACACTACAAGAGATGGCCTAACTTCTTCACATGGATATTGTCAGGCTTGAACTCTGGCAGCCACATTTTGACTTTCAGGAAAGTTAGCTTAAGCACCTAACTGGTATGCTGAAGACGCAGAATGGATAGAAATAACCAGGGTTTTTGATAACACTGAGTTGCTGAATTAATCAACACTGGAGCTGCCCACGTTAGGACTTCCTGTTATATGAGGTAATATTTTTTCCTTATTGCTTTGGCTTGCTGAGTCAGTGTTCTCATTTACTTGTAGCCAAAAGGATCCCAGGTGATACAGGAAAAAAAAAGTTACGAACAACAAATAATTTTGAACAAATGCATCACTAAAAAGTCAAAGTGTTCACATGAATTGAGGATTGCTGCATTTGGGAGATAAAGACTGGAAATATGTTTTCTTCCATTCCTGAGTAACTTTGGCCATGTTCATAGCTCTAGCACCCAGACTCTAGACTATCTGGGTTTGAATCCTACTAACCCATTAACCAGCTGAATGGCCTTGGCAAATTACCTTTTTGAATGTCAGTTTCCTTTTTAGAAAAACTTAAAAAACAGTAGTATCTGTACTGGATTGTGAGAGTTAAAAGAAATAATATTGAAAGGACATAACATAGAGTTAATATACCCAGTGAACAGCCATGTTAACATTGCCTATATCTCATGTTTCTCTAGCAGTTCACTTTACCCTCTAATCACTAGCCAAGGTCAGAATCGGTTTCTCAGAGGTAGCTATTGATAATTGTCTTACAGACCCCTCCCCAGCTTGTTTTGTACTAATTAGCTTTTTTTATTTCATGTACTTGCTTTCATCCATAAGACCCAAGCTAACCTAATCAGCCCTTCATGACCTTCACGACACAGACAGATCCCATTATCATGGCAGCAATCATGTGACTAGCCCACCCATCTGCCTACTGTCCATCACCTGATATCAGTACCTGTCCCATTCATAATGACGTGGAGCAGACCACCACCCAATCACCTTAGTGACCAAAGGGAAGGTTTAAAAAGATTCGACTTTGAGCAGCCATTCACCTTTGCTTTCCTAAGCTACAGTAAGGCCATGTGCTCTTTGAGTTGTGGCTGCCATATTTTCTTAGCTTTGGCCCCCATCCCTACTTTGGAGAGGTGAATCTCCTTTCTGTCTGTCTGTCTGTCTCTCTCTCTCTCTCTCTCCCCCCCGCCCCACCATTTATTTCTAGTCATTGCCTTGCTAAGCTATAGTCTTGCCATGTGTTCTTTGCGCTATGACCAGGCCATGTTTTCCTAAGCTTTGGCTCCATCCCCTACCTTGAGGAGGTGAATCTGCTTTCTCTCTTTTTCTCTCTCATTTACTTTCTAAATAAACTACACTTTCCAATCTAACTTCTCTGCAATTATTTGCATTTTTCATGTGGTACCAGATCGTACACCATACTCCTCCTGGTGGGTCTGACCTAATATTTTGGAGGCCCTGCTGGGATTGTGACCTAACATTTTTGGAGGTCCCACAGAGATCTTTTTTTTTTTTTTTTTTTGAGTTGGAGTCTCATTCTGTCGCCCAGACTGCAGCGCGGTGGCACGTTCCTGGCCACCACAGCCTCAACCTGTTGGGTTCCGGCGATCCTTCTGCCTCAGCCTTCCAAGTAGCCGGAACTACAGGTGCATGCTACCACGCCTGGCTAATTTTGAGTTTATTGTAGAGATGAGGTCTTGCCAAGTTGCCCAGGTAGGTCTCAAACCGGTGGGCTCAGGCAATCCACTCGCCTCGGCCCCTCAAAGTGCTGGGATTACAGGCTGACCCACCAAGCCCGGCCCACAGAGGTCTTTAACCTGACAATGAATAAAATGCTTAGAACAAGTCTGGCATATATGTAGTATTTAATAACTGGTATGGTGATGACTTCTAACACTGCTGCTTCAGTTTTGTCTGCTCCTAAATGTTCTCCAGGTAACTTGGATGTTTCGGTATTACTACAGAGCTGACACATTCCCTACTTCCTCTAAATTACCTCTTCCCCTCCTGTGCTCTGGACCCCAGTGAAGGTTCATATTCCCTTAGCCTAGATGTACTTCTACTTCGTATCTTTCAAAAATGCGTCTGTCTTGGCCTAGCTCCTTGATCCCTCAGGTGCTGTATGTGGCCTTCTCCTCTAGTCTCTCATAGCACTTTGCATCTCTCATGACACTTTTTTCATTATGAGTAAATTACAACCCTGTCTTCCCATATAAACTGTAAGTTTCTTGCAGATTGAGACTGTCAGGGATACTGACTGGAAGATGATTGAGCATCATTTCTGCCATTCCCTGATAGTATCCTGATGTTCAGTCAGTATTTACTCTCTGGCCTATTAGCTTTGGGGGAAGATAGCACCATCTCCCAGCTCTGGAGGTGTGTTTTTATTATCTAGAGTTAATCCCATGCTGCTTGACAAGGCAATTGGCTCATCCCTGGGTTTCTGAACTAATCAATGCAAGACATTTCTCTGGACATAGGGATTGGTTTTGGAAGGATCATGTGACCCAATGAAAAATGAGATAGTTGGGCATGGTGGCTCATGCCTATAATCCCAGCACTTTGGGAGGCGGAGATGAGAGGATTGCCTGAACCCACAGATTCGAGATCAGTCTGGGCAATATGGTAAGACCTCGTATCTACAATAGATCAAAAAATCAGCTGGGTGTGGTGGTATGTGCCTGTAGTTCCAGCTACTTGGAAGGCTGAAGCAGGAAAATCACCTGAACCCAGCAGGTCAAGGCTGCGGTGGCCGTGAGCGTGCCACTGCACTCCAGCCTGGGCAAACAGAGTGAGATTTCGACTCAGAAAATAAAATAAAATAATCTTTGCTAGGTGTTTATGGGAAAGAAGTGTCTTTGCTTTTAAAAGTGAGCTTTTCCTCTCTTTTGTAAACCCTGGTGTCTAGAAGAGCTATTTTGGCACAAGGAGGGAAGCCAGTCTGAAGATGAGACCAGTATATAGATGGGAGATGACCCAAAAGCCACGGAATGAATACAACCCTGAAGCCTGTCCTACCTCTGAACTTCCCTTTATGAGAACCAAAAGAATTGCTATGAAGTTTCTAACTTGCAACAAGAAGAGTCTTAACTGATACAGGGATCCTGTCTTTAACTTTGTTTCCACCACAATATCTGCCACATGGCAGGCATTTAATAAATGCTTATTGGGATGAGCCTATGATCCTGGTGCAGGTTGGTTGTTTGTATGTTTGGCTCTCTGCATCTTCCCTACAGAGTTTCTCTGTTAATAATCTTCCCCATGTGAGTTCCCATCACCTCCCCCTCTTCATTTGAGCTGAGGATTCTGATAGGAGTAGGTTCTCCTTTTCAAAAACTGAAATAGAACTTCCTGATGTGACAAGAATGTTCCTATCTATCCAGTCCAGCTCTCTTTGAAATTCCTTGGTGAAAACTGGCAAATCTTAACTCACTGAACTCTCCAATCTCTAGACTTTGGACTGCTACCTGTTAGATTGCAATTGTAGTCATCATTTCAACATACTTTCATGAAGTTTTAAGCTTATTACTTCCTGGTGATAACTTTGGAATCACCCTAATCTAATCAATAAGCTGTCCACAAATCACAGTTTGGGGTGGGTTATTATTATTAAGTATTCAATTACCAAATATTTGCGTTGCAAAGTCTCATACTACAGAATGATATCATTTCTAAGAAGTTTCCTGTTAATTATTTTCTTCAACTCTGGATATGGATTATTAAAAGCTTTATTGTCAGTGGGTAATATTTCTTTTTCTTTTTCTTTTTTTTTTGAGTTGGAGTCTTACTCCGTTGCCCAGGTTGGAGTGCAGTGGCATGCTCACAGCCACCCCAGTGTCGACCTGCTGGGCTCAGGTGATCCTTCCGCCTCAGCCTTTGAAATAGCTGGAACTACAGGTACGTGCTATCATGTCCAACTATTTTTTTTTTATTTACTGTAGAGATGAGTTCTTGCCAAGTTGCCCAGGATGGTCTCGAATCCGTGGGCTCTGGCAATCCTCTCACCTCAGCCTCCCAAAGTGCTGGTATTACAGGTCTGAGACACCGTGCCTGGCCTCTTTTTGTTTCTTTCTTTTTTCAATATTCAAGTATACAATATAGTGTTATTAACTATAGTCCCATGCTGTACAATAGATCTGTTAAACTTAAACTTGTCTAACTGAAATTTGGCATCCTTTGATCAACATCTTCTCAATCTCTCTACCCCCAGCCTCTGGTAACCACCATTTTACTCTCTGTTTCTATGAGTCTGACATTTTAACACTCTCTATATAAGTGAGATCATTTGATATCTGTCTTTCTATTCCTGGCTTATTTCACTTAACACAGTATCTTCCAGGTTCATCCGTGGTGTTGCAAAGGCTGAATGATATTCCATTGTGCATATATAAACCACCATTTCTTTATCCAAGGTTATTATTTCTAGACTTAGATATCTTATTTTTTGTCTGATTTCCTCTTGCCTTCATCATTTATTGTTTTCTTAGCCACAGCTACTAGGGCCAGAGATTGGCACTGACCCTATGGCAGTCATCTGTAGGTGGCCCAGGACCAGGAAAAGGTCTGGTATGAGATTATCAACCACACCACACTGCCCTATACTGTTCCTGGCCAACTAATTAGATCAGCTTTCAGAGGTTCTAAATATGAACCATAGATAGCAAGAGATAGACTGAGAGATACAAAGGCTGATAAGTTCAACCACATTAAATTTAAGTACTCTGTTCATCAAAAGACCAGATAGAGAGTGAAAAGGCAAGTCACAAAGTGAGAGAAAATATTGCAACATTATGTAAATAGTCAACTAGTACCTAGAACAATTTCTACAAATTCATATAAAAAAGGTGAACAACCCAATGAGCTCTATTCAAAAGTTTTGAATAGGTACAACATAAAAAATCCAAATGGCCAGTAAACAATATGAAAAGATATAAAGTTTCATTGGTAATTGGAAAACTTAAATTAAACCCCATGTGTAAACTAGCAGACATTCCCAAGTTTGGCAAAATTAAAACATCTGAAACAAAAGGAACACATATACACTGCATAAGAAGTGTAACTGGTACAACTACACTGAATATGGCATTTTGAGTAAAGTACTCTATGAATACTTAGAAGTACTCATCAGTTGTACTTCTAAGAATATACCCCAGAGAAAGCTGTGCACATGTGCACTAGGAAATAGGAGCAAGTATGCTCATGGCATAATAGCAAAAAAACAGAAGCGACTTAAACATCTATCAGTGATAGGATGGATACATAATTATGGTATATTCTTACAATGGAATATTATTGAGCAATAATAATGAGTGACCAGTAGCTACATGCAATGACATGGTTAATCCCAGTGGGCATTAAGAGTATGGAAGAGGTATGTCCATTGTCCCTCATGGCTGATGGCTTTGCCTTCCAGAAGATTCTTTATCCATTATCCAATCTCTCAACATTTGAGCTTTGGATTACAAGTCCTCTTTGGAGTTGTGCAGATTTCACATCCCGATCCCTGCTAATACAGATGTGGGGACCCAAGAGCTGCTTTAAGACTTAAATACTTACAGACTTTTAAAAAATTATTATTGAGGCTTGTAATTTCTTTGGCAATAGAATTCCCTCAAAACCTGAAAAGGCATCAGTTCCATGAGCCTGTCACCACTCCCAAAGTTCCTTCCTGGATATAGTTCTTAAAGCTGCTTTATCCCTCTGTTTTCTTGATAAACTCTCTTTCTCATTTAACAGTGGCTACCTTGAATGCATCTGCAATAATAGGCAACAGTATGAATTTTTAGACTCTTAGTCTTATCTTTGCCACAAGCCTGGCAGAGAAGTTTTCATAGGCCTTTGAAAATGCTTTGAGTAACTATAGTTGATGTCTTTTTGTTTTAGGTACAGAAGCAATTGACTTTTTTTTTTTTTAAAACTCTGTTAAGATCCACATTTTGACATTTCTGGACACTCTTTACAATCTGATCAATTCTGCCTGCATTCTTTCTTACAGTTCCTTGCTAAAAAGCAGGAAGAAACAGCCAAGCTAGCAGACACTATGTGGTTTAATGCAACTGCTTCCTCTAAAGCTAAAGGCTTAGTAGGCAAGTGGTCTTTCCTTCAAGTTACTGCAAATGACTATCTTGCAAATATTTTTTTGCTTCAGCATGTAAAGGACACTGGCTTTCACATGCATGATATCAATTTTCTTATCTCCCAACTGCTGAGACAGTGCCACATAGAAAGGTTTTGTAACAGCAGTTCCATACTTTTGATATCTATGCATCTATCTATCTATCTATCTTTTTTCTTTCTTTCTTTCTTTTTTTGAGTTAGAGTCTCATTTAGTTGTCCAGGCTGGAGTGCAGTGGCACAGTCATGGCTACCAAAGCCTCGACCTGCTGGCCTCAGGCAATCCTTCCACCTCAGCCTTCCAAGTAGCTGGAACTACAGGCGTGTACCACCACACCTAGCTAATTTTTCTTGATTTATTGTAGAGACAAGGTCTTGCCAGCTTGCCCAGGCTAGTCTCAAATGCCTGGGCTCAAGCAATCCTCCTGCCAAAGTGCTGGGATTATAGGTGTGAGTCACTGTGCCCAGCTAATACCATACTTTTGATACTATTTTCTATGTTAGTTAGGATAAGGTTAGGTTGCTCTAACAAAGAGACTATCAGTAATTCCATACCTTAAAGCAGAGAAAAGTTTTCTTTCTCATGTAACACTCTAAGGCACACATTCAGGCAGTGTATGGTTCTGTTCCACCTAATCATTCAGGGATCTAAGTTTCTTCCATTCTTATTGTCCCTTCTCTCCTAGGCCTTGATGTTGTCAGCATGGTTTAGGTTGCTATATCTCAGTCTCAGTGTGTGGGAAGAGGGAAAAGATGGGGGAGGAGGTACATTCAGATCTTTAGGTGTAGGCCTGGAAGCAGTTGCACCTACATTCCTCTGGAGGAAATGTAGCTGCTTGACCATATCTAACTGCTGGGAGATGTGACTGAGATAAAGGGGAGGACAGATTTTGGTGAGCAATTAGAGCCATATTACCCAAAAATGTTCCATCCCAAGCCTTAAGTTACTTTGCAGCTTTGAAAACAGAATAAAACTCAGAATATTGACCATAAGGTCAGAGCTACATAGAAAACCAGAAACAAGAGAAAGCTCTCCTGTCATGTATATTATCTGTAAAAAAGTCAAGCAAACTTTTTTTTTTGAGTTGGAGCCTCACTTTGTCACCTATGCTGGGGTGCAATGGCACAATCACAGCTCACTGCAGACTCAACCTTCTGGGCTCAGGTGATCCTATCAGTCTCCTGAATAACTGGGACTACAGGTGCATGCCACCATGTCTGGCTAATTGCTTTTTGATTTTTTTGTAGAGACAAGGTCTTACTATGTTGTCCAGGCTGGTCTCAAATTCCTGGGCTCAAGCAATCCTCTTGCCTCAGTCTCCCAAAGTGCTAGGATTACAGGCATGAGCCATTACCCCCGGCCAAACATCTTTTTTTTAATGATTAAGGTATTATATATTTTTATTTAAAAAAATTAGTACTGGCTATGTGTTTTATACTCATTGACTTAATACAAAAAGAGGGATTTTGACTTTAATTTCTTTTTTGAAGTCTTATTGAAGTAGAACTGAAAAATAGGATTGTACATATTCAAGGTATACAACATGATGTTTTCATATATGTATACATTGTAAAATAATTACCACATCTAGGATAATTAACATATCCATCACCTCACATAGGTACTTTTTTCTTTCTGAAAAGCAAGAAGAATACTTAAGATCTACTCTCTTTACAAATTTCAGGAATCCAATATGTTATTACTAACTATAGTCATCATGCTGTATACTAGGTCTCCAGAACTTATTTATTTTACAACTACAAGCTAGTATCTTTTGACCAGCATTTCTCCATTTTCCCCATGCTCGACACTTGTCACCACCCTTCCACTCTCTGTTTCTATGGAGTCACCTTTTATTTACTTATTTGTTTATTTATTTTGGAGTCAGAGTTTCACTTTGTCACCCAGGCTGGAGTGCAGTGGCACGCTCACAGCCACCACAGCCTCCATCTGCTAAGCTCAGGCAATCCTTTTACTTCAGCCTTCCAAGTAGCTGGGACTACAGGCGTGAGTCACCATGCTCAGCTAATTTTTTGATTTATTGTAAAGGTGAGGTCTTGCTACATTGCCCAGGCTGGTCTTGAACCTGTGGGCTCAGGCAATCCTCTTGCCTCTGCCTCCGAAAGTGCTGGGATTACAGGCGTGAGCCACTGTGCCTGGCTATGGGTTCACCTTTTTTTTAATCCCATATATAAGTGAGATCATGCAGTATTTGTCTTTTCTTGTGTCTCACTTACTTCACTTAGCATAAAATGTCTTCCAGGTTCATTCATGTTGTTGCATATGGCAGAATCTTCTTCTTTTTAAGTATGAATAATATTCTACCAATTTCATCACATCTTGCTGAAACAATAGGAAATTGAGATCCTAAACAATTTCTAACTAGCCAGACATGAGAAAAGGAAATTAATTGTACAAGATATATAATATCGAATGGTTATGCACTTTAATTATATTTTTAATTTTTTTTTAGTCAGAGTCTCACTCTGTCACCCAGGCTAGAGTGCAGTGGCACGCTACTCACCGCCACCACAGCACCACAGACTCAATCTGCTGGGCTCAGGTGATTCTTCTGCCTCAGCCTTCCAAGTAGCTGGAATCACAGGCATACACCACCATGTCCGGCTAATTTTTTGATTTATTGTAGAGACGAGATCTCGCCATGTTGCTCAGGCTGATCTCGAACCCCTGAGCTCAGATAGTCCTTTCCCCTCTGTCTCCCAAAGTGCTGGGATTACAGGTGTGAGCCACCATGCCCAGTCTGCACACTTTAATTTTTTAAAAGACTAGTATTGTGCTTGGCATAAGGTAGGCACTTAAGTGTCAGTTCCCCTCCCTGTGAATTTCCTTTCAGCATATATATATAATTTGTGTGTGTGTGTGTCAGAGTCTCACTCTGTAGCCCAGACTGGAATTCAGAGGCATAGTCACAGCCACCACAGCATTGACCTGCTGCGCTCCAGACATCCTTCCGCTTCAGCCTTCCAAGTAGCTGGAACCACCAGGCGTGCTCCACCATGCCCGGCTGATTTTTTGATTTATTGTAGAGACAGGCTGGTCTCGATCCCCTAGCTCAGGCAATTTTCTTGCCTCTGTCTCCCAAAGTGCTGGGATTACAGGAGTGAGCCACCGTGCCCAGCTACCTTTCAGCATATTTATTCCTCTCTGAGGTTTGTCCTGGTTCCCCTAAAAGAAGATGATGTGATCTGGAATGCCTGGTCATGTGATGGGTGCCACCACTGGGAAGTGGTACTCTGAAAACCTCCAGGTGGTGACAGCCTACATAAACCCTGCAGAGCCTTGTCCTCACTGGTGAACACCTCTCCTGTTCTCACCCCTCTCTCCTCTGCGGGCCTCCTCATATGGTCTCATGACCCCACTATCTCTGTCTGTAGTGAGAAGGAAGCACAGGCGCTGAGAACTACGGCTGCAGGGAGCCAGGGCAGCGTATGTACGCCCCGGGGAGCTCATCTGTCGCACAAGTGCACCCGCTGCCCGAGTGTGGGTGACAGGGGTGAACTCCCAGCAGTCACTCCACTACTTGTTTGTTCTGTTCTGGAAAGTCAGAAAGTACAGGAAGGTGATGTGATAAGTTCAATCAGGACAATCAAATAGATGTCTCTATTTCTGCCTCTATTACCTCTATTGAGGTAGAATTGAAAAATAGAATTGAGGATAGGCGCTAGGGACGTCGGGCTGGCGCGGGGCCTGCAGGCTGCAGCGCGGGCGTGGCAGCAGGGCTGCCCTGGCCCTGGCGCCCCGCAGAGTACCAGAGCCCCCCCCCCCAACCCCTCCCCACGCCCGCCCGCCCACCTGTCGGCGGTGGCCGTGGTGACCTCCGTGCGGCGCGCCCTGTGGCCCCACCTGCGCCTCCTGTGGCTGGACAAGCCCGTCGGAACCTGACTGCTGCACCTGCCACGCACCTGGAGCATTGGTCTGGCAGCTGAACCAAGTTGTTTTCCAGACTGGTACATGCTGTCCCTCTTTGGCACTGGAGCCATTCTGATGCGTGGAGCAGGCTGTACCATAAATGATACGTGGGACCGGGACTACAATTAAAAGGTTACAAGAACAACAAATCGTGGAATGGCTGCTGGAGACATTTCAACTCTTCGGTCCTTTGTTTTCCTCGGAGGACAGCTGACCTTGGCACTGGGTGTTCTTCTGTGTCTTAATTACTACAGTATAGCTCTGGGAGCAGCATCCTTACTACCCACTAAAGAAAAGAATTGCATACCTACCGGCCTCGATTAGTCCTGGGGTTGACGTTTAACTGGGCCGCGTAGGGGTTCCTGTGAGCTGTTGGTTTGCCTGCCTGTTTATTTTCCTGGAGTCATGTACACACTCATCTATGGCACTATTTACGTCCATCAGGACAACAGAGACGACGCTCTGATTGGCCTGAAGTCCACAGCGCTGCAGTTCCGGCAGGATACCCAGCGCTGGCTCGGGACCTGGTGATGTGAACAGCAGCCAGACCGCCCCCCTAACTACGTGGCGCAGATCGCCGTGGGCTCCCATCTGGCTCACCAGATTTACACTCTAGACATCCACAGACCTGAGGATTGTTGGGATAAATCTGCCTCCAATCAAACTCTAGGACTAACAGTATTTTTTCCTAATATCTATATTTTATTATAAAGATATGGGGTACAATTCAGGGTCGGGTACACAAGTGGACATCGCACAGGTAAAGTTTGCGCCTCCCTTTGGTCCCCACTTTGCCTGGTTTGAGATCAGGTACCCTTATTGATGCTATGTGCCCTCTCCCCCACACCACCCTGGCAGTATCTGGCTACTGCCAATCCTTTTCTCATCGTATTATGATAAATGTTCAGGGTCCGCTTATGAGTAAGAACATGTGGTACTCTAGTTTTTTGTTTCTATGATAGATCACTGAGTATTATAGACTCTAAATTCATCCAAGTTGCTGCGAAGTCCATATATTTGTCCTTCTTTATGACTGCATAATATTCCATCCTGTATGGACTAATAGTTTTTTTAAGGGAACTTGTGGGGAAAAAAAGAAGACAGAGAAAACAGAAAAATATAGAAAGTAGAATAGAAAATTTGTGAATAAAGTTTATGTAGGAATTATCAAAACACATTTTTATAAAACGTTAAACTTGAATAAAAAATCTGTTGCAACGTGTTCAATAATTCAGAACCTGAAGATGAAGATTGAGAGCCTATTTGCCTGGATTTTAATTCAACTATGTGCTAGCAAAATATTTCCCCTGTCACAGAAACCAAGGATTCTGCAGGACTTGATGACCTTGAGTATTGAGGTGGATGCATTCTTCAGTGCATTATAATTCTTATCTGAAGTCATAGGCATTGCATGCGTTTTGACACCTTAGAAAAACCTGGTGTGTGTCTCATCTAAATGAATGCCTTTACAGAAAAATGGACTTTTAAGGGAACAATAAAAGCTGCTGTGACAAGTTAAAAAAAAAAGAAAGAAAAATAGAATTGTATGTATATATTCAAGGTGTACAATATACACCTCTTTGAGTTTGAGTAAATTCCTGTCTGGGTTGCCTAAGCCAAAGGTCACTTATGTTGAATTTAAAGCCTCATGTTGAACTATGTCCACTGTCAAAAGGTGGCCAGCCAGGAAGAGAGGAAGAAAGGTCAGGACAGGAAGGACAGTACTAGCTGAGAAACTCCCTGTGAAAGAATAAGCACAAGGATTGTTATTATTTCAAGCTCTGTAAAATAAAAACAAATAAACAAACACACATACACACATGCACACATATACACACAAACCCATGAATTGACACCAACCGCATGGAAAGTCTTGTGCTTGGTATGAAAAGAGAGTGGAAGAAGGCCTTTGTTCTATAGTCCTTCAGTTGTACAAGGAAACAACAGGGAAAACAACATCATGCTTAGAACCATTGATGAAGTAAAGCATAGCATATTCAATATGTCAGAGTGAAAGGACAGTAAATGAAATGAGTCTGGAAAAGAAATGAGTTTGCTTCATCACTCATTTATTCTTTCAGTCATTCACCCCACAGATATTTATTAAGTACCAACTATGAGCCATGCACTGTGATAGGGACTAGAGACATAAAGCTAACAGGGCACAGACCTTGCCCTCCATGGGCTCCCAGCTAGAAGCAGGAGATAGATAGCTAGACAAGCAGAAGTGTGTCATTGGGGCTGTCGTAGACAGAGGTGCAAGGTTCGGGATAATGCCAACCAGGTGGGGCATCTGCAGGCAGAGGCCAGGGGGAGTCTTGTGAGAAGGGGTGGGGAGGGTGGCAATTCTGCTGGGGGTTATGTGGAGAGCAGACACAGGGGCTGAAGTGGGAAGCAAGGGTGGGAGGTCGGAGGTAGTGCTGGTGTAGCTGCCAGAGTCCCAGAAACCCAAGCTCCTGAAGGAAATGCTCCTGCAACATGCCATTAAAACCTGGACAGCACTGGACTCGGTGGCCGCGCCTTTGGGAGGCTGAGGTGAGTGGATTGCTTGAGCCCGCGGGTTCGAGACCCGCCTGGGCAGCGAAACCTCATCTCTACAATAAATCAAAAAATCAGCCGGGCGTGGTAGCACATGCCTGTAATTCCGGTTACTTGGAAGGCTGAGGCGGAAGGATCACCGGAGCCCAGCAGGCCGAGGCTGCGGTGGCCGGGAGCGGCCACTGCACTCCAGTCTGGGTGACAGAGTGAGACTCCAACTCAAAAAAAAAAAAAAACAACAAACTTGGACAGCAACAACGTTGTAGGAAAGGTCCCCACTGTTATAGGGAGAATGTGATGATGGAGCTAGATGTGTGAATCACTGAACTCTAGGAACCAGTTTGATTGCTGCTGGTCAACCTCTGCCCTCACCAGAGCAGCTGGTCGTCAGGCAAGGGACACCTAATCAGCACGGAAACCACCTTGATGAAGCAAAGAGCATGCTGTCCCACCAAACCTTTTATAAACTGTTACCCTAAAACTGCTACTCTGGAGCAGACAGAAAAAAGTCAGGAGGCCCTTGGGTGGATACTGTAGGTAGACACTTAAGTTAGAGGACGGGCTCCTTACTTAACAGATAGACATATACTTGTATGAGTAAGAACTTATGGGTTGCAAGTCATAGACATGCAAGCTAGTATAAGTAAAAAGGGTCATTTTAATATATAAGGCTGTGTCTTTACTGGAGGGTAGGAAGGCCTCAGATTCCAGGAAGGACCGGAAACAGGAAAGTGGGTGACCACCCACCAGGATCCAGGTGGTGCCTCTCCCTGTCTCTTTATCTCTCTGGGCATCTGCTTTCTCTCTCTCTCTCTCTCTCTCTCTCTCTCTCTCTTCCTCTGTCTCAGCATAGCAGACTATGACCACTTGCCTGTCGTTCCCTCATCCACGGAAAGCTTGGATCTGCCTTTGGACACAATTCCAGACATGTTCCCTCTGGGGAGGGGCTTGATTCAGCTGAGGACAAGAGAACAGGGTTCGTGCTGGGAGCTACTTCTGTGGGCAAGGGCCAGTGAAGAGGGCTCTTGTGAGTTGGGCAGTTACCCCAAAAGATGTCATCCATAGTTTTTCATACCTGTGGAACTTGTTCACTGAGATAATAGTCACTGCTCTACCTGGTGATTGAATTGATTTGATGAGTTAATATACGTGAAGCAACAGCTGTATGGTA